>BSBM01001136.1:3395000-4595000 GCA_027924585.1 Larix kaempferi | reverse complement strand
TGCACAATAACAATGGGTCTTAGGACTCATACAATGGATGGGGAAGGAATAAAGGGCCTTGGGCCATAAACAAATATTGGTGGGTTTAATGGCTATGAAGAAATCCTATAAGGGATCTATGTCCTACAAGTATAAAATGGATCCCATTCAAAGGTTGTGTGGCCCCAAGTTGGGTTTCTAGGCCTCTATATTGTTCCTCCATGCCAATGGTAGTTATTGCACACCATATATGGTATTAGGGGACTTGACCATAGTCAATAAATGAACATAATCATCTTAGGAGCAATTCATATCTTCTCATGATTAAGATTCCCAAAGTAGTTCTTAAACAACTACCGGAAATGTGGATTATATTAGTATGTTTTGCATAGTAATAATGTCTATTAGGGTCCATATGATGGTTGAGGGAGGAAAATCAGGTTCTTGATTGAAGGGCCATGAACAAGGATTCATTCCACCACATAGATCCACTCTAAGGAATGTTTGGCCTTATGGTATGATATTGATGGCATTCAAGAAATGAGATTCTCACTCCCAAATGATTCAATATTGGTAGGTATGGGGTGCAAAGAGGAGGAAGCTTTGCATACAATTTTAGAGATTATATAGTAGCACGGGTATCTTCTATGTCATCATGGGAATAGGTAAAAGTGGCAGGAATGGTATGAATTTGTGAATTTTTATTCACAACAATATGTTCATGCTCTATGAATGTGTACACACTTTAGAACCCCATCCATTATTGAGAATTCCCAATTAGGTGTTTGTTGAATTCATTTTTTTGCACTTAGTTTCAATATGATGACTTTGGTGGCTCAAACAGAATGAAAAAAAACAACAACAACAACAACAAAAACAAAAACAAAAAAACAACAACAACAACAACAAAAACAAAAACAAAAAAACAACAACTCCATTTTTCTAAATGCCTCTCAATTTCTCACTACTACAATTTTAAAATGCACACGTCTTTGGCCTTACCAATTGGAAAAAATATATGTATGTTTCATTTGTAACACTTGACTTCATAATTTCAAGAATATTATGGTTTTAATAATTTAAATATTTAATAAAATTAACTTTATTCTTTTTTCAAAAATAATTTAAAATTAAATTAAATTAACATTATTTTTTTCGAAAAAAAACCATGCACAAGAAGAAAGCATTAGTTACATCTTTACAAATTGTTTTAGGGAAATTTCATCATTTATCTATTGTACACATGCACTAAGAAGAACAAATGGAATATATTTTGTAGGTAAAGTAACCTAACACTAGTAGAAAAACTCAAATTTGACATAATCATAAAAATATCCATAAATAATATTTATATATTCAAGAAGCTAATTTGTTTTCCTACATTTCATCTTCTTACACCTTATTCATTTTAGTTGTAAAAACACCTCGAATCATCCCTCAAATTGTTGTTTCTCCATATTTACATTCACACTAACCTATCATAACAAACCATCACTAACTTACACTCACCCATAAAGTCATACGTTTAAGCAATATTATCTAGTTCTCTAATAAAACCTTTCCTTATGGCTCCATACTAGTAATATATATACAATATATTTACATCTTGAAGTGATTAAACATATACCAAGAGGCTTGAAACCCATAAGAAAAAATTAATCCTTAACCATATGTATATAAATTTTCATGAATCTAACCCAAAAGTCAAAACTAAGTTATTATAACATGCAATACTCTTTCTCCAATGTTTGTTCATACATCCTTATGATCATCACAAAGTTGAAAGCATATCAATTGTAGATCTCTTATGTGTGACTCATTAATTTATTTAGAACCATTCTCTTCTATCCTTTGAAGACCAACTACTTTGAAGGATGTAATATTATTATGATAGACAATGAAGTTTCATGGTGTTTGCTAACATTACTTGAGATCTTATAAATATTATAATTAAATTATCTATTGCCAATTTGAAAATGAGTGTCAAGTCTTTATATGATCTTGGGAATATTTCTAAGATGTCATATATTGATCTGTATTTTTTCATCCTTTATGGTTATTTATGACCTACTCACAACTATTCTACTCATAAGAGATTTCTAGTGATATAAATATCAAAAGTGTTGACAATAAGGTTCAATGGCTAGAGAAATGTAAGGAAATAGAGGAGCTAGGTGAGCTCATTTAAAAAAATAAATGTATAAATATCCAGAATTGGATGGATTGAATATACTCTTTGGAAGAGAGACCAGCCCTTGCAATTAGTTGGATCTATAGGCAAATCATGATATTGTCAACGAAGCTTATAGAACAAGATAACTAGAGCTATAAAAGTGAGACTCCTTAGGAGTGGAAAATGCCAAGAGGCCAAAAGAGAACGGAAGTTCACGTTGATCCTCCATCCTCTAAAATCGGAGGAAACACGTTGGATCCATAGCCAACAGAGAAGAAGGAGGGCCTCGCGAGAGGTGGCAAATCACAAGCAAAGTAAAAAGAACGCAAGAGCGAAGAGAGGGCGTGGATATATACAATCAAGTCGGGGTGTAAATGTGGTTGGTTCCATTCCAAATCTGCAATGGCAAAGGATTTCAACACTGGATACAGGCACCCTACACACTAGATGAGGTGACCTTCTGTACTTTTGTGTATTATGCTTTCTTTCATTCTTCGCCGAATTGAATTTCAATTGTTCAGCAGACTTTGGGAAGGATTGTATATCATTCCTAAGGTCGGTTTCTTAGAATTAGTTTCTTGCCTGAAAATTTTTGTTTTGATGATTGATCCTCCTCTTGGGTTCGTTTCTGACTCCATGGGAGGGCGTTCATGCTGTTTCCGCAGCTGCGCTTTCAAGAAACAATATCACATTGCGCTTTTGGACCAGGAGGAGCGGCTGAGAGGCTCTGAGCTTATAGAGACTCGAGGAAAAGAATTCCATGACCATGAGAATGGCGGCTCCGCATTCTCTACCAAGGAGCTATTGGGAAAACAAATTCATGATGAGAAACAAGAAGAGGAGAATGAAGAAGATGTGGAAACAATATACGGGGAAACTTCAACATTTCCACCGCCGCTTCCTTCTCTTTCTGCATTGTCCCTGAAATCTCATAAACAGAATGGCAGATTCGTGTTGCAATGGGCGAAGAGGCCACAACAACATCTTTATTATGTCCAAACGTATCGGGAAAATGGGCGTCTCAAAGGTAATCTTGTCGTCGCCAGACATGAATCTGAAGCGCCTCTGGCCTCATGTCGAAGGTGGCGTAGGGGATAAAATTATTTGCTGCAAAAATGGGGAGAATCTCTTTCTGCTGAAGCAATCTGAAATTTGATGTTCCCACGCGTCTTTCTTTTACAAATTTCTGATCCGCAAATACGGTGGATCCCCAAAGACCTGGCAATTTTGTTGAATTCGAAATTGTTGTCATCGCCATTATCCGTTTCTAATCAAGAATATTGAGACATGTATACCAGTCTGTTCAAACTCCAAATATTTAACTCTACATACTTGCCAGGAACGACTACAAGAATTGTTTTAATACACATCATGCAAGTGATTATCTGTGTTTTCGATTAATTAATTATTTTTAAATAAAGATAGTACACACCCTGTGTTAAGCGTTAAGTGATCATGCCGAGCACACCAAAGGAGATTTTTTTTTTTCCTAATAAACATTCAAACAATAATGGTCATATTCATAAAAGGATCTCTGCCCTAGATGTTAATAATATATATATATAGTTTGCATATATAAGGTAGGCTTCATTACATTGGAAGGATATAAAGTTATAAACTCTCAAATGACATCGTCGAATATCTCCACGAAAGTGGATATACATCTCTCTCACATATTAAGAAACCTAGATGTTTGCGTCATGAAGGATCTTATTGGTACAATGCTACAGACTTGGGAATTGTGGGCGTTCTGGAAAATGCATGGGATATTTATATTACTAGTATGAAGGCTGCATGAATCAGACTTTCAAACTCCGATGATAAATTGTTATGGGCTGGCAATAAAAAGAATGGTCGAGTATCTTCGAAAGAGGCCTATTTCTACATTGCAAATTGTGATAATTATATAGTTTCGAAATGGTGGTATGTGAAGTTATGGAAATGGAAGATTCCACATGAAATAATGTGTTTTTTCTTCCTTGTTAGTACATGGGATAAATTACTCAAGCGTGGATAGGAGGGGCCAAATAGATGGACACTAATCCATTGATCATGTATCTTTATATTTTGCTCCTTCACAACAAATCTTTGGCTTTCTGTTTGCTCAAAACTTGACATCCCTATGTCCTAGGGTAAGGAGACACTGAATAGGAATTTGTATGTCCCGTATAATACTGAAAAAAGATTGAAGGATCTGAAAAAAAAAAAAAAGGATTTAAGTGCTCTCTGAGGAGTCACACCGAGAAAATGCAGATCCTAATAAACTACTTAACAAAAATGACAGAATACACAGAAATTGAATATCAATCACTAAGCTACAACAGTAAATCTGACACTTAGAAAAAAAAATACTTTGTTTATGAATACTACTACCTTATGCTTTATTTCTAAAAAGAAAAGAGATACAGAGTGCCTCTATTACACACTGTAAATAAAAGAAAAAGAGCATCCTTTGTTCCATAAGGTGTCAAAGAAAGACCTCTTTATAACAGTCAATAGAGAGACTTTCTCTAACGAAACATACATTTAAAAACTGTGTTTGATGAAAATAAACTTATCATTTAAATAACAAAGTTAAAAACTAATGCAGCGGATACAGAAGGAAAACGTGGCAGCAATAGATCAACAAATGGCAGATTTGGTTACACAGCTCGAAAAGCTGAGATAGATGCATGCCGAAAACTAAGGCATCATGTTTTTCAATCTCCCCCTTGATGTCAAGTTTGAGGATTCCCAACTTTGATCTCAGTTTCTCCAATCGATCCCTTGGAAGAGCCTTAGTAAAAGTGTCGCAAGCTGATCTTCAAATTTACAAAATTCAGAAAGGATAAATTTTTGTTGGACAATCTCTCTAATGAAGTGATGTGGAATGTCAATGTGTTTGCTCCTGCTTTGGAAAACTGGATTCTTTGGCACAGAGATTGTGCTTTGATTGTCACAATAAACTTTAATAGTCTTACGAATTTCGATGCCCAAATCTTCTAACAATCTTGCCATCCAAATGGATTGAGTGCTTGTAGATGATGTTGCAATGTACTCTGCTTCAGCTGTAGAAAACAAGATTTCCTCCAAAAAGAAAAGCATATCCTGAAGTACTTTTGCGATCATCCAAGCTACCTACGCAATCTGCATCTGTGTATGCTACAACATTGAAATCATTAGTAGCATTATAAAACAATCCAAAAAATCTGGTACCACTTACATATCTGAGTATTCTTTTAACTATTTGCCAATGAGACTCATGAGGTTGATTCATGAACCTAGCAACCAGACTTACAGAAAACATAATGTTTGGTCTAGTAGTTGTAAGATACATTAAGCTGCCAACCATGGATCTATAAAGAGTGGCATTACAGAGAGAAGTTTCATCTTCTTTCATCAATTTGCTCCCAACAAAAAGAGGAGTGCTCATAGCTTTACAACTTTGCATGTTAAACCTCCTCCATATGTCTTCAACATATTTGGTTTGGCAAATGGATATACCTTCAGTTGTTTGTCTGTTTTGCAAGCCCAAAAAATATTGCATTTCTCCCAAATCAGACATCTCAAATTCAGATTTCATTTTCTTTAAAATTCTTCACAGGTGATATTGAGGTGCCCATAAATATTAAGTCATCTACATAAGCAAAGAATAATAAAATATGATCCAATGACCTATTTGTAGACTACACTCTCAAAAGAACGCTTAACAAAACTATGATCATGAAGGTATTTATCAATCCTAGAGTACCAAGCTCTAGGGGCTTGTTTAAGACCATAAAGTGTCTTCTTAAGCCTATACACCTTATCTTATTTACCTTCAATAATAAAACCTTGAGGTTGTTGAACATAAATTTCTTCCTTTAAATATCCATTTACGAAAGAAGATTTAACATCCATCTGATAAACTAATGCCAATTTCATTAAACTTGGACATATTAGGCAAATTTTGGACTAAGAAAGTGTGAATTTAGGCTTTGAAAGTGTCAATATCAACCTTTCTAAAGTGCAAAAACAAGTTATGAAACTGGGAATATTGGCTTTGAAAAGTATGTTTTTCTATTCAAATAATGTGTTTTTTGACTACTTATGAATCTTTAAATTGCAGTTTTTTGTTATAAAACTATGAATTTCAATTCAGAAAGTGTGAATTTCAAATAAAAAAATGCAAATTTTGATTTGAAAAGTGAGAATTTCAAATCAAAAAATGAAAATTTTCATTTGAAAAGTGTGAATTTAAAATAAAAAATGCAATTTCTGATTTGAAAAGTGTGAATTTCAAATAAAAAAATGCAAATTTTTATAATTGCAATTTTCATTTGTAAATATTCAAAATGTTAAGGTGAAAAGTTATAACATATAAAAATGGTTTGTCCCGACTTCTATTTTCTGATAAGAAGAATTGACCTCCCCTTCTTTTTGTAGTTAATTGTGAAAACATTTATCTAGCAATTCAACTATGTCCATAATGGAGAACACAAGGATCGATCAACCCTTCTTGCAGTGTCGAACTATTATGAAAATAATATTGGGAATAAGAAGGGTCGGTCCACCCTTTTTGTAGTGTCGAACTATTATGAAAATAATATTGGGAATAAGATGGGTCGACCGACCCTTCATGTCACGTTCTCTCCCATCATTCCAAACCACAGACAGAACATGACTGACATTCCAGGGCTTATTTGGTAAGCTCAGCCCATACATTACTAAGAAATTCATAATAAAGAAAAACTTCTGTGTGCAAATTCATAATCAATATAAACACAGTGGAATTAAATCATATTTGCACACACACAATTGTAATGCATCGACATATTTATCACAAGTAGATGATGATTCAATAAGCAGAGAATCAATCCCCTTCTCATGCTATGCACGGACTTCATATCAATTCCATTAACATGAATAATTATCATTCAGAACTAAGACATTGCAGAACACAACATGCAGATAATTTAAACACAGAGAACACTTATCTTTGAGATGAAGTTGTCCAAACAACTGGCTATGTGAGGGCAATGTTCCACCCAACCATAGATCTCTGTCTAGCCTATATTCTTTCAGCTGAGAGATCATCCCCCAAGCTGGGTTGTGTATCCACTAAGGAAGAACTAGATGGGCTTACTCACAGCTATGGTTTCACTCAACAACTATGCTAAGCCAACACATAGTTGGGTTTATCAAGCATACAAAAGACAAAGGAGGGCAATGCTAAGCTAGTGAGCTCAACCATAGAGCTATAGGCATCTCAAGATAATTCAAATAGACAAGGCACCCACAGTACCTACCACACCCAACACAAGGAAGGTCCCCTTCTCTATTGCATAGTCCCTCAGAAATCCCTTCCCTCCAGTGCTCTTTAGGATGGGCATAAAAAGGTCCAAGCTACTAAATCCTTGATATTTCAACCTTCACTGGGTTTATCAAGCATTCCCAACCTCTCCTCAGTCATTCACCCTTGGATTTCTCACAATTCTATCATCAAATAACTCAATCCCATCATTGGATTTTTGGGCTATAAAAATTGGGTTTTCCAATGGATTTCGCGGTATCTAATACTCTCAATTTCACCCCAAGGTTCGTATCTATGGATCCCCCAATGGATTTTACTATCAATGCCAAATTCTGGGCGTTTATGGCTCTTCAAAATGTGGGTTCATGCAAAGTTGCAAGTTCTGATTTTTCTCACTGCTGGGCATTCATAATGGATGAAAACTGATGCTGGGATGTTCAACAATGAAATGGGAATGAGGAAGAACCAATCCCATGAGGTAGGGTGACTTGTGGTACAAGAAAATAAAGCCCATACTCTGCCATACGAATTTCTAGGCTGCCCATGCTCCATTGAAGCAATGGACTGAATTCTTCAACAACTTCCTTACAATAGAATTAAATGTCAGCAAGAAAAGTCAAATGGGTTCACAATATGACATTTGGAACATATGGTTCATCCCCACAACCCCCTCACCACTCCCTAGTGAAATACACATGGCCCCTTCTCATTCGTTGCTTCCATAGCTAGTTTCAGTATTTTATTGCAATATCAAATATTTAGATCATTTATAATATTCCATGGATTTATAGCACATGGGTAACAACATATCAAAAGTTTGTGCATTTCAAATAAAATCCTAACATACACTAGCGGGGCCTTGGCCTTGAGCTCCACGCTAGGGGAAGCATACATCGCATGTATACAATATTTAAATTAAAAGCCAATATTTCATAAGGGTCAAAATTGGAGTATTACACTTCAATTACGAGGGAATTGTAAAAATAGAAGACCTTGTAAGTTATAACATATAAAAATGGTTTCTGGCAACTTTTGTCTTCGATCCTTGTTTTTCAATAAGAAGGATCGACTGCCCCTTCTTTTTGTAGTTAACTGTGAAAACCTTTATCCAGAAATTCAGCTATATCCATAATCGAGAACACAGGAAGGATTCACTGACCCTTCTTGCAGTGTAGAACTATTATGAAAAGAATATTAGGAATAAGAAGGGTCGGCCAACCTTTCATCTATGAGGGAATTGTAAAAATAGAACACCTCAGAGAAAGAGTGACCGCTCTTTCTCTGAGAATATTTCTACTTGCCAGCAAAGTCTTTGAAGCAAAAATTCTATAAATTTTGCGACACGTGGAACGCTTATATTGTGACATGTGGTATATTTGATTTTTAAAATTAGTTTAAAGATTGTTTAAAAGAATATTAAGGATATTAATGGCATGATTTAAATTTTCGAGAATGTCCTAAGTTCATGCGTTTTCTGAACCAGCAACGTGGATGGTATATCAGCAAGGGTCCAAATGAGAAGTATAGCTTGCAGTTTGTGGAGAAATGAGAAGTAGTTGGAGATGAAGATGGTGTAAGGAATTTATGGTTGAGTTGCTAAGTAGAAGTTCCTTAGCAAAGTTTAAAACTGATACACTCCAAATCAGGTAAATATAAACTTCGTTATATTTACAAGTTAGATATTTATATTTACCTTTTTTGGAGTGTATCAGTTTTAAACTTCGTTAAGGAACTTCTACTCAACAACTCAACCATAAATTACTTACACCATCTTCATCTCCAACTACTTCTCATTTCTCCACAAACTGCAAGCTACACTTCTCATTTCTACTGGACTGGTAGGAGAGCTCAAATTAAATATTCCATGTTAGATTTCATAATCAATACATGAATGTATTATAGTAAGAGGAAAAACTAGAACTAGCAAGAGTATTACGGAAAAACTTGTGGGTTATAAAAAAAATTACCTCCAACGGCGTGGCCAAGACCAAAAAGCAGTATAATCGAGATCATACAAAAAATGCATTAAATAGCTATTACAAAACACAAGAGAGAATGGGGCATCTCCCCAGTACACATGGAATTATTCCTCGAGAATGGGGTAGCTCCCCAGTAGACAGAGCAGAGAGAATGGCGAATCTCCCCAGTAGACATGGAGCTGCCTTGAGGTGAGGGATACTTTGAATGCACAAAGGGCCGAGGTGAGGTCGAGAGGTACCAGAGTTGCAGCCAGCTAGCCGGTGAAGGGACTTGCGAGCGAAGTATTGAGTAGGAGCCATAAAGTCACATGTGCGAGGACAGGCAGGTGGAAGCGAGGGAGGTGGTATATTACATGGGGCACGCGTTCCATGTTACGGGTGCCTGGGTCGAGGCTCCTCCCCCATGTTCCCTCCTTGTGTCCGGCACATGGCCCCTTGTATCATGGTGACGCCCACATCCGGGGTTAATATATGGTATACTTGATTCACATAAACAATTTTGTTTCTTAAAAGCAATCATGGGAAGTAATTGCAGAATTTAATATATGGTATACTTTGTATACTTGATTCACATAGGCTGAAACTTAAGGAGAATATTATTCAGCCTGCTGTAGGCCATTTAATGCACTAGAAATAGGCATGTTGGCCGTTCGATTTTCAAAGAATCGATTAGAGTGATACGTGTATGATTACTCCAGCAAAATATATATTCGCTACAGATGATATCTATGACCACCATGATCCCGCCATGCTGTGATAATTACTATTCCTCATTCGTCCAAGACTCCCATCCCATTCAATCCATCAACACACTGGCCACTCACTATATATAGGCTAACCATGCCCCATATCACAGCAAACTGAAATTATCCGAGAAGCCATGGAATTTTTCTTTACTTCCTATGTTCCATGTCCTTTGTTGTTTTATGAGAAATGCTTGAGTCTTATGATCGCTCCCCAATTCTCCTCATGATATATGAGCATTTCAAAATCAGCTCCCTTGAAAATCCTCAGTACACCATGATATACGGGCATTTCGAGCACTCTCGAAGTCCCAATACATGGCTTTTCCATTATGTTCCTTGGCACCAATCACGTTTTTGTCCATCTTCTTTTCATCAGTCTTCTTTCAATAATTGATTGGTATGCAACGAGGATGAGACATAGGGAGATTAGTAGTCTTGGAAGGTTTCTTCTCTAATACAACATGCATTGTTGCGGTTGTCAACATTAGGCTTGCAGCAATCATCGAATGTTGTTTTAGTACAGTCCTTCATGTCTAAAAAGCACAGTCCTCTGCCTTCGACTTGCCACAGTAAAAAGAAGCAGTGGCAAGTAGAAGACAGACTGTGCTTTACAGACATGACGACCCATTTCCAGCTAAGGGAGTATCCGGTACCAGCTTTCAGGACAAAGAAAAGGTATTGTTCGTGGGGGATATGTTGGAGGAGCTTAGGTCGGCCTCCCAAATAGGTCCTCCATTCGACCACCTCAAAGAACAGGTGACACTAAGACATTGTATTGTATTGTATTAGACCATGCTGTCAGCTTCTTCTTTCGGATACACCCATTTCTAGCGAAGAGAGTATTCGATACCGGCTCATAGTCATCAACGTTCTGTTCATTCAACTCAAGTTATTTTTTGATTTATTCAGAATGAAGAAAGTTATTTATTTTGAGGGAGATGTTGGAGGAGCTTAGGTCGGCCTCTCGACTAGGTACTCCATTCAACCACTTCAGAGAACATGTCGAACCATCATGTCGATCACTGTTAAATTTTAATTAGCATTATAGTGTCTTTGGGAAGGAATGCATGAGTTGTTTGTTTTTGAAATTATACATGGAATGTGTTGAATATAATTGTACCACTGATGACAAAAATATTCATTAATGACAGTCTGTAAATTTCCTTCAGTTCTCTGTTAATTGTTATTTCCAGTAATGATAGTCTGAAAATTTCCTTCTTTTCTTTGTTAATTGCTATTTGTTGTAAATTATGTCAGTCTATAAATTTCCTTCCTTTCTCTGTTAATTGTTATTTCTAGTAAATCTTTTCCATTGTTTTATTCTTCATGCTTGGATGAAAGTAATATTAAATCAGAATTCATACGTTTATGCTTTGGTTTATCGCATCTAAGTATTCACTAATTTTCTACTAAAATTGATACTCGATTCATTTAGGACCAATGCGCAATATTAATGGACTGTTTTATTTTCTTCATCATCAACTTGCAAATGAAGATATTGACTGGAAGAAGGTAACAACCCATAATTGAAGGAAATAAATTCTGGAAATCTGAAGAAGACAGACAAGGGTGGAATGGCGGTGTCAGGGCAGGTTGTAGCCTACTAATGGTGTTGGTGCATCCAGTCAGCTGTAGCTAACAAAACAGGGTGTTGGTGCATCCTTCAGTTTTAATTGTGATAAAATTTAAGAATAGTGAAAATACTGATTCACCCCCCCTCTTAGTATTGCTTGATATTCCAACAGAATGATGGAACAGTCCGATGCAAAGCTTACATGTTTGAGGAATAATGAATGATTATTTTTGCGGTTGTCGGGGATGAGTCTAGTACTTATGTGTCTACAAGTCGAAGCTCCAATACAATTTTAGTCTTTTATTACTCTTGCAAAGCAGATGATCTGATTAGGGATAAGGATAATCTAAAACGTTCAGTGACTTCAAATTACTATGAGCTTGAATTTAAAATCAAAAAAAGCAATTTCTGATTTGAAAAGTGTGAATTTCAAATAAAAAAATGCAATTGTTTATTCGAAAATTGCAGTTTTCATTTGTAAATGTTCAAAATTTTAGGGTGAAAAAATCAATGTCTAAAATATTCAGCCATTGTTTGAATAACAAGTCAATCATCTAAGTTATAACATAAAAAAATGGTTTGTCTTGACTTTCTTTTTTTGACATGAAGGATCAGCTGCCCCTTCTTTTCGTAGTTAATTGTGAAAACATTTATCCAGCAATTTAGCTATATCCATAATGGAGAACACAAGAAGTATTGACTAACCCTTCTTGCAGTGTTAAACTATTATGAAAATAATATTGGGAATAAGAAGAGTCGGTCGACCCTTCAATTTCGAAGGAATTATAAATATAGAACACCTTGGAAATTATAACATATAAAAATAGTTTATCCCGACTTCCATTTTTTTACAAGAAGGATCGGTCGCCCCTTCTTTTTGTAGTTAACTGTGAAAACCTTTATCCAACAATTCAACTATATCCATAATGGATAACATAAGAAGGATCGACCAACCCTTCTTGCAGTGTCGAAATATTATGAAAAGAATATTGGTAATAAGAAGGATCGACCGACCTTTCTTGCAGTGTTGAGCTATTATAAAAATAATATGGGGAATAAGAAGGGTCAATCGACCCTTCAATTATGATGGAATTGTAAAAATATAACACCTTGGAAGTTATATCATATAAAAATGGTTTGTCCCTACTTCCGTTTTACGACAAGAAGGATCTCTTGCCCCTTCTTTTCCTAGTTAATTGTCAAAACCTTTATTCATCAATTCAGATATAGACATAATGGATAATACAAGAAGGATCGACTGACCCTTCTTCAAGTGTCGAACTATTATGAAAAGAATATTGCGAATAAGAAGGGTCGGTCGACCCTTCATTTAGGAGAGAACTGTAACAATAGAACACCTTGGAGAAAGAGCGACTGCTCTTTCTCTGAGAATATTTCTACTTGCCAGCAAAGTCTTTAAAGCAAAACATCTATAAATTTTGTTGTTAAGATGTGGATATCTAATATCCTTGGGTGACACATGGAACGATCATATTGTGACATGTGGCATATTTTATTTAGCACATTGAGTATAGGGAGGTTACTATTTTTTATTTGATTTGGCACATTGAGTATAGTGAGGTTACTAATGCGGGTTTAACCACAACACAATCATGAAATGAAAATTCACTAATAGTAGTTTTAAGGATTATGCACATGCAATATTACCCTGTAGCTGGAATGCTAATTTAAAAATTAACATGAATTTATTCATTTATGCTAATCATTTGCATAAATAGATAAATGTTTTAATTAAATAAATTCACTTAAAACATAAAAGACACATAAATCATGAGTAAAGACAAATCCAAATTGTAGATCAATGTATGGATTATTGATTGCAAAAATTAAACAGTGTTCATAAATAATCTGAATTGAAAATCAACATTCATTAAATAAATTTGATCAATTAACAAAAGATGAATGAAGAGAAGGACTAACTGTATTACTTCAAAGTTGCAAAAAATTACAATCTCTGCATAAATCAGAGTGTCTCCAGTCTTCTTTTGCCGATTTTATCCCCCCTACCCATGAGACCTCTACCCTTTAAATAATAATTACAAAAATAGTTACACAAGAGAGACTTCCCATAAAACAAGGATTACAAATTGAAACTAAAAG
Source organism: Larix kaempferi (assembly GCA_027924585.1). NCBI lineage: Eukaryota > Viridiplantae > Streptophyta > Pinopsida > Pinales > Pinaceae > Larix > Larix kaempferi. The sequence goes on along the minus strand of BSBM01001136.1, from coordinate 4,581,157 downwards.
CCATCCTCAGGAGCGACTAATACCGACCCTTTTTCACAAAATTTCCAAAATATTTTCATCACATGGTTTTGGGGAAGTATCCTGTAACAAACTGTGGAAGTTACCAACAATCCACTAGCTATCTTTGATGAAAGTTGAAAGATGCTTCTTAGAATATTCATGATGATCGACAATGTCATCAAAAACTGAAAAATCGACCACTTGTCCTTCCTTCAGGGGAATCGGTGGAGTCACGGGAACTTGATTAATTATAAAATCCCGTATGACTGTATCATCTCGATCAACTATTTCTCACTGATCTTCCTTCTCTTCCTCCGAGGGAGTCATATATACATGGATTGAATCTCATAGTCTTCTTTTTCACTACCAGTGCAGTCATCCAAAACATTGACTTTAAAAGGTCACGACATAGGTTCATGATATTGAAGAGTCTGAAGTTTTTTCTCGCCACAAAATCTGACTGAAGATTTGTTACTTTTCTGCATCTTGTTCATAAGAAATCTCTGGAAATTGAATAACAAGACTTTTTCTATGGAATATGACGACTAACAAATTGCCCATATTGGTCTTTGTGTTTAAGAAGACCAATAAAGATTCCATAATGATTAACTGTAATGAATTGCCATGATTAAAATCTTTCAGTTTGAGAAATGCATTTATCACATATGTAACGAAATAACATATAGCATGCGCCAACAAAATTTGGATTAAGATGTACAATTTTAATTATATCACGTATGATTTGATGCCAAATCTAAACAACTTATCATTATGGATTAGTTGGATCAATGACTATGACTTCAAATTTGGCTGAAGGTGAAAATCACAGTTAGGATCCTAATTGCAATTTTTAAAAATGGTCGAGGGGAAAACGGATAAGCTAAAATTCATTTAAATCATCCAGTGTAATCTCATCTGCAGGAACAAAACAAATAGACGGTTAAAACATAAACATGCGGGAAGGAAAAGAAGGGTTGCAAGGTTTTATTTCATAAATATATACATTCTTTCTCCAATCCAAAATCCACAATTGCAGGTTACGGGTTGCGGAAATGCAAAGCACAAAACTATTTTAAGAATCTTCCTGCAATCCGCAATTGCGGGTTGTGGAAACGCAAAGTGCAAAACTATTTTAAAACTCTTCCCGCAATATGCAATTGCGGGTTGCTGGTTGCGGATGTAAAACACCACAATTATTGAAGAATATTTCTACAATGTGGATTGCGGGTTGAAGAAAGAAAATGTTTCAAAACCGAAAACCAAGTTTCCGCAATACGCATTGCGGATTGCAGATTGTGGGTTATGAAAAGAATATTGGGAATAATAAGGGTCGACCGACCTTTCATCTACGAGGGAATTGTAAAAATAGAACACCTTAGACAAAGAGTGATCGCTCTTTCTCTGAGAATATTTCTACTTGTGAGCAAAGTCTTTGAATAAAAAATTCTATAAATTTTACGACATGTGGAACACTTATATTGTGACACATGGCATATTTTATTTTTAACATTAGTTTAAAGATTGTTTAAACAAATATTAAGGATATTAATGGTAACATTTAAAGTTTGGGGATTGTTTTAAGTTCCTGCGTTTTCTAAACCAGCAACGTGGATGTTATATTAGATGGGGTCAAAAGGTTTTTGAAAATTGCTCTAGTTCGAGCTTCCCAAATGCTGAACACGAAGATGGCATGGAATGCGTTGAAGCAACATACCTTTTGTGTGCGTCATTCTAGGGTAATTTCAAAATTCATGGTCGTCCTATCTTGTGTGATAGTCCTTGCTGCAATGGTCCATACGTCTCCTGCATAAGGACAAGGACACCTCCTTGCGGACATTTCCAAATGTCCTCTTATCCATGTGAGTTCAACACTTAGCCAAATTTTTGTTCTTAATATGCAAAACAAAACAACCTTTTTCTCATTTTGGCAAGCTTGTATTTCACAAGTGTGAACTCTAGAGGCAACTCTAATCCTATAAATAGATAGCCAGTTCATCAAGGAAAGTACATCTCCATGCGAGAATTTCCAAATGCCTCTTCAACGTTCATTTGAACAGTAAAATCAAGCTTTTTCTCATTTTGGAAGGCTTTTCTTTGGCACGTTTGAACTCCTAGGAATATCTGAGGCCATGGTTAGATAGTCATTCATAAGAGAACAAGCCTATGCCTCATTGTGGGCATTTCCAAATGGCCTCTTAGCCATGTGAGTTCAACACTTAGCCTTTATATAAAAAATACTTTTGTTCTTAATATGCAAAATACTTTAGTTCTTAATATGTAAAATACAATGAGTTAAATTTAGAAATATATATTCATCATTTGACCATATTTCTCTATAAAATACTTTTCTATAATTATATTGAAGCATATAGTTGGATTACTCAAAAGGATGTGCACAACCATTCATTATAAAAAGGAGAGCCTAGGAGCATAAATAGCTTTCCCAGTATGGCTCTGTAAATTTAACAAGTTGATGCAAACAAAATTCCAAAATTGATGTAAAACCTCATCCAAGTAGGGATCTCTTCTACAAAACATTCGCCCGCTGAATAGAGGTTTCCTCAGCAATTGTTATGTCCACAAAGGGGGATTCCTGGAAGTGGTTGCACTGTGACATCCTGGCCATCTTCAAATTTTAATCTTTTATAATATCCACTGTCCTCATAAGTTCAATCAAATTGTGTTCCAAATCATCAATTCTGGAGTCGTGACAGGTTAATTGCTAAGAGATATACCTCATGTGGTTGACTGACTCTCTGTGCTCTTTGATGCCCAAGCAGATTGCCTCATAAACCTTTAGCAGGTGTTTTTTGAAGTAATCCACACTGGAACATAGGAACATCATTCCGTCAGCAAGGCCCGCCATTGAACTGAGAGAAGAGGTCAGACAAGGGACCGAATCAACGAGATCTACTCACAGTTTCAATTGAAGGGACCGAATCAAGGGATCTGCTCAAAGTTTGAAATAAAACATCAATCCACCAACAGTTTCAATTGCATCTTGCGATCTCAAAATTCTTTAGGTAAGTTTAATCCACCAATCGTACGATCCCTAGATTGTTATATTCTCCTCTTGCTGTTTGGTGGTCCATAATGCTCGTCGAACTGAAGTTTACTTTTGGAAGTAATTGTAAATAAGTAACTTTACACATTTATATTAGTATCATTATAGTAGCATTATACGAAAACTATTCTATTTTTTTAAAAATATAATCATTCTTATTTTTTTTTTTTTAATCAAAACATTCTTTTTTTTCTTTTTTTTTAAATAGAAACATACTTTCTTTTCGTTTTTTTAAATCTAAGCATTATTTCTTTTTTCTTTTTTTTAAAATAGAATGAAATATCATAAAAAGATTGAAAAGTGTTTTTAGTTATTATCTTTTTTTAATTAAAACCCTTCATGCTAGAAGGGCGATTTGAATATATAACCTTCAACCTGAAATTAAGTTCAGCCCTTCAAATTTGATCCCTGACAATGCTACTAGTTTTCATGTTTATTGAAATGATCACTTTTTTTAAGAAAAAAAATAGAAACTTTGTATTATATACTCGTAAAAAGGATTACATCCGTCTTCTTTTCACATTGCACTTCTGAGAAAAAAAATGCCATATAGACAAATTCCCATGTCTACTATCAACCTTAGAGACTAAACAGAAAGCCTTACTGTTTGACATCAAAACGGTCGGCACAGAAAAGACCCAGCTAGGTTGATAGACATACTAGAAGGATTGCAACAAAATATAAATTGTTTGGGATAAGATCACACCAAACGATATCCAAAGGAACATCCATCCCACTCTGAACACTATGCCCCATATAATCTCATTGTGCTTTGACTGCTGCAAGGCCCTTCTCGTTTATTCTAATTTTTTTCTCATGTCCATCCTTTCCTTGGTGACCATGCCCATATGATGTTATCAAAACGGTCATGAAAGTGTGAATTTAGACTTTGAAAGTGTCAATATCAACTTTTCTAAAGTGCAAAAACAGGTTCTGAAAGTGGCAATATTAGCTTTGACAAGTCTGTTTTTCTATTCGAATAGTGTGTTTTTTGACTACTTATAAACCTTAAAATTGAAGTTTTTTGTTATAAAACTATGAATTTCAATACAAAAAGTGTGAATTTCAAATAAAAAAATGCAAATTTTGATTTGAAAAGTGTGGATTTCAAATCAAAAAATGAAAATTTTCATTTGAAAAATGTGAATTTCAAATCAAAAAATGCAATTTCTGATTTGAAAAGTGTGAATTTCAAATAAAAAAATGCACTTTTTTATTTGAAAATTGCAATTTTCATTTGTAAATATTCAAAAGTTTAAGGTAAAAAGTTCAATGTCTAAAATATTCAGTCATTGTTTGAATAATAAGTCAATCGACTAAGTTATAACATTTAAAAATGGTTTGTTCCGACTTCCATTTTCCAACAAGAAGCATCAACTGCCCCTTCTTTTCATAGTTACATGTGAAAACATTTATCCAGTAATTCAGCTATATCCATAATGGAGAAAACAAGAAGGATTGACTGACCCTTCTTGCAGTGTCGAACGGTTATGAAAATAATATTGGGAATAAGAAGGGTCAGTCGACCCTTTAATTTCGAGGGAATTGTAAAAATATAACACCTTGGAAGTTATAACATATAAAAATAGTTTATCCCGACTTCCATTTTCCAACAAGAAGGATTGGCTGCCCCTTCTTTTCATAGTTAATTGCAAAATCCTTTATCCAACAATTCAGCTATATCTGTAATGGAGAACACAAGAAGGATTGAGAAACCCTTCTTGCAGTGTCGAATTATTATGAAAAGAATATTGGGAATAAGAAGCGTTGACTGATCCTTCTTGCAGTGTCGAACTATTATCAAAATAATATTGGGAATAAGAAGGGTCAGTCGTCCCTTCTTTTAGTAGTTAATTGTGAAAACCTTTATCTAGCAATTCAGATATAGCAATAATGGAGAACACAAGAAGGATCGACCGTCCCTTCTTGCAGTCTTGAACTATTATGAAAAGAATATTGGGAATAAGAAGGGTCGACCAACCCTTCATTTACGAGGGAATTGTAACAATAGAACACCTTGGAGAAAGAGTGGCCGCTCTTTCTCTGAGAATATTTCCACTTGCCAGCAAAGTCTTTAAAGCAAAACATCTATAAATTTTGTTGTTAAAATGTTGATATCTAGTATCCCAGGGTGACACGTGGAACGGTCATATTGTGACACATGGCATATTTGATTTGGTGATTTGAGTATAGAGGATCATATTTTAGTTTTTAAGTAGTTACTCTGAGGATAATTACTTGATTTTAAGTGCAGCGGATAAACCATAAGAATTTAATTTCTTTTTTCCAAAAATATTTGTGACACAACACCAATAATTAATAATAATTTAATATAAATTCATTAACAAATACAACATCTGATCTAAGGGCCGGAAAGGCTTCTTAACATCATCTAACATCATCAAAACTTGATTCCAAGCCATATCAAACATGATAATGTTAGGAACCCACATCTTTACTTTGTTAGTATGTTGTTGTTGGACGCATATGCTTTGTAAGTCGTCCCGTAGTATTTGTTGATCAATAGTTTGTGTTATTGTTGTTGGCGCATATGCTTTGTAAGTCGCCCGTAGTATTGTTGATCCATAGTTTGTAACGGCCCATGGTTTCGACCCATAGTATTGGCGCCTAGAATTAGTATATAAGTGTGTGTTGAGACCTATGAAGGCACCGTGAAGTTATTTGTATTGAGCTTGCTCAAAGGAGGTTGCCCCCTCGAAGTGGCCTGTGATCAATACAAAAGTGATTCTGATTTCTGTCATTTCTGCTATTTCGTATATTCTTGTTAATTAATTGTTGCAGGTGCCTCACATCTGTTATCAGAGCACTTTCTTGGGCTCGCTGGGTGAAATTTCTGCCAAATTTTTTTTTTTCACATCTGTTGCAGGTTCGGATTTGGGAATAATCCCTATCCGCTTAACTGTGGGAAGTACTTGGGCATAAGCCCTAAAACTCATTGTGAGGAGTACCACAGGAACCCCGAAGTAGCTGGCCCATTGAGAGGACCTGCCGGCGAAAAGGGCAACGACCCCTACCTGATTGACTAGTTCCCACCTATGAGGTAAACCAAGAGCTGTCGTTTGTGGCAAAACGGTTATCAGTTTTACCTGAGGCGTGGAGTGAGGGGTACTGCCCCAATACGCAAGCCGTCAGACAGCATTGGTGGCCGAGTGAAAACCCTGAACTGTTAGGAAGCCGCACATACCTGGGGTCCATATCTACTTTCAGCTGAACTATTGTCGATCACTACTGCGCCGTTTCAGATTCATTTTGCAAACCATTCCAGATCCAGCCGTTCGGCGTTGTTCCAGAATCCTTCGAACCGGAGATCCCATTCTGCAAGCAGAGCCGTAGCCGCTCCAGTCTGTAAAAAAAATTTTTAGGGAATCCCTCTCATATATCCCTTGTTTTACCTCTGTTTTCCTTGAAAATTTCAGGGAATCCCTGTCATTCCATTCTGCATATTTCATCCCTGAGGACCCTATCCTCAATTCCCTTTCCTACAGCCCGAAATCCCACATTTTTCTATTTTTAGGGTTTGCCATAACTTCCTCAGATTTCACCCAATCACCTTCAATTTTTACCACAGAGTTCCTTTCTGAATTCTGCTTCTTTGCTCCCCTCTGCCAAATTTTCCCATCCTTTCACCCCACTACTGATATCCTCATTTTTGCTTTCCTGTCTATCCAACAGTGTCCAAAAAACGAGTCAAACCCTAATTACCCTTCTGATTTTTTCCCAAATCCAAATTTTCCTTTACTGAAGTAGTTCCTGTTTTTGTTTTCCTACCCAGTCAAAAAAAAAAAAAAAAATATCCCTGGTTATGGTTGTCACCCGTGCAGGAGCAAAAACCATGGAGGAAGCCCTTGTAGCCATCCAAGCCAAACTCCAGGATTTGGATGAAAAATTTCTTGGTCTCCATCTTGAACATTCAGCTATGAACAACAAACGGCAGTCCGAGTCTTCAGTAGACAATGGTTTCTCTTCTTCCAGCAATTTCCGTGGTCCGAAGCTTGATTTTTCTCGCTTCAATGGTACCGATCCAACTGGATGGATCTATCGTGCAGAACAGTATTTCAGTCTGCATAATACTTTTGATGTCAACAAAGTTCTGTTGGCATCCTTTCATTTGGAACAGGAAGCTCTTCAATGGTACCGTTGGTACATCAAGGCTCATCCAGAGCCCAACTGGCCAGACTTTTGCCAGCTCCTTTTGCAACGATTTGGTCCTAGTGCTTTTGATGACTTCACAGGAGCCCTCACTAAACTTCACCAAATGGGCACTGTGAGAGAGTATCAAACCGAATTTGAGAATCTAGCCAACCACACCGAAGGATTGTCTGATGAATTTTACTGGAGTTGTTTTATCACTGGTCTAAAGGATGCCATCCGCTCTGAGGTCAAAATGTTCTGTCCCAACACAATGATGGAAGCACTCGGGTTGGCTAAATTGGCAGAAGACAAGATTGCAGCCCAACAACGCTCCAAGCCCACTTTTGTTCCCTTCTGAAATATGGGGTCTCAACGACCTCCTATACCGCAGGCTCCTCGACCGACGCCTATCAAGCGTTTGTCGGAAACAGAGATGCAAGCACGCAGAGAAAAGGGTCTTTGCTATAATTGTGATGAGAAATTCACTCAGGGACATAGATGTGTTCAGCAAAAGCTCTATCTCCTGGATGTGGAGTCTCCGTCTGCCTCTGAAATGGGTGACGAAGATCCAGAAACACTGGATGCTCCGGTCGACATTCAGGAACCGCCTATTGACCCTCCGTCTCAGGATGACCAGCCAGAGATATCTCTCCATGCTTTAGCTGGAATCACCACCCCCCAAACAATGCGGGTCAGGGGTTACTTCAAGAAGCTTCCTCTTACAATCCTCATTGATTCTGGTAGCACTCATAATTTCATTGACCCTCGGATTGCCAAACAAGCTGATTGTTTTATCCATCCTTGCTCCAACTTTGAATTCATGATTGCCAATGGGGGTACCTTACCTTGCAAAGGGAAGTGTCTAAATGTGCGTATCTCTATGGGAGATTATACCTTGCGCTCTGACATGTTTGCCTTGCCCTTAGGCGGATGTGATGTGGTTTTGGGCGCTCAATGGCTACGCACACTCGGCCCCATCTTATGGGATTTTGCCGAACTTTGGATGCAGTTTTCCCTCAATGGACACAAACACACATTGACAGGATTACAACCAGGTTCTCTCATCATCATCAGTTCACATCGCATGGAAAAACTCCTCAAGAAGAATTCACATGGTGTCATCGCTCAGATCCATTCCATCCAGATGCAACCATCAGCGGTCTCCACTACTCCTTGGGATCTACAACAAATTCTGGATCGATATATAGGTGTATTTGCTAAACCAGTGGGATTACCACCTTCCAGGCCAGAAGACCATCGTATTCAGCTCCTTCCTGGTAGCGCTCCTCCCAACATCAGGCCCTATCGCTACCCATTCCACCAAAAAACGGAGATTGAAATGCTCGTTCGGGACTTATTGAAGCAAGGTATTATTTGCCCAAGCACTAGTTCATTTTCTTCTCCAGTTATTCTCGTCCGCAAAAAATATGGGTCATGGCGCCTCTGCATTGACTTGCGAGCACTTAATCACCTCACCATCAAGGATAAGTTTCCAATTCCTGTTGTTGATGAACTTCTTGACGAGCTTCATGGGGCTCACTTTTTCTCCAAGTTGGATCTTCGTTCTGGGTATCATCAAATTCGGGTTCATGAGGATGATATTCCTAAAACAGCTTTCCGCACACATGATGGCCATTATGAGTTTTTGGTCATGCCCTTTGGAATCACTAATGCTCCTTCCACATTCCAGGCCTTAATGAATAAAATATTTCGACCCTACTTGCGGAAATTCATTCTGGTATTCTTTGATGATATCCTCATCTATAGTAAAACATGGGATGAACATCTCCAGCATCTGGATCTTGTCATGCAACTTTTCTCTGACCATCATCTCCATGCCAAGCAGTCTAAATGTGTTTTTGGACAAAAGGAAGTTGAGTATCTCGGGCACATTATCTCAGCACAAGGGGTTCGCGTGGATCCTACCAAAATCGACGCCATGAACAATTGGCCACGTCCTCAGACACTCAAGAGCCTTCGTGGTTTTTTGGGGTTGATTGGCTACTACCGCAAGTTTGTCAAGGATTATGGGAAGATTGCAGCTCCATTAACCGCTCTATTGAAAAAGGATGCTTTTACATGGACACCTGCTGCTCAGTGTGCATTTGACAAACTAAAACAAGCTATGTGTACTACACCTGTGCTAGCTATGCCCGATTTTTCCAAGCCCTTCACTATTGAGAGTGATGCTTGCGGCAATGGACTTGGTGCTGTTCTCCTTCAAGATGAACACCCCATTGCGTTCACCAGCAAAGCCCTTTCAGGTAAGAATTTAGCTGCCTCTACTTATGAGAAGGAAATAATGGCTATTTTGCATGCAGTATAGAAGTGGCATCCATACCTATTAGGGAATCATTTCTGCATCAAGACTGATCACCAGAGTCTGAAATATTTCTTGGACCAGCATGTCTCCTCCCCGGCACAACAGAAATGGGTTAGCAAACTCATGGGTTATGACTATGAGATCACTTACAAGAAGGGTAAAGACAATATTGTGGCAGATGCTCTTTCTCGCACATTTGGTGCCCAAGGTTCTCTTTCAGCTATTTCTATGCCTGTTCCAAATTCGTTGCAATCTGTTCAACAGGGTTATATCAATGATTCTTCCTTATCTCAGATCATCCAACGCTTGACCAACAACCCTTCTGCTGTACCACATTACTCTTGGCATGGTGCTTCTCTGCGATACAAGGGTCGTCTGGTGCTTTCCCAGAGCACAGATCTTCAACAGGCTGTCTTCTATGAACTCCATGCTTCTCCATCGGTCGGGCACTCTGGGTTCCTCAAAACATATGAACGAGCACGGCGTAACTTCTTTTGGAAAGGCATGAAAAGGACAATTCAACAGATGGTGGCTGAATGTGATACCTGCCAGCGCAATAAGGGGGAAACAACACTCGTTCCAGGATTGCTGGAACCCTTACCCATACCTACACGGATTTGGACAGATATTTCTATGGATTTCATTGAAGGGCTCCCTAAATCTGGCGGGAAGACAGTGATTCTCGTTGTGGTTGATCGCCTCTCCAAATATAGTCATTTTTGTGCTCTCAGTCATCCCTATACAGCCTCCTCAGTTGCTCAAATTTTTATGGACCAGATCTTTCGTCTTCATGGCATCCCTTCTTCCATTGTCTTGGATCGTGATGCGACTTTCACTAGTCATTTTTGGACAGACCTATTTCGCCACACTGGCACCAAACTGAAGATGAGTTCAGGGTATCACCCACAAACAGATGGTCAAACTGAAATTGTCAATAAATGCTTGGAAACTTATCTTCGTTGCTTCACCTCATAACAACAACATCAGTGGGCAAAGTGGCTCCCTCTTGCTGAATGGTGGTAAAATACCTCTTACCACACTGCCTCTAAAATGACCCCATATGAAGCAGTCTATGGTCAAGCACCTCCAGCTCTTCTTCCATACACCCCCACCAGTTCACCAGTTCAGGAAGTTGACACGGTCCTTCGCAACCGCGATCATATTCTTCGCATTTTGCGGGACAATCTTCACATGGCAAGAAATCGCATGAAGCAACAAGCGGATCAGCACCGTTCAGAGCGCACTTTTCAAGTCGGCGATATGGTTTTTCTTTGTCTCCAGCCATACAAACAATCCTCCTTGAAACTCAAAGGGCATCATAAGCTTGCTCCAAAGTTCTATGGGCCATATCGGATTCTTCAGAAGATTGGGTCCATTGCTTATAAATTGGAACTTCCTCCTTCTTCCCGCATTCATCCAGTCTTTCATGTCTCTTGTTTGAAGAAAGTTCATGGCACCAACATCAGTGGCCAAATGATTTTACCCGATCTGGATAATGAAGGATCCATCCTTTTGGAGCCAGAGGCCATCCTCAATCGGCGCACACGTCAGCTTCGCTCTCGCTCTATCACAGAGGTCTTAATTCAGTGGCACGGCATGCAACCAGAGGATGCTACATGTGAACCACTCCTTCAGATTCAACAACAATTTCCACATCTGAAGCTTTGAGGACAAAGCTTTTTTTAAGGGGGAGGGGATGTTAGGAACCCACATCTTTACTTTGTTAGTATGTTGTTGTTGGACGCATATGCTTTGTAAGTTGTCCCGTAGTATTTGTTGATCAATAGTTTGTGTTATTGTTGTTGGCGCATATGCTTTGTAAGTCGCCCGTAGTATTGTTGATCCATAGTTTGTAACAGCCCATGGTTTCGACCCATAGTATTGGTGCCTAGAATTAGTATATAAGTGTGTGTTGAGACCTATGAAGGCACCGTGAAGTTATTTGTATTGAGCTTGCTCAAAGGAGGTTGCCCCCTCGAAGTGGCCTGTGATCAATACAAAAGTGATTCTGAGTTCTGTCATTTCTGTTATTTCGCATATTCTTGTTAATTAATTGTTGCAGGTGCCTCACAGATAACCACTTCTAAAGGCTAATTATTCTTAAGCACAATTAACTAGTAATTAAGGTGTTAATTACAACACTTAACGAAAGTTAGTGCGCAAATGACGAGACTTATCACAAATCCCATTTTGTCACAAATAACCATCCATTATCAATCCCAATGGCTATTAAGAGGGTTGGTTATAAGTTGTATCTTTCCTTTTATAAAACTTTAATGAAAATAAAAAAAATACATCTTTTTGTTGACCAAGTAGAAATTTAGAAACACAACAATTTTGTTGCTTAAATAGAATTATTGCAAGTAAATGCACAATTTAATATATGGTATACTTGATTCACATAAACTTTAATACATTTTGTTGACTCGGTGGAAATGTAGAAACACAACAATTTTGTTGCTTAAAAATAATTATGGGAAGTAAATGCACAATTTAATATATGGTATACATTTTTTTTTTATAAGTCTGCACAGTATGTTAATTAAGAGTAAAATATAAAATTACATAGCGAGGAGACCTGGGTGGATGCTTGGATAATGGAGCCATCCCGGTGTAAGAGAAAAAACTAGAACTAGAAAGGGTATTATAGAAAAACTTGTGGGTTATACAAAAAACCTGCCTCCAACGGCGAGGCCAAGACCAAAAAACAGTTGAGCGAGATCATACAAAAAACACATTACATAGCTATTACAAAAAACCCGGACGAAGCAGAGAGACCCGGTATTCTCATCGAACTCCCGAGTAGACATGTAATTATTCCTCGAGAATGAGGTAGCTCCCCAAACAGTCCTCCTCTGATAGCTTCACAGGGAGTGGATCCATTTTTTGAGCAGCGAGAAAGTCAGGTTCCTCATGGCTGCAGATCATGCAGATCATTTTGCAAGGTGGAGATCCAATCATGGAACGGACTAGGAATTTCGTTGGAGGGGCCACCTAGGATGCAGGAGCATGAGGCCAAGAAAGGGTCCAGACTAGCAGCCGCTGCAGAAGATGCAGGCCCTTCTGAGGGAAAAACAATGACATTCGAGATGCTGGAGACACCACAACCATCACCCTTGTGACTAGAATCGGCCATGCCCGGGATCCAAGAGAAAGTGGCGTCAAGGTTAGCCAGACAATCATCCATCTCAATGAGTTTGGCCTGGTGGCCAACATATGATTTCTAGCAGAGCCCTAGTTACTCTGCATGTCATCTAGAAGCTTTCTGAGTATGTTTTTGATGATCTAGTAGTGATTGATATTGCCCCCATCATTTCCAGAGGCGAGGTGATACGCTACAAGCTACCCTTCCCACTCATCAATCAAATTATGGCTGTCGAAGTAGATGCATGGATTGATCATGGAGGAGAGCATAGTGAGAGTACACAACCAGATACACAGATGAGCATAAGGGTGTACAGAACAGAGCCGGCTTCGAGGAGAAGCAGACAAAATGCAGTCATGGGTGCCCGCAGGCCCATTTAAGAAGAAAAGATCTGGGTTCACACGAGGCATATTAAATTGCAGTGAGACGAAATGATGGTTTAGAGAGCCGAGGTGAGGATTTCTTTGAATGCACAGAGGGTCGAGAGGCACCAGAGTTGCATCCACCTAGCCGGTGAAGGGACTTGCGGGTGAAGGATCGAGAAGGATCCATAAATCCGCATGTGTGAGGGCAGGCAAGTGGAAGCGAGGTACACGTGCCATGTTATGGGAGCCTGGGTCGAGGCTCCTCCCCCACGTTCCCTCCTCGTGTCCATCACGTGGCCCCTTGTATCATGGTGACGCCCGCATCCAGGGTTAATATATGCTATACTTGATTCACATAAACAATTTTGTTTCTTAAAAACAATCATGGGAAGTAACTACACAATTTAATATATGGTATACATCATTCACACAGGATGAAAGTTATATTTTCTTTATTAATGAATTTTATAGTTTAAAATTTCTACAACATACCCCTGTGTTCCGCCACCAATGCTTATCCATTGTTCCATGGTAGTATCGCATTTCATGATCATCCTTTCAAAGATGATAACCACTTCTAAATGCTAATTATTCTTAAGCACAATTAACTAGTAATTAAGGGGTTAATTACAACACTTAAATGACAGTTAGTGCACAAATGACGACACTTATCACAAATCCAATTTTGTAACAAATAACCATCGATTATCAATCCCAATGGCTATTAAGAGGGTTGGTTATAAGTTATATCTTTCCTTTTATAAAACTTTAATGAAAATGAAAAAATACAACTTTTTGTTGACCAAGTGGAAATTTACAAACCAATTTGCTCTACTATCAACCCTTGAGAACATCCATCCCACTCTAAACACTATGCCCCATATTTTCTCGTTGTGCCTTGACTGCTGCAAGGCCCTTCTCAGTTATGCTAATTTTTTCTCCTGTCCATCCTTGCCTTGGTTACCATGTCCATATGATGCTATTTACATCAATCTTCATATTTTCTTCTGCACCAACAACCCATTGTTGCTTTCTATCTAAGCATTTTTTGTACAAGACCTTCAGATCCTTCGATGCTCCCGTTGGATTCCACCATTGCACCTCTACTTTGTAAGACCCAATAGTACTAGCATCTGACTCCTAATAAATATCACCAATCTCCATACATGTTGATGTAATTATAACTTCGGAATGTATTTCACCCATGTATATTGTACTCCTATAGAGATATTATTATTCCTCTATACGGAACTGTCATCATTTGTATTGACAAGTGTCACAAGTGTCGCAACTTGCATGTGATGGGTTATTAGACCACCAAGTGTGGGGTCGGCCCTGATTAATGTAACCATGGGTTATTAGACTGAGTTAGACAAGTCGGCCCTGCTAGGTTATTAGGCAGGTCAGGTCATGTATAAATAGAGTGCGGGAGGCACTCTATTTGATCATCTCATTATTCACTTCTACACTACTCGAAAAGTGGCACACTAGTGGAGGAGGAGGTTCAGCTGCTAAGAGGACTATCTCTGTGTTCTTTTGTTGTATCATTTCTCTTTCTATCTCTGAGGAAGTTGTGGGGTTTTTCACCTTTACGGTTTTCCCCAGTGAAACTCTATGTGTCTATTGTCTCATGTGATTGCTTGGTGTGATTGATATGCATTGTTATAATTGATATGTTGTACATGTTATTCTCTTAGTAAATATCCTGGAGTATATTGAATTTATGCTAAAAAATTAACATGGTTTCAGAGCTAACCTAGGGTTTCATGATTATTGGGTTTCTCTCCATAGATTTTGGAAAGGAAGTAAGGTAGATTGACTCTACTCATCAAGGTGGATCTTTCTATCTAATCAGAAGTCAATTCTGGACACTTTTATTTTTGGCCTTAAAAATTAGGGTTTCCACAAAAATAAGAATTTATGAAATCTGAGGACATAGCTAGAAGCTCCTTGGAAAAATCGAAGTTTAGAGCTTTGGATCGAAATTTTTGGTTGGGTGAAGCTCTGGGAAACTCAAACCCTAATTTAGGGTCGTCCAGAGTGAATCTGGGAGATTGGAAAGCATTTCTGAAGGGTGAAACTTTGCAGATTTCAAATTCTGAATATACCAGGCTGATCATCTCATCAATGCGCATCTTTCTATCCTTTTAGAAAGTTGAAATTCACATTTTGAATTTTTAAGGTTTCTCTAACAAACCCTAATCCAACACCAGATCCAAAGTTCTCCAAATCAAGTGGTAAGACCTAAATCTTTTATTTCCATTTGAGTTTCTCATTAAAATGTCTCACCACACCAATCCTAAGGATAAGCGTGAAGGGGCTGATAAGTTCCGAGCATGGAAGTATAGGATTGGTTTAATCCTAGAAGAAAATGAGTTGGACACTTACATAGGTGAGGAGGTCCCTTTCCCAGAGGGAGAAGAGGCTAAAGCCTTACATAAGAAGAATTTGGTCAAGGAAAAGAGGATCATTGTTGATTCTATCAAAGACCATCTCATACCACATGTGTCATCTCTGAAGACACCCAAGGAGATGTTTGATTCCCTGACCAAGATATTTGAAGGAAAGAACATAAATCAGAAGATGACCCTGCGGAATCAATTTAAAGGGGTAAAGCTTTAGAATGGAGAGACCATTCAATCCTATTTCTCTAAGGTCTCTTGTAATATCCCTATTCTTGACCCTTATAATATTTGGGCTATAATGTAAATATTGTATGCATATTTTGTATGATTCCTAGTGTGGAGCTCAAGGCCAAGGCCCTGCTAGTGAATGCTCGATCTTGATGAGGAAAGTATGTTGGTATTATGTAACCCATGTGCTAGCGAGCCATGGGAATTGTAAATATGCATCTTAATATAAATGCCCACAACTAGCTATGCAATGCAACAAGAGATGGGGGCATGATATTGCAAGGAATTGGGAGGAGGATATTCAAACCCTTAAGGCAATTGAGTCAAGCCAAGTGTCAATGAGAGAACCCATGAACCATCAACTACCCATGTTGATTTTTATGCCCAATCATTCATTTCTCCCAAGAGTTGGGTGAAGTAGTTAATGCCTTGGGGATTGGGGAGGTATGGCTATCCAAATTTGAGTGTGGGCAAGCCACCCTCATGGAAAAACGTGTTTCTCCTTCTTGGGCAAGAAAACACCCATGAATTGCCTTCCCAAGCCATTATTCATGGTCAGACTTCACCCTCTCACGTTTTTAGAGCTTGCTGGGCATTTTTGGAGCTGCTGGGCATTTTTTGAAGCCTGCTGGGCATTTTTGGCTTGTTGGGTATTTTATTTTGAAGCTTGCAGGGCATTTTTTGGAGCTTGCTAGGAACTTGTTTTTGGTTATCACAGTGGCTGGGAGAAGAGAACCACGAATTGGGGGTTTAATAGAGGTTGTTTTTGCTACTGGGTTGTCCCCAAACGTTTAATGAAAATGAAATTGTCTTTCCAGGGTTGTTTTCCCCATTTCTCACTTCGTTTTTGGGTTGCCCACGTTTTCCATACATACCCAACACATGGGGTTGTGTTGTTATGTGTACCCATGCCCAGTTATGATTTTTTTGTGTGTGAGGGAGATTGTTGGGGTTGAATTGGGTTTCCATGGCTTTGGCTTGAGCTTGAATGCAAGTATCCAGTGATGAGGAGGGTTCAGTATTAGCCTGATAAACCCAGCTATGGACTGGCTTGGCTTAGCTGAAGGGATGTTTTGGTTGTGTATGAATTGGATGTCCCCTTTTTCCTTGTAGATATCATGCCCAGCTCGGGGGTGGTCTCTGAGTGCTGAAATAATATAGGCTGGGAAGAGACCTACGGTTGGGAGAAACGTTGCATCGACATAGCTAGTTGTTGGGGACAACATTACATTGAGATAAGTATATTCTCCATGTGTATTTTACTTCTGCAATGTATTTAATTTGATGGCTGTGTTAAATTGAATGGCATCATGAATGTGTGTGGATGAGGTTTTCAATTCCGTTGTGCATATTTCCTAATTTTATCTGCACACCAATGTTTTTATTCATATGATGCTAATGACTGGGATGAGTCTTATGGAAACCCCCATAGATTGCTATCATGTCCCCTCTCTTACTGGGTCAGTAGGTGGGTACATTACATCTCTCAGATCAAGGAACAACTTGAAGATGTGGATGAAGTAGTGGACAATGGAGAAGTTGTCATGACCACATTGAATGGCCTACCTGGGTCATGGGACTCCTTCATCCAAGGAATCTGTGCAAGAAGAAAGTTGATCTCATTCAACAGACTATGGGAGGAATGCTCACAAGAAGAAGCAAGGCTTGTGGCTCGACAAGAAAACATGGGGAATGAAGATCAAGCTCTCACAACACACACCAAGAAAGGAAAGCCCAACAGAGATCCATCTCATAACAAGAGATATTCACACCACCATTACCATAAAGATAAGAAAGATATCAAATGCTTCACATGTAATGAGAAGGGACACTTTGCTTCAGATTGTCCCAAGAAGAAGAAAGACAACAACTACAACTTCAACAACAGGAAGAAGAACAAAAAAAGGAGATATCATGCTCATGCTACCGAGGATGATGAACCTCCCAAAAAGAAGGCCAGAGCCGAAAGTGATGAATCATCTAGTGAAGATGAATATGTCCTAATCTCTTCTCTCACAGGTAATATATCTCATGGTTGTAATGATTGGCTTATTTATAGTGGGGCTTCCAAACACATGACTGGGTTTAAAGAATCTTTTGCAAATCTATCTGAACATGAGTTACCCCATATGGTGAAACTTGGGGATGACTATCAATACCCTATTAAGGGAAGTTGGGAAGCCTCCTACAACCTAGACTCTAGGAAGTCTTTGAAGATGAAAGATGTTATATATGTACCTGGGCTCAAGAAGAACTTACTCTCCATATATGCATTAGATGCAAAAGGTATGAGGGTTGCATTTGTAGATGGCCAAGTACTAATGTGGCCAAAGGGTAAAAATATAGATGATGCAGTAGTGATTGGAGAGCAAGAGGGAGGATTGTACAAATTGAAGGGACAACCTGAACATGCCATGGTACATGAATCCATGGAGCCAAGTGAACTTTGGCATAGAAGGCTTGCACATGTGCACTATAGAGCACTACCAATTGCAAGTAAAGCTGTAGAGGGTCTTCCTGAAATCAAGACAAAGCATGAAGGTGTTTGCAAAGGATGTGCAAAAGGAAAGAAAATTAAGAAGGCATTTCGAAGTAGTGAAAGTAAAGCTAAAGGAATATTGGAAATTATCCACTCTGATGTATGTGGTTCGATGTCATCCAGTTCTCTGAGTGGGTATGTATACTATGTCTCTTTCATTGATGATTTATCTAGGAAGACTTGGGTTGATTTCTTGAAGAACAAAGATGAACTGTTTGATAAGTTCAAAGAATTCAAAGCCTTGATGGAAAATCAAACTGATAAGAAGATCAAGACATTCAGATCTGACAATGGCAGAGAATTCACTTTAGGTGACTTCAAGAAGTTATGCAGTGATTCAAGGATTAAGAGGGAGTTGACTACTCCCTACAATCCACAACATAATGGAGTTGTAGAAAGGAAAAATAGAACAATCATGGAAGCAGCACGAGCAATGCTGCATGACCAGGATCTGCCTATGCATCTATGGGCAGAAGCAGCTAGGACAACTGTATATGTGCATAACAGAACACCTCACAAGATATTGGACAACAAGACACCATAAGAGGTATTCTCTGGTAAGAAACCTGAAGTCAGCCATCTCAGAATATTTGGTTTCCCAGTATACACTCCTGTTCCAAAAGAAAAGAGGACAAAGCTTGATCCTTCAAGAAAGAAGGACATCTTTGTGGGGTACAGTGAAAGCTCGAAGGCTTATAGAATATGCTTTCCAAGGTTCAAGAAGATTGATGTTAGCAGGGATGTAACATTTGATGAAAACTCAGCTTTCATCAAGTCAAGGAAGGCACCTGTTGAAGATCATGAAGAACCAAAGGAAACCAGATTTCAAGACACCATCATGAATGAAGCAATTTCAAAAGTAGATCGTGAAGTTGAAGATCCACAAATACCTGTAGATCCACCTCGTGAGGAGAACTCTCACAAGAGGAAACTTGCATGGGCTAGAGAGCTCATTCAAGATGCAGAAAGGTATGGCATTCCAGAAGAAGAACACAGAGCAAGGAAGAGAACTAGATCTCATACCATCTATGTTGCCTTACTCCGTGACATTATGAACAAAGAACCTTCCAGTTATGAAGGAGCAACGGAAAATAAAAAATGGAAGGATTCCATGGTCGAGGAATACCAGTCGATCATGAAGAATGATGTTTGGGATGTAGTCCTAAGACCTGAAGGGAAGTCTACTGTGACTTCCAAGTGGATCTACAAGATCAAGCATGCTGCATATGGCAGTATAGAAAAGTACAAAGCAAGATTTGTAGCGTTCGTGGCTTCTCCCAGAAAGAGGGAATAGACTATGAAGAAACTTTTGCTCATGTTGCCACATACACTTCCATTAGATCAGTACTTTCCCTGGCTGTAGTGATGAAATGGAAGATACACCAAATGGATGTCAAGACAACTTTCTTGAATGGTGTAGTCGAGGAGGAAGTCTATGTGGAGTAGCCACTAGGTTTTGAGACACATGACAGGGAATCATATGTGTGTAAGTTGAAGAAAGCCTTGTATGGCTTGAAGAAAGCTCCTAGGAATTGGTATGGTAGGATAGACATCTTTCTATCCATTTTGGGATTTACTAAGAGTAAAGCAAATTCCAACCTTTACTACAAGGCTGAGGAAGGAAATCCTGTGATATTACTTCTGTATGTGGATGACCTGTTTGTTACAGGTGAGGATGGTTTGATTGCCGATACCAAGAGGAAGCTTGCATCTGAGTTCGAGATGAAGGACTTGGGGATGATTCACTATTTTCTAGGCATGGAGGTGTGGCAGAGTGCAAATGGAATCTTCCTTGGACAAGGGAAGTATGCAGTAGAGATCCTGAAGAAGTTCAAGATGATGGACTGCAAGGCCATGGCCACACCTATGGCATCAAACCTAAAGCGTCTATGTGATGCTTCATCTGATCCGGTTAATGTCACTGTGTATCATTAGATGATTGGGTCCTTGATGTACCTAACGAACATGAGACCAAATATTTTCTTTGCAATGAACACATTGAGCCAGTTCCTGACGGATCCTAGAGGTGTTCACCTGGTTGCTGTAAAGCATATTCTGAGGTACCTGAAGGGTACAATTGATTATGGGATCAAGTATGATGTGAATCAAAAGTCTAACCTGCAAGTTTATGTTGATTCAGACTGGGCAGGAAGTGCTACAGATAGTTAGAGCACTTCAGGGTACTGCTTCAGTATGGGATCAGGTGTGGTCTCTTGGTTTAGCAGGAAGCAATCATGCGTAGTACTAAGTATAGCCGAAGCAGAGTATGTTGCAGCTTGTCCGACTAGTTGTGAGGTAGTATGGTTGAGGAAGATACTGTCTGAGTTATTTGATCTTCTGTTGGATGCTATTGGTATATTTTGTGACAACTAGATTTGTGTAAAGCTATATGAGAAATCGGTGTTCCATGATAGGTTGAAGCATGTAGAGATCAAATATCACTATATCAGGGATATGGTGTAGAGAGGAGCAGTGAAGCTCCTATATGTTGCGATGGATGAGTAGGTTGCAGATGTGCTGACGAAGCCACTAGCCAGAGTGAAGTTTGAGTACTTCAGAGAGAGGCTTGGTGTTCTTTAGATTGATGACACTTCGAGGAAGAAGTGATGGACACATTTGCAGGAGCCATTCCGAGCATGGTGAGAGGAGGATCCTTCCATGGCTGTGGATGTAAGCGCTGGATGATTAGCATCAGGATGATGCTTCAGTTACTACTATGTATATGTAGCATGTTGGATGCTTGTTATGATCAATTGGATCATGTATATGTATATGCATCATGTTGGATGCTTGTTATGATCAATTGGATCATGTATATGTATATGCACCATATTGGATACTGGATATGATCAGGTCGATCATGTATTTGTGTATGTATGAGGTAGATACATTGTATGATCAGGTAGATCATGTATGATGATATGCATCAGGTGGATGCATTGTATGATCAGGATGATCATGGATGATGAGCTTCAAGATGTTGCTCCAGATGATATGCATCAGGATGATGTTATGACGATGATCAAGATGATCATGCGATGATGATTTGTATGAGGATGATGCTATGACGATGATCAGGATGATCATGTGATGATGACATGCATCATCATGATGCAGTGACGAGGATCAGGATGATCATGTTATGATGACATGCATCAGGACGATGTAGTGATGATGATCAGGATGATCATGTACATCAGGATGATGTATGGTGAGTATCAGGTTGATACTTTGTGGCTGTGGACAGGCTGTGCAGATAAGCATATAATTGCACCCTAGGAGATTTGCAGATACTCTTTCAAGTTTTTGCCTATGGCATATAATAGCGCCCTAGGATATCTAGCAAATGCTCTTTTGAGGTTTTTCTTGGGAGGACATATAATAGCGCCCTGGGAGGTTTGCAGATACTCTTTAGAGGTTTTGCCTATGGCATATAATAGTACCCTGGGATATCTGGAAAATGCTCTTTCGAGGTTTTGTCCTATGGCATATAATAGCGCCCTGGGAGATCCAATAGGTTGAACTGTGTGCTTGTAGTCAGTCCTGGCAGCACCACATTCTTTACCAAGGAGCTATTGGGAAAACAAATTCATGATGAAAAACAAGAAGAGGAGAATGAAGAGGATGTGGAAACAATATACGGGGAAAATTCAACATTTCGACCGCCTCTTCCTTCTCTTTCTACATTGTCCCTGAAATCTCATAAACAAAATGGCAGATTCGTGTTGCAATGCGCGAAGAGGCCACAACAACATCTTTATTATGTCCAAACGTATTAGGAAAATGGGCGTCTCAAAGGGAATCTTGTCGTCGCCAAACATGAATCTGAAGTGCCTCTGGCCTCATATCGAAGGTGGCGTAGGAGATAAAATTATTTGCTGCAAAAATGGGGATAATGTCTTTCTGCTGAAGCAATCTGAAATTTGATGTTCCTGTGCGTCTTTCTGTTACAAATTTCTAACCCGCAAATACGGTGGATCCCCAAAGACCTGGCAATTTTGTGGAATTCGAAATTGTTGTCATCGTCATTATCCATTTCTAATCGAGAATATTGAGACATGTATACCAGTATGTTCCAACTCAAATATTTAACTCTACATACTTTCCAGGAATGAGTTCAAGAATTATTTTAAT
Organism: Larix kaempferi; assembly: GCA_027924585.1. Lineage (NCBI taxonomy): Eukaryota > Viridiplantae > Streptophyta > Pinopsida > Pinales > Pinaceae > Larix > Larix kaempferi. The sequence goes on along the minus strand of BSBM01001136.1, from coordinate 4,558,802 downwards.
ACATAACATGCAAGTGATTATGTGTGTTTTCAATTAATTAATTATTTTTAAATAAAGATAGTACACACCCAGAGTTAAGCATTAAGTGATCATGGCGAGCACACCAAAGGAGATTTCTTTTTTCCTAATAAACATTCAAAAAATAATGGTCATATACATAAAAGGATCTCTGCCCTAGATGTTAATAGTATATATATATATATATATAGTTTGCATATATAAGGTAGACTTCATTACATTGGAAGGATATAAAGTTATAAACTGGATATACATCTCTCTCACATATCAAGAAACCTAGATGTTTGGGTCATGAAGGATCTTATTGGTACAATGCTACAAACTTGGGAATTGTAGGCATTATGGAAAATGCATGGGATATTTATATTACTAGTATGAAGGCTGTTGAAATATTGTAACTTCTAAGAATATTATATTTGTAGTTTATTATTCCGGAGATGTTCCATTCCTCCAAGGATACCCTATTGTATATCCAGAGAGGTTTATTCCTCCGAGAGAGTGTGGTAACTAGGGTTATTAGATCTCCCATGCGAGGTCGGCCTTGAGTTAGTTGTTTAGGGGTTATTAGACTCTCTTAGGAGAGGTCGGCCCCATTAGGGTGAAAAGTCAGTTAGAACACAAGTATAAATAGAGGAGGTGTGTTACTCATTTATAACATTCATTCACTCACTTGTGATTGGCGCATAGGAGAGAGAGAAATCTGCATAGGAGGAGAATGAGCTCTTGTTTGGGTACTACATCTTGTATTGGTTGATTATCTATATTGAGGAAAGCTTTGCTGGGTTTTCTACCCCATGAGGGTTTCTGAGGGTAAATATTTGTTTATCTTGTGATTGTGTTTCTTTCAGTGATCTTGCTTGTGAAATAGGCTAAAATCAGCATGGTATCAAAGCTAGCCTGAATAGGACATCTTTCACAAGGTGAAAAATACCTCTCTCTCCTCCTCCGGTGAAAATTAGGGTTTCTGCAAAAGTTGGATTTTTTGGAATTTGATTGCATGGATGGATAACCCTCCTAAAAATCGAGGTTTTGAGCCCTGGATCGAAATTTTTGAGTGGGTAGAACTCCAGGAAAGTAAACCCCTAGTTTGGGGTTTGGACCCGAAAATCAGAAAACCAGTGAATCAGAAAAAGTGCGCACCCATGCACCAGTGAACCCAAAAAGCTGCAAACCTGTTCACTAGTGAACCAAAAAAGTGAAGACCAAAAAACCAAAAATTCTGTTGCAGATTCGGAAGGTGAAAATTTGAAGTTTCCAGAAGCAAAGTACACCAGTAATCTCAAACCAATCAAGCTCATCTCCTGGTAAGTATTATTCTATCCTTTGAGAAACTTCAATCTCTGTGACCCCCTAGATAAGATGTCTCCAAGCACTAAGCTTGAAGACAAGCTAGAGGGTATAGAGAATTTTCGGGCATGGAAATATAGGATTGGTCTCATTCTTGAAGAGAATGATCTTGTCCAATATATCAAAGATGAGATTGTTGAACTTGAAGAAGATGAAGCCAAAGAGAAGTATAAGAAGGACTTGATTAGGGCAAAGAGAATCATTCCTGATTCTATCAAGGACCACTTGATTCCCCAAGTGGCATCCAAGAAGACCCCAAAGGAAATGTCTGATGCCCTAGGCATAATGTATGAAGGTAGGAACATCAACACAAAGATGAATTTCAGAACTCAATTGAAGAATACCAAAATGAATAAAGGAGAATCTATTCAAGATTATTTCACAAGGGTTACCCAGTTCAAGGAACAACTAGAATCCATTGCAGACACCCTTGATGAAGATGAAATAGTCATGACTGCACTCAATGGTCTCACTAGACCTTGGGAGTCATTCATCCAAACTATGTGTGCAAGAAAATAAAGTATGAAGTTTGATGTGGTATGGGAGGATTGCATTCAAGAAGAGGCTAGGGTAGCCAATAGAGAAGCTGTACTCAAAGAAGATGACCATGCCTTGGCCAATCACACTAGAAGAAGAAGAAGTCACTTCAACTCGATGAAGAATGGCCATAAGAAATCTCATCCTCCACATAGATTTCAAAAGAAAGGAGTAAGCTCAGAAAGAGATCTCTCCTCAGTTAAATGTTTCAGTTGTCACAAACTAGGACACTTTGCTAGAAATTGTCCCTCAAGTAAGAAGAAGAATATTCACAAAAGACATCATGCACATCTAGCAGAAGATGATAGTGAAGAAGAAGAAGAGGAAAGGCCTAAAAGGAAGAAAGCTAAAGTAGTAGAAGAAGATGTAGAAGAGTATGTTCTATTCTCTGCACTCTCTAGGTCAATAACACCTAGAGAAGATACATGGCTCATTGATAGTGGTTCTTCAAAGCACATGACAGGACAAAAGAAAAATCTATCAAATCTGGAAGAAAAGACCCCTCTCCAGAAGGTATCCTTGGGAGATGACTACCAATATCACATAAAGGGAATTGGTGAAGTAAGCTACAAGCTTGATTATGGAACTCCACTAAAAATCAAGGAAATTCTATATGTACTAGGTTTGAAGAAGAACTTACTTTCTATCTCAGCATTAGATAAGAAAGGTTATAGGGTTGCATTCATATATGGACAAGTGCTCATGTGGTCCAAAGGAAAATCAATTGAGGATGCAATAGTTATTGGTGAAGAGGAAGGAGGACTATATAAACTCAAGGGTCTTCCAGAAGCTTCCCTTGTTCATGAGGCCACTAGCCCTAGTGAGCTATGGCATATAATTCTTGCTCACATTAACTACAAAGCATTAGCCCATGTGAGCAAGGTAGTTATAGGAATACCAGATTTGAAAATTGATCATAAAGGCACATGCAAAGGATGTGCAAAAGGGAAGAATATCAAGAACCCATTTCCAAAGAGTGAGACAAAGACTAAGAGTACTTTGGAATTGATTCACTCAGATGTATGTGGACCAATGCCATCCACATCCTTGAGTGGGTATGAATATTACCTTACATTTATTGATGACTACTCAAGGAAGACTTGGGTATATTTCCTAAAGGGAAAAGATGAAGTCTTTGGAAAGTTCAAGGAATTTAAAGCCTTGATAGAAAACCATTCAGAAAAGAAGATCAAGATACTTAGGACAGATAATGGTGGAGAATACACTTCAAAGGATTTTGAAATATTTTGTAAAGAAGATGGGATTAAGAGGTAGCTAACCACTCCCTACAATCCTCAACAAAATGGTGTTGTAGAGAGAAAGAATAGAACCATTATGGAAGCAGTAAAAACAATGATACATGATCAAGGCCTACCTATGTATCTATGGGTTGAAGCAGCAAGGACATCAGTCTATGTGCAAAATAGACTATCTCATAGTGCTCTTGATTTCAAGACCCCAGAAGAAGTGTTCATAGGGAAGAAGCCTGCAGTAAGTCACCTCAAGATATTTGGATGCCTAGTATACATTCACATTCCAAAAGAAAAGAGGACCAAGCTAGGCCCTTCTTGGAAGAAGGGAATATTTGTTGGATATTGTGAAGCATCCAAAGCATTCAGAATATACATCCTAGGATTCCATCATATGGAAATAAGTAGGGATGTGACATTTGATGAAGAGGTATCTCTCAAGAGATCTAGGAAGTGCTAGTATGAAGAAGTATATGAAGAAGATGCACCTTCCAGAACTGTAGAGGTTGTACCCATTCCTGAAGATGTAACACCTGAAGACCATGACATTATAGAACCTCGAGAACCCCCTACCATGAACATGTCAAGAAAGAGAAAGCCAACATGGGAAAGAGATATTATACTAGGAGCAGAAAAGTATGGAGCTCTTGAAGGCTCCACTAGAGTGAGCAAGAAACCAAAGCCACTTTCCAACTATATGGCTTTGATGTGTGATCTTATGGATCAAGTACCCACCAGTTATGAAGAGGCATCTCATAAGAAATAATGGGTAGAGGCAATGACTGAGGAGTACTGGTCAATAATGAAGAATGATGTTTGGGATATAGTTCCCAAACCAAAAGACAAAAGTGTGGTATCCTCCAAATGGATATACAAAATAAAGCATACTGCGGATGGTAGCATTGAAAAATAAGGTAAGGTTTGTGGCCATAGGATTCTCTCAGAAAGAGGGAATTTACTATGAAGAGACATTTTCACTAGTTGCAAGATGCACTTCCATTAGAACCATCATGGCACTTGCATCCATGATGAAGTGGGAATTACACTAGATGGGTGTAAATATAGCCTTCCTGAATGGTGTGATTGAGGAGGAAGTGCACATAGAACAACCACAAGGATTTGAGGTGGAAGATGGAAGAACCCATGTGTGCAAACTGAAAAAGGATTTGTATGGGTTGAAGAAAGCTCCCATAGCTTGGTATGGAAGAATTGACAGTTTCTTGACAAGCTTGGGATTTACCAAAAGTAAAGCTGACCCTAACCTTTATCTAAAGGTTATGGATGATGAACCTGTTATATTGTTGCTTTATGTGGATGATCTATTTCTGACTGGAAATAAGAAATAGATTGTCGAATGCAAGAAGAAGCTCTCTACAGAGTTTGAGATGAAAGATCTTGGATTAATGCATTACTTCCTAGGTCTAAAAGTATGGAAAAAACCAGAAGGGATCTTTCTCAACCAAGGAAAGTATGCAGTGGAAATCCTGAAAAGATTCGACATGTTGGAATGCAAAGCCATGGCCACTCCCATGGATTCCAACTTGAAGTTGTTAGCTGATGACTCTTCATAGTTAGTGGATGTGACTCTGTATAGACAGATTATTGGGTCCTTAATGTATCTGACGAATACCAAGCCAGATATATGCTTTGCCGTGAACACCTTGAGTCAGTATCTAGTGGAACCTAGACGAGTTCACCTAATAGCTGCAAAGCATGTGATGAGGTACCTAAAGGGTACGATAGATTTTGGTCTATGTTATCATGGAGATCATGACTTTAGATTGTATGGATACATAGATGTTGATTGGGAAGGAAGTGTATCAAACAGGAAGAGTACATCGGGTGGATGTTATTGTCTAGGATCTGCCATGATCTCGTGGTTTAGCAGGAAGCAATCAAGTGTGGCTCTCAACACAGCTGAAGCAGAATATATTGTTGCTTGCTCTGCTAGTTGTGAAGCGATATGGCTTCAGAAGCTATTATTAGGATTATTTGACTTAGAGATGGACCCCACTGTGATCATGTGCGACAACCAGAGTTGTATCAAGATGACAGAGAATCTAGTATTCCATGATAAGTCAAAGCACATAGAGATCTAATATTTTTATATATGGGATATGGTGCAGAAAGGAGATATCAAGCTTGAGTATGTGAGCACTGATGAACAAGTTGCTGATATATTGACCAAACCTCTATCTCAATTAAAGTTTGAGCATTTCCGAGACAAGCTTGGTGTAGTTCAAAAGGACCCTCCCCGAAAGGGGGAGTGATGTGGTCACTGATGATGAGATTGCCTAAATCGACAGTAAGGTTGATGATGTGGATACCTGTATTGATGAGAATACTGATGAGGTCACCTATGTATGATCCTTAGACTTTGTGGATGAGAGGATTGCATCATCCATAGACATGAGAGGTGTCTTAAATGGATCAGGATTGATCATCTTGTAAGTAGATCTAGATTGCATCGTCCATAGACATGAGAGGTGTCTTAAATGGATCAGGATTGATCATTCTGTAAGTAGATCTGGATTGAAGCATCCATAGACATGAGAGGTGTCTTAAACAAATCAGGATTGATCATCATGTAAGTAGATCTGGAGTGCATCGTCCATAGACATGAGAGGTGTCTTAAATGGATCATGATTGATCATCCTGTAAGTAGATCTGGACTACATTGTCCATAGACATGGGAGGTGTCTTAAGTGGATTAGGATTGATCATCCTTAGACAGTGATCTCGTAATTCCGAAAGGAAGGATAGTCTTAAATGTTGATCCTTGGATTATGGTGGGATTGATCATCCCTAGAAAATGATCCCGTAATTCCAAAAGGAAGGATAGTCTTAAATATTGATCCTTGGACTGGAATCCCATAATTCCGAAAGGAAGGATTGTCTAAGATATGAATTGATGGACTAGAATCCCATAATTCCAAAAGGAAGGATTGTCCATGATCCCGTAATTCCTAAAGGAAGGATCATCAGAGTTGATGGACTGGAATCTCGTAATTCTGAAAGGAAGGTTTGTCTATGATCCCGTAATTTTGAAAGGAAGGATCACCATAGTTGATGGACTGGAATCCCGTAATTCCAAAAGGAAGGATTGTCCATGATCCCGTAATTCCGAAAGGAAGTATTGTCCATGATCCCGTAATTCCGAAAGGAAGGATTGTCCATGATCCCATAATTTTGAAAGGAAGGATCACTAGAGTTAATGGACCAGAATCCTGTAATTCCGAAAGGAAGGATTGTCCAGGATCCCAAAATTCCGAAAGGAAGGATCATGTGTATTGCAGAGTATGCTGAGATGACGATGCTACTGATCATGATAATCTAGATGACAATGTTGCTGATCGTGATGATCTAGATGACGATGTTGCTGATCGTGATGATCTAGATGACGATGTTGCTGATCGTGATGATATAGATGATGATGCTACTGATCGTGATGATCTAGATGATGATGTTGCTAGTCATGATGATCTAAGTGATCCTATTGATTGAGATGATCCAGATGATGCTGTCGATCGAGATGATCCAGATGATGTTGTCGATCAAGATGATCCAGATGATGCTGTCGATCGAGATGATCTAGATGATGATGTTGATCGAGATGATCCAAATGATGATGTGATCGAGATGATCCAAATGATCATGATCGAGAGATCCAAATGATGTTGTTGATCGGAGATCCAGACGTTGATGTTGTTGATCGAGAGGATCTAGATGTTGATCCAGATGATGATGTTATTGTAGTTGTTCAAGTGATGCAGAAGATGAAGACTTAGTACTGAAGATGTTGATGTTCCAGTATTGAAGATCTTGAAGATATTCCAATAACTGTTTGAGTTACTAATGATGTATGAAGAAAGATTCCAATGATTTATAGATGTATCATGTATCATGTAGTTGATGACTCCTTGCTCCTGCAGATGTTGTTATAATATCCTTCTCGTTAAGGGGGAGTGTTGAAATATTGTAAATTCTAAGAATATTATATTTGTACTTTATTATTCCGAAGATGTTCCATTCCTCCGAGGAGACCCTATTCTATATCTGGAGAAGTTTATTCCTCCGAGAGAGTGTGGTAACTAGGGTTATTAGATCTCCCATGTGAGGTCGGCCCTGAGTTAGTTGTTTAGGGGTTATTAGACTCTCTTAGGAGAGGTTGGCCCCATTAGGGTTAAAAGTCAGTTAGAACACAAGTATAAATAGAGGAGGTGTGTTCCTCATTTATACCATTCATTCACTCACTTGTGATTGGCGCAGAGGAGAGAGAGAGATCTGCATAGGAGGAGAAGGAGCTCTTGTTTGGATACTACATCTTGTATTAGTTGATTATCTATATTGAGGAAAGCTTTGCTGGGTTTTCTACCCTGCGAGGGTTTCCCAAGGTAAATATTTGTCTATCTTGTGATTGTGTTTCTTTCAGTGATATTTCTTGTGAAATTAGGCTAAACTTAACAAAGGCTGTAGGGATCAGACTTACAAACTCCGATGATAAACTATTATGGGCTATCAATAAAAACAATGGTCGAGTAACTTCCAAAGAGGCCTAGTTATCCATTGCAAATTGTGATAATTATATAGTTTCAAAATGATGGTATGTGAAGTTATGGAAATGGAATATTCCACAAAAAATAATGTGTTTTTTATTGTTCTGGAAAATGCGATTCTCACATGGGATAATTTACTCAAGCGTGGATGGGAGGGGCCAAATAGATGTACACTAATTCATTGATCATATGTTTATATTTTTCTCCTTCACTACAAATATTTGGCTTTATGTTTGCTCAAAACTTGACATCCCTATGTCCTAGAGTAAGGAGACACTGAATAGGAATTTGTATGTCTAGTATAATACTGAAAAAGATTAAATGATCTAAAAAAATGATTTAAGTGCTCTCTGAGGAGTCACACCTAGAAAATGCAGATCCTAATAAACTACTCAACAAAAAATGACAGAATACACAGAAATTGAATATCAATCACTAAGCTACAACAATAAATCTCATACTCAGAAAAAAAATACTCTGTTTCAAAGAGATACATAATGCCTCTATTACACATTGTAAATAAAAGAGGGAAATATAGCATCCTCTATTCCACAAGGTGTCAAAGAAAGACCTATATACCAATCAACAGAGAGACTTTCTCTAACGAAACATACATTCAAAAACTGTGTTTGATGAAAATAAACTTATCATTTAAATAAAAAACTGAAAAACTAATGGAGCGGATAGGGAAGGAAAATGTGGCAACAATAGATCAACAAATGGCAGATTCAGTTACACAGCTGGAAAATATGAGATAGATGGGATGCGGAAAACTCAAGCATCATGTTTTTCAATATCCCCCTTGATGTCAAGTTTGAGGATTCCCAACTGTGATCTGAGTTTCTCCAATCGATCCTTTGGAAGATTCTTAGTAAAAATGTCTACAAGTTGATCTCCAGATTTACAAAATTCAAAAGAGATAAATTCTTGTTGGACAAGCTCTCTAATGAAGTGATGCTGAATGTCAATGTGTTTGCTCCTGTTTTGGAAAACGGGATTCTTTGGCATAGAGATTGTGCTTTGATTGTCACAATAAACTTTAATAGTTTTATGAATTTCCATGTCCAAATATTCTAACAATCTTGCCATCCAAATGGCTTGAGTGCTTGTAGATGATGTTGCAATGTACTCCGCTTCAGATGTAGAAAGAGAAACTGTGGGTTGCTTTTTTTTAGCTCCAGGAAACAAGATTTACTCCAAAAACAAAAGCATATCCTGAAGTACTTTTGTGATCATCCAAGCTACCTGCCCAATCTGCATCTATGTATGCTACAACATTGAAATCATTAGTAGCATTATAAAACAATCCAAAAAATATGGTACCACTTACATAACTGAGTATTCTTATAACTGCTTGTCAATGAGACTCATGAGATTGATTCATGAACCTAGCAACCAGACTTACATAAAACATAATGTCTGGTCTAGTAGTTATCAGATACATTAAGCTGCCAACCATGGATCTATAAAGAGTGGCATTACAGAGAGAAGTTTCATCTTTTTTCATCAATTTTCTCCCAACAACAAGAGGAGTGCTCACAGCTTTACAACTTTGCATGTTAAACCTCCTCACTATGTATTCAACATATTTGGTTTGGCAAATGGATATACCTTCAGCTGTTTGTCTGATTTGTAAGCCAAAAGAATATTGCATTTCTCCCAAATCAGACATCTCAAATTCAGATTTCATTTCTTCTTTAAACTCCTTCATAAGTGATATTGAGGTGCCCATAAATATTAAGTCATCTGTATACAAGCAGAGAATAATAAAATCTGATCCAATGACCTTTTTGTAGACTGCAATCTCAGAAGAACACTTAAAAAAACCATGATCATGAAGGTATTTATCACTCCTAGAGTACCAAGCTCCAAGGGCTTGTTTAATACCATAAAGTGCCTTTTTAATCCTATACACCTAATCTTCTGTACCTTCAATAATAAAACCTTCAGGTTGTTCAACATAAACTTCTTCCTTTAAATATCCATTTAAGAAACCAGATTGAACATCCATTTGATAAACTGTTAATTGTTGATGTATATGTAACTTCAGAATGTATTTCATATATATTTATTGTACCCTTATTAGAGATGTGTTATTCCTCTATAAGGAAGTGTCATCATGTGGATTGACAAGTGTTGCAAGTGTGTGTACTTGCCGATGGGTTATTAGACCACCATGTGTGGGGTCAGCCTTGAAATATATATTATATTGTGGATGTATCTAGATAGACAAGTCGGCCCCATAGTGTAACTGGGAAAATAGGTTAGTATAAATAGAGATCGGGAGATCTCTATTTTGATCATTCAGAAAGTCACACTTCTCTCACTCAGAAAGTGGCGCACTAGTGAGGAGGAGGATCATCTGCTACTAGGAGACTATCTCAAGTGTATTTTGGTTGTACTTTGGTTAAGCCATTGCTCTCTCTATCTCTGAGGAAGTTGTGGGGTTTTTCACCTTAGGGTTTTCCCCATGGAAACTCTGTGTCTCTCGTCTCTCATGCTTTTGATTCTTGTGATGCTTGTCATGCTTATTGTGATTGTTAAGCATTGATATACTGTATATGTTATTCTCTCAGTGAAGATCCTAGAGTATTGTGAATTAATGCTCAAAATTTAACATGGTATCAGAGCTAACCTGAGAAGAAGACATTTTGCAGTGACGGAAACTTGAGTTTCTTGTTTATTGGGTTTCTCTCCATAGATTTTGGAAAAGCGGTATAGTATATTGAATCTACTCATAAAGGCGCATCTATCTATCCAATCAGAATTCAATTCCAAGCATTTTCATATTTGGCCCTAAAAATTAGGGTTTCCATAAAAATAGGAATTTCTGGAATCTGAAGACACGGTTGGAAGCTCCTTGTAAAAATCGAAGTTTAGAGCTTTGGATCGAGTTTTTTGGCTAGGTATATCTCTGGGAAACTCAAACCCTAATTCAGGGCTCTCCCTAGTGAACTCGAGAGGACAAAAAGGAAAATCTGAAGGGTAAAACTTTGCTGATCTCAAATTCTAAATGCACCAGGATGATCAGCTCATCAAGGTGCATCTTTCTATCCTTTCAGAATTTTGAAATTCACAATTTGAATTTTTAGGGTTTTTCTGATAAACCCTAATCTGGGACGAGATCCAGTTTTCAGCATTTCAAGTGGTAAGACCTAAATCTTTTCTATTTCCATTTGAAGTACTCTTTAAAATGTCTCACCACACCAAGCTTGACGATAAGCTTGAAGGGGCTGATAACTTCGGACCTTGGAAGTATAGGATTGGGTTAATCCTGGAAGAGAATGAGTTGGACTCATATATAAAAGAAGACATCCCTATCCCAAAGGATGAAGAGGCTAAAGTATTGCATAAGAAGAACTTGGTTAAGGCAGAGAGAATCATTGCTGATTCTATCAAAGACTATCTCATACCCCATGTGTCTTCTCTAAAGACACCCAAAGAGATGTTTGACTCTTTGACCAAGCTATTTGAAGGGAAGAACATAAATCGAAAGATGACCCTGCGGAACCAATTGAAAGGAGTAAAGTTTCAGAATGGAGAAACCATTCAATCTTATTTTTCAAGGGTCTCCCAGATCAAGGAACAACTAGAAACAGTGGATGAAATGGTGGAGAATGGTGAAGGTGTCATGACCACTCTGAATGGCATACCTAGGTCATGGGACTCCTTCATTCACGGAATTTGTGCAAGAAAGAAGTTGATTTCCTTCAGTAGACTACGGGAAGAATGCTCACAAGAGGAAGCAAGGCTTGTGGCACGAGAAGAAAAGATGGGGAATGAAGATCAAGCTCTCACAGCTCACACCAAGAAAGGGAAGTCCAAGAGAGAGCCATATCACTCCAAGAAATATTCACACCACTTCAAAGAAAGAAGAATATGCTTCACCTGTAATGAGAAAGGACATATTGCCATAAATTGTCCCAAGAACAAGAAGGACAACAACAACTTCAACAAGAAGAAGAAGGGCAGTAAAAGAAGGTTTCATGCTCATGCTGTCGAGGATGATGAACCACCCAAGAAGAAGGCTAGGGAAGAAAGTGATGATAACTCATCAAGTGAAGAAGAGTATGTTCTAATATCTGCTCTCACAGGTACCATCTCCCATGGTTGCAATGATTGGTTGATTGATAGTGGGGCTTCCAAACACATGACTGGGTTTAAGGAATCTTTTGTGAATCTATCTGAACATGAATCACCCCATAAGGTGAAAATTGGGGATGATTATCAATACCCAATCAAAGGAAGTGGTGAAGCCTCCTACAACCTAGATTCTGGAAAATCTTTGAAGATGAAAGAAGTCCTTTATGTACCTGGGCTCAAGAAGAACTTACTCTCCATCTCTGCATTGGATGCAAAAAGTATGAGGGTTGCATTTGTGGATGGCCAAGTCCTAATGTGGCCAAAGGGAAAGAACATAGATGATGCAGTAGTGATTGGAGAGGAAGAGGTAGGTTTGTATAAATTGAAGGGACAACCTGAACATGCCATGGTACATGACTCCATGGAGCCAAGTGAACTTTGGCATAGAAGACTTGCACATATGCACTACAAGGCATTACCAATTGCAAGTGAGGCTGTAGAGGGTCTTCCTGAAATCAAGACCAAACATGAATGTGTTTGCAAAGGATGTGGAAAAGGTAAGAACATTAAGAAGGATTTCCCAAGTAGTGAAACCAAGGCAAAGGATATCCTGGAAATCATCCACTCAGATGTATGTGGTCCTATGTCATCCAGTTCTCTAAGCGGGTATGTTTACTATGTCTCATTTATTGATGACTTCTCCAGGAAGACTTGGGTATACTTCTTGAAGAACAAAGATGAGGTGTTTGATAAGTTTAAGGAATTCAAAACCTTGATGGAGAATCAAACTGACAAGAAGATCAAAACATTTAGATCTGACAATGGTGGAGAATTTACCTTAGGTGACTTCAAGAAGCCTTGCAGTGATTCAAGGATTAAGAGGGAGTTGACTGCTCCTTACAATCCACAACAAAATGGAGTTGTCGAAAGGAAGAACAGAACAATCATGGAAGCAGCAAGAGCAATGCTACATGACCAGGATCTACCTATGCATCTATGGGAAAAAGCAGCTAGAACAGCTGTATATGTGCAGAACAGAACACCCCACAAGATATTGGACATCAAGATACCAGAAGAGGTCCTTTCTGGTAAGAAACCTGAAGTCAGCCATCTCAGAATATTTTGTTGTCCAGTATACACTCATGTCCCAAAGGAAAAGATGACTGAACTAGATCCTTCAGGAAAGAAGGGTATCTTTGTGGGTTACAGTGAAAGCTCGAAGGCTTACAGAATATACTTTCTAGGGTTCAAGAAGATTGATGGCATCAAGTATGAATATAAGTTCAAGGACAGGTAATCCAGGAAGCAAAGATCAAGATGGAGCACACTCCAGTAGCTCCTGTAAGGATGCAGATTTTCAGAGGGAGTTGACCATCTTCCTATATTCCACAATAGAAAGGTGTAGAAGAAGCTACTTCAGTAGCTCCTGCCAGGAAGCAAAGACTGAGAGGGATTCCACCCAACAAACAAACAAAGATAAGTATTTCAATTATCATTTCTTGCCTATTTTTGTTTAAATAATATTATGCTTATGTTCCTAGACTTAGGAGATGTATTGTGCATATTATAATGATTGCATTAACGAACAGTATACTACTAATATGCATGTGATGGGTAAGTGGCGTGTGGCACTGTACAACATTCCAGTGCTACTTATCTAGAATGAAACCTCTTTGCTAACATGTTGGGAGTAGTGCAAACTCTTAACAATGTTCTGGTAGAAACTGGAAGGCATCTAGAAAGTTGTGGAACATGGATAAATGTTGTATTGAAGCATTGGCTAAGATAACTGCATGACTGCATGACATATTTCTTTATGTGTAAAGAATTTGTTCTGAAAATTATGAGATGTTTCTAATCATGCAATTTAACTTGTTTTGTAGGAAAGACCATATATATTCACCTACAAAAGAAGGACTACAACATTTGTTCCAGCAACAAAGATATCTATTGAAGATATTGAAGTTCCCAGGATCTGGGATGAAGAAATGGAATGACATGATCCGTCGATCATCAAGAAGATGTTTGGGATGCAGTCCCAAGACCTGACAGGGAGTCACATGTGTGCAGATTGAAGAAAGCCTTGTATGGCTTGTAGCAAGCTCCCAGAACTTGGTGTGATACAAAGAGGAAGCTCGCTACTGAATTCGATATGAAAGATTTGGGAATGATGCATTATTTCCTAGCTATGGAGGTGTGGCAGAGTGCAGGTGGGATCTTCCTTGGTCAAGGGAAGTACACAGTAGATATCCTGAAGATATTCGGGATGATGGATTGCAAGGCCATGGCCACACCTATGGCATCGAATCTGAAGCTTCTATGTGATGCTTCACCTGAGCCAATTGATGTCTCTATGTATCCTCAGATGATTGGGTCCTTGATGTACCTGACGAACATGAGACCAGATATTTTCTTTGCTGTGAACACATTGAGCCAATTCCTGACGGATCCGAGGAGTGTTCACCTGGTTGCAGTAAAGCATGTTCTAAGGTACCTGAAGGGTACAGTGGATTATTGGATCAAGTATGAAGTGAATCAAAAGTTTAACCTGTAGGGTTATGTTGATTCAGATTGGGCTAGCATTGCTGTAGATAGGAAGAGCACATCTGGGTGCTGCTTCAGTATGGGATCAAGTGTGATCTCTTGGTTTAGCAGGAAGCAGTCCTACGTAGCACTGAGTACAGCTGACACAGAGTATGTTGTAGCCTGTTCAACTAGTTGTGAGGTAGTATGGCTACGGAAGCTACTCTCTGAGTTATTTGATCTCCCATTGGATGCTACTGGTATCTTCTATGATAACCAGAGTTGTGTGAAGCTGTCGGAGAACCTAGTGTTTCATGACAGGTCAAAACACATAGAGATCAAATATCACTATATCAGGGATATGGTGTATAGAGGAGCTGTGAATCTCCTGTATGTTGCGATGGATGAGCAGATTGCAGATGTGCTGACGAAGCCACTAGCCAGGGTGAAGTTCGAGTACTTCAGGGAGAGGCTTGGTGTTCTTCAGATCGAGGACACTTCGAGGAATAAGTGATGGACACACTTGTTGAAGCCATTCCAAGCATGTTGGAAGGAGGATCCTTCACATGGCTGTGGATGTAAGAGTTGGATGATGAGCATCAGGATGATGTTCTAGTTTCTGCTTCATATGATCAGTTGGATCATTTATATGTATATGTATGTATGCATCATGTTGGATGTTGGATATGATCAATTGGATAATTTATATGTATGTACGCATCCTGCTGGATGCTGGATGTGATCAGTTGGATCATTTATATGTATGTATGCATCATGTTGGATGCTGGATATGATCGGTTGGATCATTTGTATGTATTGTGTATATGCATCATGTTGGATGCTTAGATCATGTATATTGATATGTATCCGGTATGATCATATAGATCATGTATGTTGATGGATACATTGTGTGGATCATGTATCTATGTATCAGGTTGATACACTATGTATGATGATATGTATCAGGTAGATACTTGGTGTGCATCAGATGGATGCATTGTATGATCAGGGTGATCGCGGATGATGAGCTTCTCCAGATGACATGCAGCAGGATGTTGCAGCAATGATGATCAGGATGATCATGTGTACATCAAGATGATGTATGGTGAGTATTAGGATGATACTTTCTGGCCGTGGATCAGGTTGTGCAGATGAGAATGTCTGGGAGATCCTATAGGTCGGAGTTGCATACCCATAACAGCCTGGGATGCTCTTTCGAGACATTGCTATGGGAGGACATGTAATTTGTTCCCCGGGAGATCTTCAGGTCGGAGTTGTGTACCTGTAACATCCTGAGATGCTCTTGCGAGGTTTTGTCCTATGGCATGTAATTTGCTCCTGGGAGATCTGGACAGGATGAAAAAGGCCTCAGATGCTGCAGCCAGGTTTTTCCATGACCACATGTAATTTGCTCCTGGGAGATCTAGACAGGATGAAAAAGGCCTCAGATGCTTCAACCAAGTTTTGTAGTGGACCACATGTAATGTGCTCCTGGGAGATCCGACAGGTAGATATGTGTGCTCGTAACAGCCTGGGATGCTTCAGCCAGGTTTTGTGGTGAGATCACATGTAATGTGCTCCTGAGAGATCTGACAGGTAGAGCTGTGTGCTCGTAACAACCTAGGATGCTTCAGCTAGGTTTTGTGATGGGTCACATGTAATGTGCTCCTGGGAGATACTACAGGTAGAGTTGTGTGCTCGTAATAGCCTGGGATGCTGCAGCCAGGTTTTGTGACGCACGTAATAATTCCTGAGAATTCCACAGTATGGCCAATGATGATGAAGACCTGCAGATGGTGGGCCTACATCCAGTATGAAAAAGGACTGGTTCTGTAGAACTTCCTATGATGAGTAGAGTCAGAGATTGGTTGAGATAGTAGCAGCAGTGACGATGATGATGACGATGCATCGATGACGATGATCCTGAGAAGAAGACTTGTCAAGCAGAACTGTGTCGAGAAATACCTTCCTAGTTAAGAGGGAGTGTTGATGTATATGTAACTTCGGAATGTATTTCATCTATGTATTTCATATATATTTATTGTACCCTTATTAGAGATGTGTTATTCCTCTATAAGGAAGTGTCATCATGTGGATTGACAAGTGTCGCAAGTGTGTGTACTTGCCGATGGGTTATTAGACCACCATGTGTGGGGTCGGCCCTGAAATATATATTATATTGTGGATGTATCTAGATAGACAAGTCAGCCCCATAGTGTAACTAGTAAAACAGGTTAGTATAAATAGAGATCGGGAGATCTCTATTTTGATCATTCAGAAAGTCACACTTCTCTCACTCAGAAAGTGGTGCACTTGTGAGGAGGAGGATCATCTGCTACTAGGAGACTATCTCAAGTGTATTTTGGTTGTACTTTGGTTGAGCCATTGCTCTCTATCTCTGAGGAAGTTGTGGGGTTTTTCACCTTAGGATTTTCCCCACGGAAACTCTGTGTCTCTTGTCTCTCATGATTTTGATTCTTGTGATGCTTGTCATGCTTATTGTGATTGTTAAGCATTGATATACTGTATATGTTATTCTCTCAGTGAAGATCCTAGAGTATTGTGAATTAATGCTCAAAATTTAACATTAGTTTTAACTGAGATGCTATGGAAAGAAAAGTTCTTACAGTTTCCATTCTTGCTATAGGAGAAAATGCCTCTTTATATTCGATGCCTTCTTGTTGCACATACCCCTTTGCAACTAAACATTCCTTGTATTTTGAAATGCTTCCATCCATATTAAATTTGAGCTTGTAAATCCACTTTAATCCAATGGAATATTTTCCATGAGGGAGTTCAACTAACTCCCATGTGTCATTTTTATGTATTTGAGACATTTCAACCTCCATTGCTGGCACCCATGGCTCAACAAAACAAGCTTCTTTAAAATTGACAGGCTCAACATTTGCAGCAGAAACAAGAGAAAAATGATCATTAGCATACCTTGATGTTTCATAAATTTCCTTCAAACTTCTGTTTTTTTTAGGATAAATAGATGGAGATTTTGATTGTGTATCATCCTGAGAACTTGTTGATGAACTATATGAAGATACCTCTGATGGAGAACTCCTTGTATATGAACTAGATGAAGATACCTTTGATGGAGAACTCCTTGTAGATGAAGCTGAAATTGTCGCTTTAGATGTATGCTTTGATTGACCATTATTATCAAGGATTAAATTCTTAATATGTGGAGTATCCAGTTTATCTTCCCTTTCATCCTTAAAATAAACTCCCCCTTCATCAAATATCACATCTCTACTTACATAAACTTATCAATAAGAGGATCATAACACCTATAAGCCTTACTTTCATCTGAGTATCCAATAAAAATACATTTTACAGACTTTCCATCTAGCTTTTGTCTTTGTTCCGAAGGAATATGAACATAACATTTAGACCCAAAATTTTTCAATTGAGAAACAATTGGCTCTTTACATAACCAAGCTTCATAAAGAGTAGAATTTTTTACCATTTTTGTAGGACTTATATTGAGAATATATATTGCTGAATGCACTGCATCTGCCAAATATATGTTTGGCAAAGACATTTCTTTTAACATACATCTAGCCATCTCTACAATTGTTCTATTTATCCTTCCTGTTGTACCATTTTGTTGAGGAGTATAAGCTGTAGTTAACTCCTTTTTGATGCCATGTGAGCTGCAAAAGTCTTTAAAATCATTGGAGGTGAACTGTCCTCCTCTATCAGTTCTTAAAACTTTCAAATAGAACATTGATTCCTTCTCAACACGTTCTTTAAATTTTTGAAAAAAACTAAAAGCTTGATACTTCTCACATAGAAAATAAACCCGACTGACATTCTTGAAAATTCATTGACAAAAAGAAGGAAATATTTGTTCTCTGCAAGGGACAAAGTTTGCATTGGGCCACAAATATCTGCATGTACTAAGGCCAAAGGATCTGCTGCTCTAAATTGATGAAAATGAAAACTATCTCTGTGTTGCTTCCCTATTACACAACCTTCACATAGCTTGTTATCAAGATTTATGAAAGAAGGTAAACCTATTACTAAATTCTTCTTTTGCAACATAGAAAGAGATCCAAAATTAAGGTGTCCTAACCTTTTGTGCCAAAGCCAAGGCACATCAACAGAGGCCTTCAAACAAGTTACATTTGATTCCATTCTCAACATAAACATCCTATTTTCTGTCATAGGAACTTCAACAACTAGGGCAGTATTGTTAAAAATCTTACAAAACCTTCCTTCAAAAACAGTTTTGTAATTTTTAGAGTTTAACTGCCCTATGCTAATCAAATTATGCCTTAAACCTAGAACAAACAAAGTATCTTGTACATACATAAAACCTCCATTCTTGACTTTTATGTCAAGGTACCTTTACCCATTATATATGTTTCATTATCATTGCCAAAATTTACTTTCCCCTTGACACTCTCATCTAACTTTACAAGCAGATTTTTGTTTCCAATCATATGATTTGAACAACCACTATCTAAATACCATGTAAAATCATCTTTAGCTTCGAGTCAATTACATGTAATAAATAGAGTTTGATAGGTTTCACCTTCTTCCTTACTCAATTTTACTTGAGAGGTGTCTCTCTTCTTCTTAAAACAATAGATTTCAAGGTGACCATCTTTATTAGAGTAGTTGCAATGAAAAAGGCCTTTGCTAGAGCTACTGCTTCTTCCTCTGCCTCGACCACCTCTTCCTCTACCTCTGCCATGACCTCTACCTCCTCTTAAAAAAGGAGTAGAAGCTTCAGTAATTGCAGTTGAAAATTGTGTTTTCTTCTCATCAACTTTCAACTTACTTTGGAAAGCTTAATGAAAAGATTCCTCATTCTTGTTCAACCTGTCTTCATGAACTTGAAGACTACCAAATCAATCAGTAAGGTTTAGCTGAGATAAATCCCTTGACTCTTCTATAGCAATAGTAACTGGATCAAACTTTTTGGCAAGACTTCTTAAAACCTTTTCAACAATATTCCTATCTTCAAGTGTTTCATCATGAGCATGAATAGCATTTATAATATTCTTACATCTAGTGATAAAAAATTCAACATTTTCACTTTCTTTCATAGATAGAGACTCAAAATCTCTTCTCAACATTTGAAGTTTAACAACCTTTACCTTGACAGATCCTTGATAAGCTTTTTCCAAAGTTTCCCAAGCATTATGGGAATTTCCACATTCTACAATTTTTCGGAAACACAGAGATATCAACTCATGTTTGAAGAATAAACAAAATTTTAGCATATTTCTTCTGTTTATCCTTCAACTCTGTCTTTTGATTAGCTCATAATGCATTATAAGCAGTTTGATCAGCTAGCTCTGTGTATCATGCAGAAGCAAGTAACCATAAATCTTGTGAGAGGAACAAAGTTCTCATCTTCACGCTGCAATACTCCTAGTTTTCTCCACATAAAAGGGGAATCTGGTACTGCTCTCTAAGTTGTCACACCCAAAAAATGTCGATCCTAATAAACTGCTTAACAAAAAATGACAGAATACACAGAAACTAAATATCAATCACTAAGCTACAGCAATAAATCTCACACTCACAAAAAAAGTACCCTATTTCTAAATACTATTGCCTTATGCTTTATTTCTGAAAAGAAAAGAGATACAGAGTGCCTCTATTACTCACTGTAAATAAAAGAGGGAAACAGAGAATCCTTTGTTCCATAAGGTGTCAAAGAAAGACCTCTATAACAGTTAACAGCGAGACTTTCTCTAACGAAACATACATTCAAAAACTGTGTTTGATGCAAATAAACTTATCATTTAAATAACAAACTGAAAAACCAATGCAACATATAAGGAAGGAAAACGTGGCAGCAATAGATCAACAAATGGCAGATTTGGTAACACAGCTGGAAAAGCTGAGATAGATGCATGTCGAAAAATCAGGCATCATGTTTTTCAAAGATCACCGTCTACGTCTACTCCCACTTATCATATGTTGGGTGATATGGAATATTAGGAATGCATCAGTCTTCGAAGATAGAAGTCCAACACTTACTTCTAGTTTGATCAAGATTATAAATTTGTACAGGGAGCTACATCCTTCAAAAGCTTCCAAAACTAGGATTATTGAAGATCTTCCTTTTGTTGATGAGGCTCATGGTTTTTTTTATGGTGCAACAATGGATGGTAGATGTCGCCTATGTCTTATCAGGTTTTAAGATTACTTGGCCATTGATACAATTACGATTTTTGGGGACTCTTTGACAGTAGTAAATTGGAAAAAAACATCAAGTGATTTACAATCCATTGTTCTTCAACAATGGTGGAAGAGAATTGAAGAAAATTTTGACAGGTTTCATAATTAGAAGATTCAACATATCTACAGGGAATTAAATACTATTGTTGATTCCCTCTGAAAGGATGCTTTGTTATAGACTGAAGGATTTTTATTTTGGGAATAATATATAGATGACCGAATGGAACATGATGATCATATTTCCTTTTTTCATTAACTTCTTTATTGCTTTATGGGTTGGTCATCTTTCAGTGTGATCCTAGTGACTATTTTTAGCACTTAATGTTGGGATTGAATTGTAAGTGTTGAAAAGTTATTTTTCAACTTGGTTATAATGTAGATATTTGAACTGTACATCTCTACTGGAGAGTTCTAGAATGTAATATGTACATTTTAATTTAAAAGAATAGAAAAATATTGTTTTTTCTGCTTGAAAAAAGGAAAAATCCATTACACATAAAGCAAAAGATGAAAAATGCTTTCCCTTACTATTTTATCATAATATACAATCATCATGATAAGACAAATAAAAACTGGTTACTAAAACTTCTTCCCAAGGGTACTACTAGAATGGTATATATTTGATATCATAAAATTACGAAAATCATTAGCAACATTGTTGCCAAATCTATGATTATAATCATATGTTGCCAAATATATCATGATGGGTAAGAAACATATCTTGAAGTAGTATGTTGAGATTTTCATTATAAGTATTATGTTGTAGCAATTTATTTATAATAAAACAAACAGTTTTTACTCTAAACTTTGATTTAGTTCCAAGCATTTTGGAAATTTTTAACCTTAGCAATGTTGTTTATTTAATTGGTTCATCTTTTTTGTTCATCGAATTTATATATGGTATTATATTTTAAATTTTAATATATTAAATTTTAAAGTTTTATCAAAATTTGATTTGATGAATTTCACGAAGGACTGTACAACACCATAGGGAGTGACGTAATCAACTTATTTTATTAAATAAATTTAAGGGTTGATTTTTTGTTAAAGAAAGTTTAATTTTACTATGTTGAATAATATTTAGAACATTGTTAACACTTACGTTTTTTATACGTGTATTATCAGAATATCAATGAAAATAATTTTTATTTAGGTAAAAGATTGTTTTTAATTTTTTTCAAATTTGATCATCTTAGACATAATTGAGAATATCTCTTTATTTGGATAAAATAATATTTTTTTACATTTTTGAATTTTTTTTAAGAGATGTCTAAATCACTTTGATTTATCAATTAAAAATATGTTAGTTATCCTCTAACTTAGTACTCCATTTCATAACATTAAGCTCCATAATATAACATAGGAATGGTATTAAAAATACCTAAAACATCTTTTAATTGAGAGATATTAATTCTCAATGCCATATCCAATATGCTTTAAGTGTAGGTAAGAAATAGATTATCATTAGTTTTTGAATTAGTAAGGTGGATGTAGCATTGAGAGGGCTCATAAAAGTTTTTTTTGCATAAATGGTCCTAGATCACAAGGTTAATATATTAAGACACTTATCAAATATAGAAATGGTTGGCGAGTAAATTATATTCTCAAATTATATGCGATGTTTATGGGAATCAAAATAGCCAATAAGGAGGCAGAAACTCATTGTGGAAGGAGATTCCGAGCTCATGATCCAGATTCTCACCAAGATGCTCAATGGCGTTAGCATCAACAAAATAAGCCACAACTGGAGATTGGAAACCATGTTGGAAGCTCTAGTTTCCAACCTTCACAATGTAAAGGCTCTCATCCCCTAATGCAATATAAGGGATGCCAATAAGCATGCTGATAAGCTAGATAACTAGGGAGTGGATCACGTTCAAGAGGAGTGCAGTCATGCATGGTCGTGTTAAATAAATTTAACTGTGGAATATATTCTAAATGTATTTGTGTATTGTATTATTTTGTTCCTCCTTCGGGAGATGTCATTGATGCAATTGATAATATAAGAGTAATTTAAAGAGTAAATGCAAACCCTAACTCATTGGGTCTGCCTGGAAATATCGAGAAAGATTATTTTATTGTAAAGAGTACAGGTCATCCCAATTAGGTGAGTTAGAGCCGACCTAAGTAGTAAAAGGTCATGTCAATTGTAAAGTATAGATAGGGGATTGAGTTGCTCATTTTTCACACTCATCTTATTCACTCAAGTTCACATAGGAGAGAGAGAAACTCGCACAAGAGAAGGAGAGAATATGTTTTGTCTTGGGGTTTATCTTGTACTTGTGAATTCTATATTGAGGAAGTTTTGCCGGGATTTTCTCCCTTGTGGTTTCCCCGAGAGAAATATTGTGTTCATTGTGTATGTTGTGCTTGTATTTATTTCAATGATTAGATTGTTTAATGTTTTTATGCTAAACAAGTAGAAAAAATAATATGTCAAACTGCTTGTAATGTCCCGTTCACCCTTTTCAACCATCGGCAGGGGACATTAACTAATTTCGGGCTCTCAAATTCCTCCCCATAACCAATTACGATTGCATAATGTGTAAAATACGAGTACACATGAAAAATAAAAACACACAATGGAAATAAACTTGATCCCTACACAAACAACATGCATTTATCAACATAATTATCACATGCATCAAATAAAAAAGTTTTGGATTCAAATACATGAGAATATTTATCTTTATCTAATGCAGATCCAAGCAACTGGTTGTGTAAGAGCGATTTTCCACCCAATGATAGGCACTCTGTCCAACATATACTCTTTCTATTGAGAGGCCACTCCCAAGCTAGGCTATGAGGCCACTAGGGAAAATGAAACACTGACATCCTACTATCTCTCGTCTCACAACCTGTTTTTCTCTCTGTACATAGCTAAATGATCCTACATATCTCTACAATGGTGTCACTTAGCCATCATATCCTTGGCGTCCACAATATGTGCCCCACATAACACCCTTATGGGATCAGGTATTCCCTTCTCCGATCCACGATTCTCTTGGGAAATCCATCTTACTAGGTGCTTCCAATGTGTGCATAGAAGAAGTCCAACATGATACATGCTATTGGAGAATCACATTAGCCTCAATTAGTGGCGTCCCAAGTAGCTATGACAAACATAAATCAGTGGGTAAGGGTTTGTAGCTTTCCCAACCTCTCTGCTCACCTAAAACCATCAATTTTCTATTCCAAATTTGTAGAACTGTCTCCAAATTCGAATTTCTAGGTTAAACACAGTCTAGTATGGTTATGAACAACAATACAGATCTCTGCCTAGTGGAGATCTTCATGTGAGAATGAGAGAAAAATGAGGCTTGAACCCAAGGGATATGAGATAATGGTGAAAATAAAACTGACATAGCTTCTGACAGTAGAAGAAATGAATCCTATCACCTGCAGACTGACTTATGTCATAAAGAACTATAAAAAAAGTGTAGTCAACCCTATGCTTCAATAATAGCATGAGGCGACTTTTCCCACCAACCTCATACATGCATTCAATGAGTATAGAATAGTCAAAAATGAGATAATTAACTTATTCAAAGCACGTGATAGAATGTGGGTGAGTTCTAAGGTTGACACTTGGAAGCAAGGATCTAGTCTCCCATAAATCTCCTTTCCTCTTCCCCGATGGTGGAATTATAGCCCCTTTGGTTTTATTTACACATCCATTCTTGGACCATTTCGTCATTTATGCACATAATATTCACATATATTCTAAATGAGCATGACAAGCCAACCATATAGTACAAATAAAAATATATACATCATACATGCCTAGCCATTCACTAGCTGAACCTTCACCTTGAGCTATGCAATAGCATATTTACATCATTTACATAATTTTGGTTAAATACATTCCAAGTCAAAACTAGGGGTATTAAAATCCCATCAACCTTGGAATAACACCATCGTCAATGTTTACTCAAAATTAGAACTAGAAAGGGCATGCCTCCTTCATGGCATCCTCTAGCTCCCATGTAGCCTCATTAGGACCAAAGTGCTTCCATTGCACCTTTACCTCTCCGATGGCTCGATTCTAGAGAAATGTCACCTTCTTCTCTATGATGCATAGTGGCTTGGTTGAATGTCTCCCTTGGGTTCCACCTGGATCACATCCCAATTAAGCACATGGTCAGGATCATGCACATATTTCTTAAGCAAAGAAACATGAAAAACATTATGAGCTCTAGTGTTAGTAGGAAATGCAATTCTATATGAAATTGGGCCTATTCTCTCAAGCACTTCAAATGTCCCATAATATCTCGGTGATAGCTTGACACAAATTCCAAGATTCAAGCAACTCATCCTTGGCCTCACTATGAGGTAAACATTATCCCCAACATGAAAATACCTATGCACGTTGTTCTTATCTGCATAGATTTTCTTTCTATCTTGGGATGCCTTTAAATTTTTCCTATTCTTTGCAACGTCTTGTTCCATTTCCTTAAGAAATTTTGGCCCAAGTAAATTTTTGTTCACTAGATTATCCTAAGTAACTAGTGTTCTGCAACTCCTTCCATACAGAGCTTCAAATAAACTGATGCCCAACAATGATTGCTACCCATTTTTATATGGAAATTCTTTCAGGCGTAGATAACATTCCTACCAGGATGGTTTGTCCATCACATATATGCGTAGCATGTCTTCAAGTACATGATTTACTCTTTATGTTTTCCCATCTATTTGTGGATGGTACACAGTAATAAATTTCAGTTGTGTACCAAAGTCTGCAAAAATACTTTTCCAAAAGTTTGAGGTGAACTTGGTATTGTTGTTTGAAATTATTTCCTTAGGCAATCCATGTAACCTGAAAATTTTCTTCATAAAAATATTTGCAATGGTATCTATCTTATATGTGGATTTAACCGTAATAAAATGTGTTTCCTTTGATAATTTATCCACAACAACAATGATAGAATCATGTTGCCTCACTATCATCGACAAAACTGTAATAAAATCCATGGAAATCACATCCAATTTCCATTCTGGAATTGGAAAAAGCTGCAATAAACGTGCTGGGTGTTGATGTTCAACCTGCACTTGCGTACATTTCATGCACTTAGACTCATATACTCAACAATATACTTTTTAATTCTCGTCCAAAAATATTTATTTCTCGATGTAGCAATTGTTTCTGGTATCCCGGTGACCAAAATATGGCATTTTATGGATTTCATCCGTAATAGTCCTCCTAAAGTCTGCCACATTTGGAATATAAATTCCTTTTTTATAAACAAGAAGTTCACCACCTTCGAAATGGTAACCTTCATACCTCTTCTCTAAATTCTGCTACTGCAATTTGTCCTTTATTTGAACATGCATTTCATCTTTGGTGATACAGTTAACAATATACTACCTTAAATCTGAATGGCATGTACTAATTGCTTCCACATGCGTCTCATGTACTTTTTTACTAAGTGCACCAACCACCTTATTTTCCTTACGCTTTATGTGTTTGATCTCAAAATCAAACCCACGTAAGAATCCATCCATCTAGATTTCCTAGCATTTAATGTTGGTTGTTCAAATAAATATTTCAAACCACACTGGTATGTCCTTAGCTCAAATTTTCTGCCCTTTAAATAGTTCCTCCACATTTTCAAAGCCTACAATATGGATGCAAGTTATAAATCTTGGGTAACATAGTTCTTCTCACGCTCTTTCAAATTCCTTGACTCATAACATACCACAAGGTTATTTTGCATAAGAACTCCCACAATTCCTTGTTTACACACATTAGTACACACCAAAAAATATTTTTCCGGGTCTGCAATTTTTAGAACTGGAGCACTTGTGAGAAGCTTCTTCAAAAGATGGAAGATTTCCTCACATTTCGGTGTCCACTCAAACTTTATTCCCTTTGTGTGCAAATAAGTGATTGGGTGTGCAACATTGGAAAATCCTTCAATGACACTCCTATAGTAACCAACAAGACCAATAAAATATATAACATCTATCGCACTCTTTGGAATTTTCCAATTCGTCTTCCCGAGATCCACTCATATTCCTTCCTCATAAATAATGTGATCCAATAATGAATTTTTTTTAAAGCCATATTTGCTTAGATTTGAATACAACTTATGCTCCCTTAGCAAT
Source organism: Larix kaempferi (assembly GCA_027924585.1). Lineage (NCBI taxonomy): Eukaryota > Viridiplantae > Streptophyta > Pinopsida > Pinales > Pinaceae > Larix > Larix kaempferi. The sequence goes on along the minus strand of BSBM01001136.1, from coordinate 4,532,176 downwards.
TGCAAATCCATTCTCAAATTATCTTCATGGTCTTATTCATTCTTAGAGTAAATAAGAATGTCATCTACGGATATAAGAACAAACTAATGTAAATACTTGCTAAAAACACTATTCATGAGACACATGAATGTATCTGATGCATTAGTGAGACCAAACGGCAACACCACAAACTCATAGTGCCCATACCTTGTTCAAAACACTATCTTTTTTATGTTTTCTTCCTTCATTCTCACTTGATCGGTAACCATACCTCAAGCCAATATTTGAGAATACCTTTGCCCCTCTCATTTGATAAAAAAGATCATCAATTCGAGGCAAGGGGTACCTGTTCTTCACTATAAAAAATTTAAGATGCCTCTAATCAATACATAACCTGAGTGTTCCATATTCTTCACAAAAAGTACATTTGCTCCCCATGGAGACACATTTGGACAAAAGTACTTATTTTCGAACAATTCTTGCAATTTCATTTTTAGCTCTAATAATTCTGGTGTACTCATCCTGTAAGGTGTCTTAGATACTGGTGCAGCTCCTGGAACAAGATCAATTGTAAAATCAATGTCCCTCTTTGGAGGAAGTCTTGAGACTTTATCGGGAAACACATCCTTAAATTCTTGCAAAACATAATAGTCTTCCAACTTAGGAATTTCATTTTATGTGTTCTCCAAAACATGGGTTGCATACAATTGGCAATATTTCCTAGAAAATTTCTTCAACTCCATGGCTGAAATCTGCGTAACCGAAACTACCTTTGGAACTCCCTTTACAATCCGTGGGTTCCCTTCTTCATCAATGCATAGAAAAGTATTCATGTGTAAATCAAGTTTAACTCTATGGGCCTCCAACTAGTCCATTAAAATTATGATATCATAGGAACCAAGTGGAAAAATGTTCATATTTGCAAAAGTGGGCAGTCCACCCATTTCCAATGGGAATTTACCCACCATTTCACTAACTTTCCTCTTGGTTCCAATTACTAGTTGGACTACGTCCCATGATTTACTATGCTTTGATTTCTTAAAAGCACAAATCTCAACAATTTTAGGAGTGACATAACTGTGAGTGGATCCAAGGTCAATCAAAATAGAAATAGATTTCTTACCAATATTACCTTCACCTTCAACCATAGTTGACTGATGGTCTGATTCGTGGTCCTCTAGTGCTGCATAGATTCTAGGGATGGTCCTTGCCACTTGATGCACGATTTATGCTTCTTGGATACTATGAACTTGCTTTGGACTCCCATTTCGATGTGGACAAATCCTAAGCATATGGTCCTCTAATCCACATCTCCAACATTGAAGTGGCTCTCTTAGATCCCTTGGCTTGTCTCCCATCATCCTAGTGTTGGCCTTTGTCAGCAACAACCCTATCATTTTAGTACAAATTAATGGGTCCTCACCTTGATGATCAATGATGAAGTCCCAGGCAATACTTGCAAATATTGGGTTGTTGGATTCTTTAGATTTTCGTTTACATCGTTTTCATCATTTCCTTGGTTATCATGGTTGAGAATGATATAGGGTTGCAATAATTTCAATCATAGATATTTATAATATCATTCCTAATTTCTTTCCATATTTGGATTCCAAGACTGAAAGCATGGACTCTAAAAATGAAGGATATCTACTATTCTTGTTATCAACTCTCCATCCCTTCTGAGGTGACTCTGTAGCTTGATGATCAAAGTTAATTTGCTTTATGCTTACCTCGGGTGGAAAAATAGATTTATCATTCATGATCTTGAAGAACTACTGGTGATATTTTTATTTTCTTTTTAACATCGTTCTGCATTCTCTGATTCTTCAACTCTTCATGTTTTTATCTTGAGAATATTTTTAAATGATCTCGTTTAACTCTAATTCATTCCTTTTGATAGGATTCCTCACTATTCAATAAATCATAAGTGGCATCTTAACAAATTAAGTCTAATTAGCATTCCCTTGAAATAATTGTAAATTTTGATAACCTTAGAATATTACAATAAATATTATTTTATATTCAAAGTAATTTCATGTTTTACGAAGGACTTTCTCTTAGAATCAAAATTATTTAACTATTTTGAGTGCTAATATTGTTATCATTTCTTTCATTTTTATGGATAAGATTTCAGGTTTAATTATAATGGACACTAATGTTAATTGACCGAGTTAAAGCATGTAAATCGATATGTGGACTTAGGTATTGATCTAGCCTAATTTTTAATTCGTTGGTTAATTTTCTTTTGAAGCTTATTTAGATTAGGCCAACATCAATGTTGTGACTCAATTTTATTTAAGTGTCCTTGGTATTGTTTAAATATGTTTTTCATTATTTACTCAATGATATTTTACCAAGGGTCACTTTATATAACTAAGCTAAAGGAAATCGAATGGCCTATTTTATCCCAATCCCTTTCGAACAAAACAAACAATATTACATTTTAGTACTTAGTCCATTTCTAATAAACCCTAATTTGGCGTCTCCATTTGGTTCTGTCATTGAGGTCACATGACCGTAAATTTTGTATGTAATCAAGGATACCAATTCGTGTTTCCCATGTTGATGCAGTAATCTTGACGGATCATATAACCACGATCTCTCATTTATTTACCTTGAGTCAACCAACTTTCAATCCATTGTTGATCAACCCTGTGTGTACGATGATGGTTAGATATAATAATAGCGAATGATGAGTTGTTTATCTAGGTTGATCAACCCGCTCCACCTATGCCATATTTATCATTTCCACTAGCTTGCTTGGATGTCGAATAGAATGCAATTTGGCATCTCTCATTCTCTCCACAGTTGAGCAATCGACGTGGCACTCTCAGCTCAAAGTATTATAAAACCTTATTTTCAGTTCCATAATTCCAACTCTATCCTTTACACTTTCATTGTGCAATCTAATATCTAATATCTCTCGGCAATCCTGAAGTTACAATGAACCTCATCCTACCCTCAGCTCGGAGTATTTCGAGGGTTTTCCCTGCTATATTTAATTCAATATTTGCTCCTTCCAAGACCTTCTCCGTATATGGGGATAAACCTACGGTTTGTTCTATCTCGTTGGCTCACCTACTCCTATTCAAATTCTGCATCATTATGTTTTTCTCACCTTCTTGTTGGCCATGGGGCTTATCAACAGAGGAGAAATGGAAAATACCAACTCTATGGAATCTAACCCTTAGCTGGTGCATTTCTTGATGGATGTAGGGTGGTGGATTTTCATCAATAAATTATGGAAACATAATAAGCTCGTCACCCTTGCATTCTCCCAGTGTTTTGATGGGAATAAGGTATGAGTTGGTGATTTAGAATTCAAAGTCAATGAGGGATTTAAAGTTGTTGGAACATAGTTTCCATGTGTAGGTGAATGCTGGTATAAGCATATGCCTCTTAAAAATATTCCATGGCCACAACTCCTGTATAAGCTTACTTTGATTTTTCATAACCAGAAAGGTATGTCTAAGAACCTTGTTAAATCTAAGTGGCAAGAATTGTTTGTGGTTCTGAGTCAATTCATCACCTGCGACGGACACTACACATTGGTTTTATGTTATCATATAAGACTGTTGATGGTTTTTCTTGGTTTCGATCTGAACCTACCCTATTTATTGTACCTAAGACTTAAGAACATGTCTTGCTCATTGCAGCATGTTGATAGCTTGCCTTTGCGTAGGATTATTCATTTTTCTTTGGTTTGAATCCTTGTAGAATTTAAATTTAATTCTATAGGGGATACAAGGAATAAATTCCTCATCGAGAACGAATTTGTAGAATTGTTGGACCAATTTGGCGATTACAATCATGGGAAAGTTGTCATCCGCTCACACAATGTCCCACAGTGTCAATTTCCTAAGCAGTCCTTGCTTCTCCCTACTAGGTTGAGTCTTGCTTCATCGGATTCTAATGCTACGAATGATGATGATTTTGATTTCCCATCAAACCCTCCCCCAAGTCAAAGTCAAACCTCATATGCATAGGTTTAGTCCCTTGAGTTAGGAAGTACCAAGGAAATCCTATCCAACATATTAGAACAAGCTATGAAGCGCATGAAGGTCACCCAGAACCTTCGTAATATGTCTACGTGATGTAATAATCCTCAAACTGACTTGCAATTGGATCCCTTGTTGAGGGTTAGTCCGAGTCAAAACTACTCGGATAGGATCAGTGAAGAATTTTTACATTTATTTGATAATATGCGGAGTCAACATATTGAAGATGTTATTCCCCAGTCTGGCTTTATAGGAGGTGAAATTAAATTTCAGGATCAAGAAATTACCACGGTTAAAATTTATATCCCAGTTCATGATCCATTAGTGAATATAAAACTGGAAGAATATGTGACATTCAATCCTAAGATTGCAGAATCCAATGTTCAACCTCAAGCTTGTCATTCGACTGTTTTGATTCATGAGGATTTGTTCCAAGGGTGTAACCCTCAGAACACAGGTCAAAAGATCCTGAATGCACTAATTATTAAACGAAAAGATAGTGTTTTGAAGGAGCAAAAGCTTGATGAGTTAATGTTTGAACAGTTCTAAAATATTCCTAATCTTGTGGTTAGTGACTTATAAGATCATCACAATAATTCTATGCAACAAACTCAGGTAAAATAGAGATGGAGGAAAATATTAATGTGACTCGCAATTTGGCCTTTCTGGGTCAAAATTATCAAGCTATCCCTGGGAAATTTTTAAGAACTCCCCCTAAATTTCTATGTATAATAAATGCGCGAATCCCCATGATATATAGGAAAATATGAAGTCTATTTTATCAATGTTATATTATGTATATATAATTTTTTGGCGAATCTCTCATTGAATTATATAATTTTGTAAATTCTTGGTGAACATTACACTAAATTATAAAACCTTGTAAAATCTTGGCGAAGCTTTCACTAAATTATAAAAGCTTGTGAAGTCTTGGTGAATCTCTCGACAAGTTTCTCCTTGGAAATTCATGGCCCCCTACATGCTCAATTACGTCTCTATAAATGAAGTCCCATTCCCTAAGCATGATTCTCCAAACACCCACAAAAACGTTATTGCTGCATCACCGATTGCAAGCTTCACAATCCCCATGTTTTTTGGAGAAACTTTGGATCTAAGGTGACAAGATTTAGAACTCTCCTAGATAAAAATGGGCCACTATAATTTAACTTATAGTAAATATCAATTTCCCTTTCTCATGTGGACATTAAGAAACTTGAAAAATGAGATTCAACCCATAAAATCTAGATGAATGTAACCCCAAATTCGATTTCCATGATCGATAAATAACCCCTAGCAACTTCCATTTCTAGAAATAAAGGGTGAATGGGAGCTACCTAGCACATTTTGTGGGATAAAATAGGTTTAAATCCATTTTGATAAGGGATAAATTGTTTGAACTTGGCTGCCCTTTTTAAATTCGATTGGGATAACCTCCTATTCATTAAAAATAATGAAATAAAATGTGGGCTAATCATACCTAATGGGTGCTTGATAAAAAAATAGCCAATTAAAAATTTAAAACCCCTAAATTTTTTCCATGGGCTAAGATTAGCCCCTAAAATTTTCCATGGTCTATCCCTTATGAAAATCGAATTAATAATCCAAAGGTTCAACGAGTAAAATAAGAAGTAGCTTGCATAATTATCAAGGTGATCAGTCTATCCCTTATGAAGATCAAATTGATACTACAAAGGTTCAACAAGTGAAATCAGAAGTACCTTGCAAAATTCAATAGGTTCAAATTAAAAATGAAATTCTTTCCCCTCAAACTCCTAGGCCCGATCTTATCTCAACTCTGTCATTCAGGTCATGTTTTGGAAAGGACAAACTTTCTATTCGAAGTATTGTAGTGAAAAGGGAAGAAATATTTATTTCTCGGCTCTAATTCAATCGATCTTCTCATCCTCTTAATAACTCAGTAATTGATGTTGATGAGATTGTATATCTCATTCCAATGTATAGAAATGACAAACAAAAATTTCCCGTTGATCATCAAACTAGTCAAGAGTTTTAGTTACCTCCAGGATTCCAGTCCACTCCACATATACAATCCACATTGAATAGTTTTAACTCCTTCTGTCACCGGTTATCAAAGATGTCTGATATAGAGGAGGCACATTGTCTGGTTTCTCTTACATACTATAGGTTGTGTCAATATCTTATGACTCACTATGCCACCAAGAATGATGCTCGAGCAAATACAGTCACTATAAAAATAAAATTAAAAAATTGGTTAACAACATAAATTTGCTATCTCAACAGCATCAATGTCATATCTACCAATTGAAACAAGAATTGACTATGTCCCACGACCGTTCTACGATTCATACACCTAAGGTCAACATTTACTTTACCTCGGATATTTCCAATCTTATAGAAAATCGATGAAAAAAAATTATCTGTTGTTTTTGTTTTGCATTGTATATATTTTACTTGGGGTAAGTCCGTTTACTTATTTTTATTTCTTTTATATTTTCTCATGTCATTTCATTTATAGCTAATTTTCTTTATTTATGTTTAATAATAGATAGCTATAGAATTTAAAATTCTGCAGCCATCTCATTGTATTTTAATAATTTCATTATTTTTTTGTCTTTTCTTTTTCTTTTAGGTACTGTTTGTCTGGTCTGTTTATGTTGTTGATGTTACGTGTTTTTCATCTTCTCGATGGATTATATGTGGAGAATAGTGGGAGGCTAATACAAAATCTTGGTTTTTTTATCCATGTTGGCACCTTTCATGTTGATTTTGATTGATTATGCACTCAACAAACAGGGAAGCATAGTTTGAGAAGGCATGAGATTTGTAAGCCAACATTCCAATGCCTTGATTTTCTCATAATCACGAGCCTATGTATTAAAGACCAAATCAAATGTAATATAAGTTGTTATATTTTTATACTTTTTTTATTAGCCACAATAGATAATGTTGGTAGGCTCATTGTAATATCCCTAATCTTTGCATTAAATTTTACATGTATTTTGGATCATAGTCATCACTCTAACTCTATAAAGAGGATTATTCATACCTGGATAGGAGTTGCAATTTTCAGACATGGTGTACACATACTTTTAGAGATATAATACAACCCTTTTTTTCTACTTAATCTCTTTGGATATGAATGTCTTTATTTCTACTTAATCTCTTTGGATATGAATGTATGTGAATGTTTTTCAACTATAGGTATAATCTGAATGGTTTATGTTGAAACATTTTTTCCATTATATTGTTTCAGTTTTATGATCAATTGTAATGTCCCCATTTTGACCATTAGGATATATTGGATTTTAATGTAAACATTATGCATATGAGATGTATGATTCCTAGCTTGGAGCTCAAGGTCAAGGCCGCCTAGTAAATGCTCATCTTTAAGAGGCAAGTATTTGATATTGTTCTATCCATGTACTATTAAGCCATGGAAATTGTAAAAATGATGTAAACAAATATCATGCAATAAAAATACCAAGGGGATGGATATGGATGTAATTAAATGAGGGGGCCATGTGTATCCACTAGGTAGAGGTGAGGGGGTTGTGGGATTGAACACTAGGCTTCCATATGTCACCTTGAGAACCCAAATTTGACTATCCTAGCTGTCATTTAATTCTGTTGTAAGAAAGTGGCTGGAAAATATGTTCATGAGAGTGATGGAGTATGGGAAGCCCTTAAATTCGTAAGGAAGGGTATGGGCTCTGTTTGGATTGTCCCATAAGTCACCCTACGTCATTGGAATTCATTTTTCCCTCATACCATTCAATTGTGGATGATTCAAGCATCAATTTTAAGGAGGGACGTAGACCCAATAGGGAGAAAGAACCGAAAATCGCGACTGGGAATGAAACCATGATTTGCATAGCCAAAAATGCCCATAAATATGCATAGCAAGTGAATTTGATGGAGGATACACAGACCTGAACCTTGGGGCGAAATTGAGAGGGTTGGATTTCCTAGAGATTCATGGGAGAACCCATATTTGGAAGGCTGAAAATCTAGTTGTAGGACAGATCCTTTCGACCGCAACCCTGAGGGGATCCAAGAGCGGATAGTAGTGGGAGAGAGAGTGGGGGGGGGGGTTATACTTCATGGTAGAGCCAGTGAGGGATCAGTTAACCTTGGCTCAGAAGTCAGAACCAGCCATACCTTCCGAGGTCAATGTTGAGAGAAGGGGTTCCTGAGGGACTATGTAGTAGAGAAGGGGACCTTACTTAGGCTGAGAGTGGAGGTGATGGGGGTTCCTGTATTGTCTTAAGCCATTTGGATATGGATGTAGTTCTGAGGTTGAGTTCATTGGCTTATGAAACTTCTTCCCTATCTCCCCACTTGCTTGATAGAGCCATCTGTGTGCTGGATGATACTCCATGATGGTGAAACCATGGTTGTGAGTGAATCTGAGTAGTTCCTCCTTAGTGGATACATAACCCCAACTCAAGGGTGGTATCTAAGTGTTGAAAGAATATAGGATGGGAAGATACCTATGGTTGGGTTGGAACGTTGCATCCCATAGCCATTTTTTTTGTGATTTCATCTTAAAGGTAAGTGTTCTATGTGCTTTAAATCATTCCCATTCTGTGTTCTATAATATTTAATTATTGATTGTATTGTGGAAGTTGAAATATGCGTGCTAGATGATAAATCCTATGCATTGTTGACAAAACCCAGTCAACAGGGGTTCCCGACACTGTCGACACCCAAACCACTGTGATCTCCCTGAGCACCCGACCAGATAGGTTTTACCCCATCCAGCAACACCTGCAGAGCAGATGAGGTCTCACCTGAGATGTTCAAGGGAGAGTTGACGGAACCATGTTTCTGTCGAATGAAGGAGGATGTTGTGCATCAATTGACTAACTTACTACAACATTCAGAAATAGATCTAAGCATTCAACTCAAGCATTAATCATAATCGCGACATCATTCAACAGAAACAGAACCATCATTGCAACAGATAAAACATTAAAGCATTAATCGCATCAAGGAAACATCGCATCATTCATGTATTCATATCACAAAATGAATTACCACAAATAAATAGGAAAGATACAGGGATTCTGCTCAAAAGCTCTATCACATCATATTATCTCCGCAAAAACCCAAATACAACAAGATATTCAGTCTTCCGCTACAGATCATTACATTCATATTCCTCACTGAGATAATCTCTCCAAAGATAGGTCAATGCCAAGATATCCCGATATCCAACCCTTAGAAACCTACATCTATTTATAGGCTTACGCCTTTACATTTGTGGTCCACTTAGTCAATCGCCTAACTACTTCTTGTGTTGAAGAAAACTCACTATGGCTTGGGAATACCACAACAGACAGATGACTACCAGAAATCAACTCAATTCTCTAAACAATGCTATTATAAATGACAATGTTAAGATAATGGAGAAATGTAACCAACCTCGATCCAAACATTTGATGTAGATCCCCATTGGAGATTTCAATCCATGCACTTGAAATCTACAAATTAGTCTTGACAGCCAATATCCAACAAGTACATATAATATATAAATGACATTAATATTATCAATAATAATGGTCCATAATATCACAAGCAAATGTAACCCAATGTATAATAAACAACATTCACAACATGATGGATGAGAATATGAGTATTTCTATTAATTAACAAGAAGAAGTACAAAGTGATACGACCTCTTGCCGGAAACTAATCTGAACCAAGATCTGGATCAATCCACTTGTGCCTCCACCACTTCAATCCTCCATGAATGGAAAACTCAAACTAGATAGGAGTTTGGAAGGTGAACATAAAGGGTTCACAACTATAAGGATTAATGAATGCAGACTCAAGATAGGGCAAAAATCCACTAGAGTTCTCTTTCTATTTTCTTCTCCTCCCGTCCATAAGCCATACGTGCTCAATATATAATCCTCTCAAAGGCAGGTGAAAGGACACATCGAGGGATTACTTGGGCAGATGGAGAGCCAAAGGTCACCCAATGACTGCTTTTTGGGAGTGAAAAGTAAAAATAGTGATTTTTACCATTTTACTTGATACCCGCGAGCTATAGTGATGCAACTCGTGGGTACCCATGCTATAATGATGCAACATGCAGGTAGGAATAAAAATAGGGAAAAATATGTCTGAAGGATATAAGTGGATCTGAGTTAGTGAAATGGATCCTACAAGCCAAAGAATGTTGATGCTCACAGGGTGGAAAATTACGTTGTAACAGATGCCCCCTAATGTGTGAGGTCAGAGACTGATGCTATGATGGCCGAAATACATTATAAAAATCAGAAGTGGAGTGATGGAAACATAAGTGGAAAGAGCAGCTCACTCATCATAATACAATAGTATCTCTGAATACATGTTGGTAATACAACAATCTAATACAATGGCCATGAATAGGCAATATATAATGGATACATGTCATAAGTGATCATAGCCATGATCCCTCTATAGTAAGATATGGTCTTCTGCTGGAAAGAAGATAACTGGTGCAAACTGGAGGTACAAACTGCTGATATCTGAGAGGTGATATCTCAGATGTAATGTCAAAGTCATATGTAGCATATTGAATGCCACAATCGCCTGGGGTCTTCTACACAAGTCTTCGATGGTGCAAGTCCCATCAAGTGAATAAAGGGGTTGGGGTCGAACCTGATGAGAGATCGTCTGATTACTGGTCAATGATGTATACCGTTAACAGACGCGATATGACCCACCAATAATGAAAATGGGCATCAAGGCACAGAGCACAATCATCGGAGTGTGAATAAATGGGTTGAAGTCGAACACTAGGATGAATCCATCGATCAGGGGACATTGATGTATTCCCAAAATTGTCAATGGCGAGAGAACCTGCCACTAATGAATGCAAGCCTCAAGGTACTCAACCGAACTCTAATCCTCAAGTCCCAGAATAAATGGGTTGAAGTCGACGGAACGAGACTCGTTGGAAGGAGGGCATTAAGGCATCTCCCATCGACCAACACGAGGTACCAGCAATGCTGAAAGATTTGGAAGATTTCAGGTGAAACAGACTGACTCAATAAGGATGGTCGACATGCATTAGTCAAGAGATCTGATGAGTGGCCAACACTGATTTCAGGACTTCCTTTGAACAAGAGCATGAGCAGATGAATAGACTCAAGCAACATAGACTTGACATAAACTGTGCAATGCAGGAGGCATTACAAAGGAGTCCATAATGACTGGAATCTTAACCAATCGGTGGAGAAAACTGAGAAACAAGTACAGCTCCTAAGGCCCAACTATAGTCCCGACTCATAATATACGGAGTGGAATGAATGCTCTGTTAAAAGGAAACACAACAACTGCCAACAAGAAATAATGACCATAATCCCATCCGGCTTTTTGGAATATTTGATTTTTTTTGGTCTTTTTCATATTTGGGAAAAGCTTGAAAAAGAATAAAATTGCTTATAGTACAACAAGTGAGGGAACGAGTGTCAAATAGCTTAGCAGACTAGTCCCAAGTAGTGGAACATACCTATGCTCAATGCAAGAAAGTGCGTACAGGATGTGGACACTCGAGGGTATGTTCCCTCAGGGTCAAAAGGTCATCAAATTGTGAAGGGAAAATATAAGCTCTACAGGGCTCGACAGGGAAAAGTGCTCAGGCACCAGTCTAACAATTGAGTAAGCGGGAGCTGGCACAAGGCTCAAGCAACAAGCAGGATGATGCAGTGCAATCACAACATGATATAACTGAGGGGAGTCCTTAAGGGAGATGGCCAACATAAGACAAAGTAGAGTATGAGTCATTATCGCATTGTCATGGCGTAACTACAAAGGACTCCCAATCCTAAGGACAAACAACAGCATGGGCACCAGAATGCATAAAGAGGTTCTAACTAAGGTACCCATGTTCAGAAAATCCCTACCGCCACATAACGACACTTCTAAAGCAGTGTGAAGGTCCTGTGTCAGTTACGAAGCGGGGTTGCACGTAGGGTTTATGAAAATGGTCAATAGGTCAAATGCATAATGCATGTGAAAATGGCATCTAACCTATATGTCAGATGTGAAACGTACCTGCCATAGGTGTGAAATGGTTTAGAACAACTTTCATCGAGGAAATCTGATTAAAAACACTACTCCATGACACGATATTAGTTCATAACGGCTCGAAATGGAAAAAACTATAGAGAAGTGGGTCCAGAAAATCACAAAATAGTAATAAAATTTTTGAAATTACAATTCATTTGCACTATTCACCAATTTCGAGTTTAGTGGTTAGTTTTCACTTGAAACTTCAATTGCCAATCCTGGGAGCTACAAGCGACCGTTCAGTGAACTGTCCAGAGTAGGTTGGTAGTTACTTCCATACCTTTAATTTCAATGCTTTTTATTTCAATTTTTACCGGTGGGTTTTTTAGTTTGGCCAAGCCCTAGATGGTTTTGGCACTACCCATGGGTAGGGCACCAAACACGCAGTCAAAAAATAGACTAACCGCGGGTACCCGCCACTGTATACAAATTAGCCTACAGGTACGGTCGTGAAGAAATTTTTAATCATGAAATTGACCAAAATTTACTTGTTTTACACTCCAGGATGGTTCTAGAGTGGAGGGAAAGAGAGCATGACCAGGTTGATTGTTGATGTATATGTAACTTCGGAATGTATTTCATCAGTATATTATATGTATATTTATTGTACCCTTATAAGAGATGTGTTATTCCTCTATAAGGAAGTGTCGTCATGTGGATTGACAAGTGTCGCAAGTGTGTGTACTTGCCGATGGGTTATTAGACCACCTTATGGGGTCGGCCCTAATTAATATATAATATAATGTGGATGTACTCAAATAGACAAGTCGGCCCCAGTAAGTCACTGGGCAAAAAGGTGAGTATAAATAGAGATAGGAGATCTCTATTTTACTAATTAGGAAATGCATCTATCTCTCTCTCTGGAAAGTGGCGCACTAGGGAAGAGGAGGAGGATCATCTGCTAGGAGACTATCTCTGTATTATTTGGTTGTATTTTGGTTGAGCCATTGCTCTCTCTATCTCTGAGGAAGTTTGTGGGGTTTTTCACCTTAGGGTTTTCCCCACGGAAACTCTGTGTCTCTTGTCTCTATGCTTTTGATTCTTATGATGCTTGTGATGCTTGTCATATTATGATTGTCATGCATTGATATACTGTAGATGTTATTCTCTCAGCAAAGATCCTATAGTATTGTGATTTAATACTGAAAATTTAACATGGTATCAGAGCTTAACTGAGAAGAAGACATTTTGCAGTGACGGAAGCTTGTATTGCTTGTTTATTGGGTTTCTCTCCACAGATTTTTGAAATTCAGTATAGTAGATTGGATCTACTCATCAAGGCGCATCTTTCTGTCCAATCAGATTTCAGTTCCGAGCATTTTCAGTTTTGGCCCTAAAATTTAGGGTTTCCACAAAAATAGGAATTTCTGGAAACTGAAGGTACAGCTGGAAGCTCCTTGCAAAAATCGAAGGTTTGAGCTTTGGATCGAGATTTTTGGCTGGGTAGATCTCCGGGAAACTCAAACCCTAATTCAGGGCTCTCCCTAGTGAACCCGGGAGGACAAAAAGGCAATTTTGAAGGACAAGACTTTGCTGATCTCAAATTCTAAATGTACTAGGCTGATCAGCTCTCCAAGGCGCATCTTTCTATCCTTTCGGAATTTTGAAATTCACATTTTGAATTTTTAGGGTTTCTCTGACAAACCCTAATCCGGGACCAGATCCAGTTTTCAACACTTCAAGTAGTAAGTTCTAAATCTTTTCTATTTCCATTTGAAGTACTCTTAAAGATGTCTCTTCACACCAAGCTTGAGGATAAGCTTGAAGGGGCTGATAACTTCCGAGCCTGGAAGTATAGGATTGGGCTAATCCTGGAAGAGAATGAGTTGGACTCATATGTGAAAGAAGACATCCCTATCCCAGAGGATGAAGAGGCCAAGGCATTGCACAAGAAGAACTTGGTCAAGGCAAAGAGAATCATTGCTGATTCTATCAAAGACCATCTCATACCCCATGTGTCTTCTCTCAAGACACCCAAAGAGATGTTTGAATCTTTGACCAAGCTATTTGAAGGAAAGAACATAAATCGGAAGATGACCCTACGGAACCAATTGAAAGCAGTGAAGTTTCAGAATGGAGAAACCATTCAATCCTACTTTTCAAGGGTCTCTCAGATCAAGGAACAATTAGAAGCAGTAGATGAAATGGTGGAGAATGGTGAAGTGGTGATGACCACTCTAAATGGCCTACCCAGGTCATGGGATTCCTTTATTCAAGGAATTTGTGCAAGGAAGAAGTTGATCTCCTTCAGTAGACTTCGAGAAGAATGTTCTCAAGAAGAAGCTAGGCTTATAGCTCGTGAAGAAAAGATGGGAGGAGAAGATCAAGCCCTTGCAGCTCACACCAAAAGAAGCAAAACCAAGAAGGATCACTCTCACCACAAAAGAACTCATAAGAAGGACCTAAGATGCTTTACATGCAATGAGAAGGGTCACTATGCTTCAGATTGTCCCAAGAACAAAAGGGATAATAACAAAAACTTCAGTAAGAAGAAGAAGGGCAGCAAAAGAATATTTCATGCTCATGCTGCCGAAGATGATGAACCCCCAAAGAAGAAGGCAAGGGCAGAAAGTGATAGTGATGATGACTCATCAAGTGAAGAAGAGTATGTTCTGATCTCTGCTCTTACAGGTACCATCTCCCATGGATGTAATGATTGGTTAATTGATAGTGGGGCCTCCAAACACATGACTGGGTTCAAGGAATCTTTTGTGAATCTTTCTGAACATGAATCACCCCATAAAGTGAAACTTGGGGATGATTATCAATACCCAATCAAAGGAAGTGGTGAAGCCTCCTACAATCTAGATTCTGGAAAATCATTGAAGATGAAAGAAGTACTTTATGTACCTGGACTCAAGAAGAACTTACTCTCCATTTCTGCATTAGATGCAAAAGGTATGAGGGTTGCATTTGTGGATGGCCAAGTCCTAATGTGGCCAAAGGGAAAGACCATAGATGATGCAGTAGTGATTGGAAAGCAAGAGGGAGGTTTGTACAATTTGAAGGGACAACCTGAACATGCCATGGTGACATAAATACAAAGATTCATCCATAGTCATGGATCACATAGAGGTATGTATAATTTGTTTTTGCAAAAGTTAACTAATGAGTTATGCAGGTCATTGAAGAGAACAAGAACACATTGCTAGACATAACTAGCAAATATGGTGACTAGGTATGTGTTTCTTATATCATAGGATCTATCATATAAGTATGCATGGCATGATTGATGATGATTGTTCATAAAGTCATAAGTTTGAATAATCATGGGCATATGCATATTATGTGTCTTACCTTAATTAATAATATGACTAACCAGAAGAGTCATAGGTTTGAGTAATTATAGGTTTATACATGTTATGTTTCTTATGATATGACTAACCATAAGAGTCCTATATATAAACCTTGAATGCTAATGCTTATTATTTCTGCTTGAAATGATCATGACTATACATGCTTGAGATTATTGTGTTTTAATGAATGTATGATTTTATATGAAATCACAAGGATAACACAATCATGATACTAATAAGCATGCATAGGGACCAAGGATGAATATGAGTTCAAGAACAGGTAATTCAGGAAGCAAAGATCAAGAGGGAGCACACTCCAGTTGCTCCTGCAAGAAAGCAAAGGAGCACACTCCAGTTGTTCCTGCAAGAAAGCAAAGGAGCACACTCCAGTTGTTCCTGCAAGAAAGAAAAAGAGCACACTTCAGTAGTTTCTGTAAGGATGCAGATATTAAGAGGGAGTTGACCATCGTTCTACATTCCACAACAGAGAAGTGTAGAAGAAGCTACTTCAGATTAGGACTCCAATAGCTCTTGCAAGGAAGCAAAGACTCAGAGGGAGTCCACCCAACGAACAAAGAAAGATAAGTATTTTTAATCATCATTTCTTACATATTTGTTTGTTTAAATAAAATTGTTCAATGATGTATATGCTCATGGTCTTAGACTTAGAATATGTATTGTGCATATTAGAATAATTACATTAATGAACAGTATACTACTAATATGCATGGGTAAGTAGCCTATGGCACTGTACAACATTCCATTGCTACTTATCTAGAATGAAACCTCTTTGCTGACATGTTGGGAGTTGTGCACACTCTTAACAATGTTCTGGTAGAGATTGGAAGGCATCTAGAAAGTTACGGGATATGGATAAATGTTGTATTGAAGCATTGGCTAAGATAATTGCATGACTGTATGACATATTTATTTATAAGAATTTGTTCTGAAAACTATGAGATGTTTTCTAATCATGCAATTTAACCTGTTGTGTAGGAAAGATCGTATGCCATCTCCTACAAAAGAAGAACTACAACATTTGTTCAGCAACAAATTTATTTATTGAAGATATTGAAGTTCCCAGGATCTGGGATGAAGAAATGGAATGCCATGATCCATCGATCATGAAGAATGATGTTTGGGATGTAGTCCCAAGATGTGAAGGGAAGTTTGTTATGACTTCCAAATGGAACTATCAGATCAAGCATGTTGCAGATGGCAGCATTGAGAAATATAAAAGTGATGAAATAGAAGATACACCAGATGGATTCAAGACAGCATGGTGTAGTCATATATGTGTGCAGAACTTGGTATGGTAGGATAGACAGCTTTCTATCCAGTTTGGGCTTTACCAAGAGTAACGCGGATTCCAACCTTTACTACAAGGTTGAGGAAGGCAATCCAGTGATACTACTTTTATATGCAGATAACTTGTTTGTTACAGGTAAAGATAGATTGATTGCCGACACGCAGCGGAAGCTTTCTTCCAAGTTCGAGATGAAGAACTTGGGTATGATGCACTATTTGTTTTTGGCATGGAGGTGTGGCAGAATGCAGGTGGGATCTTCCTTGGTCAAGGGAAGTACACAGTAGATATCCTGAAGAGATTTGGGATGATGGATTGCAAAGCCATGGCCACACCTATGGCATCGAATCTGAAGCTTCT
The DNA here is from genome assembly GCA_027924585.1 of Larix kaempferi. Classification (NCBI taxonomy): domain Eukaryota; kingdom Viridiplantae; phylum Streptophyta; class Pinopsida; order Pinales; family Pinaceae; genus Larix; species Larix kaempferi. Next base: position 4,515,194 of record BSBM01001136.1, on the reverse strand, counting down.
TTGTGATGCTTCATCTGAGCCAGTTGATGTTTCTATGTATCGTCAGATTATTGGGTCCTTGATGAACCTGACGAACACGAGACCAGACATTTGCTTTGCTGTGAACACATTGAGCCAGTTCCTGACGGATCCGAGGAGTGTTCACATGGTTGCTGTAAAGCATGTTCTGAGGTACCTGAAAGGTACAGTGGATTATGGGCTCAGGTATGAGGAGAATCAAATGTTTAACCTGCAGGGTTATGTTGATTCAGATTGGGCTGGCAGTGCTGCAGATAGGAAGAGCACATCTGGGTGTTGCTTCAGTATGGGATCAGGTGTGATCTCTTGGTTTAGCAGGAAGCAGTCCTACGTAGCACTGAGTACAGCTGAGGCAGAGTATGTTGCAGCCTGTTCAGCTAGTTGTGAGGCAGTATGGCTACGGAAGCTACTGTCTGAGTTATTTGATCTCCCGTTGGAGGCTACTGGTATCTTCTGTGATAACCAGAGTTGTGTGAAGCTGTCCGAGAACCCAGTGTTTCATGACAGGTCGAAACACATAGAGATCAAATACCACTATATCAGGGATATGGTGCAGAGAGGAGCTGTGAAGCTCCTGTATGTTGCAACAGACGAGCAGATTGCAGATGTGCTGACGAAGCCACTAGCCAGGGTGAAGTTCGAGTACTTCAGAGGGAGGCTTGGCGTTCTTCAGATCGAGGACACTTCGAGGAAGAAGTGATGGATACATTTGCTGAAGCCATTCCAAGCATGTTGGAAGGAGGATCCTTCACATGGCTGTGGATGTAAGCGCTGGATGATGAGCATCTGGATGATGTTCTAGTTTCTGCTTGATATGATCAGTTGGATCATTTTATGTATGTATGTACGCATCATGTTGGATGCAGGATATGATCAGTTGGATCATTTTATGTATGTATGTACGCATCATGTTGGATGCAGGATATGATCAGTTGGATCATTTTTATGTATGTATGCATCATGTAGATGCTGGATATGATCAGTTGGATCATGTGTATGTATTTTGTATATGCATCATGTTGGATGTTTGGACCATGTATCTGTATATGTACCAGGTGGGTACATTGTATGATCAAGTGGATCATGTATGGTGATATATATCATGTATTTGTATTTGTATCAGGTGGATACATTGATGATCAGGAGGATCATGTATGATGATATGTATCAGGTAGATACTTGGTATGCATCAGGTAGATGCATTGATGATCAGGAGGATCATGTATGATGATATGTATCAGGTAGATACTTGGTATGCATCAGGTAGATGCATTGATGATCAGGAGGATCATGTATGATAGCTACTTGGCATGCAGCAGGATGTTGCAGTGATGATCAGGATGATCATAGATGACGAGCTTCAGGATGTTGCTCCAGATGACATGCAGCAGGACGTTGCAGTGATGATGATCAGGATGATCATGGATACATCAGGATGATGTATGGTGAGTATCAGGATGATGCTCTGTGGCCGTGGATCAGGTTGTGCAGATGAGCATGTAATAGCTCCCTGGGAGATTTGCAGATGGTCTTTCGAGGTTTTGCCTATGGCATGTAATTCGGTTCCCTGGGACATCTGGCAAATGCTCTTTCGAGGTTTTGCTCTGGGAGGACATATAATAGCGCCCTGGGAGATCTGCAGATAGTCTTACGAGGTTTTGCCTATGGCATGTAATAGCGCCCTGGGATATCTGGCAGATGCTCTTACGAGGTTTTGTCCTATGGCATATAATAGCGCCCTGGGAGATCCGATAGGTTGGGCTGTGTGCCCGTAATCAGTCCTGGGATGCTCTTACGAGGTTTTGCCATGACCACATGTAATAACGCCCTGGGAGATCTGCAGATAGTCTTACGAGGTTTTGCCTATGGCATGTAATAGCGCCCTGGGATATCTGGCAGATGCTCTTACGAGGTTTTGTGGTGGACCACATGTAATAGCGCCCTGGGAGATTTCAGGTCGGAGTTGTGTACCCGTAACATCCTGAGATGCTCTTGCGAGGTTTTGTGGTGGGGTCACATATAATAGCGCCCTGGGAGATCCTATAGGTAGAGCTGTGTGCTCGTAATAGCCTGGGATGCTCTTTCGAGGTTTTGTGACGCACGTAAAAGACCTGAGGATTCCACAGTATGGCCAGCGATGATGAAGACCTACAGGTGGTGGGCCTACATCCAGTATGAAAAAGGACTGGCTCTGTAGAACTTCCTATGACGAGTAGAGACAGAGATTGGACGAGATAGCAGCAGCAGTGACGATGACGATGACGATGATCCAGAGAAGAAGACTTGTCTAGCAAATCTGTGTCGAGAAATACCTTCCTTGTTAAGAGGGAGTGTTGATGTATATGTAACTTCGGAATGTATTTCATCAGTATATTATATGTATATTTATTGTACCCTTATAAGAGATGTGTTATTCCTCTATAAGGAAGTGTCGTCATGTGGATTGACAAGTGTCGCAAGTGTGTGTACTTGCCGATGGGTTATTAGACCACCTTATGGGGTCGGCCCTAATTAATATATAATATAATGTGGATGTACTCAAATAGACAAGTCGGCCCCAGTAAGTCACTGGGCAAAAAGGTGAGTATAAATAGAGATAGGAGATCTCTATTTTACTAATTAGGAAATGCATCTATCTCTCTCTCTGGAAAGTGGCGCACTAGGGAAGAGGAGGAGGATCATCTGCTAGGAGACTATCTCTGTATTATTTGGTTGTATTTTGGTTGAGCCATTGCTCTCTCTATCTCTGAGGAAGTTTGTGGGGTTTTTCACCTTAGGGTTTTCCCCACGGAAACTCTGTGTCTCTTGTCTCTATGCTTTTGATTCTTATGATGCTTGTGATGCTTGTCATATTATGATTGTCATGCATTGATATACTGTAGATGTTATTCTCTCAGCAAAGATCCTATAGTATTGTGATTTAATACTGAAAATTTAACATTGATGAGGCCATGCGCAATGATGTGCAAGCACAGCAGGCATTGCAAGCATGTGGGTTGTACAAGTTCTGGAGTATAGGAGGTTTAAGGGCCCAAAACCTATTACTCCGTCGCCTGATAGACTACTGGGATGTGGATGCACAAAACTTCATCCTTAACGGGAAAACCATGACACTAGAAGCGGAGGATATCTACTTCATTACCGGTTTGTCCCGTAGAGGGGAGGTGGCCAGTCTTCAGTCTCAGACCATGGGTGGTGGGATTATTGTTCAGGACTACATAGCGCGGTATTGTCCCGCAAACACACGAGTGGTGGGAAGTCAAGTTCCCGTCAATGCCATAGTAGATCTGAGCACAAAGATCATTGTGGCTACCCTGGTGCGGATCACAGGATCCAAAGCTCTGCACTAGGCATCCAGGCCGGTGATGTTCTATGCATCACAATGCATGCAACCTATGGTATTCGACTGGTGTACTAATCTGCTCGTGTCTATGAAGACACAATTGACGGAATGCAAAGAGGGGAAGGCCAAAAACTTCGGGTATGGTAGCATCCTATGCATCTTCTTTTTTTAGAGGGTTTCGGGGCTTAGTCCGAGGGTGGATGTCCCTCCTCACAATCTCCGTGATTCAGCCCTAACCCGGTGGGTTGAGATCTTGACACGACAGGGTGGTGGCCATCTGGCATCACCATATACTGAGGAGTTCCTCCACTGGTGGAACCGGTAGGTGATCGCTATAGAGGACTATCCCTATGCGAGAACAGACTTCAGACAGGATTGGGACATGCCGCTCCCACTAGGCATAGCATTTGGAGACATCGGTGAGTACTCTTTTGGTTTTGTGTTTATTAAATTTTTATGGATTTTTTTATTATAGTTGAAATGCAAAAAATATTTTTGGTGGTAGTATCAAGCACTAAAGTTTGATTGATTGCTCGCAGACAAAGGCCCAGTGAGACCCGAGGGCTTCCTGAGACATGGTCGTCGGGGTCGAGGTGATGAGGCAGGAGACACTGCAGCAGGGCGCACACTTCAGACATTGCAGCGCAACATATCACAGATGGTTTCCCGAGTACCACAGATAGAGGTAGCCCAACTAACTGAGGCCATGCAGCGCCAAGTAGTGGGTGTTCCTGGTAAGTGGATGCGGCTACCGTAGTGGGTAGCCCATGCAATACAATACTTCTATGAGACACATCTTGTCGAGGCGGCAGCTAGGCCTCCTCGAAGGGAATAGATATCCCAGGGTCTCATTTTTTGTATCAATATGTATATTTTTAGGGCTACGGGCTCCAATTTTGTATGACACTACTATTTTGGACATATTTATATATATATAAAACTTTGGTTCTTGGTTCTACTATATGTGTGTATGTACAAATGTATGAATGTCTTTGTATTTATGTGCTTCATGATGAATGTGACAAATGTCAATCTAATACATAGTTAGCTTATGCATCAAATATGTAATTAAGACTTCTCGGAATATGAATATATGTAATTGAAACAAAATGTCTCTCCAAGAGTCGTACCTTAAGGAACTTCCGTAGTAATGTAGGGTCTCATACACGGTACTGCCCCTTTAGCTGAGACACAAGTAGTTGTGAATCTAGGTAGACTTCTAAAGATTGGACTCCATGTGAAATAGCATCCCGAAGTAGCTAAATAACAGCACTATACTCAGCCACATTATTAGATGTAGCACCGAGACAAGAACCTCCTGAGGACACAACTAGGTGGTCAGGTGAGAAGATAACCCAGGCAGCAGAAGCAAGCTGCTGTGTATCTCGGCTAGCACCATCTGCGAAACCTAAGAATGTAGGAGATCCCATTGACATCTGTCAATCAAACAGAGGCTAATCAGTAGACCCGATAACCAAAAGGCAAGCTAAACTATGTACAGAAAAAATATACAATAGTGTACAAAAGTATCATCTTGAACCGGAGGTTCAAGCGTAATACTGCTTGAGGTAGAGCCCATTTCTAGGCTCCGTCAAGACAGTAACCTCATAGTCTTCTAACTCATAAGCTCCTTTTTCGAGGACACGCCTGACAATGTAAGGACCATGCCACATGGGATTGAACTTGCCTGCCCCTAGGGGTTCTTTAGCATGGTCATACCAAAGTACCAAGTCACCTTCAGCATAATTCTGGGGACGGACAGACCTATCATATTGAACCTTGACACGACGCTTGTTAACATCAATGGCCACAGTAGCATCTCGACGTTGCTCATCAAGTTGATCGAGTTGTACTAAACGTTGCTCAATATCTGTCGTATCAGGGAGGAGCTCTATGGCTAGCTTGAGCGAAGGGATTTCGCATTCAATCGGTAAAAGTGACTCCACACCATGAACTAACTGGAACAGTGAGAACCTGGTGGTAGTCTTAACCGCGGTTCAATATGCCCACAAAGTAGGATATAACATGATATTCCAATTGGTCTTGCTTTGTTAGATGGTACGTTGGAGAATGGTCTTCAAAGACTTATTTACTGCTTCAACCTGACCATTCGTTTGAGGATAGTAGGAAGATGAGTGTTCCTGATGAAACCCAAAATTGAGAGACAAATCATCTGTCATCTTGTTTTGAAAGTGACTGCCATGGTCAGTGACAATCTCTTTTGGGATACCGAATCGAGTGATAATCTGGTTGAACACGAAATGGGCTATAGTAGCACCGTCGACTTTTACAGTAGGCATGGCCTTAGCCCATTTGGAAAAATAATCCACAATCACAATAATATGGTGATGCCCCCCAGCCAAATCTAGTTTGCAATCCATGAAATCTACCCCCCACTTACTGAAGGGACCGACAGTGACGACCGGATGGAGGGGCACTGGGTTCGAGTGTATGTTCTGAGAAAACACCTGGCAAGGGTGACGTCTATTCACAGCGTTAATACAATCTTTAAAGATGGTACGAAAAAAATTACCAGCTCGCATGATACATTGGGCTATAGAAAGCCCAGATAAGTGACTGCCACACGCCCCCGCATGGCAATCATTAAGTGCCTGTTCCACTTCTTCGTGAATCAAGCAATGACGGAGAATGGAATCCTTTCGTTGGCGATACAAAGTGTCACTGACGATAGTATAATCTTTAGCATGATGTCTCACACGTCGTCGCTCATCTCGTGAATAATGTGGAGGAAACTTCAAAGCTTGGAGATATACAATGACATCCCCATACCAAGGGTCCTCGGACGAGATAAGAAATAAGTGTTCATCCACAAAGGAATCTTAATGAATGACATCCTCATCAAGCCGTGGAAGGTCTGACATAAACTCAGCGAACACCAAGGATTTCACCGATTTTTTCGAAGCAAAATCAAGATCAAATTCCTAAAGGATTACAATCCATTTATTATACTTACCACCGATAAGGCGTCGTGATAGCACGAACTGAAATGGATTGATGTGAGCTACAACTGTGGTTTTTCGAATCAAAATGTAATGTTGTAACCATTGGACTGCATGGACAGTCGCAAGTGCCATCTTTTCTACGTGAGTGTACCTTAGCTCAGTGTCTACTAAATTTTGACTAAGATACTAGATAACATGCTCGATGAGCGCATCATCTACCTGAACCAAGACCATGCCAATAGTCTCTTGAGATGTGGCCACATAAAGAATGAAATCTCATGTAAAGTCCGATGGACTAAGCACAGGGGTTGATACCAAAGCTTTCTTAAGGGCACTGAAAGACTGCTGGGCTCTCTCATCCCAGATAAAAGGTGTGTCTTTCTTCAATAAGCATGCGAAACCTTTGTTAATATTAGCATAGTTAGTTATAAACCAACGCAGAAAAGTAGCTCTCCCTTGGAGGCTCTGAAGTTGTAACAAATTACGCAGAGGAGGCAACTGAGGGGAGTCCTTAAGGGAGATGGCCAGCATAAGACAAAGTAGAGTATGAGTCTTTATCGCATTGTCATGGCGTAACTACAAAGGACTCCCAATCCTAAGGACAAACAACAGCATGGGCACTAGAATGCATAAAGAGGTTCCAACTAAGGTACCCATGTTCGGAAAAGCCCTACCACCACATAACGACACTTCTAAAGCAATGTGAAGGTCCTGTGTCAGTTACGAAGCGGGGTCGCACCTAGGGTTTATGAAAATGGTCAATAGGTCAAATGCATAATGCATGTGAAAATGGCATCTAACCTATATGCCAGATGTGAAACGTACCTGCCGTAGGTGTGAAATGGTTCAAAACAACTTTCGCCGAGGAAATATGATTAAAAACACTACTCCATGACACGATATTAGTTCATAACGGCTCGAAATGGAAAAAACTATAGAGAAGTGGGTCCAAAAAATTACAAAATAGTAATAAAATTTTCGAAATTACAACTCATTTGCACTATTCACCAATTTCGAGTTTAGTGGTTAGTTTTCACCTGAAACTTCAATTGCCAATCCTGGGAGCTACAAGCGACCGTTCAGCGAACCGTCCAGAGTAGGTTGGTAGTTACTTCCATACCTTTCATTTCAATGCTTTTTATTTCAATTTTTACCGGTGGGTTTTTTAGTTTGGCCAAGCCCTAGATGGTTTTGGCACTACCCGTGGGTAGGGCACCAAACACACAGCCAAAAGATAGACTAACCGTGGGTACCCGCCACTATATACAAATTAGCCTATGGGTACGGCCATGAAGAAATTTTTAATCATGAAATTGACCAACATTTACTTGTTTTACACTCCAGGATGGTTCTAGAGTGGAGGGAAAGAGAGCATGACCAGGTTGATGAGGTCGTGCGCAATGATGTGCAAGCATAGCAGGCATTGCAAGCATGTGGGTTGTACAAGTTCTGGAGTATAGGGGTTTTAAGGGCCCAAAACCTATTACTCTGTCGCCTAATAGACTACTGGGATGTGGATGCACAAAACTTCATCATTAATGGGAAAACCCAGTCTTCGGTCTCAGATTGTGGGTGGTGGGATTATTGTTCAGGACTACATAGCACGGTATTGTCCTGCAAACACATGAGCGGCGGGAAGTCAAGTGCTCGTCAATGCCATAGTAGATCTGAGCACAAAGATCATTGTGGCTACCCTGGTGCAAATCATAGGATCCAAAGCTCTGCACCAGGCATCCAGGCCGGTGATGTTCTATGCATCACAATCCATGCAACCTATGGTATTCGACTGGTGTACTACTCTGCTGGTGTCTATGAAGACACAATTGACGGAATGCAAAGAGGGGAAGGACAAAAACTTCGGGTATGGTAGCATCCTATGCATCTTATTTTTTGAGAGGGTTTCGGGGCTTAGTCCGAGGGTGGATGTCCCTCCTCACAATCTCCGTGATCCATCCCTGACCTGGTGGGTTGAGATCTTGACACGACAAGGTGGTGGCCATCTGGCGTCACCATATACTGAGGAGTTCTTCCACTGGTGGAACCAGCAGGTGATCGCTATAGAGGACTATCCCTATGTGAGAATAGTGTTAGGAACCCATGTCTTTTCATTAAGTAATTGTTGCAGGTGCCTCACATCTGGTATCAGAGAACTTTCTTGGGCTCGCTGGGTGAAATTTATGCCAAAATTTTTGTTCGCATCTGTTGCAGGTTCAAATTTGGGAATAATCCCTATCAGCTTAACTGTGGGAAGTACTTGGGCATAAGCCCTAAAACTCATTGTGAGGAGTACCATAGGAACCCTGAAGTAGCTGGCTCATTGACAGGACCTGCCGGAAAAAAGGGCAACGACCCCTACCTGATTGACTAGTTCCCACCCGTGAGGTAAACCAAGAGCTGTCATTTGTGGCAAAGCGGTTATCAGTTTTACCTGAGCCGTGGAGTGAGGGGTACTGCCCAATACGCAAGCCGTCAGATAGCATTGGTGGCCGAATGAAAACCCTGAACTGTTAGGAAGCCGCACATATCTGGGCTCCATATCTACTTTCAGCTGAACTATTGTCGATCACTGCTGCACCGTTTCATATCCATTTTGCAAGCCGTTTTAGAGCCAGTCGTTCGGCGTTGTTCCAGATTCCTTCCGAGCCAAATCACCTTCAATTTTCAATTTCAATTTCACCCAATCACCTTCAATTTTTACCACAGAGTTCCTTTCTGAATTCTGCTTCTTTGTTCCCCTCTGCCAAATTTTCCCATTCTTTCACCCCGCTTCTGAAATCCTCATTTTTGCTTCCCTGTCTATCCAACAGTGTCCAAAAAACTAGTCAAACCCCAATTACCCTTCTGATTTTTTCCCAAATCCAAATTTTCCTTTACTGAAGTAGTTCCTGTTTTTGTTTTCCTACCCAGTCAAAAATAAAAAAAATAAAAAAAATCCCTGGTTATGGTTGTCACCCGTGCAGGAGCAAAAACCATGGAGGAAGCCCTTGCAGCCATCCAAGCCAAACTTCAGGATCTGGATGAAAAATTTCTTGGTCTCCATCTTGAACATTCAGCTATGAACAACAAACGATAGTCCGAGTCTTCAGTAGACAATGGTTTCTCTTCTTCCAGCAATTTCCGTGGTCCGAAGCTTGATTTTCCTCGCTTCAATGGTACCGATCCAACTGGATGGATCTATCGGGCAGAACAGTATTTCAGTCTGCATAATACTTTTGATGTCGACAAAGTTCCGTTGGCATCCTTTCATTTGGAACAGGAAGCTCTTCAATGGTACCGTTGGTACATCAAGGCGCATCCAGAGCCCAACTGGCCAGACTTTTGCCAGCTCCTTTTGCAACGATTTGGTCCTAGTGCTTTTGATGACTTCACAGGAGCCCTCACTAAACTTCGCCAAACTGGCACTGTGAGAGAGTATCAAACCGAATTTGAGAATCTATCCAACCACACCAAAGGATTGTCTGATGAATTTTACCAGAGTTGTTTTATCAGTGGTCTAAAGGATGCCATCCGCTCTGAGGTCAAAATGTTCTGTCCCAACACAATGATGGAAGCACTCGGGTTGGCTAAGTTGGCAGAAGACAAGATTGCAGCCCAACAACGCTCCAAGCCCACTTTTGTTCCCTTCCGAAATATGGGTTCTCAGCAACCACCTATACTGCAGGCTCCTCGACCGACTCCTATCAAGCGTTTGTCTGAAACACAGATGCAAACACGCAGAGAAAAGGGTCTTTGCTATAATTGTGATGAGAAATTCACTCGGGGACATAGATGTGTTCAGCAAAAGCTCTATCTCCTGGATGTGGAGTCTCCGCCTACCTCTGAAATGGGTGACGAAGATCCAGAAACACTGGATGCTCCGGTCGACATTCAGGAACCGCCTATTGACCCTCCGTCTCAGGATGACCAGCCAGAGATGTCTCTCCATGCTTTAGCTGGAATCACCACCCCCCAAACAATGCAGGTCAGGGGTTACTTCAAGAAGCTTCCTCTTACAATCCTCATTGATTCTGGTAGCACTCATAATTTCATTGACCCTCGGATCGCCAAACAAGCTGATTGTTTTATCCATCCTTGCTCCAACTTTGAAGTCATGGTTGCCAGTGGGGGCACCTTACCTTGCAAAGGGAAGTGTCTAAATGTGCATATCTCTATGGGAGATTATACCTTGCGCTCTGACATGTTTGCCTTGCCCTTAGGCGGATGTGATGTGGTTTTGGGCGCTCAATGGCTACGCACACTCGGCCCGATCTTATGGGATTTTGCTGAACTTTGGATGCAGTTTTCCCTCAATGGACACAAACACACATTAACAGGATTACAACCAGGTTCTCTTAGCATCATCAGTTCACATCGCATGGAAAAACTCCTCAAGAAGAATTCACATGGTGTCATCGCTCAGATCCATTCCATCCAGATGCAACCATCAGCGGTCTCCATTACTCCTTGGGATATACAACAAATTCTGGATCGATATACAGGTGTCTTTGCTGAACCAGTGGGATTACCACCTTCCAGGCCAGAAGACCATCGTATTCAGCTCCTTCCTGGCAGCGCTCCTCCCAACATCAGGCCCTATCGCTACCCATTCCACCAAAAAATGGAGATTTAAATGCTCGTTCAGGACTTATTGAAGCAAGGTATTATTCGCCCAAGCACTGGTTCCTTTTCTTCTGCAGTTATTCTCGTCCGCAAAAAAGATGGGTCATGGTGCCTCTGCATTGACTTTCGAGCACTTAATCACCTCACCATCAAGGATAAGTTTCCAATTCCTGTTGTTGATGAGCTTCTTGACGAGCTTCATGGGGCTCACTTTTTCTCCAAGTTGGATCTTCGTTCTGGGTATCATCAAATTCGGGTTCATGAGGATGATATTCCTAAAACATCTTTCCGCACACATGATGGCCATTATTAGTTTTTGGTCATGCCCTTTGGCCTCACCAATGCTCCTTCCACATTCCAGGCCTTAATGAATAAAATATTTCGACCCTACTTGCGGAAATTCATTCTGGTATTCTTTGATGATATCCTCATCTATAGTAAAACATGGGATGAACATCTCCAGCATCTGGATCTTGTCATGCAACTTTTCTCTGACCATCATCTCCATGCCAAGCAGTCTAAATGTGTTTTTGGACAAAAGGAAGTTGAGTATCTCGGGCACATTATCTCGGCACAAGGGGTTCGCGTGGATCCTGCCAAAATCGATGCCATGAACAATTGGCCACATCCTCAGACACTTAGGAGCCTTCGTGGTTTTTTGGGGTTGACTGGCTACTACCACAAGTTTGTCAAGGATTATGGGAAGATTGCAGCTCCATTAACTGCTCTATTGAAAAAGGATGCTTTTACATGGACACCTGCTGCTCAGTGTGCATTTGACAAACTAAAACAAGCTATGTGTACTACACATGTGCTAGCTATGCCCGATTTTTCCAATCCCTTCACTATTGAGAGTGATGCTTGCGGCAATGGACTTGGTGCTGTTCTCCTTCAAGATGAACACCCCATTGCGTTCACCAGCAAAGCCCTTTCAGGTAAGAATTTAGCTGCCTCTACCTATGAGAAGGAAATGATGGCTATTTTGCATGCAGTACAGAAGTGGCGTCCATACCTATTAGGGAATCATTTCTGCATCAAGACTGATCACCAGAGTCTGAAATATTTCTTGGACCAGCGTGTCTCCTCCCCGGCACAACAGAAATGGGTTAGCAAACTCATGGGTTATGACTATGAGATCACTTACAAGAAGGGTAAAGACAATATTGTGGCAGATGCTCTTTCTTGCACATTTGGTGCCCAAGGTTCTCTTTCAGCTATTTCTATGCCTATTCCAAATTGGTTGCAATCTGTTCAACAGGGTTATGTCAATGACTCTTCCTTATCTCAGATCATCCAACGCTTGACCAACAACCCTTCTGCTGTACCACATTACTCTTGGGATGGTGCTTCTCTACGATACAAGGGTCGTCTGGTGCTTCCCCAGAGCACAGATCTTCAACAGGTTGTCTTCTATGAACTCCATGCTTCTCCATCGGTCAGGCACTCTGGGTTCCTCAAAACATATGAAAGAGCATGGCGTAACTTCTTTTGGCAGGGCATGAAAAGGACAATTCAACAGATGGTGGCCGAATGTGATACCTGCCAGCGTAATAAGGGTGAAACAACACTCGTTCCAGGATTGCTTGAACCCTTACCCATACCTACGCGGATTTGGACAGATATTTCTATGGATTTCATTGAAGGGCTCCCTAAATCTGGAGGGAAGACAGTGATTCTCGTTGTGGTTGATCGCCTCTCCAAATATAGTCATTTTTGTGCTCTCAGTCATCCCTATACAGCCTCCTCAGTTGCTCAAATTTTTATGGACTAGATCTTTTGTCTTCATGGCATCCCTTCTTCCATTGTCTCGGATCGTGATGCGACTTTCACCAGTCATTTTTGGACAGAACTATTTCGCCACACTGGCACCAAACTGAAGATGAGTTCAGGGTATCACCCACAAACAGATGGTGAGACTGAAATTGTCAATAAATGCTTGGAAACTTATCTTCGTTGCTTCACCTCGGAACAACAACATCAGTGCGCAAAGTGGCTCCCTCTTGCTGAATGGTGGTACAATACCTCTTACCACACTGCCTCTAAAATGACCCCATATGAAGCAATCTATGGTCAAGCACCTCCAGCTCTTCTTCCATACACCCCCACCAGTTCACCAGTTCAGGAAGTTGACACGGTCCTTCGCAACCGCGATCAGATTCTTCGCATTTTGCGGGACAATCTTCACATGGCAAGAAATCGCATGAAGCAACAAGCGGATCAGCACCATTCGGAGCGCACTTTTCAAGTCAGTGATATGGTTTTTCTTCGTCTCCATCCGTACAAACAATCCTCCTTGAAACTCAAAGGGCGTCATAAGCTCGCTCCAAAGTTGTATGGGCAATATTGGATTCTTCAGAAGATTGGGTCCGTTGCTTATAAATTGGAACTTCCTCCTTCTTCCCGCATTCATCCAGTCTTTCATGTCTCTTGTCTAAAGAAAGTTCTTGGCACCAACATCAGCGGCCAAACGATTTTACCCAAACTGGATAATGAAGGATCCATCCTTTTGGAGCCAGAGGCCATCCTCACTCGGCGCATGCGTCAGCTTCGCTCTCGCTCTATCACAGAGGTCTTAATTCAGTGGCATGGCATGCAACCAGAGGATGCTACATGGGAACCACTCCTTCAGATTCAACAACAATTTCCACATCTAAATCTTTGAGGACAAAGCTTTTTTTAAGGGGGAGGGGATGTTAGGAACCCATGTCTTTACTTTGTTAGTATGTTGTTGTTGGACGCATATGCTTTGTAAGTCGTCCCGTAGTATTTGTTGATCAATAGTTTGTGTTATTGTTGTTGGCGCATATGCTTTGTAAGTCGCCCGTAGTATTGTTGATCCATAGTTTGTAACGGCCCATGGTTTCGACCCATAGTATTGGCGCCTAGAATTAGTATATAAGTGTGTGTTGAGACCTATGAAAGCACCATGAAGTTATTTGTATTGAGCTTGCTCATAGGAGGTTGCCCCCTCGAAGTGGCCTGTGATCAATATAAACGTGATTCTGAGTTCTGTCATTTCTGCTATTTCGCATATTTTCATTAAGTAATTGTTGCAGGTGCCTCACAAATAGACTTCAGACAGGATTGGGACATGCCGCTCCCACTAGGCGCAGCATTTGGAGACATCAGTGAGTACTCTTTTGGTTTTGTGTTTATTAAATTTTTATGGATTTTTTTATTATAGTTGAAATGCAAAAAATCTTTTTGGTGGTAGTATCAAGCGCTAAAGTTTGACTGATTGCTCGCAGACAAAGGCCCAGTGAGACCCGAGGGCTTCCCGAGACATGGTCATCGGGGTCGAGGTGATGAGGTAGGAGATGCTGCAGCAGGGCACACACTTCAGACATTGCAGCGCAACATATCACGGATGGTTTCCCGAGTACCACAGATAGAGGTAGCCCAACTACCTGATGCCATGCAGCGCCAAGTAGTGGGTGTTCCTGGTAAGTGGATGCGGCTACTGCAGTGGGTAGCCCATGCAATACAATACTTCTATGAGACACATCTTGTTGAGGTAGAAGCTAGGCCTCCTCGGAGGGAATAGATATCCCATGGTCTCATTTTTTGTATCAATATGTATATTTTTAGGGCTACGGGCTCCAATTTTGTATGACACTACCATTTTGGACATATTTATATATATAAAAAACTTTGGTTCTTGGTTATACTATATGTGTGTATGTACAAATGTATGAATGTCTTTGTATTTATGTGCTTCATGATGAATGTGACAAATGCCAATCTAATACATAGTTAGCGTATGCATTAGATATGTAATTAAGACTTCTCGGAATATGAATATATGTAATTGAAACAAAATGTCTCTCCAAGAGTCGTACCTTAAGGAACTTCTGTGGTAATGTAGGGTCTCGTACACGGTACTGCCCCTTTAGCCGAGACACAACTAGTTGTGAATCCAGGTAGACTTCTAAAGACTGGACTCTATGTGAAATAGCATCCCGATGTAGCTCAATAACGAAACTATACTCAGGCACATTATTAGATGTAGGACCGAGACAAGAACCTCCTGAGAACACAACTAGGTGGTCAGGTGAGAAGATAACCCAGGCAGCAGAAGCAAGCTGCTATGTATGTTAGCTAGCACCATCTGCGAAACCTAAGAATGTAGGAGATCCCGTTGACATCTGTCAATCAAACAGAGGCTAATCAGTAGACCCGATAACCAAAAGGCAAGCTAAACTATGTACAGAAAAAATATACAATAGTGTACAAAAGTATCATCTTGAACTGGAGGTTCAAGCGTAATACTGCTTGAGGTAGAGACCATTTCTAGGCTCCGTCAAGATAGTCCCCTCATAGTCTTCTAACTCAAAAGCTCCTTTTTCGAGGACACGCCTCACAATGTAAGGACCATGCCACATGGGATTGAACTTTCCTGCCCCCAGGGGTTCTTTAGCTTGGTCATACAAAAGTACCAAGTCACCTTCAGCATAATTCCTGGGACGGACAGACCTGTCATATTGAACCTTGACACGATGCTTGTTAACATCAATGGCCACAGTGGCATCTCAACATTGCTCATCAAGTTGCTCGAGGTGTACTAAACATTGCTCAATATCTATCGCATCAGGGAGGAGCTCTATGGCTAGCTTGAGCGAAGGGATTTTGCATTCAATCGGTAAAAGTGACTCCACACCATGAACTAACTAAAACGGTGAGAACCTGGTGGCAGTCTTAACTGCGGTTCAATATGCCCACAAAGTAGGATATAACATGATATTCCAATTGGTCTTGCTTTGTTGGATGGTATGTTGGAGAATGGTCTTCAAAGACTTATTTACTGCTTCAACCTGACCATTTGTTTGAGGATAGTAGGAAGATGAGTGTTCCTGATGAAACCCAAACTTGAGAGACAAATCCTCCATCATCTTTTTTTGAAAGTGAATGCCATGGTCAGTGACAATCTCTTTCAGGATACCGAACCGAGTGATAATCTAGTTGAACACGAAATGGGCTGTAGTAGCACTGTCGGCTTTTACAGTAGGCATGGCCTTAGCCCATTTGGAAAAATAATCCACGACCACAATAATATGGTGATGCCCCCCAGCCGAAGCTGGTTTGCAATCCATGAAATCTACCTCCGACTTACTGAAGGGACCGACAGTGACAACCGGATGGAGGGGCGCTGGGTGCGAGTGTATGTTCTAAGAAAACACTTGGCAAGGGTGACGTCTATTCACAGCGTTAATACAATCTTTAAAGATGGTACGAAAAAAATAACCAGCTCACATGATACGTTGGGGTATAGAAAGCCCGGATAAGTGACTGCCACACGCCCCCGCATGGCAATCATTAAGTGCCTATTCCGCTTCTTCGTGAATCAAGCAATGACGGAGAATGGAATCCTTTCCTCGGCGATACAAAGTGTCACTGACGATAGTATAATCTTTAGCATGATGTCTCACACGTCGTCGCTCATCTCATGAATAATGTGGAGGAAACTTCAAAGCTTGGAGATATACAATGACATCCCCATACCAAGGGTCTTCGAATGAGATAAGAAATAAGTGTTCATCCACAAAGGAATCTTAATGAATGACATCCTCATCAAGCTGTGGAAGGTCTGACATAAACTCAGCAAACACCAATGATTTCACCGATTTTTCCGAAGCAAAATCAAGATCAAATTCCTGAAGGATTACAATCCATTTATTATACTTACCATCGATAAGGCGTCATGATAGCACGAATTGAAATGGATTGATGTGAGCTACAACTGTGGTTTTTCGAATCAAAATGTAATGTTGTAACCGCTGGACTACATGGATAGTCGCAAGTGCCAGCTTTTCTACGTGAGTGTACCTTAGCTCAGCATCTACTAAATTTCGACTAAGTTACTAGATAACATGCTCGATGAGCGCATCATCTACCTGAACCAAGACCATGCCAATAGTCTCTTGAGATGTGGCCACATAAAGAATGAAATCTCGTGTAAAGTTCGACGGACTAAGCACAGGGGTTGATACCAAATCTTTCTTAAGGGCGACGAAAGACTGCTGGGATCGCTCATCCCAGATAAAAGGTGTGTCTTTCTTCAATAAGCATGTGAAACCTTTGGTAATATTAGCATAGTTAGGTATAAACCAACGCAGAAAAGTAGCTCTCCCTTGGAGGATTTGAAGTTGTAACAAATTACGCACAGGAGGCAACTGAAGTATTGCCTCAACTTTGAGAGGATCGACTCTAATACCCTCTCTCGAAACTATGAATCCTAGAAGGCGACCAGTCCTAACAGCGAAGATGCATTTGTTTGGATTCAATTGAATTTTGTAGTGGATACATCGTTCGAGAATCATACGGAGGTGCTTGGGGTGGTCCACTCTCTTACGAGAATGGCCAGCAAGATAATCTAGGAAAACTTCCATAATCATATTAAGATCATGAAAGGCATAGGTCATGGCTCGTTGAAAAGTAGCTCCGGCGTTTTTAAGGCCGAAGGGCATTTTCTGATATGCAAACGTTCCCCATGGACAA
Source organism: Larix kaempferi (assembly GCA_027924585.1). Classification (NCBI taxonomy): domain Eukaryota; kingdom Viridiplantae; phylum Streptophyta; class Pinopsida; order Pinales; family Pinaceae; genus Larix; species Larix kaempferi. Next base: position 4,497,776 of record BSBM01001136.1, on the reverse strand, counting down.
ATAAATGCCATCTTATGTTGGTCCACGGGTTTGATTTGAATCTGATTATAACCTGAGAAGCCGTCCATGAATGAAAAAATCTCACTCCCCACACAAGCATCTAATATTTGGTCAATGAATGGCATGGGGAAGTTGTCTTTCGGACATGCACGGTTCAAATCTCTAAAATCAGTGCATACACGGATCATTCCCTACTTCTTATCCACAGGAAAGGGGTTTGACACCCATTTGGTAAGGGGAACGGGGTAGATGAAACCAGCTTTGAGTAGTTTCTCCACGTCTGCCTTAATAGTAGTTGCCTTCCTAGGGGTCACAGCACGTAAGCGTTGTTGAACCAGTTTAGCATCAGGATACATTCTAATCTCGTGTTCAATAATGGGGGGGTCTATTTCTGGCATCTCCTCATATGACCAGGTGAAAGCTTCCTGGAGTTATTTAAACAAGTTAGTGTAAATAGCGATCTCCTTAGGAGTTCAATCGGCACCGATGTAAACGTTCTCTATCTTTCCGGGAGTGCGAGAGATGTTGATCGAAATGGTTGGGGAAATATTGGCCATATTCCCCTCCGCAAAAACATCATGCGACTCCAAAAGAGCCCTAGGGTGACCAATCACCTCTGCTAGAGTCATCCTAAACTCCTCTTGCTCAATGAGCTCGAGGTTGGGAAGGAAATAAGAGTGATGGTGCATATCTTCCCAAGGCCTCTCACTACCACACATGGCCTCAAGGATAGCTTCATCAAATGGTAAAGTGTTATAAAGGCAATCGTGGGAACAAGATGAGTTGGCTTCCCAAAATTGCAGCGTAATGGGATCTTCTTCAACTGTCTAGGAAGAAGAGAGATCTAGATATGTAGTGATTTGTTGGATATGATCGTAAACAAGCTCCACTACAAATAAAGGTAAAGACATCCCGACGGGCGCAATGTCTCCATACGTGGAACTCGTGGATGGTAAAGTCCACAGATCATCTAAATAGGATGTCTGGAATAACATATTATTCGAAGGAGGAGACACATTGTTGATAATGGTTCCAATAAAATTCACAGGTGCAGAAAATTATAAGTTCCCATCAATGAGGAGTACATTCTAACACCTATGTTCCTAGTTTTCGGCTGAGAATTAGAAACTTGCGGGACTACAGATCCCGTGGATGCTGCGGAAGGAGTGCCAACAAAATCTAGTTGATTGATCATCACAATCTTGCCTTCATGGGGAAAGTAGATAATTGTAAATACAGTAGACGCGACAGCCTTCATATCGTACATCCAGTTCCGACCCAGTAAAAGGTTGTAGTCGATATGTGCATCAACCACCTCGACTTCAATAGGCATAGAATTACCTCCCAAGGAGACAATAAGGGAAGGGATAATTCCATGCGGCATAAAAGATCTACTGTCAAATGCAGTGAGTGTAGTTCTAGACGGGAGTAGAGGAGGAGAGCCAAGAGCTTTCCAACAAGTTAACGACATTACTGACGCAGAAGCACCTTCATCAACCATAGTACGTTTGATGAAGCTCTGAAGGAAAACCACCCGGATTTGAAAAGCCACATGGTAAGGTAAGCGAGGCTGGACATCAGTAGTATCAAACTTGATAACACTAGGATTTTCCCCATCCTAAACTCCTAATGCACTCAAAAGGGCATGCTTCTAAGAAGTACAGGCTTGCAAAACTTCAAGAGCTGACATGGCACACGGAGTTTGGCCCAAATATTCTACGATGGAGTAGTTCTGGGTGGCTCGAGCATTGGGGTTATGCGTAGAGCACTTGAGAACACCTTTCAGTATCCATAGCATAATGGAGGGCTTCTCGATATGCAAAGAATTGTCAGGAGGAGGGGGAGGCTCACTCCCCAAATTAGGTTGTGGTGCACCATAATCGCACTGACGAGTAGCAACACAAACCTCCGACTGAACCATATTCACACATCCATAACCACTAGTATTGGAAGAAGACATTGCCGTCTCATTAGTACCATAACCAGTGGTGGGAGCATGCGAAGCCATGTTTTGATGATGAGGAAGTGGATCCTTCAACACAGATGGGCTCTGTGCCAAATGCTTCGATGCTTCTTCAATTCGAGGACATAAGTGAGTAAGATGATCCTCCCCACAAAGCTTGGAAGGGAATTTCACCTTACGCCTAGGTTTACAATCCTCGCTAGCATTACCGCCTTCCCAAGGAGGGTTGGCATTCTCTTTATGAGGAGTATTACGATTGTTGTTATTCTTACTTCCATTGTTTCCACCCCTACGATTATTTCTCCCCTTTTCCTTACCACTAGGTTGCTGGTTACCCGACGATTTTGTTGATTGCACATTGTGTACGTCAGACGATGGAGTGGAAGTGGACATGGTGTGAACCTATCTAGGAGTAGATTGGTTTAGCGACAAATTTTGCATTTGATTAGCTACCAAGTTTATAGGGCGAGTGTATGCGGACCCCACGATGCCATTGGCATGTGGTCCAGGAACTGACGTAGGCTCATGTCTTGTTCTCAATGCATCAGGAATAATGTCATACAAAATGCCAGACTGAGAATAAAGTAGATCTAACTATTGGACTTTCAAGATAGCTTGTTCCTCAGTCACAATGTCGGACATTGAAACATCCTTAGCAATGTATGGGAGTAGAGACTTGAGGAACCATTCCAACAGGAACTCTGGAGGAATGTTGGCTTTCACTAATCTCTTCCACCGACGTCACTCTTGAATGTGGTCAGAAATATGCGTGGCCTTATTCTGACGGAAGGTAGACAACACCTCAGTACTAGTATCATAACGAACTGGTAACTGGAAATGGTCTAAGAAAACCAAAGCAATCTCGTTGAATCCCCTATAGGTGTTTCCAGGCAACTCCATATACCACTTCGTGGCTGCCCCCATGAGGGTGCGTTGAAATAGTCGTAATCTAATGGAATCATGATTCAAAGAGTTGGAGGAGCACCAAAGGTGAAATGTCATGAAATGATCTCTCGGGTCCTCACCACCTTTCCCCTCAAACTTTGGAATGTCCGAAGGAAGCTTGGTAAGGACCGGGGGCCAAGTAGGGTCGTGACACACCGGATAATTCATAAGCTTCAAAAGATCTGGGAGATTCAAGCGTGTAAGGAATGGGAGCTAAGGATAGAAAGCTTGATTATAAGCCCCCATAAAAGGTTGGTTAACCGGAACCGTGTTATAAGATGGACCAAAATCTTGACCATGAGGATCAAACTACTGCTAATGAGGACCTGACGGACCATAAGCTTGCCCATGGCCATAGGATTGATAACCTCCTCCTGCCTGACCCATTTGAGAGTAAGTAGGTATATGCATGTTTTGGGCACCATATTGAGGTGGTGGGTTATACTGGTGGCCAGCACTGACCGTGTTGTAGTAAGGGTTTCTACCATGAGTATGGGGCATGTATGTACTATTCATAGTGGGAACCATGCTGTAATGACCATAATGGTATGGTATGTTCCCACCCCCAGCATTAGGATTAGCTTGAGCAATCGTGTGTTGACCAAAAGCATGAGAAGTATTCCCAGCCCCAACATTGGTGTCACTAGTAGCAGGGATGGTGGCGTGATGTCCATGTGGATAAGAGATATTCCCACCCCCTGCATTAGTATTACTAGTGGCAGCAGTGGATGCAAAAGTATGTGGTATATGTCCACCCCTGTGGTTGGGAGGAGCATTATCATTCGTAAAAGTAGTCCTGGGTTGACGAGTAGCGACACGTGTATTAGGTGGTGGATGGAGAGTCGTGTTTCGAACAACATTCCTATTAGGTTCGGAAATCCTAGGAGGTGGTTGTCTTCCAATATTAGCATTATTTGGAGGAACATGACCAGTCCCCACACTATGTGTGTGGGTGGACAACGTAGTGCCCCCAGCAAGGGTAGTGCCCCCGGTGGGTATAGTATGTCTAACACCATGACTGGTGATGGCGTGACTACCTAACATAGCAGAAGGTTCGACAGTACTATGACTAGGCATACCGAAAGAGAGTGTAGTTGGGTTGATCATAGGGATAGTTTTGTCATGTAACTATTGAATTCCGTGTCTATAACTGCGTGGAAACGAAGGAATGAAAGGATCGTCCTGTTCTTCATACTCGAGTAAGTCGGGCATTCCGTAAAGATAATTATCCAGATTCGAAGGATCGAACGGATCTCATTCAAGTGGATTAGGCCAAATAGAACTAGGTTGAGTCTTAGGTGGATCACCTCCCCACTCCTCATGAGGAGTATGGGGATCGGAAGTGTGGTCAACTCTACCCAATGGATTCGAAGGTTTTTCCTCAGTATTGGAATGTGGAGAAGTCATAATTTCTTGGACGTAAGTCTCGTAAGAATACAAAGACTTAGAAGGAGCCCTCTGGCGTCCTCTAGCAACATGGTGTGAAAACTTGGCTGGCTTTAAACCAGACAATCGACGGGACCGGCGGAGAGTAGGGATTTGTGCCACGATATCTCCAGAGAGAATATATAATAAAAACTTCCCCTAAAGGCCAACTATCGATCAAAAACAGTAAATCAAAAGCACACACCTAGAGAAACTACAGCCAAGAGCAGACAAACAGAGTGGCTAAATGAGCTCCCAACACTAGAGCCAGTATGTCTCACCTAGGAGAGGCTTGAGACTCCTAAACTATATCCGGAGGTAACAAAATCAGTTATAGAGACACCCTGGCTTCACTGCGTGTATAGGGTCAAGTCCAATGCACAAGCACAACTATGATGTCCAATCCCTATCTGACTCAGGACACAAACAGTATAACCACTGCAAGTACCTTTTGCGATACCTAGGTAAGGCAACTATGGTCACCACAATATAACCAATGCTCAAGGGGACAGTCACAGGTGGGATCCATCGTATGGTCAGGGTAGCTAAGCCCGAAGCACAAGAGGACGAACCTCCGGTATGCCTAGATATCAATAAATCCTGTACATATCTCCCACATTCAGCCAGTATCAGAGGGATATCTCTTAAACCAACCTCCTGTGACCTCGTGCTTAACTCTGGCTTGAGTAGAGCTTCCTGAGAACACCGATCTATACCATGGATTCCTCCACTCACTGGTCAGACACCTAATGTTTCGTCTAGTAGTCTTGGATTGTTAACTCACAATGATATATTCCAAGACTCTAAACCTATGTTAGTTGGTGTACCCTATAAATAAAATCAGTCTAATCAATTTTAAGATTAAGCGTTAATTTTAGTGGCTGTGATTACTCAAGGGATATGATCATGAAACTAGTGATGTGTAGACTCAATAGTATGCAAAATCGTCGAATCCTAGACTCATCTATCCAATAAAACAATACCACTATATGCAAAATCAACCAACAATTCCGAAATAAAGATGCAAACTTTTATCTTTTCGATGCACAAGAAGAATCCTAAATGAAGGCAACAAGCACTCAATGCAAGATGTAGTACATGAAAGTAAAATATTTTTGTATTTTTTCTTATAAACAAGAAGGAAAATGCAAAAACTAGATGTATATTTTTGTATTTTTTCAATATAGATGGAATGAAAAAATGCAAGCAAAATCCTACTATTCAGTCACTGAAGTGCCGAGAAGATCACTAAGACAACCCAGCAGATCCTAAATAGCAAGACTCAGCCGAAGGAAAGAGCTCAAAAGGAAAAAACCAAGAGGCTAAATCCAAAGATTGGTAAAAAACCAAGAAGGATCAACCAAGAGAAACGAAGAGTTCTAGTCACAACCAAGTCATGAAACAGTCAAGAAAGAGGCCAACAAAGACTCAGGAACAACCAAAGCCAACCCAGCAGCAACCAATAGCCATAAACTAGTAAAAGCCGGAGTTATACGCTATTGTCGAAGGAACACCTGCGGGTACCCGCGAGCAGTAGAGTAAACAGAGGCAGGTATATGCGAGCTAAGCTAAGCTAGCCCACGGGTGAGGAAAGGCAAATGGGAAAATAAAGAGTCCAAGGGCTCGGAAAAAGCAAGTTTTCTATGGTGTATCTTAACGTCCAATCAGTGACATAGAGCTTCGATAAACAACAACTCTAATTAAGGACTAATGCTCAAAAAAATTCCCAAACATGGATGTTTTCCCCAGCGGAGTCGCCATTTCTATGTTGGAGAAAACTCACTATGGCTTGGGAATACCACAATAGACAGATGACTACTAGAAATCAACTCAATTCTCTAAACAATGCTATTATAAATGACAATGTTAAGATAATGGAGAAATGTAACCAACCTCGATCCAAACGTTCGATGTAGATCCCCGTTGGAGCTTTCAATCCATGCACTTGAAATCTACAAATTAGTCTTGACAGCCAATATCCAATAAGTACATATAATATATAAATGACATTAACATTATCAATAACAATGGTCCATAATATCACATGCAAATGTAACCCAATGTATAATAAACAACATTCACAACATGATGGATGAGAATATGAGTATTTCTATTAATTAACAAGAAGAAGTACAAAGTGATATGACCTCTTGCCGGCAACCAGTCTGAACCAAGATCTGGATCAATCCACTTGTGCCTCCACCACTTCAATCCTCCATGAATGGAAAACTCAAACTAGATAGGAGTTTGGAAGGTGAACATAAAGGGTTCACAACTACAAGGATCAATGAGTGCAGACTCAAGATAGGGAAAAAATCCACAAGAGTTCTCTTGCTATTCTCTTCTCCTCCCGTCCATAAGCCATATGTGTTCAATATATAGTCCTCTCAAAGGTAGGTGAAAGGACACATCGAGGCGTTACTTGGGCAGATGGAGAGCCAAAGGTCACCCAATGATTGCTTTTTGGGAGTGAAAAGTAATAAATAGTGATTTTTACCATTTTAGTTAATACCCGCGGGCTATAGTGATGCAACTCGTAGGTACGCATGCTATAATGATGCAACATGCGAGTAGGAATAAAAATACGGAAAAATATGTCTGAAGGATATAAGTGGATCTGAGTCAGTGAAATGGATCCTACAGGCCAAAGAATGCTGATGCTCACAGGGTGGAAAATTACGTTGTAACACTTATTAACAAACTTCTACAAAAACTAACCCAAAATCCCACATAATGCGGTCAAATGAACCAAAAAACCCTATAGTGTGGTCTAAATGAACCAAGATATTCATGACGCAGTCCAAATGACCCAAAACTAGAAAAATACTTGTCTCCTTGCTCGCTACTTTCCTCCTTTCACGGTACCTTTGGCCTTGCGCAACATTTGTGATGTTGCGATGCTGACTCACCAAACTGCCTGCCAACAGCCCCCCAACAAAATCTTGTGACTCGCCCTCGAACCACGTCAGGTGGACATGTTGTACGTGGGCTCGTTTGTCACTGGACTATATCTCTGCATCTGTTCTTGCTATCTGGATCTCGCTGTGATATACTGCTCCCTCTACTCTGATGATTGCTGGCTTGCTGTCATGTACTTCTCACCCGAAAATGGTCATCATTTAGCTGTTGTCATGTACTTCTCAAACTCATCCTCTAGTCTCTAGGAACTTGGTGCCGATTGAGGAGAATTTTACGAATAGCGCCAACATGCGAAACAGGCCAATAGCTCTGGCACATCTGTTTCGCACCGGTAAACACATACTACTGGGACCAGGGGGCTTCCACCCCCATCATCTTTGTGGTTTCAAGGACCATGAGGCTTCGAACTACCACCATATTCCTAGACACCTCAGATGAGCCTTCGTCGCTCTGACACCCGAGTTTCCACGGTGCTTCCTGCTCCAGGGGATCATGCACACTTGTCATTCGGATCCTCAGTGCACCTGGTGCGCTCCCATGCGAAATGAAATGGATTATTTCCATAGCCTCCTTGGAATTCCTAACTTAACTAGAAACTTGACCCTCTCGCAACATGAATTTCTCTTATCTAGTAAATATCTCATTGCTCATCCAATATCTGGTTCATGTATTTATGCATCGCCTCTATATGGACATCTGCCTCAAAAATCATTCGTAAACTAGTTCACGTAAGGTTCCCATCATGCCAATCCGCTAGTTCCTATGTGTGTAGACCAGACTGCTCATGGGAAGAATCATGACCATACTCCCGTTAGCTGTCATGCGTGCCACATCATGCGAACCATCACTCCTAGTACCCGTGGCCATACTACCACGGTGTGCTCCATGTGCCAAACGTGTGGTACTTCGGCACCAATATAGGCCGGCAAACAATCATACACTCCAAACTGAAAAAAAATCCTTGCTCATGATTCAAAATGATTGCTGATTTGACCCGGTCGTGACCCTGCTGCTGTCGCGAGCCTATATCCACACTACAACATAAGTACTTCTGCTTACGCATTCTGTCCTTGCTGGTGCACCATCCTGTTTTTTTTTTCTTTTTTCGATGCGACTTAGGCATCACGCTGCTCAGAGCCCGTCCTGTAGGGCTTCAAATGGCTACCATTGATCAACTTTGGGGGCATCGCTCCATCTCACTGCTGCAACTGTACCACTCCTCCTGAATTTATGCGATTGATGCGATATGGACCAAGCCAATGCATTTGCAATTTCCCTGGGTGCTTCATAAACTTGCTGTCGTACAACAGCACCAAGTCACCCTGGTGAAACTGTTTTTTCTTGATATGGCGATCATGCCAAGCCTTTTGCTGATCCTTCTCCACGCTCTGGTGGAAGATTGCAATAAAGCAGTCTTCCTCAAGCTGCACTAGCTGCGCCAGACATTCTCCTAATCCTTCTCCATCATCCATAATTGTTGTTGCCGCGATGCGTAGACTCAAAACGATGTATTCCATAGGAAAAATCACTTCTTTCCCATGTACCAACTTAAATGGTGTCTGTCCCATCAATATTTTGTAAGTGGTGCGATACGCCCACAAAACGGCTGGAATTTTCAGGTCCCAATCATCGCGGTTCATGTTACAAACTTTGGTCAGCGCATGCTCCAAGACATTGTTGAAAGCTTCTACTTTCAATGCGCTGACGGTGCGACTAATGAAATGACTGCCCTAATCGCTCATCAACACCTTTAGGCATCCAAACTGAGTGATGATGTTGTCAAATAAGAAACGCGCTACTGTTGTAGCAGAGCAATCTACGACTGGTGCATCCTTCGCCCATCTTGTCAAATAATCTGTTGCTGTGATGATGTATCTTGCACCAATGCACTTCCCAGGTGGGTTGATAGGGCCCACGAAATCCACTACCCATTTTTCAAATGGATGCAATGTAACTTGAGGTATTAGTGGCATATCATCCCTCCTAGAGGGCTTCCCATTTCGTTGACAAACATCGTAGGTCCACGCATAATCTGTTGCATCATGGTGAAGCGTCGGCCACCAAAGTCCTGCACGAAGCACCTTTCTGGCAGTCGCATGACCGCCATAGTGCCCACCAGCTACTCCTACATGTGCTTCTAACAAGATCTTCCCTTGCTCATGAGGTAAGACATAGCGCCTCAATATCTTGTCTGATCCCAATTTGTATAACTCACCTGCAATCAGCTGGAAATCTGCAGCCTCTACCACCAACTGCTTCTTCTCACTAGTGGTCAACCCTTCCGGTGCGGTACCTGTAGCCAGGAATTGAATGATTTCTTCATAGTACTCGTTAGCTACTTCAACCTTAAACAATTGCGCATCTGGTAACCCATCTTCAATGTTGGTGGGTTCCTTTCCTATCTCAATCTACGATAGATGATCTGGTCCCACATTCAAGTGTCCCGGCTTCAAAATCAAATTCCTAAAAAAGAAGCATGCAACGACATATCTTCCCCCCAACACAGGCTTATTGACCAGATATTGTAATGCAGAGTGGTCTGTGAACATCTTGAAGTGATCGCCTAATAGGTAATGTTTGAACTTCTGCAGTGCATATACCATCGCCAAACCTTCCCTCTCTGTCGTTGTATAGTTTCTCTCTACAGATGAAAACTTTCGACTCGCAAAATCAATGGGGTGATCCAGATCCCCTTCCCTGGTTGCGCGAGCACTACTCCCAGTGCTATCGATGAGGCATCGATGTGGACATGGAATTCCTTGCTCCAGTGTGGAAATACCAATATTAGTGCTGAAGCCATTTTAGCCTTTATCGTTTCAAAACTAACTTGACATTCAGGACTCCACTGAAATACCGCATCTTTCTTCAGCAACTTCTCCATAGGGGTCGTGATCACTGCATACCCCTGGATGAACTTGCAATAATACCTAGTGTGTCCCAACATTGCTCTCAACTGTTTGACATTCGTCGACAGTGTGAAGCTCAGAATGAGCACAATATTTGCTAGGTCGACTAACAATCCTTGCTTGCACACAATGTGACCCAGTAATATCCCAAGTGGTGCACAGAAGATGCACTTCTTCAAGTTCAGCGATATCTGATGCTGTTGACAGCGCTCCAACATCAATCGCAGATTTTCTAGATGATCGCTGATCAAGCCGTAGACTGTCTAGTCATATCCATATACACTTGCAAAAACTTCTTAATGAAATCCCTGAAGGAAGCAACGACTACCTAAAAGAATATCGCTGGTGCATTCTACAATCCAAACGACATAACTGTATACTGAAAACAACCCCATTCTGTCACAAAGGTTGTCTTGTGGCAGTCTTCTTTCGCAATTATGATCTGATGATATCCAGAGAACCCATCCATGAAAGAATACATATCTTGGCCACCCACACCTTCGAGCACCTCATCAGTAAATGGGGTTGGAAAGGGATCATGCAAGAAAGCATCATTCAACTTCCGCAAATCGACACAAATGCGCAGTTCACCGGTCTTCCTGTCCTGCACAACCATAGGACTAATCCAGTGTGATGAACCTGCAATAATTAATTAATGCAAATACACAAGATATCAGAAATAATAGAACTCAGAATCACTTTTATATTGATCGCAGGCCAATTCAAGGGGGCAACCTCCTTTGAGTAAGCTCAATACAATTAACTTCACGGTGCCTTCATAGGCCTCAACACACACTTATATACTAAGTCTAGGTGCTAATACTATGAGTCAAAACCATGGGCCAATACAAACTATGGATCAACAAAACTATGGGCGACTTACAAAGCATATGCGCCAACAACAATAACACAAACTATGGATCAACAAATACTACGGGACGACTTACAAAGCATATGCGTCCAACAAAAATATACTAACAAAGTAAAGACATGGGTTCCTAACATCTCCTCTCCCTTAGAAAAATCTTTGTCCTCAAAGCTTTAGATGTGGAAATTGATGCAGAATTTGAAGGAGTGGGTCCCCTGTAGCATCATCGGGTTGCATTTTGGGCCACTGGGGCCTTTGGAGTTTTAGGGAGGATTGCTTGGAAAGCTGTAGATGAAGAAGAACCATATCAGTGACATGAAAAGTGCAGGTAGAACGGTGCTAATCGGCTTGTTGTTTCATTTGAATTATTTGCATGTGAAGATTGTCCTGCAGAATGAGAAGAAGTTGATCGCAGTTTCGAAGAATTGAGTCAATTGCCTGAACTAGGGAGTTGCTGAAGGTGTATGGAAGAAGAACTGGTGGTGCCTATCCAGAGACTGCTTCATATGGTGTCCTTTTAGATGTGGTACTATACCACTGGAGTGCTTCTAGGAAATCCATAGAAATAGTTGTCCAAATATGTGGAGGGATGGGCAAGGGTTTGAGCAGTCCCGAAAGGAGTGTTGTTTCACCCTTGTTGACCTGGAAAGTATCACAGTCAACCACCATCCGTTGAATTGTCATTTTGAGTCCCTGAGAAAAGAAGTTACATTGTTCCTGGTCATACGTTTTGAGGAACCCAGATTGCTCTACTGATGGAGAAGCATGGAGTTCATAGAAGAGATAGCCCCGTTGAATAGATTGCAACCAATTTGGAACAAGCAGAGAAATACCTGTAAGAGAAACTGGGTCATCAAATGTGTGAGGAGGAGCATCTGCCACCATATTGTCCTTACCCTTGTGGTAAGTGGTCGCATAGTCATAACCCATGAGTTGGATAACCCATTTCAGGTGTGCTGGGGAGGAGACCCGTTGTTCTAGGAAAGTTTCCAGACTCTGGAGATCAGTCTTGATGTAGAAATAATTCCCCAATAGGGATGGCTGCCACTTCTGTACTGCATGCAAAATAACCATCATGTCCTACTGAGATGTAGATGTGGCTAAATGCTTATCGGAAAGGTCTCGTGAAAGCGGCAAGCCCACTTGTGCAACAAAGACACCTACATATCTATCCAAGGAAGTAGTGGAGACCATTGGTGGGTGAATCTGAAGGGAATGGAGATGACCAATGACACCATATGAATTCTTCTTAAGGATCTTTTATAGGCGATGTGAACTGATGATGTGGAGAGACCCTGGTTGTAAGTCCATAAATTTTTGTTGTGTTCCATGGACTGAAAACTGCATCCAAAGTTCAGCAAAATCCCATAAGATGGGGCCAAGTGTGCGTAACCATTGAACGCCGAAAACCACATCACATCCACCTAAGGACAAGGAAAACATGTCAGAGCGTAGGTTATAATCTTCCATAGAGATACGCACATTGTGACAGTTCCCCTTGCAAGGTAAGGTGCCCCCATTGGCAACCATGACTTCAAAGTCGGAACAAGGATAGACAAAACAATTAACCTGTTTGGTAATCTGAGGGTCAATGAAGTTATGAGTGCTACTAGAATCAATGAGTATGGTAAGAGGGAGATTCTTGAAGTATCCCCTGACCCGCATTGTTTGTGGGGTGGTGACGTCGGTTACAGCATGGAGAGAGATCTCGGGTGGGTCGTCGTGAGATGGGGTGTCAACAGGCAGGTGTTGAATGTCAACCTGATCATCTACTGTATCTGGAGTTTCTTCACTAAGTTCTGAGGCAGGCGGAGAATCCACATCGAAGAAGTAGAGATTTTATTGAACACATCTATGTCCCCGAGTGAATATCTCATCACAATTATAACAAATCCCTTTTGCTCGGTATGCCTGCATCTCTGTTTCAGACAAATGCTTGATAGGAGTTGGTTGAGGAGCAGGCGTGATGGGAGGTCATTGGGAACCCATATTTCTGAAGGGAACAAAGGTGGGTTTGGAGTGTTGTTGAGCTACGATCTTGTCCTCTGCCAACTTATCCAACCCTAGGACTTCCATCATTGTGTTGGTACAGAACATTTTGACCTCTGAGCGGATTTCATCCTTGAGAGCACTGATAAAACAACTCCTATAAAATTCATTAGACAATCCTTTTGTGTGATTGGCTAGTTTCTCAAATTTTGTCTGATACTCTCTCACTGTGCCAATTTGGTGAAGTTTAGTGAGTGCTCCAGTGAAGTCATCAAAAGCCCTAGGACTAAATCGTGGCAAAAGGAGTTGGCAAAAATATGTCCAATTTGGCTCGGGATGAGCTTTGATGTACCAACGGTACCATTGAAGGGATTCCTATTCCAAATGAAAGGATGCAGGTGGAACTTTCTGGACATCAAAAGTATTATGCAGACTGAAATATTGTTCTGCTCGTTATATCCATCCATTCGGATGAGTACCATTGAAGCAAGGAAAATCAAGCTTCGGCCCATGAAAATTGCTGGAAGAAGAGAACCCGGTGGCTGCAAAAGATTCTGGCTGTCGGTTATTGTTCATGGCTGAATGCTGAAGACGGAGGCTGAGAAATTTTTCATCCAGATCTTGGAGTTTGGTTTCAATGGCTACAAGTGCTTCCTCCATGGTGTGTGTTCCTGCACGGGTGACAACCATAACCAGGGTTTTTTTTTTTTGGAATGGGTAGAAAAACACAAACAGAAGCTGATTTAGTAAAGGGAAATTTGGATTGAGGAAAAAATCTGACGAGTAATTGGGGTTTGACTAGATTTTGGACACTGTCGAAAGGACAGGAAAGCAGAAAAGGGGGATTTCAGAAGCGGGGTGAAAGAATGAGAAATTTTGGCAGAGAGGGACAAAGAAGCAGAATTAGAAAAAGAACTCTGTGGTAAAATTTGAAGGCGATCGGGTGAAAATCGAAGAAGTTATGGCAAACCCTAAAAATAGACAAATGTGAGATTTTGGGTGTTGGGAAGTGGAATGTGGGATAGGGTCCTTCGGAATGAAATATGAAGAATGGGATTGCAGGGGTGTTAGAGAAGTTTCTAGGGAAACGGAGTTAAAACAAGGGAGATATGGCGGAAAAACAGATTTTTTTTTATTATCATTAATTTTTTAGAAATGGATTTGCAACAGCACAGAAGGGATCGACAATAGATGATTCTGAAATGACACCGAATGGATAAAAAATGGTTGATTCTGGAACGGATTTCAAAATAGATCTAGAATGGCTTTCAAAATGGATATGAAAAGGCTGGATATGAAACGGCTCGGAATGGATCTGAAATAGCATGGAAGTGATCGACAACAGTTCAACTGAAAATAGATATGGACCCCAGGTATGTTCGGCTTCCTAAAATTTCAGGTGTTTCACTCGGCCACCAATGCTGTCTAATGGCTTGCGTATTGGGGCAGTACCCCTCACTCCACAACTCAGGTAAAACTGATAACCGCTTTGCCACAAACGACAGCTCTTGGTTTACCTCATGGGTGGGAACTAGTCAATCAGGTAGGGGTTGTTTCCCTTTTCGTTGGCAGGTCCTCTCAATGGTCCAGCTACTTTGGGGTTCCTGTGGTACTCCTCACAATGAGTTTTAGGGCTTATGCCCAAGTAATTCCCACAGTTAAGCAGATAGGGATTATTCCCAGATCTAAACTTGCAACAGATGCAAAAAAAAAAAATTGGTAGAAATTCCGCCCAACGAGCCCAAGAAAGTGCTCTAATACCAGATGTGATGAACCTGCAATAATTAATTAATGCAAATACACGAGATATCAGAAATAACAGAACTCGGAATCACTTTTATATTGATCGCAGGCCACTTCGAGGGGGCAACCTCCTTTGAGCAAGCTCAATACAATTAACTTCATGGTGCCTTCATAGGCCTCAACACACACTTATATACTAACTCTAGGCACCAATACTATGAGTCAAAACCATGGGCCAATACAAACTATGGATCAAAAAAACTATGGGTGACTTACAAAGCATATGTGCCAACAACAATAACACAAACCATGGATCAACAAATACTATGGGATGACTTACAAAGCATACACGTCCAACAACAATATACTAACAAAGTAAAGACATGGGTTCCTAACATCCAGTATGACTCTTCAACCGGTTCAATAATGCCAGCATCCAACATGCGATTAAGTTTGACTTTGAAACTCTCCTTATGGCGTGGATTCAGTCGATAGGGTTGCTTCCTGATGGGTTTGGCATCCGGTTTCAATGAGATCTTCATCTCCCCCAGATTGCCTAAGATTCCCTTCATCTCAAAAAACTTAGAAGGGAACAAGTCTTGGAATTTGTGCAACAAGTTTGTGACCTTCCCCATCATCTCATCATCCCAATAGTCCCCAACATTTGTGAACTTTGGACTGTCCTCTGTCACAATGTTGAACTTCCGTAGCTTTAGCGGTTGAATGATCAGATCAGTTGGTGCATCAAGTGCTACAACATCGCAACTTCTTTCGGATTCTGGAATATTGACATTCCACGGATCATCACCATCTTTTGGCCCACCAGTGATATTATAACATTCCATCATGGACTGCATCTTGCAGTGCGTATGCAGATCCACAGGATATGCCACCAGAACGACCTTCATAACTACATCGCGGATGAGCTGC
Organism: Larix kaempferi; assembly: GCA_027924585.1. Classification (NCBI taxonomy): domain Eukaryota; kingdom Viridiplantae; phylum Streptophyta; class Pinopsida; order Pinales; family Pinaceae; genus Larix; species Larix kaempferi. The sequence goes on along the minus strand of BSBM01001136.1, from coordinate 4,482,088 downwards.
AAAGCATTATGGACATCCGGGTTGGCATCCGTGAAGCTGAATGTATGAGTAAAACAAATGGTCAACTCCAACCAAGTGCTAATTTCATCCAACGTATGAACAAAGGCATGGCCCCACTCATCCTTGGGTTGCGATGCCCACAACATCTGACATTCCATCAAATGAATGCCAAGGTCATTCCATCCATCATATTTTCTTGTGTCGTAAAATTCGGTGTCGCCAAAGCAAACCGTTAGCAATCTCCGACATTGTGACCATCCAGCAATTGATTTCTTATGTGTCGCCTACCACCGTGCTAAAGCATCCTTCAGTGCTTCCTCCAATGCTAGCAATCGCTGTGGTTCTAAAACCTTTTCTTTGAATGCCACAAGAAAATCAGACAAACTGAGCAGCCCTTCATATACTGGCAGTGCAACAGTCTCAGTCGCAACAAGGCATAATGACTGCATGACTAACACACATTTGTGGAGTGACACCTCATGTAGGTATTTTTGCCAATTTTCTAGCGCGTCATCAAAGTCAGATGATGTAGAGCTGAAACTACGCCACCCAATCTCATCGTCGACAGTCGGATGAATATAATCTTCCAAAATATTGTATGCATGGTTCCATCCGCTGGGATCTTCATCTTTTACTAGTTCAATATACCTACGTCCTTCATCCAGATCCAACAGAGCTATGAATCTGATACCGCGGTTTTCAAAAGTCATCATCCACTTCCTAAATTTGATTACTGCTGCACTATCGTTAGCCCATCCAATCCCCAACAACACGAGATAGGAGCTTCTCCCTTCAACTACTTCGATCACATCGAAATCAGTGTATGCATTCATTCCCTCAATGTCCACAACCAGGCGTGGAACTCTCCCAATCGGTATCACCTTGGCCTGATTAGCCAGTCGGAGCTGTATGGGAGACCAGCTCAGTGTGGGACTCCCCATTTTCTGCCAAACCTACTAGGTTAAGATGTTGACATCCAAACCAAGATCCAGAATAACTGAATCAACTTCATAGTCTCCAATTTGAATCTTCAAACGCATCTCCTTACCTGTCTTCTGCCTCTATAAGGAGTTTACTACGGACTCTTTCTGTCCCCTGTCTGGTTGCTGCAATAGTCATTCGAGGTCGGTAAGAGCACATGGATCCCTTGCCAGTGATAAACAACTTTCAAAAAATATCTACAAGGCCCGAGACTGCCGCGATGGACCTGCCTCTAAAGTGGCATAAAAAACAGGAGGCATGTCACAAACAATGGCCTTATCGTGATCTTTTTCCATCGCACGACATGCCTGAAAGAATGCATCATGCTAGGAATGAATGTCAAATGAAACCCTCTTCTATCCTTCTAACCAGATAAGTGGATGTGAGCTATCCTCTCCTGTTGTCATACCTCCCCAAGTTATAACTGCAACAGCAACATATTGCATCCTTGGTTCCGCAGAAATTGTCACAATAGTCGCACGCTGAGTCTGATTCAGTGGTAGATTCCCAGGTTGGTTCACATTCTGGTTGGCATTCTGATTCAGATGCTGGTTCTAATTCTATGCTAGTTGCTGCACTAGTTACTATACTTTATTTTGGTTCTGTAGTTGCAGAAAATTCCTTGCTTGCCATCGCGCAATCAACTGCGGACAGTTTTCCACAGTGTGATCCATAATAAAAAAAAATGTACACTACGTTTGCAATTGTGGGCAATCTCATTGGTAGTGTCCCCAAACACCACAGTGATAACACTGAACAGGTCCTCGACCTCCTCATCCTCCTCCGCGGCCAAATCCTCGATTGCGTCCTCCCCGGAATCCTCCCTGCTGCTGGTACTGCGGTTGATTGAACTGTTGCTGCATAGGATTCGGTTGCAGTGGCACGCCTTGCCCTTGTTGCATGTATTGTGGTTGTTGAACATACTGTGGCTGCTATGGAGCCATTTGCATCAGAGCATATTGTGGCATAGATTGCTGTGGTTGCTGCTGCAATACAAACTGGACCTGTGGTTGAGGTAGCGGCTGAGCTACCTGTGGCTGCGGTTGCAGTTGTTGTACGGCATGCTAGTAATCTTTCACATAGAATGCATCGTACGTTCGTTCATGAAGTAACCCATATGCTCAACAGTCCTTGTCTTCATGTCCCACGAACTTGCAGAATATACAATATAGATTCATAAGTTTTGCTACCATCTTTTGCATGTATTGACACTCCTCGTGGCAGTGCCCATATACTCAATAGATGCGACACCATGGCATACCACCGCCGTTCAATGGATTTGGTGCTCCTGAAACCAAATAATTGTGGAAGTCTGAGAAATTATCCTTAGTATACCCCTCTCCACGACATCATGTACACCACACTTCCTCACGTTGTTCTTTACCCTTCTTCAGGTCTTGCAGCTGTATGGTCAAGTTAGCCAACTGGGTCTGAATCTGCGACATACCAACTGAGTTCTCACCAATTAGCGAAGCTTCCAATTGCATAGCAATTTCCAGGGCTTCACTTGGCGTTGTAATGTTCTATTGCATCAATGGTAGTTGTGCGGGAGCAATGCCGCAATGAACCATTCTTTGTGCTGGACAGTGCTTATGTCGAAACTAACCCTCTCCATCAATGTTTTGAATCACTGGTCAAAATCTCACACCGTTTCATTGGGATACTGCTTAATCTCTTTTAGTTCTGTAATATACTATGCTTCAGACTTGGGTTTTTTGAACTCGACAATCAATCTAGCTCGAACTTCATCCAACGTCTTGTCTAGAGCTCCTACAAGAACCTGCACAAACTTCATCAGTAATTTTCTTCACAGTCCATACTGCCTTGCATAAGAACTAGTACTGCTTAGAATTATCTGTTCCATTTCCGTGGAATAGCGGTAACTTTGCATTTTCTCCCACCATCCTGGGCTTCCTTCCTATAGTCACTGAGCTATTAGTAATCAAAATCTGTGGACCTGACAAACACGGTGGTGTCAAAGTTGTATTCCGCATTGGTTGAGAGATAGTGAGCAGAGGCGTGGCTACGTTGCTACTGGGGTTTGGTCCTGCCTCTATCCTGTGCGTAGCCAAGTTGTCCTTGTTAGGAATGTGAGGTCGCTTTGTCCCGTGTGGTCTTCCTTCACGGCCTTGCGTTTCGATCGCAGCAGGACCTTCTCATGTCCTCTGCCTCTTTTCCTATTGAAACCTTGCTCCTCCCATTGTAAGAGAAATCTCTTCCTCGGCTTCCTTCACAGTCTGTTCATGAGCTACACCCATCTACCCCTTATCATTCTATGTACTGCCCCTTGCCATCGCGATATCCAAGGCCTCTTCCCGCCAGGGTTCTTACTGGTCCAGGTACATATTCAATATGCCCTTCTCACAAATGAGCATTTTAATGGACAAATGTAGCGACAATAGAAACCTGCCCCTGGGCCTGTTGAAGAACTCCCTTTCGGCCTCACTATAAGACTTGTTCGTATCAACTGCAAATTCAATGATATACCCTTCCAGTATGTTATCGATCCAAACCTCAACAGCCCGCTATGCTTTGTTGTCGACTTCTTGCAGCTCCTAGATTAGTTCTGGGGTCCCGGCTGTCGGCTCACCACCCTAGAAGTTCCTCTTTTAGAAGGTCAATTTTTCCAACCACTCATACAAGATGATTGGGAATTCGCAGAAAAAATATTCATGCAGACCATCGTGAATGTATTTCGCCAACCACCAATCTGTTGACAACCCAGGGTTCTTGTTTCTTTTTCAGTGAACTCTCGCAGCTTTAGGTCGAGCCAATCCTAGATCTTTGGTCTTGTCAGATGCCACAACATATCCTCCTTTCACTTCGCACTAGGTCCTAACAACGGAACCATTTGTTGAAAAAACCTAGTCGATAGGGGTTCCTAACACTATCGACACCCAAACCATTACGATATCCCTGAGCACCAGCCCATACAGGTTTTACCCCATCCAGCAACACCTGTAGAGCAGATGAGGTCTCACCCGAGATGTTCAAGGGAGAGTTGACAGAACCATGTTTCCACCGAATGAAGGAGGATGTTGTGCATCAATTGACTAACTTATTGTAACATTCAGAAATAGATCTAAGTATTCAACTCAAGCATTAATCGTAATCACGACATCATTCAACAGGAACAGAACCATCATTGCAACAGATAAAACAGTAAAGCATTAATCACAGCAAGGAAACATCGCATCATTCATGTATTCATATCGAAAAATGCATTACCACAAATAAACAGGAAAGACACAGGGATTCTGCTCAAAATCTCTGTCACATCATATTATCTCTACAAAAACCCAAATACAACAAGATATTCAGTCTTCCGCTTCAGATCATTACATTCATGTTCTTCACCGAGATAATCTCTCCAAAGATAGATCAATGCCAAGATATCTCGATATCGAACCCTTACAAACCTACATCTATTTATAGGCTTGCGCCTTTACATTTGTGGTCCACTTAGGTAACCGCCTAACTACTTCTTAACAAACTTCTACAAAAACTAACCCAAAATCCCACATAATGTTGTCAAATGACCCAAAAAACCCTATAGTGCAGTCTAAATGACCCAAGATATACATTACACGGTCCAAATGACCCAAAACTACAAAAATACTTGTCACCTTGCTCGCTACTTTCCTCCTTTCATGGTACCATTGGCCTTGCGCAGCATCCGTGATGCTGACTCACCAAACTGTCTGCCAACATGCATAGCATAAGAAGGGGATTAAGTCTCTACATGTATTTCATCATCCTTCCTAGGATAAATGTGTTGATGCATTCCCTTATATGTATGTGGACAATGTTTCATTCCACTTTGTTTAATTGAGTATGCATATGCACACCTTTGTTTGTATTTATACGAATATGTTCATTGAAGAATAGGGATAAGTCTTGTGAAGGCCCAATAACCCCAGAATGCTAGTCATGGACTTGGGGGAAAAATATACATCCCCTATTATGTTCATTTTCCCTCTGTGGTCCAGATGAAGGGAGGGGCCATGACAGAGTGGATAAAAGCTCTTACAGAGTGGTAAGGAGGCCTTGATGAAGATTGGGAAACATTTTGGTTGAGGAATGAAAAATTAAAAGTTCTCAAGTGTGGAAAAGGATCACACCATTGCATAGTGCTCACCAAGATCTTTCCAATTGTACCAATTTTTCCAAAAATGGACTTAAGATGAGATAGATATTAGCCTGAGAAGTTGGCAATAATGGGGGTGTATGGCTGACTTCTAACCTTTCAAACCGACATTGTGGATTGTGGATTGCGGAAGTCAAAGGCGTGAATTCTTCATAGTTGCACATTGTAGTCTTGACTTTCTGACTACCGCAAGGAGGAATGCATATTGTGTAAGTCAGAGGGGTCCTTTCTTCAGAGTGTGCATTGGGGTTCCGATTTCCGACTCCCGCATGGAGGATTGCAGATTGTTGAAGTCGAAGGCGTGATTCGGTGAAGTTGTGAATTTGAGGTTCCAACTTCCAATTCCCGCATCGCGGATTGCAAATTGCAGAAGTCGGAGGTGTGATTCGGTGAAGTTGTGCATTTGGTGTTCCGACTTCCGACTCCCACACAGCGGATTGCGGAAGTCAGAGGTGTAATTATCAAAGCTATAAATTTGGTGTTCCAACATTCCGACTCCTGCATTAGGGATTGCGGATTGCAGAGGTCAGAGGTGTAATTTTCCTCGAGCTATGTAATTGGTTTTCTGACATTCTAACTCCCGTATTGCAGATTACAGAAGTCGAAAGTGTGATTTCCTCGAAGCTGTGAATTTGGAGTTCTGACTTCCGACTTCTGACTTGCGGCTTGCGGATTGCGGACTGAAGTTGGTTTTGCACAATTATGTTATTTTGGAAAAAAAAATATTAGGTTGTTTCTAAGGTTGTCCCCCATCACCTCTAAAGGGCACTGAGGTGACCCAGTACGTTACAGATGGTATCAGAGCCAAAGGTTGAATCATTGGGGTTGCTTGGGCCAAAGTAAGAGCTTGCAGGCTTGTTAGAGCCGTGGATGATCCAGGTGGATCATCTCATTGCCGATCAGATTTACAGTCTTCAAACAGCAGTACAAAGGTTGTAATGGTAAAGAGCTCATCGATATGTTTTTGTCAACGTACGTTTCGCGTGAAACGACCTCCGGATGAAGAAGTTGTTCACATTTAAAGTTTCGTCACTGATGGTTTAAATGGTTGAAAAATGTGGTTGTTGAAGTTTTGGGAATAGAACCAAGGCTTAGTTAGGCCACCATGGAACTTCATTTGGTTAAAAAACATTGTAAAAAGGGGGGTCAAGGGTAAAAACATTTGTTATATATATCCCTTGACCCATGCCAACACCGAGGCATATTATGTAAATCATATGGTATAACCTTATGGTAAACATTGAAACCTAACGTGGAGTGCTCACCATATGCCAAGGGATATATATAACAAATGTTACGTGTACCAACCATATCACATTCAAACATTATAATACCAAGCGCATAACCATATGCTATGGTATAGCGCTAACCTTGCAACGTGGAGGAATATAATGTAAAGTGCTATAGGTTATAACTATTTTATATTGTGTAAAATATATACATTGCCAAATGCCAAAAACGTAAAAGAGGAGGAGAGGCCCGCGGGTTTGACCCCGAAACCTCTGCCTCCCAATCATGCACCTTTACCATTGGGCCATAGAGCCACCATTGAGTGGTAAGCGGCATTATTTTGTTAAGAGGTGACAAGTGCCCAGGTTATAAAAAAGGGCCACGAAGTCGGAGTTCGGAGCATGTTCAGAATCAGAGTTCAGAGTTTTAAACAAAGAGCGCCTGCACAGATTCTGAGGTGGAGTACGAGCACAGTTCCCGAGGCAAAGTACAGAGCAGTTAGTATTTTTGTCTTTTTTTCAAATTGGTTGACTCGTTTTGCGTGCTAGAGGAGGCCTGAGGCAAACAGAGTCAAGTTTATACTCATTTTGCTCAGAAATTCGAGACAAACGCAGTGGTGTAGTCTATTTCTTCATTTGACAAACAGAAAACAGAGGTGTTTCTAGAACGCCCAAGTTGTAAATTTTGAAGACTGAATAAGATCGGCCTTCCCATTAGAAGCGGCTCGGAGACGTAGCCTAGGAGGGGGTGAACTCCGTTATTAGCTTTGTGTTCAGTTTCTGGTTTGCATCTCTATGTTATTTGTTTATGTGTTGATTTGAAGCATTTAAAATTCATCTTTTAAGTCAATTTTTATGAATGTTTCATGCAAATTTAATGGTTAAAAAGATCTTGAGATTTTCAGATCAAGTTGGTATCAGAGCTGGTTAACCATTGCATTGTGAGTTTGTTTATGTTGACAAGAGCAAGGCTTCAAAGAGGTGAAGGAGAGCTTGAAGAATTTGATCTTGAGATTGGATCAAGAAGAAGGAGAATGGCTTCAGAAAAAGGAGATGATGGGACTTCTTCAATTATTTCTGAAGGGGATTTTCTTAAAGCTTTCATGAAGATGCAAAATATGGTGGAAGAACTTTATCAAGATCGGAAGAAGGGAGAACAAGGCGGTTCTTCTCATGTGAAAGGTAAAGAAGAAGGAGGTGATGAGGAACCTCCTAAAACTCCTCCATCATCACCATCTTTTCTTGATGGCTCTTTAAATGCTTCACCTAAATAGAAAATTGATCTCAATATGCCTCAATTAAAGCTTGATATTAAGTTTGATTTACCTGTTTATAATGGAGAACTTAATGCTGAAAAGTTAGATAATTGGATTCGTCAGATTGAAGTGTATTGTAGGATTCAAAAGTTTACTGATGATAACTTAAAGATTCAGTTAGCTTTTCTCCGACTTGGAGGGACCGCTCTCATATGGTGGGAGAGCAGAACTCAAAATGATTTGGCCTCTAAAGGCAATGTTATATCCTCTTAGCATGAGTTCAAATCAGCATTAAAGAAGCAATTCTACCCATTGGGTTATATTCAGCAAGCAATGATGGACTGGCAGAGTTTGAGACAAGGTAAGGGTCAAAGTGTGCAAGATTACACACAAGAGTTTCGAAAGAGATCTCTAATACTTGGTATACCCCTCTACACCCAGGAAATTCTTCTTAAGTACATAGGTGGATTACATAGCTATTCAAGACACATGATACTTATGTTTAATCCAACTACTCTTGATGAGGTATGTGTTCAAGCGACTCATATGGAGTCAAAGGGGAAGAATACAAGTGAAAACGTTTCCAAGAAACCTTACAAACCTGAAGGAAACAAGTTCAAAGGTAAGGGGAAAGGGAAGCATACTGCTATAGTGAAGAAAGAAGGAGACAAACCTACATGCTCTCATTGCCAGAAAAAGGGTCATGATGCATCCAAATGTTGGAAGCTGCATCTGGAGATCAAACCTGATAAGTTTCGGAATAAGGAGGACAAGAAGACCACTGCTACAGTTATCCAGTGTGATTTGGGATCAGATTCAGGGGATGAGACTAAGATTGTTGCTACAGGCATACAAGGTAAAAATATTCCTTCCACTTCCAATTCAAAGCATGAATCTATTGTTGATGAAAGAAAAAGAAGTGAGTTGTTTCGCATAAGAGTAATTTCTAAGCATACAAAGAGATACTCTTTTTGACAGTGGATCACAAGCCAATCTAATTTCAGAAGAGATAGTTAAGAAACTTAATTTGGAAACTAAGTTACACCCAAAACCATATCCTCTTGGATGGGTATGTGATAATGCACAATTACAAGTGACAAAACAGTGTAGACTTAGATTTGCTATCACTTCTGGATTCATTGATGAAGTAGATCTGGATGTAGTTCCATTGGATATCCGTGGTATTGTTTTGGGAAGTCCTTATCTTTTTGATAGGAAGGATATATTTTACAGAGAAGATAACAGATATCATCTCACTAAAGATGGAATTGAATATGTTGTTCGTGCACATCGAATGAAAACTAATCATTCATTAGTTGCTGCAAGTCAAATGAAGAGACTAGTTAATGCTAGTAAGAAATTTGTTCTTATGATTGTTAAAACAAAGGATGCTGGTCAAAGTGAATCTTCTAAGGGATGTGATCCAAGACTTAAGAAATATTTAACTAAAGTTGTAACTGATTATGATATCTTGTTTCAAGAACCTAAAGGGTTACCTCCAAAAAGAGAAATTCAGCATGAGATTCTTTTACAACAAGATGCACCACTTCCTAACATTGGCATGTACAGGTCTTCAGTAATTGAAAATGCAGAGATAAAGAAACAGGTTCAGGAATTGCTCGAAAGAGGGGATATTCAACCAAGTTCCTCTCCATGTGGTTCACCAATTGTTTTGGTGCCAAAAAAGGATGGAACATGGCATATGTGTGTTGATTATACGGCACTAAACAGAATCACAATTAAAAACAAGTATCCTCTTCCTCGGATTGATGATATTTTGGATAAGCTTAAGAATGCAATTTATTTCACTAAGTTAGACTTAAGAAGTGGCTACCATCAAATTAGAATTCATGACAATGATATTTGGAAAACAGCTTTCAAAACTAAACAAGGATTGTATGGATGGATGGTAATGCCCTTTGGGCTTTGTAATGCACCTGCAACATTCATGAGGGTGATGAATGATGTGTTGAGGCCCTTCATTGATGACTTTTTCATAGTTTACTTAGATGATATTCTGATATTCAGTCGTACTTGGGAGGAACATGTCAAGCATGTTAAGCAAGGTTTTGATGTACTTGTAAGGGAACAATTGTATTTGAAGATGTCTAAATGTGAATTTGGGAAGACATCTTTGGTATATCTAGGTTACATTGTAGGGGGTGGGAATTGAGGATTGATCCCTCTAAAGTTAAAGTTATTGTAAATTGGCCCAAGCCAAATAATGTAATTGAGGTAAGAAGCTTTTTGGGTGCAGCACAATACTAGAGGAAGTTTATTGCTAACTTCTCCTTCATAGCTTCTCCCTTGCATGCTTTGACAGGTATGAACAGAGTCTTTCAGTGGGAAGGCAAATCACAAAAGGCCTTTGACGCTCTGAAAGAAAAGATCAACACAGCTCCAGTACTTGCACTGCTAGATCTACAACAATTATTTGAGATAGAGACTGATGCTAGTGGTTATGCCATGGGAGTATTTTTAATGCAACTTAAAAAACCAATATGCTATCATTCTGAAACCTTCTCTAAAACTATAATTAACTATCCAACCTACGATAAAGAGTTGTATGCATTAGTACAAAGTGTAAAGAAGTGGAAACATTACTTAATGGGTAAAGAAACAATCATACACACTGATCATCAACCACTTCAATATTTACAATCTCAAACTAAGATACAACAATCAAGGCATTTTAGGTGGATGGGTTTTCTACAACAATTTCATTTGATCATTAAGTATAAGAAGGGTATTCAAAATAAAGTTGCAGATATGCTATCAAGACCTCCAACAAATGCTTCTATAATCATTCAACAAAGTCCTTTGGTTCATTCAAGCTATGTTGAACAATATTCTAAGGATGAAGATTACAAAGAAGTATATGAATCACTACAATATGGCTCTCATAATGAAGAAATGAACTATCATATTCATGACAAGCTGTTGTATCATCTAGGAAAGATTTGTATCCCACAAAGTGAAAGAGTACATGTGATAAGGGAAGCACACACTTCTCTCATTTCAAGACACTTTGGTGTAGGGAAAACCGTAGCACAATTACAAAAGTTTTGCTATTGGCCTCGAATGAATGAAACCGTGTCCAAGCATATAAAAGGATGTATTATGTGTGCAACAAGTAAACCAAGCAATAGAAAGTTAGGCTTGTACACTCCACTTCCTGTTCCTTCTCATCCATGGGAAAGTGTTTCAATGGATTTTGTAGGAGGGCTACCTATGACTAGAAAAGGACATGATTACTTATATGTTGTTGTGGATAGATTCAATAAAATGTGTATTCTCATGCCTTGTAAAAAGCAGATCACAGCTGAGATGACTGCTCATTTGTTTTTCCAGCATGTATGGGTTCATTTTGGACTTCCTACTTCTATTATTTCTGATCGAGATTCCCACTTTCTTGGGAAATTTTGGTCATCTTTATGGCAACTCATGGATACAAAGTTAAAGAAAAGCACAACATTTCATCCACAAACTGATGGGAAAACAAAAGTGGTCAATCAGACAGTAGTACATCTTCTTCGAGGGTATTGTGCCAAGCATCCCAAGCTGTGGGATGAACAGTTGCATTATGTTCAACATGCCTACAACAGAGCCATGCACTCTTCAACACAAAAGTCTCCTTTTGAGACATGTTTTGGTTACTTTCCAAAGTATCCCTTAGACTTTGTTTATGGGAAAGATCCAATGGGATATGGACAAGTTGATACGGATAAAGCATTAAAATTTATTTAGCAGATCCAGTTAATACATCAAGTAGTACAAGCACAGTTGGAATCCAGTCAAGCCAAGTACAAACAAAGGCATGATAAGCATCGGGTGGATCATCACTTACAGATTGGTGATCGAGTATGGCTTCATATCAGCAAAGACCGACTCCAAGGTGAAGGTAGAAAGTTGAAACCTATTAGGTATGGACCTTTCACAATTTTGGATCAAGTTGGTAATAATGCTTTTCGGTTAGAATTGCCTCCTTATATGCAAATGTATTCCGTTGTTAATGTGGAAAACTTGAAATTGTATGAGCCTCCTATGATCATGGACCAAGATGAACAAATTCAAGTCCCTTCTGTTGATGAGTTTGCCCCTGAATATCTGAATGAGCTTTAGGAAGATGTTATACTTGGAAAGAAGGTCAGATCTACACGAAGCAGTGACATGGTGTTACTTCATGTGGGGTTCAAAGGAATGCATCCAAGCAAGGCAAGATGGTTAGAGACTGGAAGGGTGAGGGAACTATACCCTCACTTGTTTTCTGAATGATTCCATGCTTTTGGGGCCCAAAATCTTCCCACTGGGAAGGTTTGATCCAGGTGGATCATCTCATTATCGATAAGATTTACAATCTTCAAACAATAGTACAAAGGTTGCAATGGTAAAGAGCTCATCGACAACTTTCTGTTAATGTTCGTTTCATGTGAAACGACCTCCAGATGAAGAAGTTGTCCACATTTGAAGTTTCGTCACTGATGGTTAAAATGGTTGAAAAATGTGGTTGTTGAAGTTTTGGGAATAGAACCCAAGGCCTAGTTAGGCCACCATGGAACTTGATTTGGTTAAAAAACATTGTAAAAGGGGGGTCAAGGGCATATCCCTTGATCCATGCCAACACTGAGGCATATTATGTAAATCATATGGTATAACCTTATGGTAAACATTGAAACCTAACGTGGAGCGCTCACCATATGCCAAGGGATATATATAAAAATGTTACAATGTGTACCAACCATATCACATTCAAAAATTATAATACCAAGCGCATAACCATATGCTATGGTATAGTGCTAACCTTGCAACGTGGAGGAATATAATGTAAAGCGCTATAGGTTATAACTATTTTATATTGTGTAAAATATATACATTGCCAAATGCCAAAAACGCACAAGAGGAGGAGAGGCCCACGCGTTTGACCCGGGGACCTCTGCCTCTCAATCATGTGCCTTTACCATTGGGCCACAGAGCCACCGTTGAGTGGTAAGCAACATTATTTTATTAAGATGTTACAAGCGCCCAGGTTATAAAAAAGGGCCACAAAGTCAGAGTTCAGAGCATGTTCAGAATCAGAGTTCTGAGTTTTAAACACAGAGCGACTGCACAGATTCTGAGGTGGAGTACGGGCACAGTTCCCAAGGAAAAGTACAGAGTAGTTATTGTTTTTGTCTTTTTTGCAGATTCGTTGACTTGATTTGCTTGCCAGAGGAGGCCTCAAGAAAACAGAGTCAAGTTTATACTCGTTTTGCTCAAAAATTCGAGACGGACACAGTGGTGTAGTCTGTTTCTGCATTTGAAAGACAGAAAACATAGGTGTTTCTAGAATGCCCAATTTGTAAATTTTGAAGAGTGAATAAGATCGACCTTCCCATTGGAAGTAGGCCGGAGAAATATCCCAGGAGAAGGTGAACTCCGTTATCAGCTTTGTGTTCAGTTTCTGGTTTGCATCTCTATGTTATGTGTTTATATGTTGATTTGAATCATTTAAAATTCATCTTTTAAGTCAATTTTTATGAATGTTTCATGCAAATTTCACATGCAAATTTAATGGTTAAAAAGATCTTGAGATTTTCAGATCAGTGGAACGAACATAGATCGTAAGGTGGGGATCAAGACCGAGAAGGATCGACGGTCGCGTAGCATTTTGCTGGGTGAAGTGTGTGGGATTTAGTGGAATATTGGTCCGCGAAATCCCAAGGTGAAAATCCCTCTTTGATCACGGATCAACAGACGAGAAAGACCAACGAGGGGATCGACAATCCATACAACATTTCTCTCGTGTAAGTTGCGGGAGCTTAACAAAACGAGTGGACGCAAAAATCCACTGGAAAAGGATTATTACCTTTGGAATCTTCCTTGAAGAAATGAGATCCGACAACCAATAGGGACTGTCTAATCAGCACATAAAGGCTAATTCGGATCCAACTACACATCTAGTCTTTACCTGACATCAATGCTGAACAAATTGCAGTGCTCATAAGTGCAAGGAAGTCCAAGGAAGTTCAAGTTGGACTTGACCATAATCTCTGAAAGCAATGTGAGCAGCAAAGCATGTGAACATAGTGCAATGAGAGTTATTGCAATGATCAATGAAGCTACATAGGGTTGACAAGATGGTAGTAGATTAAAATTGGAGAATAATCTCCAAAGGGAAATGTTGATAAAGTGGGAAATTTCTCACCTTAAACTATTTTTGTTTATCTATCATAAGGATTGTATGCTTGGAAAGTAGCAAGTAGGAATAATATACATGAGTTTATGTATTGAATTGTTGCTTGGTGAGAAAATCATAGCTAATGATTCCTTGTGTGCTTGCTAGAGGCCATGAAATTAGATCAGCTATGATGAGGAAGAGGAATTCCATGCTATGATGAGGGATTGGAAAGGGATAATTCCTTAACCCCTGTCTTGCTCTTGAATTTATATTTTATGAGTTGTATGTACATAAAATTATGGCATAGGAATGTTGAAAGTGCAAGAGATTAGATGGGTGAAGTGAATATGCACTAGTTGGCATATTAATAAATAGGGAACACTGCATGTGAAGATGTTTGTGCATGTATATGATGTTTCATGTTGGTAAAAATAATGAATTTTTACATATCAAATGATCCACTTAAGATAATTATTGTGGTTGATAATCACTATTGGTGTTGGTATCGGTTATAGGACCAAAGACAATAGAAGCATGGCTACAAATGTACATGATGTTGTTGCATGTGACCAACAACCTTATGAGAAGGGTTGGTGCAACAAATCTAGGGTCAAAAGGTTGGTGGAAGGACTGTGTAGTCCTATGTAAGAGGATAAATTGACTAGGTAACATCATATAATATGTTAATGGAATCCATGCAGGTAATTTTTTACTTATGCTAATTGTATAAGTGTTGAAAGAGGATGGGTAAGAATCCCTTCAACCATATTTTTAATCATCATAAAATGGTATGCATGTAAGGTTGAATGCATTTATGTGAATACCATAGCGCCATGGTATGGTGACGTATGTGGTAGTAAGGGAAATGATCCTTATACCATCTAGTTGCTTCGAATTGTAAATGCATTCATATGAAAATATATCATCCCATGTGTGTATGTTGGTTATGAGTTTAATAACCAAAGCAAGTTAGGACTTATGCTCCTGTTTTGGTAGTGCATTCCATATGAGATAGGCATGGTAAGGCCATACTCTGGTTGGAATGGTGATACTATAATGCTACACAAGTATCCCATGAACTCCCTATTGGTGTTAATTTTGGATGAAATCTCTTTTCCAACAACCAATGAGTGAGAAGAATCCTGATGTGTTGTTTGGGTGGAGGAGGAAAACACCAAATAAGTTAACCAAGTGATTGGGGAGATGGATGGGTGAGGCATTGAGGAAATAGCCATACTTTCCAAAACATCATGGTGGAATGCATGACATGAAATTATGGTAATCATGAATCAATGTCAAGGGGCATTGAGTGGATATACATTAAAAGATTATGTGAATGTTGTGAATGTACATGCATATGTGTAGGTGCACATGTTGAGATGCATTGTGTGAATGCATGGTTGTGATATATATTTCATTGCAATTAGATAATAGATGAAATGACGAAATATTGGAAATTATAAGATCATTTCATGAGCTGCTGTGGATGCGGGAAAATGATTGCATGAAGAAGGTAGTCATGATTGATGGACTACCAAGCATGATGGACTACCAAGCATGCTTTGTTGAGAGGATGGAGTTTCCTGAATGGATATGATTGTGTAATCATGACAATTGGAAGTTTTACTTAAATTGCGTAGATAATGTGACTGTACCTTGCAATTTTATTGCGATCAGATGCACATAAATTAGAAGTATTTCATTGTCTTTGAGATAATAACAGCTAATAGTGTTTGAATTATTGAGTATTATAATTCTGAGATCACTTCAGTGACTGTTGTAACAATGAAAATATTATATGCATGGATACTCACAAAGTGTTTGGCTGATTGAAATTTTCAGATTTCAGGTAGAAATGTCTTGGGTATGGCAATGTGTGTATGCCCATAAAAGAGACTAGAATCTACCATGTGCAAAAGAAAAAAATTGTAAGAAGGATGTCATGATTCTCAAATATGATTTATATATGAAAAAGATTTGAAATTTCTGATTTAAGTTTATGAGAGAGATCTTCTGGTTGCAAAAATCTAATTTCGATAGGAAAACAGATTTGTAAATTTCAGATTTGAATAATTTGCTAATAATTACTAATGATTGTTTGGATTCTCTAGAATTGCTTCAAGATAATACATTGTAGGTGGATGTCCATGTTATGGTAGCAAGTGTAAAAACATAATGGACAAAGTTCTACTACTTATAGGAGCCCAACAATATGAGGATGGCCTCATAGTTAAATAAACCAAATTTTTGTAGGAGACAGAATTGTAAATTCATATTTGAATTTGATTATTAATGCCATTGATTAGTTATGGAAATCATATTTGAATTTGATTGCTAATGCTGCTGACTTCCTATCTATTTGAGAAGTGTGTCAGAAAGACACATTGTAGAAAGACCATGTGTTATGGCGTGCAGAAGCCAAACTCCATGGGAAGGATCCCATCCTTTGGAAATGGGTTTCGGGTGAAATGCCATTGTATATTTTGATAATGTCTCATCTGAACTGCATGTTGGTAAACAACGCGGGTGAGATGGTAAAATTATGCCAATAGGGAATATGTTGTTTATGAAAAGTGAAAGGGGTTGGGGTAACAAACCCGAGGGACTGTTAACTCAGAGAAGGGAGCCCCATTCCTCACAAGGGGAAGAGAAAATACATTTGCAAAAAAAATAAGTATTTTGTAAACCTTGCTAAAAATATGTGTGTCTAATTATTGGAACTAATATGTAGAACATTTTTTTTTTTTTTGTAGACTGCTCGAGTGTGATTATGGCCTACATGGCTCACATCAGAAATGGTGCACACCTTTCGGGTATTGGGTTGTGTTATGGTTGTCAATATTGACTACACCCTAAGGGAATGGACGCATTCCTGGTATTTCAATATTAGAGAGTGAATTTTTATGAAATATGTTACAATTTTATATCAACAATATTGAGGAGCTTGCCTAGCCATATTGTGTTGTCAGTTATTAAAATAGATGTAATTTTGTCCTGCATACTAAAGAAGAAAAGTGATGAAGGAGCCACATAATTGTATTCTTTTGTTTATTTCCTGATAAACCCAGTCGACATACTGGCTTGGGAATGGTTTTTGTATTCTTGATAAGCCTAGTTGGAGAACCAGCTTAGCATATTGGTTGATGGAATGCCTGATAAACCCATTTGGCGTACTGGCTTGGCATTGGTTATTTGAATGGTTATGGTGCAGTTTCCTTCCATTGGCCTGTTGACCCAGAAAAAAGTGTTGGCTTGGCAATGGAGATGGAAAATTAGGTGTGGGATTGGTTTGGCACCAAAAATGCTTGGTAAATCCAGTCAGTGCACTGGTTGGGAATTGAATATTGTGGAGTAGCTTGCATGCTGGACAAACATCCATTATGATATCCACAGGTGATCCAAGGATTATAAAGAAAAGAAGGAACCTGTGGAATAACGTCAAGATGTCCAATACAGATAAGTATTTGGTTTATCTTGCATATTCTTGCTTATTTAATGTGAATATATGTGTGTATATGATTCAGATATGATTTTTAAACTCTTGTTTAGAGATGAATCCTATGAAAATGAACTTGACATGTGAATTGACTCAATGTTTGAGTGTAGGTATTGATGGATGCAAGGACCTTGAGGGAATCCTAAGGATGCATGTGGTCATGTGAATGTCCTATAAAGCTCAATATGAGTAGCAATGGAAAATAGTGCTAGTAGACCTGTGTGGGTCCTACAAGCCAAAGGTCTTGTTGGAAACCATTGGGAGGGGTTCCCTGGTTGAGAAGCCTTGGACAGACCTTAGATACCAAGTGTCATCACCAAAACAAGAAAAAGGCGAGTCAAGCATTCACATTTGAAGTGAAAGAGACCAAGGAGCATGGAACGAAAGTGGTGGTGGGGCTTCGGATTGGTACAATATTAAGAGGGGGAAACTCTTACTCTTCTCTTTCCTTTTGATTGATGCATTTAAAAAATATATATATATATTTAATGCATGTTATGGTTAAAATTTTACTGCTTATTTTCCTTGGAATAAAGTGTGAATGCTGAATTAGTTAATTTCTTGTGAAAGGATGAACACGAATGAGTTCATTGTATGTTGGACAAGCATGAAATGTGTGGAAATCTTACGGATAAAGCATGAAATTCCATGTCAATTTGGAAAGTAATTGACTGATCCTAATGCTTATGTTATGCTTGGCCTAACAAGATTTGCAATGATGAATTTTACAGGTGAAAATTAAACCAGTTGGTTGCAACTATTACAAGACAAGTGTTGCTACTAAGAAAAGTGTGTGGGAAGCTATGCACATTGACCATAGAAGCAAACCAAAAGATATTTGATAGGGCTAAAAATATTCTTCAAACAATTGCCAAGACCCAAGAAAATCTTGAGGAAATTCTCAAGCTACAAAAGTAACATAATGAGATGAACCACAAGGTCTTGCAGGACTCTATTTGTCTACAAAATGAGGTAAAAGGAATTCTGGAAGCTATTAGCAGTGGAAAGTACAATGGGTCTATGAAGAGGAATTCATCCAATCAGTCCATTAAGAAACGCTCACGGTTGGAGGAATCAAATAAAATTGAGCAGGTAAAGAAAAAGAAGACACTAAAATGTTCGAAATGTGGAGGAAATCATTGCCTCCGTAACTGCCCAACAAAGGATAGCAAGAAAGATAGTAGCCATAAATTTTCCAAACTTGTCGATCACTTGGAAGGTAAATAAAAGGAAGGAATTGCTGTGGAGCAATGCGCACATGTGGATTTGGAAGGTCAAAGCTAGCAGAAGTAGCTGGTAGAAGCCAAGGGACTTGGTCCTGAAAACCAAAAGTAAAAGATGAAGGAAGGACAGACCTACAACATTTTGTTAAATTTGGACATGTGTAAACATTGTGTATGTATTCCTAAGCATTGGAACACCAACGACAATGTTATTCTAAGGGGGAGGGAATTTTAATGTCCCCATTTTGACCCTGAGGATATATTGGATTTTAATGTAAACATTGTGCATATGAGATGTATGATTCCTAGAGTGGAGCTCAAGGTCAAGGCCCCGCTAGTGAATGCTCAGCTTTATGAGGCAAGTATTTGATATTGTGCTATCCATGTGCTATTAAGCCATGGAAATTGTAAAAATGATGTAAACAAATATAATGTAATAAAAATACCAAGGGGTTGGATATGGATGTAATTAAATGAGGGGGATATGTGTATCCACTAGGGAGAGGTGATGGGGTTGTGGGATTGAACCCTAGGCTTCCATATGTCTCCTTGAGAACCCACCTTTGACTATCCTAGCTATCATTTAATTCTGTTGTAAGGAAGTAATTGGAAAATATGCTCATGAGAGTGATGGAGTATGGGAAGCCCTGAAATTTGTAAGGTAGGGTATGAGTCCTGTTTGGCTTGTCCCATAAGTCACCCTACCTCATGGGAATTCATTTTTCCCTCATACCATTTTATTTTTGAGGATTCAAGCATTAGTTTTCAAGAGGGACATAGAAACAATAGGGAGAAAGAATTGAAAAACGTGACTTGGAATGAAGCCATGATTTGCAGAGCCAAAAACACCCAGAAATCTGCGTAGGAAGTGGAATTCGATGGAGGATCCACAGACCCAAACATTGGGGATAAATTAAGAGGGTTGGATTCCAAGATATTAATGGGATAAATAGGATTTCAAAAGTCAAAAATCGAACTGCAGGACAGAGCCTTTCGGCTGCAACCCTAAGGGGATCCAAGAGCGAATCACAGTGGGAGAGAGATCGGGGGGGGTTAGACTTCATGGTAGAGCCAGTGAGGGCTAATTTTACGTTGGTTCAGAAGTCGGGACCAGTCATACTTTCCTAGGTCAATGTTGATGGAAGGGGACCTTACTTAGGCTGAGAGTGGAGGTGATGGGGGTTCCTAGACTGTCTGAAGATATTTGGATATGCCTATATCTCTTAGGTTGAGCTCATTGGCTTAGTGTTGTTGCTACAACCTAATCCCCAAATTTTTGTAAAATATTGGGGCCCCTCCTTTTTGGCCCCTCCTTTTTTCTCTTAAGAGATTTTTTAGAAGTTTAAGTATATTTTCCTTCAATCTTAGTTTCCAAAGAATTGAGCAAAGAAAGTATTTTCTGCCTATGTAAAACTCGACCTTTTCAACCGAAATGGTTGGCGCAACTCAACTAGTTGAGCTGAAACGGTCGTCGCTGGTTTGTTAAAAGTATCTGTGTCCTTTTGTTTCGGTAGAGCTCAGAGAGACGAGCTGAAATGACCAACTGAACTCCGCCAAGTCCACCGAAACACCACGCCTTTTGACTTGTTTCTTTTCAAACTTTCTGTTTCGGCGGGACTCAGTGAGTCAAGCCGAAACGGTCGTCGGTACTCTTTAAGGTCGCTGTCGTCCCTCATTTCGGTAGAACTTGCTGAATCGATCCGCAATAGTCGGCAACTCTCCATTAGAACCGCTGAGATTCTGAGGCGCTGTCCTTCATTCCTTTAAACACTTAGTTTTTCTCCGCGTCATCAAACCTTTTGAGAGTCACGATATGTTTCAGCAGAACTCGATGAGTCGATCCGAAACGATTGTCGGCAGTCGTTGAGACGCGCCAGTGATCATAGAAGACTCCATTTTGATGTAGTGCGTCGGCAGAGCTCGGGAGTAGCCACCAAAATGATCACGAACAAGATTTTTATCATGCGAGAACCCGCCAAGGAGCTGAAATCGACAAGGTTAATTTTCCCTCGCCGTTGTTTTTTGTAGAGACTTGCCAAGTTGTGCCAATACATATTGCATCGACTCGAAAATTTCTGTCGAAACTGTCGGCCACCTGTTTTCAGTGGCGGTGAGGAGTTATTTTGTTTATGGTGCCAAAGGACACTAGGCCCCACCCCAATTAATGACATTTTTAGTACTCCCACCAACCCTGTCTAATCGGTATTAATGGCTCTAACATGTGGTGGGGTATATTAAGTTGGGGATTTTAGTTTGATTATTGTTTAACGCTGAGAAGAACGTCATTTGAGCACTGTCGTATCCATCAGTCACAGAGCACTTGGCACCCAACACTGTTGAGGCTTCACAGCCATTCGGCAGTTGACATGTGGGTCACTTTTCCCTTTTGGTCAGTCTTTTGCCTTGTTGTGGGTTTTTTGCTTCTGTGGATGTCGTTTTCCCCCTCAGTCCTTTTCGTCTGCATTTCCCTCACTGCAGCTAGCTTTAGACCAAGCTTAAGCCCCGCACTGTACCAGTCGTTCCCTCTCTCATTGGTGGTTCTTCTCTATTAAACCAACCGTGCGCACAAGACCCCCGCAGCTGTGAAACCATAGTAACCCAGGCAGCAGCACTGTCGTGTCTGCAAACTCAAGCCTTGTTTCCTGTCCTCAACGGCCTAACCAACTGCATCCGTAAACTATTCAACATGAAATAAAAATGAACTAAGTGAACGCAATTGGATGTGTTTTGTCAACAGTCGACGGGGTTAATTGATTATCTACATATCTTTCTGTTTTCCATGTGCCTTTGGAATAAGCAAGCACAAAACTCTAAATAGCATGACAATTTATTTTTAATTTGGTAGGAAAAATGATTTTTTGGTTATTATGCATACATTCTATTGCTGGCCTTTGCATTCATAAAACAAAGCATAAATTTTAACAAGCATAGAAATGGTGTTGTTCAACCCTGCATACCTTTCAATGTGAATTTGCTTGTGGAATTGTTGTTTTATTTCTGCTTATACATGGTTTTGTTTATCAGCATTTAAACAATGACTAAGAAAGGAGTCAAGAAGAAGTCCAAGGTAACTGAGCCCGAGTCAGATGTTGAAGTCGTATTGGAAACCAGGGTAGAAAATACATATGAGGATACCAAGCCAATTATGGGGGTTACCCCTGAATTCAAGCGGGGTGAAATATATCAAATGATCTAGACCAGAATGTCCCTAGTGCAGTTCTGGAGGAAATGGTAGTATATCAGAACATCAGAAGGTTCGGCATCACAAAAGTAGCTACGCACCGAGAAATTTTTCCTTTCTTAGAAGTCATTGGGTGGATTCTATCACAATTTGACTCCACATCAAGGATTCTATATAACAACAAAGGGGAAGCTCTTTCCTCGTTCCCTCCATCCCACATATCAGCAACTTACAAGTTACCACACACTCAGGTCCAACTGACCACAACTTAGCTTGAAATTCTTAACATGGACACCCTCGAATTCGCCAAGAAATTATTAATACCAGGAAAGAAACTGAGGAAAGAAGCAAGAAGGAAGTATGAAACCCAAATGATAAGGCCCCATTTCAAAATCATATCCCTAATGCTGAGCAGAATTTTCGGCAAAGCAGATGGAACCATCTATAAACTAAATTGGATACCTCTGATTCATCATGTGGCCTTCCACGGTACAATCTTTAATTGGGAAGACATCATCTCAGACATTCTATCATCAGCCATAGCAGCTGCAAAACGAGGACTAATCCATAAAAGGGAGGAATTCTACATATCATCATACCTTATAGATTTCATTTTATCAAGGCATCCTTTCCCAAAGCTGGGATGCATATGGAACAAGAATGATGTCCCAATCTATGTTGCTTACAAGATGTTATGGGCCCATAAATACAAGGGATATTACAAGACTATATGTGAAGACCTCATCATGAATCTATACGAGCTCATCTTCATCAAGGAATCAAACTGCTTGTCGAAGAATGCCATGGCCGTCATAGAAAAATATGGAGATTACTATTTTTAGCAGGAGGGCACATACCTCACGATGTATGGAAGTTCCAAACCACCATCTATCTTTCCTAAATATGCCATGGATTATGTAGTCTACAAGGAAGCAGTGAGGCAAGTCTTCATAGATGGGATTGGTCACTTTTTTCATGATCAAAAGAAGGTTTCATTTCCACCATTTCCTTTCTACATTGGGGCATATAAATTCTCCAAGGTTAAAACTACTGAAGATTTTGTTTGGTAATTGGAATCTTCCCATTTTGGAGAGAAGAGTTTTCACCGAAATGACAACTGCGGCAAAGTTGCAGAACATTGTGCATCCGTCAAAGTACGTTTTGAAGATGTAAATTACATTGACAAAGATGAAGTAGTTTTCAGGAGGGCTAGCAATACGACTGAGCTCAAGAAATGCATTCATCCCAAGAATGGATCTAGTTCTAGCACTACCGCTCAAGCTGCTAAATAGGCAGAATTACAGAAGAAGAAGGACGAAGCTGAATCTATAATGAAGGAAGATAAATACTAAAAGAAGAGGCCGATAGGTTCCAGAGAGAAGCAGCAGAAAAAGTTCAGAAGGAACAGGCTGACAGGATGCGGGAAGAAGAAGCTGAAAGAATCAGAAAAGAAGATGCTGACAAGCTGCAAGAGATGAAAGAGAGGGAAGATAAGGAAGAAACTGAGAAACAGAAGAAAAGGGAAGAAGAGGAGAAGTCCAAGAAGGCCGTGGAAGTGGGAATTCCAAGCACGTAGGCCATGGAAATAGACCCATCCCAAACATCTCAAGAAATAACCGCAGGAGGCCACTTCCTTGTATAAGAGCTCCCGCTCACCCCTTTTACTCCATCAAAGGAGTACACTGTGGCTCAATAGGATACAATTGTCTTCGACAAGAAAATAAAAGCTATTGTAAGAAAGACAGAGAAAAGAATGAAAATGTTCTCCCAACCAGATATCGTCATTAGACAGGAGAGCACTGTCGCGGAAGGTATGCAGAGGGACCCCAGGTTCATAGCATCCATCAATGTAGTTGATGCCGAGGAAAGTGAAGACAATGTTAACAAACTGATAGATGATGTCAAGCTGGAAAAACAGAAGCTGCGCAAGTTAAAAGCTAATCTGATAAAGGAGCGAGTAGATGGAGAAAACTGGAGGACGAAATATAACGCCCTCTTATCAAAGAAAGAAAGGATAACAAGCAAGTACCAAAATCTAGATGAAGAAAAGGAAGCATTAACGGTGCAGCTAATGATTCTAGAAGGTGAGAAGAATGACATTGAAGCCCGATCCACTCAGTTAGAATCTGACTAGGTATCTTCCAATCAACAGGTTGAGGAAATAAAGGCTGGAGTGGAGGAGTTAAATAAGGAAAAGGAGCTTATGTCAGGACAACTAGAGCTTGCAAAAAGAAGGAAATAGGACCTAACCCATTTTCATGAGCAGGCTTGTGACATTCAAAAGAAAATCTATCTTCCACAAGAAATTATCACAAAGGAAGTCAACAAGATGAAGACGATGGTTTCAAGGATGAAAGAAATTGATGCTAAGGCTCTGAGAATCAGGAGAAAGTGTGTGCACACTATGGAAGAAATCAAGAAACAAATTGAATGGAGAGAAGGGAAATTAGGATTCCCAGGGAACATACCTCTCAAATCCTTGGTCGATTTTCAGTTGGATTCAGGCCTCATCGAGTTCTGTAGAGGCTGTGGTGTAAAAGTAAACTGTGGAATCCATAAAACCATTGGGCAGTGTGACAGATTCTACCAGAAAATACAGGAAACCATGGAGAAGTGCCATATGGTTTTTCGTTAGATCATGGAATATTTCCTGGTCCAATACCAACGTTTGGCAGAACTGAATGACAAGCTGGACATAGACATAGCCTACATAAAGAAGATAGACATCCTGATAGTGGAGGAACTCCATCGATTGATTGGGAAATCTTCCATTTGTGCCTACTTTTTGGAAGACATCTCCCAGGAAACATCAGCGGGAGTCACAGGTATTGCAGCAGAGTTATATAAACATGAAATATCCCTAAAGATGATGACTCCTGTATGCAACAACATTATTGTGAGATAAATGGACATGTGGACCAGTTACATCGTTGAGGTGGAAAAACCAGCTTGAACATAAAAGCCATCTGGAAGTAGATTTTGTTTTCTATTGTAAATATTAAAGATAGCTGGAAGCTGATTTATTGTATAAACATTAAAAATTAGCTGGAAATTATTTTTGTATTTTATAGGAACTAGAAGACAAAATTTTGGGATTCCCTAGGGTTAGGGTATGTGAAGAGGCATTTTTGTAAATGTTATAAATAGGAGAAGAGAATGGAATGAAAGGAATTTTTGCAGGTGAAAGGACAGGACTGATTTTTACGAGAATTACTTTTCTGCATTAATAAAGAAGGATCTATTTTACCTGGGAAAAGCTAGCACAACGATTTTGCTTGGTATATGTGGAATGTTTGTGGAATTACTTCTTCACCATTCATATGCATACTGTGAGATTATTCCTAAACCGTTTTGAATTAATTCTTGCTTGTGAATACTCTTATTTCCTGTGCAAACATTTATGTGTTAAATGAGTAATGGAATGTTTTAATTACATCAGAGCTATATTTGATATCTTTTATATTATGTTGTAAATGTGCTTATAATTTTGGGGTAGCTATCTATGAGATTCTTAGGTACATTTCCAGTATATTACTCATATTTCAGATATGCTGCCTGCAGGGATAGATTAGATATATTAGATAGTTTTAGATTAGATTTGTGTTGATTACATGCATTTAGATAGAACACTTGCATCTCATCTTTAAACATAAAATATAGAAACGATGGATCGGGCCGCAACCAGTGAAAGCAAATTTTAAATCACATACGATAGCTAGGCCATTAACTAGACGGATTCCCCACACCAAACAGGGCGCGGTATAATTGGGTTTTCTTGCCGGGGAGAATCGCTAACTGCTAGTGCTATGAATTTCAAAGCATCAATAGTTTTTGGCTCTAGAAGGAGGGCCTACAGTGCATGGCTGGCAGAGGAAATCCATTTGTTAGAATAAATTCCTTTGAATACCGAATTGAAATAGCTATCCCAAAAGATTTCTTTCTGGAATCACAAGATCGAGAAGATCTCAATCCTGAAGGTGAACATCAAGAAGCATTACGATGTTCCTTTTGAAGAAGTAGATTGCTTTAGAAGACACACTCGTTCTTATGTTAGGAGGATTGAGGTGTTAATAGATGTAACTCCTTTGTTATCCAAAAGGAAAATCCATAGGAAAGAACCACAGTACACTGAGAGATTCGATGCTAGTGGAAATAACAAATCCCCTTGATCAATTGAGACCCAATACTCCTCTAGCTCAAGAAGATCCTCATAATGCACCACATCCACCACCTCAACCAAAACCACAATTTATGGTTGTGCCTACTTGGAGAACCATAGGAGCACTGAATTTAGCTCCACCTTTGCATGATCTTCCTAAACACCCAGAAAAGGTTTTACCTAAGTATGATGCTGGAAAAGGAATGTCCGCTGAAGATCACCTTAAGAGTTTTTATTTGGCTCTGAATCTCCTAAGTGTAGAACATGAAGATGTAGTTTGCAGACTTTTTCCTTTCGTGTTTGAACCTAAGGTATCTTCATGGTATTTTAGTTTGCAGGCTAATTCAATAGCTGATTGGTACGGTTTCGAGAAATGTTTTCTAAGTAAATTTGGTAATCAAAAGACCGTTGCCACACTCATGAAAGAAATGTTATCTATGAGGATCGAAAATAAAGAAAAGGTATAGGAATTTAATAAGAGATTTACTACCCTATTAAATAATTTTAGTGCTACAACAAGACCCACTGAGGAATCCTTGGTAGAATATTATACCACAGCACTCGATCCACCCATAGCTATGTTCGTTAAAAGAGCGGTTAAACTTACATTGGTAGAAAACATTGAAGAAGAGAAGAAAGTAGAAGCTGAATCAGATAGTATTGCTAAACATTCACTTTATTTGGAAACTAAACCAACATCCAGCAAGAAGCCTTTGTTATTATCTAGAACTAAGGAAGAATCATCATTCAAATAGAAAATGTGGTCAAGTTGATGTAGAAAATATCCAATAAAATTGTAGATCTTGAAAAGGATAAGGAAGCTAGTACGTCAAGAAATCCCTTCAAACCTTTCTACAAGAAAAGGGAAGAAGGTGGAAAAACTCTTCCACCTGTGAACAATTCTGTCGTCCTAAATTTAAACGAGGTAGGCATGGATCATTTCTGCACCTTTCATCAAGAACAACATTCTGAAAAGTGTTGTCCACAGTGGATAAATTCGATGAGCTTGGTCATGAATCAATTGCTAGATGCACAAATAACAGACCAAGAAGATCCCCAAGAAGAACAGACATTTGAGCAAGAAGAACCCACCCCGGACACCATTATGGTAGGGCACCCACAACCGAATTGGCTGAAGAAGATGCTGAAGAAATTCAAGTTTCAACTATGAACATTACTACTAGGAGTAAGGGTCCAGTTGTTGATCAAACCGCAGTTGTCCCTAAACCTAAGGTTGCAAAATAAATGCCCAAGAGGAATATAAATTTCATTCAGCCATAACCTAAAGTAAACCCTACGGTGGTTAAAGATACAAGCCCAATAATTAATGAAAAGGAAAAGGTCACAATGAACAAAACAGGGAATGGTGGGAAAGCTTGGAAGAATACAACATGGGGTACGACATTGTTGAAGATATCAAGAAAACGAAAGCAAATATTTTTATATTTGAATTGTGTAATTTGACCCAACAAAGAAAGAAATTATTAGAAGCTTTTGACCCACAATCTAGCTGTACTGCAGAAAACATCGAAGTAGATACTGAGATAAACGAAGCTAGTATCGGTGGGAAATCGAAATCTCAGACCCTACCATTTCTGTTGACCTTTGAAATTTGTAATCATAACATACAGAACTGTTTGGTAGATTCTGGGGCTTCTTTAAATGTTATGCCACTGTTGATCTGCAAGAAAATCAATGGACACCCAATACCATCCCCATCTCAAATCATACAGTTAGATAGGACTGCTGTTAAAGTAATTGGAGAAATGAAAGATGTACTAATTAGACTATCTGCGGATCCTAGAGTATGCCAATTCATAGATGTTATTGTGGTGGATATACTTGAAGCTTATGGCTTAATATTGAGTAGGGACTTGTCTACGAAATTGAACGGTTACTTTGCGATAGACTGGTCTCACTTGTGGTTTCCATAGCAAAACAGACAAAATCAAATCAAGATACTAAGAGAGCCTCATATGAAGCACAATGTGACTCAGTTGGAAGAGAAGAACGAAGCTGTAAATTTTTCGTCTTCAATATTGGGAAACTATTTTCTAGAGATTGAACGAGGAAATTATCAATCAACAGATGTTAGCCATGACTCATACGAACAGTCTGATCTCCTTCATTTTTCTAGGACTGGTGATTTTGATTGTAACATAGTAGAATTAGTTACTGACTTAGGTGGTAACAATACTAACTTAATTAAGACATAAGACATATTTTGTGCTCTATACTTTGACGGTTCTAAAACCCAAGAGGGATCTAGAGCCGGTGTGTTTTGATTGACCCTAAAACTAGCAAACATTTTTTTATCTTGTAGACTAGAGTTTGAATGCACAAATAACACAACTCATGAATATGAAGCTCTAATTCAAGGATTAAAGAAGGCTATTAGTTTGAATGTCAAATAGTTAAAAGTGTTTGGTGAATCAGAGATAGTTGTCAGATAGGTAAGGGATACAATTCATTCTCTTTCACCACACTTAAAAGGTTATCAATCTGAAGTTTGGAATTTGATTTCACATTTTGATGCTTTCAATATAAATTCTATTCCTAGATTACAGAATGTTGCACCTGATTTGTTAGCTACTTCTGCTTCCCGATTAGTGCCTAGAAATAACAAATCCTTTATTGAATTGATTTTCAGGCCATCTATACCTGATAACATTACAAATCTTAGAGTGTTTGATGATGATGATCAGATTATCAATTTCTTAACAAATGAAGATGCCTTCCAAGAAGCTATAATCGATGAAGAGAAGAACGATTTGGATTTACGAAACAAAGATGTGACTAAAAGAAACTTCATGCCAAAAGGAGTAAGAACTCTTGAAGGGTTGTTTGATCCACAAAATAAATTCAAGAGACCAACAAATGTCAAAACTAACAGCTCCTCAATGCAGCACAAATTGGTAAACCTAGGTACCAAAGCCGAACTGAAATTTGTTAATTTGGGTAAGTGTTGTTCACGAGGCGAGAGGGATAAGTTCATCAGACTATTCCAACAATACAAAGATTTTTTCGCATGGAATTATGAAGATTTGAAAACATATGATACTCGCATCATAGAACACATAATACCAATGAAGCCAGGGGTGAAGCCATTTCAGCAGCAATTGCGGAGAATGCATCCAACGCTTGAACCATTAATAGATAAAGAGTTGAAGAAATTGTTGGATACTAAAATCATTTTCAAGGTCGTACATTCCGAATGGGTCACTAATTTAGTCCCCGTGCGAAAGAAGTCAGGAGAGATAGGATTGTGTGTGTATTTTTGAAACTTGAACAAAGCATCTGATAAAGACAGCTACCATGTGCCACCAATGGAGCAAATTTTACAGATGGTGTGAGGATCATAACTTTTCTCCCTAGTAGATGGATTCCGAATACAATCAAGTATTAGTAACGGAAGAAAACTGACTCAAGACCACGTTCTTTACAAAATGGGGAACGTTTACGTACCAAAGACTGTCATTTGGCTTGATAAATGCGGGAGCTACATTTTAAAGAGCCATGGACATTGCATTTCGAGGATTGGTTGGCCACTGTGTGGTAATTTATTTAGATGATGTGATAGTCTTTTCAAAGAAAAGGGAAGACCATGTTTTCCACTCAAAACAGATTTTTTATTGCTGCAGAATATATGGTATATCTCTTAACCCTAAGAAGAGTGTATTCGCTATTCTTGAGGGTAAGCTTCTAGGTCATATCATCTAAAAGAAGGGAATCTCAATAGACAAAGAGAGATTGCAAGCTATAAGCAAGATTACCATGCCCCATATAAAAAAAGCTATGCAATATTTTATGGGCACGATCAACTTTGTTCGAAGGTTTGTACCAGATTTCGCTCAAATTGTTAAACCTTTGCAACAAATGGTGAAGCAAAGTGTGTAGTTTAAATAGACCAACATAGAGAAGATCACATTTAAGGACATTAAATCCAAATTAGCTAATGCACCTTATTTAAGAAGTCCAAATTTTGAAAAGGATTTCATCATGTACACTTTTGCTTCAGATAACTCTCTCGCAGCTGTGCTCGCTCAGAAGGGAGAATCAGCAAACGAGTAGCCAATATCCTTCATGAGCATTGGTATGCAAGGTGTAAACTGAATTACCCCGTCATGGATAAGCAAGCATATGCTGTATTTAAAGTGGTAAAATAGTTCAGGCCATATATCCTAAAGAACAGAACAAAAGTCATAGTACCTCACCCCGTTGTTAGATCTCTGTTTGTACAGAAGGAATTAGGGGAAAGGAGGAGAAACTAGGTAACTGCGCTTCAAGAGTATGATTTGAAGTTCAAACCAACCACCATTATTAAAGGTCAGGGGTTGTGCAATTTACCCACAACAAATCCAATCAGTGAAGAGCAGGATTGAGAAAATGAAGTCGAATTAAATCTGATTGAGGTATGTCCTATTTTCACTACCCTCGACTCTTGGTATAGGGACCTAGTGCATTATTTGCAACTAGGTTATCTACCAGAACACCGAAGTTCCATGCAAAGAAGGGAACTCAGATTAAAATCAACATCCTATCAAATAATCGATGGAACACTTTTTAGAAAGAATTATGATGGGATATTTCTTAGATGTCTTGAGAAAGAAGACGCGAGTAAAATGGTCAAAGAGTTACATGATGGCCCTACTGGGAGTCATTATGCTGGAGATACCATGGCTCATAAAATACTCAGAGCTGGTTAATATTGGCCCACTCTCTTCAAATATGCTCATGACTATGCCAGGAATTGTGATGTATGCCAAAGGAGTGTTGGCAAATTGCCGAAAGCAGCAGGACCATTGCAGCCAGTTATTATCTCTGAACCATTTGAGCAATGGGGCATATATTTTATTCGAGAGATAAATCCAATCTCTTCGCTGCAACATCGGTATAACCTTATCGCTATGGATTATTTCACCCAGTGGATAGAAGTTATTCCGCTGCGCCAAGTAAATGAAGACGCAGTTATCTGTTAGTTTTTCATCATTTAATTCAATAGATCTACGATCTTAACTGAAAGAATAACATGTACAACATATCAAGCATAAGAGACAAGAGACAAGAGACACAAAACAATTCACTGGGGAAAACCAAGAAGATGAAAAACCCCGCAACTTCCTCAGAGATAGAATAAGCATCAGTACAAGGATCACAATGATCAAACCCAAGAGATAGATATCTGCAGCATGCTCCTCCTCCACTTGTGCACACTCCTCCTCTCTCTCACTACTGCGAAGTGAGTGAATAATAGAATGTGTAAAATGAGAGAGACACAATCTCTATTTATACACTACTTCACTTGTCTTTTAACTTTAGCTAGGTCGGCCCCAACTTAACCACTTAACATAATTATGACTCGGCTGACCCCCACTAGGGTGGTCTAATAACCCTTTAACCCACATCACTCATGTGGTTTAACTGAACCTGAAGCTTTAACAACTTCATACAAACATATTAGCTATCATAATTACTAGAAAAATAACATAAATTACTAAATAACTTAACAAAAATAAACAAAACCATAACCTATCGAACCGATCCAGCTGGTCCATTGTCATCTGCGTCTTCCATATGATCACTCCAACAAAGCTCATTTGAACCATAGGCGAAGCAACCATTAGCTTCGCCACCCAACCATAGGATCATGCTTTCAGTCGCATGGCCACCCCCGAGCTTTGGGTTGTAGAGCTCACACACAATAATCAAGAAACTCAGCTTGGGATTCCCCCCCACCAAAATTTCTAGCCAAACCCTCAATAGCAACAAGTCATAATCTAATCCAAAATTACGATAGCCATCGAGGATCTGGGTCATTTACCCATTCCCAATCCCTTCCTTTTAAAGGAAAGTTTCGTGCGACACATGTTGCTTCATGCATAAATATATATTTTATTAAATTTCTAATTTAATAATATTCACCCATCCATGTGTTAGTTTCTCTAGGTGATGCACCAACATTACTAAGTTTGCTCATGTTTGTCCCCAAGATATTTCACTTAACTCCTAGATTTGTGGTGTAGGTGGAGTTGACTAGGTGTCCATGCCTAGGATTCCATTTTGTTCATAAATAAATATTTTTAATATTTTTAAATACTTAAAAATATTCTTTCATGTGCAAATGCATAAATAACCATTTCTAATATTTTAAATGACAAAATATTGTTTTATATGCAAATTCATAAATAACAACTTCTAATGTTAAAAGTACTAAAAATGTATTTTCCTAAGTAAATGCTCTAGAAGCAATTTATATGTTTTTAGGCCATTAAGATAACAATCAATTTTACTAGGATCCTGGTGCCACGTTGTTGGGCCTCCCCATTCCTTAATTCATTTCCCTGACATGGCACCACTCTGTTGGGTCCAGTCATCAATCGTTTCTATTTCTCAGCAAGGTACCACATCGTCGGGTCCTTGCGTCCACTCTTTCTATTCTCGACAGGGTACCGCATCATCGGGCACTTCTGCCGCCATCCTTTCATTTTGACTTGTGGGAACTTCATGTAGGGATTTCAGGAGCCGTTACCTTCTATCCTCCGTCTACACGCTATTAGGGACTAATGGCGCTAAGGAGTGATTCGATTCTCACTGCGCGCCCCCCAACTCGTACATGACCAGCTCCGTGGTGGCCCACCTCGTATGCCCGCATGCTTTCCTCTTGAGCAAGCGAATCAATGCTTACCTACTCATGCATGGTATTTTGTCAAAAGTCGACATCGTCGTTGCTCTCCCCGTGTGTGATTTATCTGTACTCTACGACCCTTCAATTCCTTAATGTGTCCGTCGGTGAACTGTTTCACCTGTCGCTACACACATTTCTCACAAACATATATTTGTATTATTGTCCTCAATTATCATAATTTGATTCATCAATCTGCTACTTTGTTAAGCATTTATATTTTACTCATAACATTACTCATTCATCTAATCAAAAATGCATCTTGTCAATATTTACTTTATTTTCTAATTATTTTCTAGATAAAAAATCCCGATTTATCAATAACAATATGCGTTTCTAGAAATATAAATGGAACAGAACTTTTTACTTTTAGATCTCCTATCATATTCTCGATAAAATAACTTCGATTTGCAAGCACAAATATACATTTACATAAATTAGTCAAACACAGAATTTTACATTCAATCTCAAATGCAACTTAATGAAAAACAAATGAATCTTAAATTACATAGAACCTGTATGAGCAGACGCTCCCAGAGTTGAGGTAGATCCAAGGAGAATGCAACTTCAGTCCCGTTGTTGTTTTACACGATCACCGGTGAACCCCTCATAAACAAAATATGAGTGCAGTGCCCTCAAGGCTCGACCGGCTCTGATACCAAATGTAGAGCCCCTACTTTAGGGTCCTCCTAAACTGAACCTAAAACTTTAACAACTTCATACAAACATATTAGCTATCATAATTACTAGAAAAATAAAATAAATTAGTAAATAACTTAACAAAAATAAACAAAACCATAACTTGTCGACCCGATCTAGCTGGTCCATTGCCGTCCGCGTCTTCCATGTGATCCCTCGAGCAAAGTTCATTTGAACCATAGGCAAAGCAACCGTTAGCTTCTCCACTCAACCATAGGCTCATGCTTTCAGTCACATGGCCACCCTCGAGCTTTGGGTCGTAGAGCTCACACACAATAATCAAGAAACTCAGCTTGGGATTCCCCCCACCAAAATTTCCTGCCAAACCCTCAATAGAAGCAAGTCATAATCTAATCCAAGATTACGATAGCCATCTAGGATCTGGGTCCTTTACCCATCCCCAATGCCTTCATTTTAAAGGAAAGTTCCATGCAACACATGTTGCTTCATGCATAAATATATATTTTATTAAATTTCTAATTTAATAATATTCACCCATCCATGTGTTAGTTTCTCTAGGTGATGCACCAACATTACTAAGTTTGCTCATGTTTGTCCCCAAGATATTTCACTTAACTCCTAGATTTGTGGTGTAGGTGGAGTTGACTAGGTGTCCATGCCTAGGATTCCATTTTGTTCATAAATAAATATTTATAATATTTTTAAATACTCAAAAATATTCTTTCATGTGCAAATGCATAAATAACCATTTCTAATATTTTAAATGACAAAATATTGTTTTATATGCAAATTCATAAATAACAACTTCTAATGTTAAAAGTACTAAAAATGTATTTTCCTAAGTAAATGCTCTAGAAGCAATTTATATGTTTTTAGGCCATTAAGATAACAATCAATTTTACTAGGATCCTGGTGCCACGTTGTTGGGCCTCCCCATTCCTTAATTCATTTCCCTGACATGGCACCACTCTGTTGGGTCCAGTCATCAATCGTTTCTATTTCTCAGCAAGGTACCACATCGTCGGGTCCTTGCGTCCACTCTTTCTATTCTCGACAGGGTACCGCATCATCGGGCACTTCTGCCGCCATCCTTTCATTTTGACTTGTGGGAACTTCATGTAGGGATTTCAGGAGCCGTTACCTTCTATCCTCCGTCTACACGCTATTAGGGACTAATGGTGCTAAGGAGTGAGTCGGTTCTCACTGCGCGCCCCCCAACTCATACATGACCAGCTCCGTGGTGGCCCACCTCGTATGCCCGCATGCTTTCCTCTTGAGCAAGCGAATCAATGCTTACCTACTCATGCATGGTATTCTGTCAAAAGTCGACATCGTCGTTGCTCTCCCCGTGTGTGATTTATCTGTACTCTACGACCCTTCAATTCCTTAATGTGTCCGTCGGTGAACTGTTTCACCTGTCGCTACACACATTTCTCACAAACATATATTTGTATTATTGTCCTCAATTATCATAATTTGATTCATCAATCTGCTACTTTTTTAAGCATTTATATTTTACTCATAACATTACTCATTCATCTAATCAAAAATGCATCTTGTCAATATTTACTTTATTCATTCTCATCACAATATCACTCATACAGCTAGTCATTAAGCATCATTCACATGTACATTTTCCATAATCAAAGTTAATCGTTAAACAACATGTAATCATTCATTTACATCAACTATCGAGATACACATATATCATTATTTATTGATTCACAATCAATCCTAATCATGAACACACTCAAAATAAAATCAAAGGCTCATTTTATTAATGTTTCAATCAGTCGGGTCACTCAACAAGTGCCCTCAAGGTCTACAGCTGTTTAGGGACACTACACAGGATTGCCTTCCTCAACCTTGTAGTAAAGGTTGGAATCCGATTTACTCTTGGTAAATCCCAAACCGGATAGAAAGTTGTTTATCCGACCATACCATGTCCTAGGAGCTTGCTTCAAGCCATACAAGGCTTTCTTAATTCTGCACACATACGAATCCCTGTCACGTGTCTCAAAATCAAGTGGCTGCTCCACATACACTTCCTCTTCGACTACACCATATCCATCTGGTGTATATTCCACTTCATCACTTGCAGCCAGGGCAAGTACTGATCTGATGGAAGTGTATCTGGCTACAGGTGCAAAAGTCTCTTCATAATCTATCCCTCTTTCTGGGAGAAACCACGAGCCACAAACCTCGCTTTGTATTTCTCTATGCTACCATCTGCAGCATGCTTGATCTTCTAGATCTACTTGGAAGTAACAACAGACTTCCCTTCTAGTCTCGGGACCACATCCCAGACATCGTTTTTCATGATCGACTAGTACTCCTTGATCATGGCATCCTTCCATTACTGCATCCTGGATCCTGGGAACTTCAGATTCTTCAATATCTTCAATAGATAATTTTCTTGAACTTTGTTGCTGGAACAAATGTTGTTTTCCTTCTTTTGTTGATGATTGCATGCGATCTTTCCTACAAGTCAAATTCAATTGCATGATTAGAAACTTCTCATAGTTTTTAAAAGAAAAAACACATTCTTATGCATAAAGACATATGTCATACAGTCATGCAATTAACTTAGCCAATGCTTCAATACAACATTTATCCATATCCCGTAACTTTCTAGATGCCTTCCATCTCTACCAGAACATTGTTAAGAGTGTGCACAACTCCCAACATGTCAGTAAAGAGGCTTCATTCTAGATAGTTAGCAATGGAATGTTGTACAGTACCATAGGCCACTTACCTATTACTATATTGGTAGTATCTTGTTCATTAATGCAACTTTTCTAAAATGAATAATATACATCCTAAATATAGGAACATAAGTACAACATCATTTAAGTAATCAGAAATGACAATTCAAATACTTGTCTTTGTTTGCTTGTTGGGTGGACTCCCTCTCAATCTTTTCTTCCTTGCAGGAGCTACTGGAGTGTGCTCCCTCTTGATCTTTGCTTCCTGGATTACCTGTCCTTGAACTTATATCCATCATGTACCACTATGCATGCTTAAGTGTGTGCTAGTGTCATCATTGTGTTATCCTCAAGATCTCATACATAACCATACATATATTAGTATAATATTAATACTATCAAAACATTATGATACTAAATACTCTTAACATCTATCGTCATGGTCATTTCATACATAGGTAATAAGCGTTAGTATTCAAGGTTTCAGGGAAGACTTCTTTTACTCATGCATATTCTTATTTGACCATAGGACTCTTCTTGTTAGTCATATCATCAATCAAAGTAAGAAACATAATATGCATAAACCCTCGATTACTTAAAATTCTAAGTTCAAGAATCATCATTATCATTCATACAAAAGTATAAGATCCTAAGACAAGGTAGGATTCTAACTTGAAATATGAAAAACATACCTGGATTATCATATGTTTAACATACCCAAACAATGTCTTCTTGTTCTCTTCAATGACTTGTGCTTTGTAACCTGCATAACTCATAAGTTAACCATTGTAGAATCAAATTATACATACCTCGTAAATAGAGATTCTATGTGATCCATGAGTCTTTGTCTTCATGTCACCATGGTCATATGTTCTAGAACTTGATTTGTACCTTTCATGTTCGTGGACAACATCATCCTCATACAATACCACAGTGTATTAGTACAATCATCTAACCCTAATCAATGAATGTCTTCTATCATTCACATACATTCATACTTTTACTAGGGTGATAAGACAATTCTAATATTAATCAAGATTGTACTAACCTCAATAATATGAAGACAAACATATCATAAAATTAATCATGAACAGATTTCAACACATACGTGTATCTCCTCAAGTCATACATGACGATATTTCTTGTAGTCTTCTTATGTAAGGCCTTAGCCTCATGTCCATCTGAAACTAGAACTTCTTCACTTATGTAGGTGTCCAATTCATTCTCTTCAATCCTCTTTGATTTGCTGATACTGGATCTGGAGCTGGATTAGGGTTTGTTAGAGAAACCCTAAAAATTCAAACTTTGAATTTCAAACCTCTAATTGGATGAAAAGATGTGCCTTGCTGAGCTAATCAAGCTATTATACTTCAATTTTGAAATCTCCAAAATTTGACGCCTCAAAATTGCCTTTGAAACTTCCAGATCTTCTTGACAGGATCACGAACTAGGGTTTGATAAAGCCCGGTCTTCTACCCATCCAAAAAGTTTGATCTTGTGTTCTAAACTTCGATTTTTCTTGTGAAAATCCTCACAGTGGATCCAAAGAGATGATGTAAACCTCACAATAAAAGAATTTAGGAAAATAAAAGATAATAGAGCAGCAGAACATAGATCCAATGGAAATCAGATAGGAGCAGAATATTCACACATGTTTCATTAATATGAATAGTAAAACAATAATGATACAATGCACAAGATTCAAATACCAAGGGTGTAATTCGAATTAGCGAACATGGAGAGATCAAGAGATCACTGGAGTGTCATCAAAGCACAACTATAAGTCTTCATTATCATCAGTGGAGTCATCAATACACAAGTAACTGTCAACCATCAGTCAAACTGAGTATAACTGAGTGTGGTAGGTGTAACTGAGTGTAACTGGCACTAACTGAATGAAGGAGGCTCAGTGGAGGGTGGATGAGGAGCTAACTAGAGTCAGAATGGGCAGTCTAGTCTCACTGGAGGTCCTTCAGAGTTATACAGTCAATTGAGAGTCAGTCTAGCCTTAAATCAAGGAAAGAACTAAGAATAACTCAACTTAATTGAAGTACAATGGAATGGTAGGTCAGAGAGGGCGCATGAGATGCATGCAGGGTGCACTGAGCACTAGGAGGGCTAAAATTGATAAGTAAGAAGCTCTAGGGCTAGCTAACTGAGGGATAGGTGTTGGGACTGATGACTGGGATGCATGCATGTAGAAATGCATGCAAGACTGAAACTACAAATGATGAAAATGTTGGTAGGACTAGGATGGAGTATCGGAATATCCTAACACCCCCCCTTAATCCATCCTAGGCCCTGGTAACTAGGACCAAAGGTCACCCATACAATCAAATAGATAATAAAAAAAAGAACTCCCCATAAACTGAGGAAATGGGGAAAACCTCTTGGGAAAAATACCCCCCCTCAAAAGCACAGTAAAACAACTCAAAGAACCATCATATTAAGCAGAAAAGGAAGAAGATTTCCTTAGTGAAAGCTTTTGCAAAAAACTTGGCAAGCTGATCATCTGTAGGATGCTAATGCAAGTGCTAGATCTGGATCCGATCTTCTGATGTGCCTTCCACTCTATAGAGAATGTATTGGACTAACCAAGTCTTTCAAGAAACCTTTCTACCACTGGAACGAATGGATGATGATGAGTCTTCCCAAGGGATGGAAGAGTGAACCCCACCATCATGTTGCATCTCTCATGGAGAGGTAGATGGCATAATGCAAGGTTGGCATGGTGCAGAAATTTGGTAGTTTTGTGAGCATATGAATCCTCAACTGTGTTCTCAGTAGCTGCAAGGACTGTGTGAGCCCATGTTCGCCTTGTCTATGGATTGAGAACATGTCTTGGTTCTGGATCTGAATTTGAATGTTCTTGAACTTTGATTTCAACATCAAGATCTTCATCTCCATCTTCATTAGAAGAAAATTCACTCAGATCTTCATCAGATTTCGAAGGAGTAGGAAGAGAGAAGTGCAGAAAATGAGAGAACTCATATACCTTGGAGGCATGATTTGCAAGTTCCCTTTCGCTATAGTATTCCCAGTAGAGATGTTTGTAATCTCAATTGTGTCGGGACCAAAAGTCACCTTCTTTGCTGATCCGATGTGAGTCATCTGATATACAGACAACAAATTTGATGTCAAAGAGGGAACGAATAGAACATTCTTGAACTTTCCATGCCCCATATGTACTATACCCAACCCTTTGGTAGAGATTTGAGAGTTGTCTCCCATGAGAATAATAGGCCCATCTTTGAGATCTGAAGAAGAAAATGATTCTTCAAAGGAAACCATGTGGTTGGAGGTTCCAGAATCTATGAGGAGGGCCTTTGATTTTGAAAAACCAGCCATCAATGCATGGAAATCCTCATGGCCATCAGATCCATTTCAAGAATCAGATATCTTTGCATATTTTGGAATAGCAATTTTGTTTTGTTCATGAAGCTTGGTTAGTTGATCTATTTTCTTGTGCATTCAAGATCTCTCTAGGTGGTATCCTCTCTTGCAGTAGGGACACTCAGATCTTTTCTATTTTTCCTTCTTGGAGCTGGAGGCTCCTTTTGATGGACTTGAAATGTCATTCAGCTTGTATTTAGATGGATTCTTTTCCTTTCCTTTTTGCCTCCCTTTCACATTCGTCCCACTTGCTTCTCCAGCTAGAAGAGATAGATATTTGGAGGCCTTGATGGCACCCATTTGAATCAATTTGTCTTCTTCTTGAATGAGAGCTGCAGTAAAAACTTCTAAGGTTTGCATCTTCCATCCAGGGATTGACATTCACCCAGAGTGGAAGGCAGATACAAAGAAAGAAAATGGAGGTCCTAGCTTACTCAGAATGGAGAGCACCAATTTCTCATCCCTTTTATTAATGACACACTACTTGCATTGCATAACCAAGTTTTTAAATTTCGAGAAGAATTGTTGAATGGTCTCAAAATAACTTGGTTGTAGGGCAATCAATTCATTTTCCAGAGCATGTCCTCTTAACTCATCTTGTTTTCCAAAGAGGCCTTCTAATTTCATCCATACCTCTCTTGGATTATTCAACCCTTCGAGATGAAATAGTAGATCTCTAAAAATATAAATGCACATGTAACCAAAAGCTGCATCTAATTGATTTAGATACTTGGCTTTCTCCATAGCTGCATGTGGTTTGGCTTATCTCCCCATTATTACCCTGTATATGTTAGGATATTCCTATACTCCATCCTAGTCCTACTAGCATTTTCATTATTTGCATTTTCAGTCTTGCATGCATTTCTGCATACATCATGCATTTCTGCATGCAGCATGCATTCTGTATGCATGCATGCAATTGCATCCATCCCAGTCATTAGTCCTAGAGCTTAGTGTGCCCTTCCTCCTTGATTTAAGGAATCCACTCGTCCTCTCTCACCTACCACTCAATTGCACTTCAGTTAATTGATTTATCATCGGTTCTTTCCTTGATTTAAGGCTAGATTGACTCTCAACTGACTGTATCACTCCGATGGACCTCCAGTGAGACTAGACTGCCCATTCTGACTCTAGTTAGCTCCTCATGCACCCTCCACTGAGCCTCCTTCATTCAGTTAGTTCCAGTTACACTCAGTTACACCTACCACACTCAGTTTGACTCAGTTTGACTGATGGTTGATAGTTACTTGA
Source organism: Larix kaempferi (assembly GCA_027924585.1). Taxonomy (NCBI): domain Eukaryota; kingdom Viridiplantae; phylum Streptophyta; class Pinopsida; order Pinales; family Pinaceae; genus Larix; species Larix kaempferi. Next base: position 4,441,568 of record BSBM01001136.1, on the reverse strand, counting down.
GCATTGATGACTCCACTGATGATGAGATAGAATTCTAGTTGTGCTCCAATGACACTCCAATGGTCTTTTGATCACTCCATGAACGCTAATTAGAATTGCCACCTTGGCATTCAAATCCTCATGCATTGTACTACTTATTTTTCCATATTTTTTGAGTAATGAATTAGTGTGTGTGAAGTTATTTTGCTTCTATCTGAGTTCTACTGTATTATTATTTTGTGCTCATTTTACTGCATTGACCACTCTTAATCTTATTCCTAAATTCTTTCATTGTGAGATATACATCAAATATTAGATCTGCTGTGAATATTTTCACATTGTATCACTGTATGTTGAGAGTACTGTTTATCTCCATTCCTGAGAGTTTTTTGCAAGTTATTATCAAGATTTCGAGTGCAGCAGTTGCAGCAGCTTCTGCATTTTTGTAGCAGTAGCAGTTGCAGATATTTTCTATTGTTTTTGTAGGTCTTCTACAGCTTCCATGTATTCAGAAGAAATATATCCTCCTCCATTCAACTATGATCCTCTTTCTCCATTCAACTAGGATGAATGGAAACCAAAGATGATAGCACATTTGAAGAAAAATGGTCTCTTTGATTATTCTTTTGAAAGAGAGTTTGAATCCTCTAAAGAAGAGATTCACTAGTTAAATAATGGTGACAGAGCCATGGGAACCATGATGGTTTCTATGTCTCGATGCTTGGTAAACCAATTCATTGATGATGTTGAATCTCCAAAAGAGCTATGGGCCCATCTGGATGAAATATTTGGCAAGCAGAATGAAGGGATTGGTCCAAACCCTTTCGAGAGAAAGCAAAGTGATGCATTCGGCCTCCTTGATGATCTCATTGATCATGAATCAGTATCAAACATATCTCATATTGAATTTGTCCACACAGAAGAAGAACTTGCATATTTTGCACTCATGCTCCAAATTTCTTCTATTTCAAATTCTGTGCCAGCTCACATTCTAGAAATTGCAGAAGGTCCTAAATCCTCTCTTGCACCAGAGTTTGTTGGTTTGCATCATGATCTATTAAATGTTCAAGAGGTAAAATCAACCATTGAAGGTAATCCATTCGCTCTCCTTGATCACTCACCTCTTATGTACTACTATATGATCATTATTTCATGCTTTCAAAAGGTTATTGAAGATAATGGCCATTTCCATTCACTTGGGATAATTTCTCATTCTCTTACTGGTTTTGATCTCACCTCTGATGGTTCAAAGTGTTAGAAAAATAGGATCGCAGAGAAATAACAAAAAACATAAATGCAAATATAATCACACACACATTACAAGAGAGACACAGGGATATCGTGGTTCACCCAACTTGGGCTACATCCACACTAAATTTTCCAGTCCTTATTATTATTCTGTCTAGCAAAGTGAAGGGATACAACCTGTAGCACAACCGCTGCACTTCCTCTTCACTATCTCACAGTCTCTCTTCTTTGATATCATAGATCTTTACAATGCATAAAACCTAATACATCAACCCTAGCCGTATTACAATGTCTTTCTTTTATAAGGGAAATACAATGAGAAAATACCATGGGTTACCCAAACCTAGGGTACAGACACTGTTGAATAATAATATCTCTGAATCTGGAGATTAGGCTCCACAACCAACAATCTCCCACCAAGAGACTGATCACAACAACTCCACCGCTGTTGCACTTGCTGGACCTTGGACTTGGAAACTTTCTCATCTTCACCTTCATGCTAGAAGACCAATTGAAACCGAGCAGGAATTCAGTTTCTCTCTGGTCACTACCTTTGTGAACATGTCTGCAGGATTCTGGCTAGTGTGTATCTTTTCCAGCTTCAACAGTTCATCTTCCAGAACAGAGCGTATGAAATGGTAATTGAGCTATATATGTTTAGTACTGGAATGGAATGTTGAGTTCTTTGCAAGATGAATGACACTCTGGTTGTCACTATACAACCTGTTATCCTTCTGCTTCTTAACCAATTCCTCCATAAACCTCTACAACCAAATCATCTCTTTACTAGCCTCTTTAACATCAACATACTCTGCTTCTGTTGTTGAAAGTTCAAAAACCTTCTGCAGTTTCGAAATCCAACTTACTGTTGTTCCACCTATAGTAAACACATACTCTGTGGTGCTCCTTCTGCTATCCTTATCACCTGCCATATCTGCATCAACATATCCCTATAGAACAGTGTCTGAACCTCTAAAACATAATGCCTGAGTGGTAGTACCTCTCAAATACCTAAGAATCCACTGTATTGCCTTCCAATGTTCTTTACTTGGATTGTTCATATATCTGCTCACAACTCCCACTACTTGTGCAATATCTGGTCTTGTGCACACCATGACATACATCAAGCTGCCAACTGCTAATTGATAGGGAATCTTGGATATGTAATTTGTCTCTTCTTGTGTCTTGGGACACATTTCCTTACTTAGATTGAAATGGATGGCCAAAGGTGTACTTACTGGTTTTGCATTCTGCATTTTGAAACTCTCCAACACCTTTTGTATGTACTAACTCTAAGATAGTGTTAATTTGTGATTTTCCCTGTCTCTCGTTATTCTCATACCAAGGATTTGCTTTGCAGCACCCAAATCCTTCATCGCAAATGAATCAGCTAGCTTCCTTTTGAGTACATTTATATCCTGCATGTTAGACCCTGCAACAAGCATGTAATCCACATACAATAACAAGATAATATATCTTTCACTGTCTAGCTTCTTGAAATAAACACACTGGTCAGAATGACATATACTATAACCTTCTTCTGTCATAAACCTATCAAATTTTAAATCCCACTACCTTGGAGCTTACTTCAAGCCATACAAACTCTTTTTCAACCTGCATACCAAGTTCTCCTTACCTTTGACCTCATACTCTTGTGGCTGCTGCATATATATCTTTTCCTCCAAATCCCCATGGAGAAAGGTTGTTTTTACATCTAACTGTTCAAGATGCAAATCTTCTACCGCCACTAGACTTAAGATAGTCCTAATTGAAGTCATCTTAACAACAGGAAAAAATATTTCATCAAAATCTATACTTTTCTTCTGTGCAAAACCCTTTACAACAAGTCTCTCCTTGTACCACTTCTTACCTCCTTCTTCTTCCTTCAACCTGCAAATCCATTTCTTCTGCAATGCTCTTTTACCTGCAGGCAACTGAACCAAATCCCAAGTCTGGTTTCCTACCAATGAGTCCATCTCCTCATTCATGCCTTGCTCCCACTTCTTTCTAGTTTCCACCTGCATTGCTTCTTCATAACATTCTAGTTCACAAGCATCGGTCATCAACAAATAATACATTGAAGGAGAGTATCGTTCAGGGAGCCTACTTAACCTGGTATATCTTCTTGCAGTTGCAAGAGTTTCAGGAACTTGTTGTTGTTCTTGATTTTCTAGCACCTTTGGAACTTTATTTTCTATAATTTCATCAAGTATTATGTACTCTGTGTTTTCCATTTCCTGTTTCTTTCCCTGCAACTAATCTTTATACATGACCTTTTCATTGAATATGACATATCTATTTCTAATGATTTTGTGATTTTCATAATCCCATAAACAATAACCAAAATCATCAACCCCATATCCAATAAAGGTACATTTCTTGGATTTATCTCCAAGCTTTGTTCTATTTTCTTTATCAATATGGACAAATGCTTCACAACCAAACGTTCTCAGAAATGAGTAATTTACCTTTTTATCTGTCCATGCCTTTTCTGAAATACCATCATCCAAAGCACTTGAAGGTCCTCTATTTATTAAATAAACAACAATATTTACAGCATCCGTGCAAAACTGTAAAGGCAACCCTGCTTGCAGTCTCATACACCTTGCACGCTCCATGATCGTTCTGTTCATCCTTTCTGACACACCATTTTCTTGTGGTGTTCCTAGGAATGTCTTCTCTCTATGAATCCCATGGTATGAATAGTAACTATCAAACTTCTTGCGCAGTACTCACCTCCATTATCAAATCTAAGACACTTCAACCTTTTTCCTGTCTCATTCTCAACCAAAGCTTTCCACTTCTTAAAAGTAGCAAACACATCAAATTTATGTCTAATGCAATAAACCCAAGTTTTCCTAGTTGCATCATCAATAAATGTAACATAATAACGAGAGACACCAAGAGATTGTACCTGAGCCGGTCCCCATACATCTGTATGCACTAACTCTAACTTTTCATTCGTCTTTTGTTTCCCAACCTTGAGAAATCTGACTCTCTTATGTTTTCCATAAACACAGTTCTCACAGAATTCCAAACTTACCTGCTTCAAATCTGGCAGCAACTTCCTTGAGTGGAGAATCTGCATCCCCTTCTCACTCATGTGGCCAAGTCTATGATGCCACAATGTTGTATCTGTTCCTATGGAAGCTAAAGAGATAGAATGGTCAGTATTATGAGGACATAAATACAATGTACCTACCCTATCTCCTTTTTCTATTACCATTGATCCTTTAGTGATCTTAGATAGCCGCCATCTCCCAACTGCCCTATTGAGATCAGATTTCTTTTCATAGCAGGAATATGCCTAACATATTTTAACAGCCAGTCAGTTCCATTCTTAACTTTTATCCATACCTTACCCATTCCAACAATTTTACATGGCTCATCATCACCCAATAAAACATGTCCAAAATCGTCGGGAACATAATCATGAAAGTATTTCCTATGGGGTGTAGCATGACATGAAGCCCCTGAATCTACTACCCAATAATCACTAGTATTATCTAATGCAAGAATCAAAGCATCTTGTAACACATCACCTACTACGTTTGCTTCCTGAGTAGTTTCCTTCTGTGCATCTCCTTTCTTCTTTAGAGATCTGCAGTCTTTCTTCAGATGTCCTTTCTATCCACAGTTCCAGCACTCTATCTTTCCCAGTCTGGACTTTGATATTCCCGTTTTGGACTTCCCACGATTACCTTGGCTCTTTCCTCTCTCATTTTGCCTTCCCCTAGTCTGCATGGTCAACGCATTACCTGATGTCTCATCTGTTCTTTTTCTTCGCATTTCCTCATTAAGAATAACACCAATAACATCATCAAATTTCAAGTGTTTGAACCAGAGATAGAGTTACTTACAGCCATGGCCAAGCTATTCCATCTTTCTGGCAATGAACACAAGATTAGAAGATCCCTAACCTCATCATCAAAGTTCACACTTACAGAACTTAGTTGATTTGTTACCGTATTAAACTCATTTAAATGATCAGTAACAGATCCACCTTCAGACATCTTCATATTAAATAAACGATTCATTAGAAATACCTTGTTGGAGACCAAGGGTTTTTCATACAGCTTACCCAATGCGCTCATCAAACCCTCCATTGTCTTTTCTTTTGAGATATTGAAAGCCACTGATGAATCCAGGCTCAGTCGTATTGTTCCTAGAGCCTTTCTGTCAAGAACCTCCCATTCTTCATCCTTCATATCCGCTGGCTACTTTGCTCTACCTCCCAACGGTAGGAATAGATCCTTGTAGTACAAATAGTCCTCCATTTGCATCTTCCATAACTGAATTTTTTTCCATTAAACTTCTAGACCTTAAACTTTCCTTCTTTAGCCATTGCTCCCACTCGAACCAGAAACCCTAGCTTCCTGCGGGTTTATCTGCCAAATAGACCTTTGGCTCTGATACCAATTGTTAGAAAAACAGGATGGTAGAGCAATAACAATAAACATAAATGAAAATATAATCACACACACATTAGAAGAGAGACACAGATATATCGTTGTTCACCCAACTTGGGCTACGTCCACACTAAAGTTGCCTTTCCTTATTATTATTTCGTCCAGCAAAGTGAAGGGATACAACCTGCAACACAACTGTTTCACTTCCTCTTCACTGTCTCACGGTCTCTCTTATTTGATCTTAGAGATCTTTACAATGCATAAAACCTAATACATCAACCCTAGCCGTGTTACAATGTCTTTATTTTATAAGGAAAATACAATGGTAAAATATCACGGGTTACCCAAACCTGGGGTATGGACACAGCTGAATAATAATATCTCTAAATCTAGATATTAGGTTTCAAAACCAACACAAAAGAGATCTCAATAAACCATGTTTCAAGTCTTGGAGCTGATTTAAAATCCAAGTAATCACTACTTGGGATAATTTATCATGCATATGATGGTTTTGATCTCACCCCTACTGGTTGAAAGGAGATCTCAAGAAACCATTTATCAAGTCTTGGAGATGATTTGGATTCCAAGCAATCACTATTATTTGATTTTTTTTTGGCATAATCTCACCCATGATGGTTCGAAGGAGAAGACCAAAGACTATCTGCAGATTCATAGATTTGATCCTACCTTAGCTAATTCAAATCACAGGTTCAAGGACCATCTTCGTACTTTTGGATTTGTTCTCATCACATTCGATCTGAAGAGAAAGTACAAGCACATGCTTACTAAGCATGATCCACTTCTTCCCAAGAAGAATATACCTCCAGACATATGACCAAGCATCACACCTGCTTGTGTTTGGAGAATTTTTTTTTGTGTGTGCCTTACAGTCTATTTTGAGGGGGGGGTGTTTTTCCCATGAGGTTTTCCCCATTTCCTCGGTTTATTGACTGTTATTATTCATTGTATTGGGTGACCTTTGGTCTTAGCTACAAAGGCCCAGGATGCATTAAGGGGGGGTGTTAGGATATTCCTATACTCCATCCTAGTCCTACCAACATTTTCATTATTTTCATTTTTAGTCTTGCATGCTTTTGTGCATCCAACATGCATTCTACATGCATGCATGCAATTGCATGCTTCCCAGTCATCAGTCCCAACACCTAGCCTTAGTTAGCCAGCCCCTGGGAGCTTCTCTCAGATCAATTTTAGCCCTCCTAGAGCTTAGTGTGCCCTTCCTCCCTTATTTAAGGAAGCCACTCGTCCTCTCTCACCTACCATTCAATTGCACTTCAGTTAATTGAGTTATCATCAGTTCTTTCCTAGATTTAAGGCTAGACTGACTCTAAACAGACTGTATCACTCTGATGGACCTCCATTGAGACTAGACTGCCCATTCTGACTCCAGTTAGCTCCTCATGCGCCTTCCACTAAGCCTCCTTCATTCAATTAGTTCTAGTTACACTCAGTTACACCTACCACACTCAGTTAGACTCAGTTTGACTGATGGTTGACAGTTACTTGGGCATTGATGACTCCACTAATGATGAGATAGACTTCTAGTTGTGCTCCGATGACACTCTAGTGATCTTTTGATCACTCCATGAAGGCTAATTCGAATTGCCACCTTGGCATTCGAATCCTCATGCATTGTACTACTTACTTGTCCATATTGTGAATAATGAATTGGTGTGTGTGAAGTTATTTTGCCTCTATCCGAGTTCTATTGTATTATTATTTTGTTGCTCATTTTAGTGCATTGACCACTCTTAATCTTATTCCTAAATTCTTTCATTGTGAGGTATACATCAACTCTTAGATCTGTTGTGAGTATTTTCACAGTATAGAGATTTTTTTCTCAATAACACTTCCATGTCAGCCTTCCAATCAAAATAATTGAAAGGGGTGAGGATTCTAGGAGAAAGAGGATCATTCGAATTGCTCATCTTAACTGATGGAGCGAATGCAAAGGTGAAACTGCTGCTACTGCTGCTGGAACTTCAAATTACCTACAAAAAACTCTCAAGAATGGAGGTAGAATATACTCTCAAATGGATCTGATACCATGTGAAAACCCTCACAGTGGATCCAAAGAGATGATGTAAACCTCACAATGAAAGAATTTAGGGAAATAGAAGAGAATAGAGCAGTAGAACATAGATCCAATCGAAATCAGATAGTAGCAGAATATTCACACATGTTTCATTAATCTGAATATTAAAAAAATAATGATACAATGCACAATATTCAAATACCAAGGGTGTAATTCGAATTAGCTTGCATGGAGAGATCACAATATCACTGGACTGTCATCAAAGCACAACTAGAAGTCTTCATCATCATCAATGGAGTCATCAATGCACAAGTAACTGTCAACCATCAGTCAAACTGAGTCTAACTGAGTGTGGTAGGTGTAATTGAGTGTAACTAGAACTAATTGAATGAAGGAGGCTCAATGGAGGGCGCATGAGGAGCTAACTGGAGTCAGAATGGGCAATCTAGTCTCACTAGAGATCCATCGGAGTCATCTAGTCAGTTGAGAGTCAGTCTAGCCTTAAATCCAGGAAAGAACTGAGGATAACTCAACTTAACTGAAGTACAATTGAATGGTAGGTGATAGAGGGCGCATGAGATGCATGCAACTTGCATGCAGGGAGCACTAAGAACTAGGAGGGCTAAAACTGATCAGTAAGAAGCTCCTGGGGCTAGGTGCTGGGACTGATGACTGGGATGCATGCAATTGCATGCAGAAATGCATGCAAGACTGAAATTGCAAATGATGAAAATGCTGGTAGGACTAGGATGGAGTATAGGAATATCCTAAAATTTCTAAGGAGCTTCCATCCATGGTCATAGATTTAAAACATTCCATCTTTTGCAGAAGCCCTAATTTTTCACCTTTCTGATCAAAATCCCGAACTAGGGTTTGATCAAGCTCGACCTTCTGTGTAACCAAAAAATTCGATCTTGGTCTCTAAATTTTGATTTTGATGAGGAGCATTCAGCCGTGGTCTCTGATTCCAAAAATTCCAACTTTCGTCGAAGCCCTAAATTGCTGCAGCAATGACAAGCCAAGAATGAAGGCACTCAGAATCCCATTATGTTTTGATCCACAGGGTTTGAAATTTTGGATCCACAGGGTCTGAAACTTCGGCCTGTGGTGTGTTGACCTGTCATATTTCCATCCCCACAAGGATGACCTCAATTGGATTCTCTGAGAGAGAGTTATTCCAAGTGTCGTAACACGACTTGTTTATGGGATAACTCAAGAGAAAAAGCTTGTACGACGTGCCATGTGTGACTGGTTCAATTTTGGCCTCTAAAAAGTGGACTTGTGAAAGTATATTCCGTCCCCTACCTATCACTATTTACGAAATTTCATTTGGAGCTTCCTATCCCAAGTTGTGACCTTTTTTCCTAGGTCACCTGTTTATGACTAAGATCTGGAAGAGGCAGAAACCCTAGATTGTACGGATCATATCTAACAATGTGCAATGAATCAAATGCTATGCATCAGACACAAGGTACATGGGGATGTTACCTTCGACCTGTAGAAGTTTCAAATCCTAAACCTTCTCTAAAATGGATTTATAGCGAAAGTCCCACAATGACTGGTTTTTTCTATATCAAGCCCTAGCTTTCAATTTGTCGCAAGTGCAACAAGTCTCATAAATGCCATACCATGCCTTTCTTCAGGCTAGCTCTAATACCTTGTTATTTTTTAATCATTTAACTCAATAGATCTAGGATCTTAACTGAAAGAACAACATGTACAACATATCAAGCATAAGAGACAAGAGACAAGAGACACAAAACATTTCATCGAGGAAAACCAAGAAGGTGAAACACCCCACAACTTCCTCAGAGATAGAATAAGCATCAGTACAAGGATCACAATGATTAAACCCAAGATATAGATATATTCAGCAGCATGCTCCTCCTCCACTTGTGTGCACTCCTCCTCTCTCTCACTAATGCGAAGTCAGTGAATAATAGAATGTGTATAATGAGAGAGACACAGTCTCTATTTATACACTACTTCACTTGTCTTTTAACATTAGTTGGGTTGGCCCCAACTTAACCACTTAACATAATGTTGATTGGGCCGACCCCCACTAGGGTGGTCTAATAAACCATCAAGTATAAGTTACGACACTTACAATATAACTTGCGACACATACAAGTACAACTGACGACACTTCCAATCGGAGGAATATTACATCTCCTTTGGGGATACAATAAAGTACAAATACAATAACAAGTGAATATATTCTGAAGTTACAAATAAATCAACATTATCAAGTTCCTACAAGAAAACATCATAACTAGGTTTGGGGTTCCATTTTCTCTAGATTTGATAATGCAACTTATTTTTCATCTATGAAATTAAATACATTTGTTTACGAAAGAGGAATAAAATTACACTATTAAACAAATTAGTATCCCCAAGTAAATGGACTAGCTGAATCCATAAATAAAAATCTCATCCGAATTCTTAAGAAAATTGTCATTGAGAATCAGAGAAGTTGGCATACATCCCTCCCAAATGCTTTATGGGTAGATAGAGTTAACCAAAAGAATGCCTTAGGAGTCTCCTTGTACACACTAGTATATGGGAAGGAATCCATACTCCCTCCTAATATATTGCTCCCATCTTTGCAACAAGCCCAAGCCTCATGAGGTTCCAGCAGTGGAATCCTATAGTCAAGAATTAACACCCTGCTGAAGCTTGAAGAGTCACAACAGAAATCCAAATATAGGTTCCACCAACACCAAGACATTGTCAAGAGGTGGTTTGATAAGCAAAAATATGGAAAAAGGAGTTTTGAAGTAGGTGACTTGGTTCTGAAGTGGGATCACCCACATGATGATAAGGGAAAGCACACAAAATTTCATTAATTATGGCTTGGCCCTTACCAAATTTCTGATAAGCTCAGCCTGTCAACATACAAACTCAAAGACTTACAAGGGGAGGAAGAAAATATCCCTATCAATGGCCTTGCTTTAAAGAAGTACTTCACGTAGGTTAGGGTTTCTTTTTGTACATAAATAAACTTATCTTGTTTTGTTTTAAGTTTGCTTTTTCTATTTTGAGTAGTCTTGTTCTCCTCAATGACTTGTGCTTAGTAACCTGCATAACTCATAAGTTAACCATTGTAGAATCAAATTATACATACCCCGTAAGTAGAGATTCTATGTGATCCATGAGTCTTTGTCTTCATGTCACCATGGTCATATGTTCTAGAACTTGATTTGTACCTTTCATGTTAGCGGACAACATCATCCTCATACAATGCCACAGTGTACTAGTACAATCATATAACCCTAATCAATGAATGTCTTCTATCATTCACATACATTCATACTATTACTAGGGTGATAAGACAATTCTAAGATTAATCAAGATTGTACTAACCTCAATAATATGAAGACAAACATATCATAAACTTAATCATGAACAGATTTCAACACATATTTGTATCTCCTCAAGTCATACATGACGAGATTTCTTGTAGTCTTCTTATGTAAGGCCTTAGCCTCATCTCCATCTAAAACTAGAACTTCTTCACTTATGTAGGTGTCCAATTCATTCTCTTCAATCCTCTTTGATTTCCTGATACTGGATCTGGATCTGGATTAGGGTTTGTTAGAGAAACCCTAAAAATTCAAACTTTGAATTTCAAACCTCTGATTGGATGAAAAGATGTGCCTTGCTGAGCTGATCAAGCTGGTATACTTCAATTTTGAAATCTCTAAAATTTGACCCCTCAAAATTGCCTTTGAAAATTCCAGATCTTCTCGACATGATCCCGAACTAGGGTTTGATAAAGCCCGGTCTTCTGCCCATCCAAAAAGTTTGATCTTGTGTTCTAAACTTCGATTTTTCTTGTGAAAATCCTCACAGTGGATCCAAAGAGATGATGTAAATCTCACAATGAAAGAATTTAGGAAAATAGAAGAGAATAGAGCAACAGAACATAGATCCAATGGAAATCAGATAGGAGCAGAATATTCACACATACTTCATTAATATGAATACTAAAACAATAATGATAGAATGCACATGATTCAAATACCAAGGGTGTAATTCGAATTAGTCACCATGGAGAGATCAAAAGATCACTGGAGTCTCATCAAAGCACAACTAGAAGTCTTCATTATCATCAGTGGAGTCATCAATACACAAGTAACTGTCAACCATCAGTCAAACTGGGTATAACTCAGTGTGGTAGGTGTAACTGAGTGTAACTAGCACTAACTGAATGAAGGAGGCTCGGTGTAGGGTGCATGAGGAGCTAACTGGAGTGAGAATGGGTAGTCTAGTCTGACTGGAGGTCCATCGGAGTGATACAGTCAGTTGAGAGTCAGTCTAGCCTTAAATCAAGGAAAGAACTGAGGATAACTCAACTTAATTGAAGTACAATTGAATGGTAGGGCAGAGAGGACGCATGAGATGCATGCAAAGCACACTGAGCACTAGGAGGGATAAGACTGATAAGTAAGAAGCTCTCGGGACTAGCTAACTGAGGGCTAGGTGCTGGGACTGATGACTGAGATGCATGTAGAATGCATGCTGCATGCAGAAACGCATGCAAGACTGAAACTGCAAATGATGAAAATGCTGGTAGGACTAGGATGGAATATCATAATATCTTAACACCCCCCCTTAATCCATCCTAGGCCCTGGTAACTAGGACCAAAGGTCACCCATACAATCAAATAAATGATAAAAAAAAGAACTACCCATAAACTGAGGAAATGGGGAAAACCTCATGGGAAAAATACCCCCCCTCAAAAGAACAGTAAAATAACTCAAAGGACCATCATACTTAGCAGAAAAGCAAGAAGATTTCCTTAGTGAAATCTTCTGCAAAAAACTTGGCAAGTTGATCCTCTGTAGGATGCTAATGTAGGTGCTAGATCTAGATCCGGTCTTCTGATGTGCCTCCCACTCTGTAGAGAATTTATTGGACGAACCAAGTCTTTCAAGAAACCTTTCTGCCACTGGAACAAATGGATCATGATGAGTCTTCCCAAGGGATGGAAGAGTGAACCCCACCATCATGTTGCATCTGTCATGGAGAGGTAGATGGCATAATGCAAGGTTGGCATGGTGTCGAAATTTGGTAGTTCTGTGAGCAGATGAATCCTCAACTATGTTCTCAGTATCTGCAAGGACTGTGTGAGCCCATGTTGGCCTTGTCTCTGGATTGAGAACATGTGTTGGTTCTGGATTTGAATTTGAATTTTCTTGAACTTTGATCTCAACATCAAGATCTTCACCTCCATCTTCATTAGAAGAAAATTCACTCAGATCTTCATCAGATTTCAAAGGAGTAGGAAGAGAGAAGGGCAGAAAATGAGAGAACTCATATGCCTTGGAGGCATGATTTGCAAACCCTTTTGCTATAGTATTCCTAGTAGAGATGTTTGTAATCTCAACTGTGTCGGGACCAAAAGTCACCTTCTTTGGTGATCCGGTGTGAGTCAATTGATATACAGAAAACAAATTTGTTGTCAAAGAGCGAACGAATAGAACATTCTTGAACTTGCCATGCTCCATATGTACTGTACCCAACCCTTTGGCAAAGATCTGAGAGTTGTCTCCCATGTGAATAGTACGCCCATATTTGAGATCTAAAGAAGAAAATGATTCTTCAAAGGAAACCATGTGGTTGGAGGCTCCAGAATCTACACGGGGGGTTCACTCAATGAACTTGTTACATAGCACTATCGTTCGCATGACATTAAATAATACCCCTAATTTCACTAAATATTGAAAAATGCATCCTAAAATTGTATTGATGAACCCCCCTCCCAATATGCATTTCCAATTAAGAAAACCCCTAGTTTCACCATATATTGTAGGTATCCATTTTTATCAACCCATTTTTAACACCCCCTTTATATCATATTATGAATTTGTAACAAACAAGATCCCTAACACATCTTAGTATAAAAAAACAAGATGCTAAATAAAATAATAGTATAATGCTAATAATGATCCCACTAGGATTGCAGGTGCGACTGATCAATTGGTAGCATTGAATAGTGGAATACCCAAAGAAATAGTACTAGGGAAGGAAAAATGCATAAAACACAACCTAGTAAAGAGATCAACATAACAAAGAATGTAAAAGACTGATAGTCCAATTGTTAGTGCAATGCTTAGAAAATATGAGAATTGCAAATGTTTCACACCACAACCTGCCAATCTACCAATTTTATATCATGTAAATACGAATATAGCCATAGAGAACTCATGTTTTCTATAAGCTTAATAAATTAAACTCCATAAAAATGAAAAATTGAAACCCTTTTGTGGAAGGACACCCCTACCTTCCTATCAATGCAAACATCATTGATGTTTGAACCCAAATGAACATAGAACAATTCCTTTTACTTTTCAATAACACCATATGATCATGTGTATAGCTTGGCTTTTGGTCATTCACAAGATCCAATGAATTGCCTCCACTTCCTCTACATTTATTCTTGAAATCACAGGAATTAACAACATTTAGTTACCTTTTCTCGGGTTATATCTCGTTTTTGTTATCTTTAAAAGATAGGGAAAAATCTCCATTGTTAGGTTTCAAGCATGCAATAGTTATAAAGATACACAGATGGTGAAACTTATATGATACCATTTCATGGTCATGATAACACATAGGGTATGTAAATAAGGATTTAGATTTTCACCCATGTTTGTGTTAATTCCAATACAATATTAAGACAGATGCCTTGCATATAAGAATTGAAATTACAATTATGAATGTGCCAAATATAACTCAATCTAACAACTATTCCTAACTGGCAATGTGAAAATAATAAAGAAGAATACAAAAAGTTGAAAGAAATAATTAGTCAAGAAACATTGATCTAACTTTTCTTGGTTCTAGTGAGCCAAGAAAGATTGATCTCACTTTTCTTGGTTGTCGTGGAGCAAGGTTTAATTGAATCTCAATGCCCACCAAAACCCCAACCTAAAAAATGAAGAGGTAAATATTTTACTTGAATGCCTACAAAAAATACAATACAATTGTTCAAGTCTGGAACTCCCATTTTACTATATCTCTTAACTTAAAGATGAAAAACAATATAACATCAATTCAACCCAAGCCTAAATAAGCTATTAGATGAGGATTGCTCAAGGCCAATAATCCAATGAGACTTCCATCGATATTATCATTGGTACACTATTATCAAATTTATGCAAGCCTTAAGATCATAAGCAATATCAAATAAAAATGGAAGGTCCTTAAGTTTTAGGTGGGTATGAATTGAGCCCATGATTTGGATGTATGAATCCATCCCATGATTTGGAGGTTATTCCTCAGCACTCCCAAATAAAATAACCCCCAATATTTATATTACTATGTCAAATTAAAAAAACCTCTTGACCCCTTAATATGGGGCAATATATTTTTGAGGTTCTTAAGAGTTTTCAACCCCCCGATATGAATGGACGTGATATGATATTGCCTCACTAGTGAACCCCCCGTGAGAATCTATGAGGAGGGCCTTTGATTTTGAAAAGCCAGCCATCAATGCATGGCAATCCTCATGGCCATAAGATCCATTTCCAGAATCAGATATCTTTGCATATTTTGGAATAGCAATTTTGTTATGTTCAAAAAGCTTGGTTAGTTGATCTATTTTCTTGTTCATGCAATATCTCTCATGGTGGTATCCTCTCTTGCAGTAGGGACACTCAGATCTTTTATGTTTTTCCTTCTTGGAGCTGGAGGCTCCTTTTGATGGACTTGAAATGTCATTTAGCTTATATTTAGATGGATTCTTTTCCTTTCCTTTTTGCCTCCCTTTCACATTCATCCCACTTTCTTCTCCAGATAGAAGAGATAGATATTTGGAGGCCTTGATGGCACCTATTTGAATGAATTTGTCTTCTTCTTGAATGAGAGTTGCAGTAAAAACTTCTAAGCTTTGCATCTTCCATCCAGGGATTGACATTCACCCAAGGTGGAAGGTAGATACAAAGAAAGAAAATGGAGATCCTAGCTTACTCAAAATGGAGAGCACCAATTGCTCATCCCTTTTATTAATGCCACACTACTTGCATTACATAACCAAGTTTTTAAATTTTGAGAATAATTGTTGAATGGTCTCAAAATCACTTGGTTGTAAGGAAATCTATTCATTTTCTAGAGCATGGCCTCTTACCTCATCTTGTTTGCCAAAGAGACCTTCTAATTTCAGCCATACCTCTCTTGGATTCTTCAACCCTTTGAGATGAAATAGTAGATCTCTAGAAATATAAATGCACATGTAACGAAAAATTGCATATAATTGATTTAGATACTTGGCTTTCTCCATAGCTGCATGTGGTTCGGCTTCTCTCCCCATTGTTACCTTGTATATGTTAGGATATTCCTATACTCCATCCTAGTCCTACCGACATTTTCATTATTTGCATTTTCAGTCTTGCATGCATTTCTGCATACATCATGCATTTCTGCATGCAGCATGCATTTTGTATGCATGCATGCAATTGCATCCATCCCAGTCATTAGTCCTAGCACCTAGCCTCAGTTAGTCAACCCCCGAGAGCTTCTTTCATATTAGTTTTATCCCTCCTAGAGCTTAGTGCGCCCTTCCTCCTTGATTTAAGGAAGCCACTCTTCCTCTCTCACCTACCACTCAGTTGCACTTCAGTTAATTGAGTTATCACCGGTTCTTTCCTTGATTTAAGGCTAGATTGACTCTTAACTGACTATATCACTCCGATGGACCTCTAGTGACACTAGACTACCCATTCTGACTCCAGTTAGCTCCTCATGCGCCCTCCACTGAGCCTCCTTCATTCAGTTAGTTCCAGTTACACTTAGTTACACCTACCACACTCAGTTAGACTCAGTTTGACTGATGGTTGACAGTTACTTAAGCATTGATGACTCCACTGATGATGAGATAGAATTCTAGTTGTACTCCGATGACACTCCAGTGATATTTTGATCACTCCATGAATGCTAATTCGAATTGCCACCTTGGCATTCAAATCCTCATGCATTGTACTACTTATTTGTCCATATTTTTTGAGTAATGAATTAGTGTGTGTGAAGTTATTTTGCTTCTAACTGAGTTCTATTGTATTATTATTCTGTTGCTCATTTTACTGCATTGACCACTCTTAATCTTATTCCTAAATTCTTTCATTGTGAGCTATACATCAAATATTAGATATGCTGTGAGGATTTTCACATGGTATCAAAGTATGTTGAGAGTATTGTTTATTTCCATTCCTGAGAGTTTTTTGCAGGTTCTTATCAAGATTTCGAATGCAGCAGTTGCAACAGCTTCTGCATTTTTGCAGCAGTAGCAGTTGCAGATATTTTCTATATTTTTGCAGGTCTTCTACAGCTTCCATGTATTCAGAATAAATCTATCCTTCTCCATTCAACTATGATGAATGGAAACCAAAGATGATAGCACATTTGAAGAGAAATGGTCTCTTTGATTATTGTTTTGAAAGAGAGTTTGAATCATCTGAAGAAGAGATTGACTAGTTAAATAATGGTGACAGAGCCATGGGAACTATGATGCTTGCTATGTCTCGATGCTTGGTAAACCAATTCATTTATGATGTTGAACCTCCAAAAGAGCTATGGGCCCATCTGGATGAAAGATTTGGCACGTATAATGAAGGGATTGGTCCAAACCCTTTCGAGAGAAAGCAAAGTGATGCATTCACCCTCCTTGATGATCTCATTGATCATGAATTAGTATCAAACATATCTCATATTGAAGTTGTCTAGAAAGAAGAAGAACTTGCAGATTCTACACTCATGCTCCAAATTTCTTCTATTTCGAATTCTGTGCCAGCTCACACTCTAGAAATTGCAGAAGGTCCTAAATCCTCTCTTGCACCAGAGTTTGTTGGTTTGCATCATGATCTATTGAATGTTTCAGAGGTAAAATCAACCACTGGAGGTAATCCATTCGCTCTCCTTGATCACTCATCTCTTATGCACTACTATATGATCATTATTGCATGCTTTCAGAAGGTTATTGAAGATAATGGCCATTTCCATTCTCTTGGGATAATCTCTCATTCACTTACTGGTTTTGATCTCACCTCTGATGGTTCAAACTGTTAGAAAAACAGGATCACAGAGCAATAACAATAAACATAAATGCAAATATAATCACACACACATTACAAGAGAGACACAGATATATTATGGTTCACCCAACTTGGGCTACATCCACACTAAAGTTTCCATTCCTTATTATTATTCCGTCTAGCAAAGTGAAGGGATACAACCTGTAGCACAACCGCTGCACTTCCTCTTCACTGTCTCACAGTCTCTCTTCTTTGATCTCAGAGATATTTACAATGCATAAAACCTAATACATCAACCCTAGCCATATTAAAATGTCTTTCTTTTATAAGGGAAATACAATGGGAAAATACCACGGGTTACCCAAACCTGGGGTACAGACACGGCTGAATAATAGTATCTCTGAATTTGGAGATTAGGCTCCACAACCAACAATCTCCCAATTTAGAGACTGATCACAACAGCTCCACCACTGCTGCACTTGCTGGACTTTGGACTTGGAAACTTTCTCATCTTAACCTTCATGTTAGAAGGCCAACTAAAACTGAGCAGGAACTCAGTTTCTCTGTGGTCACTACCTTTGTGAACATGTCTGCAAGATTCTGGCTAGTGTGTATCTTTTCTAGCTTTAATAGTTCATCTTCCAGAACAGAGTGTATGAAATGGTACTTGAGCTATATATGTTTAGTCCTGGAATGGAATGCTGAGTTCTTTGCAAGATGAATGACACTCTGGCTATCACTGTACACCCTACTATCCTTCTTCTTCTTACCCAATTCCTCCATAAACCTATGCAACCAAATCATCTCTTTACTAGCCTCTGTAACATCAACATACTCTGCTTCTGTTGTTGAAAGTGCAAAACCTTCTGTAGTTTCGAAATCCAACTTACTGCTATTCCACCTACAGTAAACACATACCCTATGGTGCTCCTTCTGCTATCCTTACCACCTGCCATATATGCATCAACAAATACCTGTAGAACAATGTCTGAACCTCCAAAACATAATTCCTGAGTGGTAGTACCTCTCAAATACCTGAGAATCCACTGTACTGCCTTCCAATGTTCTTTACCTGGATTGGTCATATATCTGCTCACAACTCCCACTGCTTGTGCAATATCTGGTCTTGTGCACACCATGGCATACATTAAGCTGCCAACTGTTGATTCATAGGTAATCTTGGACATGTAATTTGTCTCTTCTTGTGTCTTGG
This sequence comes from Larix kaempferi, assembly GCA_027924585.1. Taxonomy (NCBI): domain Eukaryota; kingdom Viridiplantae; phylum Streptophyta; class Pinopsida; order Pinales; family Pinaceae; genus Larix; species Larix kaempferi. The sequence continues at coordinate 4,422,634 of BSBM01001136.1, read as the reverse complement.
GACACATTTCCTTACTTAGATTGAAATGGCTGGCCAAAGGTGTACTTACTGGTTTTGCATTCTGCATTCTGAGCCTCTCCAACACCTTTTGTATGTACTCACTCTAAGACAATTTCAATATGCAATTTTTCCTGTCTCTCGTTATTCTCATACCAAGCATTTGCTTTGCACCCAAATCCTTCATCGCAAATGAATTAGCTAGCTTCCTTTTGAGTACATTTATATCCTGCATGTTAGACCCCGCAACAAGCATGTCATCCACATACAATAACAGGATAATATATCTTTCATTGTCTAGCTTCTTTAAATAAACAAAGTGGTCAGAATGACATCTACTATAACCTTGTTCTTTCATAAACCTGTCAAATTTTAAATACCACTGCCTTGGAGCTTGCTTCAAGCCATACAAACTCTTTTTCAACTTGCATACCAAGTTCTCCTTACCTTTGACCTCATACACTTGTGACTGCTGCATATATATCTCTTCCTCCAAATCCCCATGGAGAAAGGTTGTTTTTACATCTAACTATTCAAGATGCAAATCTTCTACCACCACTAGACTTAATATAGTCCTAATTGAAGTCATCTTAACAACAACAAAAAAATATTTTATCAAAATCTATACCTTTCTTCTGTGCAAACCCCTTTACAACAAGTCTCGCCTTGTACCATTTCTTACCTCCTTCTTCTTCCTTCAACCTGTAAATCCATTTGTTCTGCAATACTCTTTTACCAGCAGGAAACTGAACCAAATCCCAAGTCTGGTTTCCTACCAATGAGTCCATCTCCTCATTCATGCCTTGCTCCCACTTCTTTCTAGTTTCCACCTACATTGATTCTTCATAACATTCTAGTTCACAAGCATTAGTCATCAACAAATAATACATTGAAGGAGAGTATCATTCAGGGAGCCTACTTAACCTGGTAGATCTTGTTACAGTTGCATGAGTTTCATGCACTTGCTGTTGTTCTTGATTTTCTGGCACCTTTGGAAGTTCATTTTCTATAATTTCATCAAGTACTATGTACTTTGTGTTTTCCTTTTCATGTTTCTTTCCCTGCAACTGATCTTTATACATGACCTTTTCATTGAATATGACATCTCTACTTCTAATGATTTTGTGATTTTCATAATCCCATAAACGATAACCAAAATCATCAACCCCATATCCAATAAAGGTACATTTCTTGGATTTAGATTCAATCTTTGTTCTATTTTCTTTATCAATATGGAAAAATGCTTCACAACCAAACGTTCTCAGAAATGAGTAGTTTACCTTTTTATTTGTCCATGCCTCCTCTGAAATACCACCATCCAAAGCACTTGAAGGTCCTCTATTTATTAAATAAACAACAGTATTTATAGCATCTGCCCAAAGCTGTAAGGAAAACCCTGTGTGCAGTCTCATACACCTTGCACGCTCCATGATCGTTCTATTCATCCTTTCTGACACACCATTTTCTTGTGGTGTTCCTGGGAATGTCTTCTCTCTACGAATCCCTTGGTTTGAATAGTAACTATCAAACTCCTTGCCGCAGTACTCACCTCCATTATCAGATCTGAGACACTTCAACCTTTTTCCTGTCTCATTCTCAACCAAAGCTTTCCACTTCTTAAAAGTAGCAAACACATCAGATTTATTTCTAATGCAATAAAACCAAGTTTTCCTAGTTGCATCATCAATAAATATAACATAATAATGACAGCCACCAAGAGATTGTACCTGAGCCGGTCCTCATACATCTGTATTCACTAGCGCTAACTTTTCATTCTTCTTCTGTTTCCCAACCCTGAGAAATATGACTCTCTTATGTTTTCCATAAACATGGTTCTCATAGAATTCGAAACTTACCTGCTTCAAATCTAGCAGCAACTTCCTTGAGTGGAGAATCTGCATCCCCTTCTCACTCATGTGGCCAAGCCTATGATGCCACAATGTTGTATCTGTTCCTGTGGAAGCTAAAGAGATAGAATGGTCAGTATTATGATGACATAAATACAATGTACCTACTCTTTCTCCTTTTGCTATCACCATTGATCCTTTAGTGATCTTCCACCACTTTTATACAAATGTAGATAGACAGCTGCCATATCCCAACTGCCTTGTTGAGATAAGATTTATTTTCATAGCAGGAATATGCCTAACATATTTTAACAGCCAGTCAGTTCCATTCTTAACTTTTATCCATACCTTACCCATTCCAACAATTTTACATGGTTCATCATCACCCAATAAAACATGTCCAAAATGGCCTGGAACATAATCATGAAAGTATTTCCTATGGGGTGTAGCATGACATGAAGCCCCTGATTCTACTACCCAATAATCACTAGTATTATCTAATACAAGAATCAAAGCATCTTGTAACACATCACCTGCTATGTTTGCTTCCTAGGTAGTTTCCTTCTGTGCGTCTCCTTTCTTCTTTAGAGATCTGCAGTCTTTCTTCAGATGTCCTTTCTTTCCATAGTTCCAACACTCTATCTTTCCTAGTCTTGTCTTGGATCTTCCCATTTTGGACTTCCCATGAACACCTTGGCTCTTTCCTCTCTCCTTTTGTCTTCCCCTGGTCTCCACGGTCAATGCATTACCTGATGTCTCACTTGTTCTTTTTCTTTGGATTTCCTCGCTAAGAATAACACCAATAACATCATCAAATTTCAAGGTGTTTGAACCAGAGACAGAGTTGCTTACAGCCATGACCGAGCTATTCCAGCTTTCTGGAAATGAACACAAGATTAGAAGATCACTAACCTCACCATCAAAGTTCACACTTACAGAACTTATTTGATTTGTAACTGTATTAAACTCATTTAAATGATCAGTAACATATCCACCCTCAGACATCTTCATATTAAATAAATGCTTCATTATAAATACTTTGTTGGAGGCCGTGGGTTTTTTATACATCTTACCCAATGTGCTCATAAAACCCTTCGTTGTCGTTTCTTTTGAGATATTGAAAGCCACCGACGAATCCAGGCTCAGTCATATTGTTCCTAGAGCCTTTCTGTCAAGAACCTCCCATTCTTCGTCCTTCATATCCACCGACTGCTTTGCTCTTCCTCCCAATGGTAGGAATAGATTCTTCTGGTACATATAGTCCTCCATTTGCATCTTCCATAACTGGAAGTTTTTGCCATTAAACTTCTAGACCTTAAACTTTCCTTCTTCAGCCATTGCTCCCACTCGAACTAGAAACCCTAGCTTCCTGCAGGTTTATCTACCAATTAAACCTTTGGCTCTGATACCAATTGTTAGAAAAACAGGATTGCAGAGCAATAAGAATAAACAGAATTGCAAATATAATCACACACACATTAGAAGAGAGACAAAGATATATCGTGGTTCACCCAACTTGGGCTACATCCACATTGAAGTTTCCAGTCCTTATTATTATTCCATATAGAAAAGTGAAGGGATACAACCTGCAGCACAACCGTTGCACTTACTCTTCACTGTCTCACAGTCTCTCTTATTTGATCTTAGAGATCTTTACAATGCATAAAACATAATACATCAACCCTACCCATATTACAATGTCTTTATTTTATAAGGGAAATACAATGGGAAAATACCACGGGTTACCCAAACCTAGGGTACGGACACAGCTGAATAATAATAATATCTCTAAATCTAGAGATTAGGCTCCACAACCAACACAAATAAAATCTCAAGAAACCATGTTTCAAGTCTTGGAGCTGATTTAAAATCCAAGCAATCACTACTTGGGATAATTTATCATGCATATGATGGTTTTGATCTCACCCCTACTAGTTGAAAGGAGATCTCAAGAAACCATTTATCAAGTCTTGGAGCTGATTTGGATTCCAAGCAATCACTGCTATTTGATGGTTTTTTTTTGGCGTAATCTCACCCATGATGGTTCGAAGGAGAAGACCAAAGACTATCTGCACATTCATAGATTTGATCCTACCTCAGCTAATTCGAATCACATGTTCAAGGACCATCCTCATACTTTTGGATTTGTTCTCATCACATTCGATCTGAAGAGCAAGTACAAGCACATGCTTTCTGAGCATGATCCACTTCTTCCCAAGAATAATATACCTCCAGACATATGACCAAGCATCACACCTTCTTGCGTTTGGATCATTTATTTTTGTGTGTGCCTTACAGTCTATTTTGAGGGGCGGTATTTTTCCCAAGAGGTTTTCCCCATTTCCTCGGTTTATTGACTATTATTATTCATTGTATTGGGTGACCTTTGGTCTTAGTTACCAAGGCCTAGGATGGATTAAGGGGGGGTGTTAGGATATTCCTCTACTCCATCCTAGTCCTACCAACATTTTCATTAGTTGCATTTTCAGTCTTGCATGCATTTCTACATCCAGCATGCATTTTGCATGCATGCATCCCAATCATCAGTCCCAACACCTAGCCTCAGTTATCTAGCCCCCACGAGATTCTATAAGATCCATTTTATCCCTCCTAGAGGTTAGTGTGCCCTTCCTCCTTGATTTAAGGAAGCCACTCGTCCTCTCTCACCTACCACTCAGTTGCACTTCGGTTAATTGAGTTATCATCAGTTCTTTCCTTGATTTAAGGCTAGACTGACTCTCAACTGACTGTATCACTCCGATGGACCTCCAGTCAGACTAGACTACCCATTCTCACTCCAGTTAGCTCCTCATGCACCCTCCACCGAGCCTCCTTCATTCAGTTAGTTCCAGTTACACTCAGTTACACCTACCACACTCAGTTAGACTCAGTTTGACTGATGGTTGATAGTTACTTGGGAATTGATGACTCCATTGATGATGAGATAGACTTCTAGTTATGCTCTGATGACACTCCTATGATCTTTTGATCACTCCATGAAGGATAATTCAAATTTCCACCTTGGCATTCGAATCCTCATGCATTGTACTACTTACTTGTCCATATTTTGATTAATGAATTAGTGTGTGTGAAGTTATTTTGCCTCTATTCGAGTTCTACTGTATTATTGTTTTGTTTCTCATTTTACTACATTGACCACTCTTAATCTTATTCCTAAATTCTTTCATTGTGAGGTATATATCAACTCTTAGATCTGCTGTGAGTATTTTCACAGTATAGAGATTTTTTTCTCAGTAACACTTCCATGTCAGCCTTCCAATCCAAATCATTGAAAGGGGTGAGGATTCTAGGAGAGAGAGGATCATTCGAATTGCTCATCTTAACTGATGGAGCAAATGCAGAGGTGAAACTACTGCTACTGTTGTTGGAACTTCAAATTACCTACAAAAAAATCTCAAGAATGGACATAGAATATACTCTCAAATGGATCTGATACCATGTGAAGATCCTCATCGTGGATCCAAAGAGATGATGTAAACCTCACAATGAAAGAATTTAGGAAAATAGAAGAGAATAGAGCAGCAGAACATAGATCCAATGGAAATCAGATAGGAGCAGAATATTCACACATATTTCAATAATATGAATAGTAAAACAATAATGATACAATGCACAATATTCTAAGACCAAGGGTGTAATTCGAATTAGCCTGCATGGAGAGCTCATAAGATCACTAGACTGTCATCAAAGCACAACTACAAGTCTTCATCATCATCAGTGGAGTCATCAATGCACAAGTAACTGTCAAACATCAATCAAACTGAGTCTAAATGAGTGTGGTAGGTGTAACTGAGTGTAACTAGAACTAATTGAATGAAGGAGGCTCAATGGAGGGCGCATGAGGAGCTAACTGGATTCAGAATGGGCAGTCTAGTCTCACTAGAGGTGCATCGGAGTTATACAATTAGTTGAGAGTCAGTCTAGCCTTAAATCAAGGAACGAACTGAGGATAACTCAACTGAACTGCATGCAGGGAGCACTAAGCACTAGGAGGGCTAAAACTGATCAGTAAGAAGCTCCTGGGGCTAGCTCACTTAGGGCTAGGTGCCGGGGCTGATGACTGGGATGCATGCAATTACATGCATGCTGCATGCAAGACTGAAACTGAAAATGATGAAAATGCTGGTAGGACTAGGATGGAGTATAGGAATATCCTAACATTTCTGAGGAGCTTCCAGCCATGGTCACAGATTTAAAAAATTCCAACTTTTGCAGAAGCCCTAATTTTCCACCTTTTCGATCAAAATCCTGAACTAGGGTTTGATCAAGCCCAGCCTTCTGCGTAACCAAAAAAATCGATCTTGGTCTCTAAATTTCAATTTTGATGAGGAGCATTCAGCCATGGTCTTTGATTCCAAAAATTCCAACTTTCGTCGAAGCCCTAAATTCCCACAGCAATGACAAGCCAAGAATGAAGGCACTCAAAATCCAATTCTATTTTGACAGAAATATGCACTTTATTATTTCTGGTGCATCTCTGAAATTTCGGATCCATAGGGTCTGAAACTTCGGCCTGTGGTATCTTGACCTGTCATATTTCTAACCTCACAGGTCTTACCTCAATTGGATTCTATGAGAGAGAGTTATTCCAAGTGTCGTAACGCGACTTGTTTATGGGATAAAAGAAGAACAAACTTGTACGACATGCCACCTATCATTGGTTCAATTTTGGCCTCTAAAAAGCGGATCTGTGAAAGTATTGTCCGTGCCCTACCTGTCACTAATTACAAAATTTCATTTGGAGCTTCCTATCCCAAGTTGTGACCTTTTTTCCTAGGTCACCTGTTTATGACTGATATCTGGAAGAGGCAGAAACCCTGAATTGTATGGATCATATCTAACAATGTATAACAAATGAAATGTTGTGCATCAGACATAAGGTACATGGGGATGTTAGCTTCGACCTGCAGAAGTTTCAGATCCTAAACCTTCTCCAAAATGGATTTATAGCGAAAGTTCCACAATGACTGGTTTTTTCTATATCAAGCCCTAGCTTTCAATTTGTCGCAAGTGCAACAAGTCTCATAAATGCCATATCATGCCTTCCTTTAGGCTAGCTCTAATACCATGTTATATTTTAATCATTGAATTCAATAGATCTAGGATCTTAATTGAAAGAACAACATGTACAACATATCAAGCATAAGAGACAAGAGACAAGAGACACAAAACATTTCATCGAGGAAAACTAAGAAGGTGAAACATGCTACAACTTCCTCAGAGGTAGAATAAGCATCAGTACAAGGATCACAATGATCAAACCCAAGATATAGATATATTTAGTAGCATGCTCCTCCTCCACTTGTGCGCACTCCTCCTCTCTCTCACTAATGCGAAGTGAGTGAATAATAGAATGTGTAAAATGAGAGAGACACAGTCTCTATTTATACACTACTTCACTTGTCTTTTAACTTTAGCTAGGTCGGCCCCAACTTAACCACTTAACATAATCTTGATTGGGCTGACCCCCACTAGGGTGGTCTAATAACCCATCAAGTATAAGTTACAACACTTACAATATAACTTGCGACACATACAAGTACAACTAATGACACTTCCAATCGGAGGAATATTACATGTCCATTGGGGTTACTATAAAGTACAAATACAATATAGAAGTGAATATATTCTAAAGTTACAAATAAATCAACATTATCAAGTTCCTACAAGAAAACATGATAACCAGGTTTGGGGTTCCAAATTCTCTAGATTTTGATAATGCAACTTATTTTTCATCTGTGAAATTAAATACATTTGTTTATGAAAGAGGAATTAAATTACACTATTCAACAAATTAGTATCCCAAGTAAATGGACTAGCTAAATCCATAAATAAAAATCTCATCCGAATTCTTAAGAAAACTGTGATTGAGAATCAGAGAAGTTGGCATACATCCCTCCCAAATGATTTATGGGAAGATAGAGTTACCCCAAAGAATGCCTTAGGAGTCTCCTTGTACACACTACTATATGGGAAGGAACCCATACTCCCTCCTAATATATTGCTCCCATCTTTGCAACAAGCCCAAGCCTCACAAGGTTCCAGCAGCGAAATCCTATAGTCAAGAATTAACGCCCTGCTGAAGCTTGATTAGTCACGACAGAAATCCGAATATAGGTTCCACCCACACCAAGACATTGTCAAGAGGTGGTTTGATAAGCAAAAATATGGAAAAAGGAGTTTTGAAGTAGGTGACTTGGTTCTGAAGTGGGATTACCCACATGATGATAAGGGAAAGCACACAAAATTTCACTAATTATGGCTTGGCCCTTACCAAATTTCTGAGAAGCTCGGCCTGTCAACATACAAACTGAAAGACTTACAAGGGGAGGAAGAAAATATCCCTGTCAATGGCCTTGCTTTAAAGAAGTACTTCACTTAGGTTAGGGTTTCTTTTTGTACATAAATAAACTTGTCTTGTTTTGTTTTAAGTTTGCTTTTTCTATTTTGAGTAGTCTTTTTTGTTGATTGCTTTCATTTTGATTCATTTTGCTTGCTTTTGTTTGATCCCTCTATTTTGCTTCAAATAAATCCCAGCTCAACTCCTTGGTTTATGGAAAGATAGAACTCTGAGCAATCTCAAAAGCATGGAAAAGGAAGAATCTAATTATGAAAGAAAGTTTCTCTGTGTGACTTTGCTTTTGTTGTATGTTTCTAGAAAGGGAGGATCCTTTTTCATACTTGAGTCATGATATTCCCTATTTAAATAACTAAGACTTGTGATTTCTGTATTACTATCTTGGGGATCCATTCACTCTCACATTAATGACTGTCTCAAGTAGTTCACTATAATGGACCCATGGAGAGGAAACAGGTCTCACAGATGTATGGTATTTAAAATGATCTTATGTTGCAAATCAAAAGCCAAAAGAGCTTGTATTAAAGATTCTATTTTCCAAAATTTCTCACCTCTATTAAAGCATGGTTGAGAAAGCAAAGAGATCCAATCAAGAAAGTTTCCCTAATGGTTAGCTCGACAAGGTTCTTCCCCATCCGTGTGCACGACAATCAAATAAATATCTTGCTCACACAAAATGACATCATGGATGGAAGAACCTACGTCAAATGCCAAAGATTGGAGAAATTTATCATGGAAGACTCAGATGACAAAATGCGTCAATAAAGAAAGCATCCAAAGAAATGCTAAACATCATGGGAATGAGGAACAAACGAATATGTCTATGGGATTTTTTTACGATCTTGTGGAGTCCTATTTAGTTGGCATTCGAAAGATGGATTTAAAATGAAATCCACATTTTGGCCCTAAGAGAGTGGTAAAGAAGTCTATTTCAAGGTTACCTTTATCCCCCAATGACCGATATGTTCAAAGTGGTTTTCCCCCTGTATAGAATCTATCTTGAAAAGTATTGTTTTGTTTATAGAATTATCAACATATAAGTTTTCTAACCTTTAAAGAGGATTGTTCAGAGATCTTTGCTCACTAGCGAATCGTCAATTTTTGCTGCTACAACCTAATCCCCAAATTTTTTTAAAATATTGGGGCCCCTCATTTTTTCTCTTAAGAGAATTTTTAGAAGTCTAAGCCTCTTTTCCTTCAAGCTTAGTTTCCAAAGAATTGAGCAAAGTCTTTTCTGCCTAAGTAAAACTTGACTTTTTCAGCCAAAATGGTCGGCGCAACTCAACTAGTTGAGCCGAAACGATCGGCGTTGGTTTTTTAAAAGTATTAGTGTCCTTTTTGTTTCGGTAGAACTTGGTGAGTCGAGCTGAAACGACTGGTTGAACTCGGTCAAGTCCGCTGAAACTTCACACCTTTTGACTTATTTATTTTCGAATATTGTATTTCGACGGGACTCGACGAGTCAAACCGAAATGGTTGCTGGTACTCTTTAAGGTTTTCGTTGTCCCTCATTTCGGCAGCACTCGCTGAACTGATCCAAAACAGTCCACAACTCTCCGTCAAAACTGCCAAGATGCCGGGGTGCTGTCCTTCATTCCTTCAAACACTTAGTTTTTCTCCGAGTTATCAAACCTTTTGAGAGTTGCGATATGTTTCGGTAGAACTCCGTGAATCGAGTCGAAACAATCACCGACAGTCGTTGAGACGCGTTGGTGATCATAGAAGAATCCATTTCGATGTAGCGTGTTAGTGGAGCTCAGGGGTAGCCATTGAAATGGTCGCGAACCGGATTTTTATCATGCGAGAACTCGCTGAGGAGCCGAACTCGACAAGGTTAATTTTCCCTTGTCGGTGTTTTTCGGAGAGACTTACCAAGTCATGCCGATACGTATCATATCGAATCGACAAGTTCTTTCGAAACCGTCGACCACCTATTTTCAGTGGCGGTGAGGAGTTATTTCATTTACGGTGCGAAAGGACAATAGGCCCCACCCCAATTAACAACGTTTTTCTTACTCCCACCAACCCTGTCTAATCAGTATTAATGGCTCTACCGTGTGGGGGGCTATATTAAGTTGGGGGTTTTAGTTTGATTATTGTTTAATGATGAGAAGAATGTCGTTCGAGCACTATCGTATGCATCACTCGTAGAGCACTGGGAAGCCAATGTCGTTGAGGCTTTGCAGCCAGTCTGTAGTTGACAGGTAGGTCACTTTGCCATTTTGGTCAGTCTTTTGCTTTGTTGTTTTCTTAGTTGTGGGTTTTTTGCTTCTGTGGATGTCATTTTTCACTCAAGGCCTTTTCGTCCACATTTCCCTCTCTATGTACAGCTTTGGACCAGTCGTAAGCCCCACACTGCACTAGCTGTTCCCTCTCTCATTGGTGGCTCTTCTCTATTAAACCAACCCTGCGCAGAAGACCCCCGCGGCTGTGAAACCATAGTAACCCGGGAAACAACATTGTCGTGTCTGCAAACTCAAGCCTTGTTTCATGTCCTCAACAGCCTAACCAGCAACATCCGTAAACTATTCAACATGAAATAAAAATGAACTAAATCAACGCAATTGGCTGTGTTTTGTTAACAGTTGACGGGGTTAATTGATTATCTACATATCCTTCTATTTTCTATGTGCCTTTGGAATAAGCAAGCACAAAACTCTAAATAGCATGACTATTTATTGTTAATTTGGTAGGAAAAATGATTTTTTGGTTATTATGCATACATTCTATTGTTGGCCTATGCATTGGTAAAACAAAGCATAAATTTTAACAAGCATAGCAATGGTATTGTTCAACCCTGCACACCTTTCAATGTGAATTTGCTTGTGGAATTGTTGTTTGATTTCTGCTTATACATGGTTTTGTTTATCAAGATTTAAACAATGACTAAGAAAGGAGTCAAGAAGAAGTCCAAGGTAACTGAGCCCGAGTGAGATGTTGAAGTCGTATTGGAAACTAGGGTAGAAACTACATATGAGGATACCAAGCCAGTTATGGGGGTTACCCCTAAATTCAAGCGGGGTTAAATATATCAAATGATACGGGACCAGAATGTCCCTGGTGCAGTTCTAGAGGAAATGGTAGTATATCAGAACATCAGAAGGTATGGCATCAGAAAAGTAGCTACGTGCCTAGAAATTTTTCCTTGCTTAGAGGTCATTGGGTGGATTCTGTTGCAAGTTGACTCCACATCAAGGATTTAGTTTGACATCAAACGAGAATCTCTTGCCTCGTTCTATCCAGCCCACATATCAGCAGCTTACAAGTTACCACACACTCTGGTCCACCTAACCATAGCTTGGCTTGAAAGTATTAACATGGACACCCTCAAATTCGCCAAGAAATTATTAATACCAGGAAAGCAACTGAGGAAAAAGGCGAGCGGGGAGTATGAAACCCAAATGTTAAGGCCCCCTTTCAGAATCATAGCCCTAATACCGAGCATAATTTTCAGCAAAGCAAATGGAACCATCTATAAACTAAATTGGATACCTCTGATTCATCATGTGGCCTTCAACAGTACAATCTTTAACTGGGTAGACATCATCTCAGACACTCTATTGTCATCCATAGTAGCTGCAAAAGGAGGGCTAATCCATAAAAGGGTGGAATTCTACATGTCCTCAAACCTTCTAGATTGCATTTTATCGATGCATCATTTCCCAAAGCTAGGCTACATCTGAAACAAGAATGATGTCCCAATCTATATTGCTTACAAGATGTTATGGGCCTATAAATACAAGGGATATTACAAGACTATATGTGAAGACCTCATCATGCGTCTGGATGAGCCGATCTTCATCAAGGAACCAAACTGTCTGTCGAAGAATGCCATGGCAGTCGTAGAACAATATGGAGATTATTATTTTTCACAGGAAGGAATGTACCTCAGGATGTATGGAGGTTCCAAACCATTATCTCTCTTGCCTAAATATGCCACGGATTATGTAGTCCACAAGGAAGCAGTGAGGCAAGTCTTCATAGAGGGGATTGGTGACTTTTTGCATGATCAGAAGAAGGCTTCATTCCTACCATTTCCTTTCCACATCGGGGCATCTAAATTCTCCAAGGTTAAAAGTACTAAAGATTTTGTTCGGGAATTGGAAGCTTTCCATTTTGGAGAGAAGAGTTTTCACCAAAATGAAAACTACGACAAAGTTGTAGAACATTGCGCAGACATCAAAGCACATTTTGAAAATGCAAATTACTTTGACAAAGATGAAGCAATTTTCAGGAGGGCTAGCAATACGGCTGAGCTCAACAAACTCTTTCATCTGAAGAGTGGATCTAGTTCCATCACTACTGCTCAAGCTGCTAAATAGGAAGAATTACATAAGAAGAAGGATGAAGCCGAAGCTCTAACAAAGGAAGAACAATGGATAAAATAAGAGGCCGATAGGTTCCAGAGAGAAGCAGTGGAAAAATTTCAGAAGGAATAGGCTGATAAGCTAGGGGAAGAAGAAGATGAAAGAATAAAAAAAGAAGAGGATGACAAGCTCCAAGAGATGAAAGAGAGGGAAGAGAAGGAAGAAGCTGGGCAGCAGAAGAAAATGGAATAAGAAGAGAAGTCCAAGAAGGCTATGGAAGTGGGAAGTCCAACCGTGTAGGCCATGTACATAGAACCATCCCAATCATCTCAAGAAATAACCGCAAGAGGCCACTTCCCTGTAGGAGAGCTCCCGCTCACCCCTTTTACTCCATAAAAGGATCACATTGTGGCTCAACTGGATACAATTGTCTTAGACAAGAAAAGAAAATCTATTGTAAGAAAGACAGAGAAAATAATTAAAATATTCTCCCAACCAGACATCATCATTAGACAGGAGAGCACCATTGTGGAAGGTACGCAGAGGGACACCGGGTTCATAGCATCCATCAATGTAGCTGCTTCCCAAGCAAGTGAAGATAACATTAACAAACTGATAGATGATGTTGAGATGGGAAAACAGAAGGTGCGCAAGTTAAAAACTAATTTGATAAAGGAGGGAGCAGATGGAGAAAACTGGAGGAAGAAATATAACGCCCTCTTATCAGAGCAAGAAAGGAGAGCAAGCGAGTACCGAAATCTAGATGAAGAAAAGGAAGCATTAACGGTGCAACTAATGATTCTAGAAGTTGAGAAGAATGGCTTTGAAGCCCGAGCCACTCAGTTAGAATCTGACTAGGCAGCTACCAATCAACAGGTTGAGGAACTAAAGGTTGGAGTGGAGGAGTTAAATAAGGAAAAGGAGCTTATATCAGGACAACTAGAGCTCGCAAAAAGTAGGAAACATGACCTAACCCATTTTCATGAGCAGGCTTGTGACATTCAAAAGAAAATGTGTCTGTCACAAGAACTTATCACAACGGAAGTAAGCAAGATGAAGGAGATGGTTTCAAGGATGAAATAAATTGATGTTGAGGCTCTGAGAATTAGGAGAAAGTGTGTGCGCACTATGGAAGAAATCAAGAAACAAATTGAATGGAGAGAAGGAAAATCAAGATTGTTGGGGAACCTACCTCTCAAATCCTTCACTGATTTTTAGTTGGATTCGAGCCTCATCGAGTTATGTAGAGGCTACGGTGTAAAAGTAAACTCTAGAATCCATAAAACCATTGGGCAGTGTGACAGCTTCTACCTGAAAATCCGGGAAACCATGGAGAACTGCTAGATGATTTTTCCTCAAATCATGGAAGATTTCTCGGTCTGAGACCAGCGCTTGGCAGAACTGAATGGCGAGCTGGACACAGACATAGCCTACATAAAGAATATAGACGTCCTGAAAAATGGAGGACCTCCATCGGTTCATTGGGAAATCTTCCATTCATTCCTACTTTTTGGAAGACATCTCCCAGCAAACAACAGCGGGAGTCATAGGTATTGCAACAGAGTTATATAAACATGAAATCTTCCTAAAGATGATGACTCATGTATGCAACAACATTATTGTGAGAGAAACAGGCATGTGGACCAGTTACATCGCCGAGGTGGAAAAACCAACTAGTACAGAAAGTCCATTTGGAAGTTGATTTTGTTTTCTATTGTAAATATTGAAGACAACTGGAAGCTAATTTATTGTATAAACATTAAAAAATAGCTCGAAATTATTTTTGTATTTTATAGGCACTAGAAGACAAAATTTTGGGATTCCCTAGGGTTAGGGTATGTGAAGAGTCGTTTTTGTAAAGGTTATAAATATGAGAAGAGAGTAGAATGAAAGGAATTTTGGCAGGTGAAAGGACTGTACTATTTTGCACGAGAAATACTTTTCTACATTAATAAAGAAGGATCTATTTTACCTGGGAAAAGCTAGCACAACGATTTTGCTTGGGATATGTGGAATGTTTGTGGAATTAATTCTTCACCATTCATATGCATACTATGAGATTGTTCCTAAAATGTTTTGAATTAATTCTTGGTTGTGAATGCTCTTATTTCCCATGCAAACATTTATGTGTTAAATGAGTAATGAAATGTTGTAATTACATCAGAGCTATCTCCGATATCTTTTATATTCTGTTGTAAATGTGCTTATAATTTTGGAGCAACTATTTGTGAGATTCTTAGGTACATTTCTAGTATATTACTCATATTTCATATTTGCTCCTTGCAGGGATAGATTAGATAGATTAGATAGATTAGATAGTTTTAGATTATATTTGTGTTGATTACATGCATTTATATAGAACACTTGCATCTCATCTTTAAACATAAAATACATAAACGGTGGATTAGGATGCAACCAGTGAAATAAAATATTTAAATCACATACAGTAGTCGGGCCGTTAACCAGACGGACTCCCCACACCAAACAGTGAGCGATCTAAGTAGGCCTACTTACCGAGGAGAATCCCTAACTGATGGTGCTGGGAATTTCGAGGCATCAACACTTAGGAAGCTTCTTCCCTATCTCCCCACTTGCTTGACAAAGCCAACTATGTGCTTGATGACCCTCCATGATTGTGAAACTGAGGATGTGAGTGAACCTGAGTAGTTCCTCCTTAGTGCATACATAGCCCCCACTCAGGGGTGGTATCTGAGTGCTGAAAGAATACAAGATGGGAAGAGACGTATAATTGGGTTGGAATGTTGCAGTCCATAACCAATTGTTTGTTTATTTCATCTTAAAGATAATTGTTCTATGTGCTTTAAATCATGCCCATTATGTGTTCTGTAATGTTTAATTATTGATTGTATTGTGGAAGTTGAAAGATGCATTCTAGATGATAAAGCCTGTGCATAGCATAAGAATGGGATTAAGTATTTACATGTATTTCATCATCCTTTCTACGAGAAATGTGCTGATGCATTCCCTTATATGTTTGTGGACAATGTTTCATTCCACTCTATTTAATTGAGTATGCATATGCACACTTGTGTTTGTATTTATACAAATCTATTCATTGATGAATAGGGATAAGTCTTATGAAGGCCCAAAAAGCCTAGACTGCTAGTCATGGTTTTAGGGGAAAAATACACACCCCCCTATTGTGTTCATGTTCCCTTTGTGGGCCAGATGAAGGGAGGGGCAATGACAGAGTGGATCAGAGCTCTTTACAGAGTGGTTAGGAGGCCTTGATTAAGATAGGGTGACATTTTGGTTGAATAATGAAAAAATCAAAGTTCTCAGGTGTGGAATAGGATCACACCATTGCATAGTTCTCGCGGAGAGCTTTCCAATGGTACTACGTTTTCCAAAAATGGACTTAAGATGAGAAATATACCGGCCTGAGAAGTTGACAATAATAGGGGTGTATGGATGACTTCCGACCTTCCGAACCTGCATTGCGGATTGCGGATTGTGGAAGTCGGAGGTGTGAATTCTTCAGAGTTGCATGTTGTAGTATCGATTTTCTGAATCCCGCAAGGAAGATTACGGATTGCGGAAGTTGGAGGGGTGATTTCTTCGGAGTGCACATTGGGGTTCCGACTTCTGACTCTCGCAGAGCGGATTACGGATTGCAGAAGTCAGAGGAGTGATTCGGTGAAGTTATGAGTTTGAGATTCTCACTTACCACTCCTGCATCATGGATTGCAGATTCCAGAAGTTGGAAGTGTGTTTAGGAGAAGTTGTGCATTTGGTGTTCCGACTTCTGACTCCCACACTACGGATTGCAGATTGCAGAAGTTAGAGGTGTAATTCTTGAAGCTGCAAATTTGGTGTTCCAACATTCTGACTCCCGAATTGAGGATTGCAGAGGTCGAAGGTGCAATTTTCCTGGAGCTGTGTAATTGGTGTTCTGACATTCCGAATCCCGCATTGCAGATTGTGGATTGTGGAAGTTGGAACTGTAATTTATTCGAACCTATGAATTTGGAGTTCTGACTTTCGACTTTTGACTTGCACCTTGCAGATTGCGGCTTGTGGATTGCAGATTGCGGACTGAAGTTGGTTTTGCAAAATCATGGTATTTTGGAAAAAAAAATAGCAGGTTGTTTCTAAGGTTGTCCCCCATCGCCTCTAGAGGGCACCAAGGTGACCGGGGATGTTGCATCAAATAACCACTGTAAGTGTTTGTCTTTGATTGTAAGGTCGCAGTAGTGTCTTTGCTTAAAATGGTCATTTGGTAGAGGTTTTAAAATTTATTTACTTGATGCATACATAAAATATTTATTTTTATGAATCTCAGTACTTGATGCATACATAAAATATTTCTTTTTATGAATCTCAGTATTTGATGCAGTACATTATAAAAAATTTGAGTAATTTAGTAAATAATAGCAGATTGTAATCTGTTTTAAAAGGATTGATTCCATTCTTTTACTTTTAAAAAAAATCATTTTTTCTCTCATAGGTGAAATGTTATTCATTTATTGATTAATATTGGATTTTATTTCTTTACCTTGCAAAAATATATTCTTATTTCCTATTCATAGTTATTTTTCATAATTTATCTCATTATTTTGAAAAATCATATAGTGGCCTATTGTTTCAAGGTTAAATTTCAAGTTTTAGGTTTCCTATTTTATGAATGTCTCCATAAAAATGAAAAATCTTTATTAACTTGTAGTATACAATTAGACTTGTGATCACTTAGAGTGATTTTGTGCTCGGTAAAGTGTTAGTAATTATATTTGAATTGATTCATTACTATTCTATATTTTAGAGGTGGGTTTCTATTATTACATGATTTTTTTTTTCATTTTCTTAAAGTTCATATCTTTTGTTTAAAATTATTTTTAAATTTTTTCTATAAAAACAAAAGTCTCTCCCGGAACTCTTCGGGAAAATTCTACTGTTAATAAGTGTAGATTTTGTATATATGTTAATTAGATATTTCACTTTTATTTATTTGTTTTACATTTTCTTTTATCTTAGTATAGGTTTGTTAGTCGACCAATGGAGTCATAAAACCCATTGGGATCAGCTACTCAAAATGATTGAGGGGTGCATAAAACCCTTAGATCAGGATGATACCCCCTTTGCTGTCCAGTTTACATATTTTTAGACCAACAAAAATGGTGCTAGAAAGAGGGAATGCATGAATTTAATGGATAAAAAAACCATAGAAAACCTATGATTGCTCGCTCAATAGTTTTTATTCGTAGTTGATCTAATTCAGTTGCTACAATCGACCTACCCTCCACATCTCAACCTGTGGAAATTTCAAATTCACTTACTCATTCTTCAGTTCCGTTAGGTGATCCTATAGTCGTTATGCCTGTAGTGGAAGATCTTGAGTCTTGCGAGTTGATTGATCGCTCACACGAAATTTTGGCCAAAACACAATCTAGGATAGCAGTGAGTCGTGAGATCCATGATAGAATTGTAAGTCGTTTAGGATCATTTGATGAGAATATCCCCTCTAGGGTGTTTTGGTTAGAAAATCCCTTGAGTTAGACAAGCCCGGATCCCCAAAATAAACCAGAATGCATTTCTAATCATCCTAAAACACACACTAGTTAATTGTCTTCCCCCGTCTGATCCCGACTATTTTTTAGGTCAGGAGGCGGTGATCAACCACCTTCGCCACCTGAATCTCCTCATGACTCCTTCAAAGAAGACTCCTTGGAATAGGAATCTTCTGATCATAATGAGGGATTTGACGATTTGGAGGACGAAAAAAATAACAATCGAGCTAGGCCTTGGTTAGATCAAGATGTTGTAGTTACTTGCAGTGAATAACATTTTTTTCCCAATAACTCGAAAAAATGGATACCTAAGTATGGTCTTGATAACAACCAGTAGCCTAGAGATCAAGTTAAGATATTCATCAGAGCTATTTGACTTAGAGACATCATTCATGAGGATGTTGTGTGTAGGATATTTTCCTATACCTTCCAGGTAAAATCCTCAAACTGGTATTTTGCTCAACCCGTGGGGATGATTTCTTCTTGGGAATAGTTCGAAAAATATTTTTAAGAGAAATTTGGTGAAGATAAAACTCCCGAATTATTATCCATTGAATTTTCTAAAATGTTCATGAATGACAAATAAAAATTCAAATAGTTTAACATCAAGTTCTTAACTCTTAAAAACAATATCCCAACAGAGTACATGCCTGCTGAAACTCTAATGGTTTCTTACTATATCAAATCCTTACAACATGATACCACTATCTAGGTCAAAAAATTCTACAAGACCACTCTAAAAGAGGCTTTTGATGAATATATTCTCCCTGAAAAGGATAAACTTAGTCTTAAAAACTTCTTGATTAGAAACTGAACGTCCCTCTTCCTCTTGGAAGAAGACTAAATCATTACTTAGGTCAGCTGCTACTAAAAAGGACCAATCTGAAATTGATCTAAGAAGCTTAAACAAAGTTTTGCGACAGTTGGCTAATCAAAGAAAGTTCTCTATTCTCATACGGTGGTTGTAGGGAAATATTTTAGTGGCAACGGTGGTTGAAAATCTCTTCAGGGATTTTTTATGTGGGGCCCATCAAATATCACTGATATGCATTTTTATTTATAGTCCTTATCTTTATATACTTCTACTTGACTCTCTTGTTGAATATGAGATTAGAGATAACTGGTTCTCCACTCTAGTCGCCATTTGTTGGCCTCTGTCAACATAATCCCTTTCATTTTGGTAAAAATGAATGGGTCCCCACCTTAATAATTTCACAGTAAATTCATGGGTCCCCACCTTAATAATTTCCCAGTTAATACTTGCAAATATTGGGTTGTTGGATTCTTTAGATTTTGGTTCTCATTGTTTTCATCATTCCCTTGGCTATCATGGATGGGAATTATGCAGGGTTGCAATAATTTCAATCACAGATATCTATAATATCCTTCCTAATCACTTTCCATATTTGGATTCCATGATTGAAAGCATGGAATCTAAAAATGGAGAGTATTTGGTATTCTCATTATCAACTTTGCATCCCTTCTGAGGTGACTCTACTAATCGATTATCAAATTTAATTTGTTTTATGCTAACCTCGGGTGGAAAAATATCTTTATCATTCATTATCTTGAAGAACTACTGATGATATTTTTGTTTTCTTTTTAACAAGGTTTTGGATTTTCTAATTTTGCAGATCTTCACCTTTTTATCTCGAGAATATTTTTAAATGATTGGGTTGAACTCTAATTCATACCTTTTCATAGGATTCCTCACTTTTCAATAAATCATAATTGGCATATTAACTCATTAAGTATAATTATCATTCCCTTGAAATAATTGTATATTTTGACTCTATTTAAATAACATTTGAATATTACAATAAATATCATTTTATAAGCAAAATAATTTCATGTTTTACCAAGGAATTTCTCTTAGAATAAAAAATATTTTACTATTTTCAGTGCTAATTTGTTATCATTTCTTTCATTTTTATGGATACGATTTATAGTTTAATTAATATGGCCACTAATGTTAATTGACCAGGTTAAATCATGGAAATCGATATTTGGACTCATGTATTAATCTAACCTAATTTATAATTCGTTGGTTAATTTTCTTTTAAAGATTATTTAGATTAGGCCAAGATTGATGTTATGATTCAATTTTATTTAAGTGCCCTTGGTATTGTTTAAATATGTCTTTCATTATTTACTCGATGATATTTTACCAAGGATTACTTTATTTAACTAAGCTAAAGGAAATCGAATTGCCTATTCTATCCCAAGCCCTTTTGAACAACACAAACCATATTACATTTTAGTACTTAGTCCATTTCTAATAAACCCTAGTTTGGCATCTCCATTTGGTCATTGAGGTCACATGACCATAAATTTTGTATGTAATAAAGGCTACAACTTGGTGTTTTCCACGTCAACGCAGTAATCTTGATGGATCATATAACCATGAGCTCTCATTTATTCACCTCAAGCCGAGCAACTTTCAATCCACCATTGATAAACCCTATGTGTACAATGATGGATATATCTAATAATAGTGAATTATGAGTTGTTTATCCAAGTTGATCAACTTGCTCCACCTATTCTATAGTTATCATTTCCACATGCTTAGACATCGAAATGCATGCAATTTTCCATCTCTCTTTCTCTTCATTGCTAAGAAATCAACATGGCACTCTTGGCTCAAAGTATTATGAAACCTTATTGTCATCTCCATAATTCCAACTCTGTCCTTCACATTGTGATTGTACAATCTATTATCTCTCTCCAATCCTAAAGGTACAGTGAACATCATTCCACTCTCAAGTCATATTATTTCGAGCGTTGTCCATGCTATATTTCTTTCAGTATTTGCTCCTTCCAGGACCTTCTCCATCTCTGGGGAGAAACCTAGGGTTTGTTCTATTTGGTTTCCCATCTCCTACTCTTGTTCAAATTCTGCATCATTTCCATGGTAGTCTCAGATGCGATTATGTTTTTCTGACCTTCTTGTTGGCCATGGGGTTTATCAACAGAGCATAACTGAAAAATACCAAATCTGTGGAATCTGACCATCAGTTGGTGCATTTCTTGATGGTTGTAGGGTGGTGGCCTTTCATCAGTAAATTTTGACAACATAATAAGCTTGTCAGCCTAGTGTTCATACAGTATTTTGACAGTAATAAGGTCTGAATTGGTGATTTAGAATTCAAAGTCAAGGGGGGATTTATAGCTACTGCAATAGATTTTCCATGTCGAGGTGAACATTGGTCTAAGCATATGCCTTTCAAAAATGTTCCTTGGACGCAACTCCTATACAAGCTTACTTCGATGATTCTTAACTAGAAAGGTATGTCCAAGAACCTGTTTAAACCTAAGTGGCAAGAATCTTTTGTGGTTCTAATTCAATTCATCAACTGCAATGAATGGTACACTTTGGTTTTACATTATCATGTAATACTGTTGATGGTTTTTCTTGGTTTCGAGTTGAACCTAACTTATTTCTTGTACCTAATCCTTAAGAACATGTCTTGCTCAATGCAACAATCTGGTAACTTCCCTCTGTGTGGGCTTATGCATTTCTGTTTGGTTTGAATCCTTGTAGAATTTCAATTGAATTATATAGGGGATACATGGTAGCAGTTCCTCATCAAGAACAAATTTGTAGAATAATTGGCCCAATTTGGTGATGATAATTAAGGGAAATTCCTCAACCCCTTGAATAATGTCCTACTGTCTCAATTTCTTGAGTAATGCTCGCTTTGCCCTACCATGTTGATTATTGATTCACCAGATTCTAATATTGCAAATGATGATCATTATGCTTTCCCATCAGACCCTCTTTGAAATTCTAAATCACAACAGATCATGGAGCTGAGTATACCTCACAAAGAAAGAATGAGTAGAGAAATTGAGTTACAGTGAAACTTACAGTAAAAAAGAGCAAACAAGTAATCATGCATGAGAACTTATATAGGGACAAAATAATTCCACATGATCCAAATAATTAGTATAGTCAGCAATGATGTTACAATGGAGAGAATTCGAATCACCTAGGAGAATTCAATTCTCAGTTTGTCTAGCATAGGAATTATCACCACTGGAGTGCTCCAGAAGACCCAAACTCAACTCAACTAAACCTAAGCTTAGTTAACTGACCAAGGAGGGTGCATTAGTGATTTTTTCATGCAAATCACTCAAAAAATGGCACACAATACCACAATCAGTGGCAATGAGAACATAAACCTCCCACAAGAGTCACCTAAACCAGATGGAATGAACTGCAACACTAAGTAGTCTCCTAAAATATAGGGAACTGACTAAAGTAGCCCTAAAATGATGCATGAAGGGCGAATTATATGGTATATGGATCCTAGATGACATATGCACACTACTAGGGAGAAAATGACATCATGAACTACTAGGAAAAAAGAAATAATTCTAGGTAGGACAAGTATGGAGTATTAATGATCCTAACACCCCCCCCAATCCAACATGTGCATCATGGGACCCAGTTACTAAGACCAAAGGTCAGCGATACAATCAAATAAATGATGAAAATAAAATAACTGTCCATGAACCAAGGAAATGGGGAAAACCTCATGAGAAACCCCCCCTCAAAATAGGACAGCAAGGAGCTCAAATAGATTTTACACCAAGTAAAGATCTGAGACAAACAAATCTTTTATGAGTGAAAGCTTAGTGAATATGCCTGCCATCGTCTCCTTTGTAGGACAATACTGCAGTGAGATGGTCATATTGTGCACTAGCTCCTTGATGTAGTGCATGTGAACCTCAATATGTTTGGTCCTATGCTTATGAACTGAGTCACTGGAGATCCTGGTGTCACTTTGATTATCACAAAAATGGTCTATTGAAGAAGAAGTGAAAATTCCAAACTTTGTCAAGATCCCATGCAGCCAAACTATCTGGATAGATGCATTCACATCCCCTCTATACTATACATATGATAATAGATGAAGTAGTTTGCTAGTAGGGAGTTACATCTGCATATTATCAATCTATTTTACTAAGAAGTGGTGAGCTTATATCTCAGCAAATGAACATGATTATCACAAGTTATTCATAAGATCTACATTCATTCATAAAACAAGATAAGCAAAGCTAATATCTAATGCCATTTGAAAAGTTAAATCATACAAGATAAGCAACATTCAAACATTCAAATGGAACAAAATTGAATCATTTCATATTAGAACAATGAAGAGGTACATCCTTACCATGGATCTTGGTGTGAATCCCTCCTCCATTTCCATGAGCTTTCCTTTCTCCACCCTTGCTTTTGAATAATTTGAGCTTTTCCTCCTCCTTCAGAATCTCTCCAGTATGCCTTTGCTCTTCCTTTCTCCCTTTATAATGCCCCAAATTCCTTTCTTATATAACATTGGGAAGTGTGCTTTCAAGTTTTTCTTTTCAATGTGGGATTGTCCCTTTGTATGTTTTTTTATTATTTTTGCTCAAAAACCCACTTTTCCATAGTTTTTAGGCTTTTTTGCACAACTTCGCATACTTCAAGTACATGTAATGCACTTTAATGCATTCATCTTCACTTTTTGATTGGTGTAGCTTAGTTTTTGAACTTTTATGAGCGGTTCAATCACTGAACTTGATCTCTTTAGGTTCTTACTTTCTTCACCTAATCCTTCCATTTATGGGAGAAGTTATTAGATCAGAGAGGATTTGTCTCTGAATGTACTTGTAGTCTGTCTTCATGTTGCGGGCGCATAGTAAAAATGTGCTTCTTTTGTCACATGACTAAGAATGTTAATTTGATTGTTAACAGATGCCCCCTAATGTGTGAGGTCCGAAGCAGAGCTAAGGGCCAAAATACATTACTGAAATTCATACTCTGTATACTGATACTCTTTAGCATTCAAAGCAAGGACGAGGAAAGGAAAAACTCATAGGTGCAGGATTGAGGATCACACCTGCAAAACATAGCAATTTCTCAAATATATAATATCTTCCTGAGGAGGGAATACCCATGCTCAACAATAAACAAGCATGGCAACGAACAATACACAGTGGATCCATGTCAAAAGTAAATTTTTCAGAAGTGTAAACATGCACTTTGATGAGTGCGAGAACAAACTCTTTATTGAACTTCTGACATGGTAGTCTAATCTTGCGCAACTCGGGCAGTGCATCGATGAGTGATACAACTATTTTTCCCAAGGTATTCAATACAAAATGACGATAGTACGAGTTTATATCATTCGAATAAATGATTTGATGTCGAGCATAATAAAACACCATCTGATTATCGGTCATTGATGTATACCATTAACAGATGCGAAGAGACCCACCGATAATGATGATGGAGTCTAAGGTACTGAGTACAAACTAGCAAGTGTGAATAGATGTGCTGAAGTTGAACACTTGTAGAATCAAACAATCAAGGGTCATCGATGTATACCCACTGTCATTTGTGAGGAAACCTACCACTAATGACTGCAAGATCCAAGGTACTCTTGGGTTTCTAGATCCATGTCCTAGATGATGATTTGATGTCGATAGGAATAGATCCATCGGAAGGAGGGCATTAATGCATCCCACATCAACTGATACAAAACAAATATCAATAGTTTGATATAATTTGGTAGAACTGCAAGATCCAACACTGTATACTAACACAAGGAAGGCCGACATGATTGGTCAGGAATATTTGAGGAATGGTCGACTCAGTTTTGAACTTTTCTTGAACACATAACACGATGCAGAATGGACACTTGGAAACATAGGACTTTAAGTAACCGACCTTAATGAAATCCGTTAATGCCAGATGCATTAATGAAAATACTTGTACAGTTTCCTAAGGTAAATGCAGATGGTGTACTGACAACGGATACAATATTATGTGTAGTGTTCAAGGGCGACAAGGACTGACTGTTTCTGTTTTCTTCAAAGTTTATGATATGAAGTGATTCAAGTCTCTCTCTTTTCGGATTTTGTGTTTTCCAATTTTTTTTAACCTTTTTCATTTATTAGCTTGAAAAAGGAATAAAGCATGCTATAATACACTAGAGGAAATGAGTGTCTCAAGGGAATGCACCTAAATGTCAAGGGCATGGGTCAGGCCAAGGCAAAGATCCATATTGCAAATAAGGGTTGATCTAGTTATTTACACTCTTACAGATGTTTTCTCCATGGGTATGGGTCAAATATACAGAAGAAATGGTTTATAGGCATCTTGTAGCAAAAAGTGACTACACAGGAAAATAAGCAACATAAGCAATAAGCAACGAAGCAGTTTGCACGGATTTTCAAGTGGATATTTTAACACAAGCTCATGTAAAATTAAAAAAAATTGGGATCCCATCAGGATATGGTCAGAAATAAATGAAAGAGAAATATGTGGTCTCAAACTCCAAGTCATGATGGGACTAATAGGGCTCCCGGGCCTATGAGAATAACTTAGCATGGGCACCAAAATGGCAATCGGGTGCTGACTAGGGTGTCCCATGTTCGGTAGGCTCTTCTGTTAGAATGGTGGAAAATATGGATATGAAGGCCTGACCCGCCAATTTCCAACAGGTTCGGCCCTTTGGAAAGTTTAGGTTGCAAAAGGTTCAAATGCATCTTCACAAAGGGATGGCCTAAACCTATATGCAAGCTTCCAAATATACGAGATCAGATCGAGGAAAATGCAGATCATTCTCCTATACTTGGGTAGATTTAATCCAATTATGTTCCCAGTGGCCCCACAAAAGATGTACTTAGGTGGGTGCAAACAAATGTTTACAACTTTAGGGATATCTTGATTTGATGATAAAATGTAATCCAAGAATTCATGTGAGCTGGGAGATCTCACAGCCCAAATGGGCCAGGTAAGCGAATCATATTCCTCTATCAAGGGAATATTTTGATCTAAATATGCCGAAGCTATTTGAGTAGCTTGGTTTGAAACTTCTACAACAGATAGGGGTGATCCAAATGCTTGCCAACATTTAAATGACATTACACAAGCTGAGATCCCTTCATCCACTATGGTTAGACAGATTTTCTTACCATGAGTTGTTACTTTAATCAGAAAAGAAACTTCGGGAAGGATCCTACATATTGAATGGTCTATGTCTGATGTGATCAAAGTCCCATCAGATGGATCAACAGCACCAATGGTAGACAATATTTCCTTTATTTGTGCAGAATGATATTGCAATACCTCCAAGGCCGACATGGCACATGGTACTTGAGCTAGGTCCTCAAGAACATTACCATTCTGAGCAACGCACATGTTAGGATTATGCATTGTTCTATGTAGAACACCTTTGGGGGGGTATGGTACTAAGTCTATGACTGGTTTCTCAATGTAGAGATAACCACTTTGCTATGATTCCCATTGATACGATGTACTAGGAGAGACATCATCAGAATCAAGTCTTGTTTGAATGTTCATCTCATGATCACACATGAAGACATTGGCATTGGGATCATTGCCCCCTTACGGGGGGGTTGGCTAGTTGCCCTTTGGCGGGGGGTACCGGTGTCAAAATAGTGGGTTGTTGTTTCCCACCGCATTGAAGCATAATTGGTGCATCTTTGTTCCCAAAGTTATCATTTTGGTTATCCTTGTACTTCTTCTTCTTGTCCCTAAGGTCTTTGGACTCAACTATAAGGATTTCAGAATTTTGGGAGGTATTATCACTTTGCTTACCCTTATACTTCTTCTTTCCTCTCAGGTCCATGGATGAGACTATGAGGATGTCAGAAGTGTTGGAAAGATTAGCAGGTTCCTGCATTTCCTAGCCAGCTGTGGGTTGCGAGTTCTGAATAGAAGCTTGTCCCAAATGTGGGATAATCTGTTCAAGATGGTTGACAGAATCCGTCATACCATTGACATGAGGTTCATGTGGCAGCCTAGTTGGATCAAATGCAGGTCTTGCAGGTTGGTTCCCAAAAGATTGGTTACTTTCTAGAACCTGACCACTCCATGGTGAAATGGGGTTAATGGTTGGATTGCCCCCTTGCGGGGTTAGGCCCAAAAAGGATTGGTTACTTTCTAGAACCTGGACACTCCATTGATGTGGTCCTTGGGATTGAAAAGCATTCCAAGAGGGGTTACCTCCTTACAGAGGTTGCATCCAAAAGGATTGGCTATTGCCTGGATGTTGGCCAGTCCATTGTGAACTATGTTGTAGGTATGGATTGCCCCCTTGTGGAGGTATGTTCCAATAAGGTTGGTTATTTGGTGGAATATTACCACTCCCTAGCTGGTTGGGATTCATGGGTGGATTTCCCCCTTACAAGGGTATGTTCCATTGAGATTGGTTACTTGGTGGAACATTACCACTCCATTGTTGGTTTCCTTGGTTTGGATAAGCATTCCAAGGTTGATTTCCTCCTTGCAGAGATGGCATCCAAAAAGATTGGTTAATTCGTGAATGTTGTCCATTCCATGGTGGAACAGGATGGATGGATGTATTATCCCCAGCGGAGTCGCCAATCTGATAATATATGAAGTAGTTTTCTAGTAGGGAATTAGATCTGCATATTATCAATCTATTTTACTAAGAAGTGGTGAGTTTCTATGTCAGTAAATGAACATGATTATCACAAGTTATCCATAAGATCTACATTCATTCATCAAACAAGATAAGAAAAGCTAAGATCTAATGCCATTTGAAAAGTTAAATCAGACAAGATAAGCAACATTCAAACATTCAAATGGAACAAACTTGAATCATTTCATATTAAAACAATGAAGAGGTACATCCTTACCATGGATCTCGGTGTGAATCCCTCCTCCATTGCCATGAGATTTCCTTTCTCCACCCTTGCTTTTGAATAATTTGAGCTTTTCCTCTTCCTTCAGAATCTCTCCACCATACCTTTGCTCTTCCTTTCTCCCTTTACAATGCCCCAAATGCCTTTCTTATATAGCATTGAGAAGTGTGCTCTCAAGTTTCTCTTTTCAATGTGGGATTGTCCCTTTTCTTGTTTTTTGATTATTTTTGCTCAAAAAACCATTTTTCCATAGTTTTTAGGTTTTTTTGCACAACTTAGCATACTTTAAGTACAATTAATGCACTTTAATGCATTCATCTTCACTTTTTGATTGGTGTAGCTTAGTTTTGGACCTTTTATGAGCATTTCAATCACTGAAATTGATCTCTTTAGGTTCTTACTTTTTTCACGTAATCCTTCCATTTATGGGAGAAGTTATTAGATCAGAGAGAATTTGTCTCTGAATGTACATGTATTCTGTCTTCATGTTGCGGGTGCATAGTAAAAATGTGCTTCTCCTGTCACATGAATAAGGGTGTTAATTTGATTGTTAACAACCTATACTAAAGAAAGTGTGAGTGTTTCTTGATTCTTGATTGACCAACAGACAGGTCTTGATCCCTACATGAATACATAACCTGAAGTAGAATTCTTATCAGTATTGTCTCCATCCCAGTCTCAGTTAGTAAAACTAACCAGATCTAGCTGAGCACCAGTAGAATAATGTATACCAAAATCTCTTGTACCTTGCACGTAATGCAAGATCCTCTTAACAACCTTCCAATGCATCTCATGTGGATCCTACATGTACCTAGCCACATAACCAACAACATATGATAGATCTGGTCTTGAATGTGTCAAATATAACAAGATATCAATCAACTATTTGTAAAGAGTGCTATCAACCAAGGGAGTGGATCCACCTTCTTTTGATCTAATTCCAGATAGGAAGGTAAAAGATGTGGCTTTGCAATCATCCATATGAAACTTTGTTAGTAAATCAGATGCATACCTTGACTATGAAATCATGATCCTTGAAGCATTTTGAGTTACTTCAAAACCAATGAATTTTCTTAATAGTCCTAGATATGTCATAGCGAATGCTTTGTTCAAGGAATACTTGATGTGCTTAAACGTAGTAGGAGATCCATTGGTGATGAGCAAGTCATCCACATACAAAATAATCAACAGTAGACATCCTCCCTTTTGTTGCATGTAAACATTGCAATTAGATTTGCATATTTCAAACTTTTGTTTCTGTAAGAAGGAATCAATATTTGCATATCATGTCCTTGGGGCTTGCTTGAGCCCATACAGTGATCTCCTCAGTATGCATACCAAGGAAGGATCATCGGTGTACCCCTCAGGCTGTTTCATGTAGATATATTCTTCTAAGTCACCATTCAAGAAGGCACTATTTACATCCATGTGATGTACCTCCCATGCATTCGAAGCTGCAATGGCCAAAACAACCCTTATTGAATCCATTCTTGCTACAGGATTGAATGTCTCATTGTAGTTCAAACCTTGAACTTGTGAGTACCTCTTTGCAACTAACCGTTCCTTATACTTGGTTGTAGATCCATCAAATGCAAGTTTTGTTTTGTATATCCATTTGCATTGAACTAGTTTCCTCCCTGGGGGAAGTGGGACAAGATCCCATGTATGATTGTTCTGCAGTGATTCATCTTCTTCATCCATGGATGCTTTCCATATCAGATCATAGAAATCCTCTCTGTAAGAATGTGGATTAGACCCCACCATCATAAAGCACCTCTCAAGGAGAAGTGGATATGTCTAGCAAAATGCAATGTTTTCATCTTGATATTGAGATCTTGTTCTTCTGTGGTCAAATGGATCTCAAACCATGTCCCCAAATTCCTCAGTAAGCATTTGAGTCCATTTAGGCTTGGGATTGGGAGTGGGTCCTGGATATGGATCTGGATCTGATAGATCTTCATGCTCAATATCTAGATCTGAATCATATTGATATTCTTCTTTGGAATCTGAATGTGGGTCACCTATAGAAACATCATTAGGAGCAAATGGAATAGGTAAATCAGTTATACCTTCTGGTTCAACTGGTTGTAGCTCATGCAATGGATGCTCATTGAATTGAAGACTTATTTCAATGAAGCATCTCTTGGTTTCAATCTCCATCCATTTGTAAGCCTTTGCATCTTCTACATATCCAAGAAGGATGCATTCACTACTTTGAGGTTGAAGTGCTTTCCTCTTGTCAGAGGGGATTCTGGCCCATGCCTTGGATCCAAAAACCCGCAGATGAGAGACATCGTGTTTGTGTCCCTTCAATGCTTTGAATGGAGTGACCCCATCAACATATTTGTGGGGTACCCTATTCCAAATGTATGTGGCATAGTTCGCTACTTCTACCTAGACATTTTATGGGATATCTCTTGCTTCAAGCAAGAAGGTAGCCATCTCTTTCAATGACCTATTCTTCTTCTTTTCTACACCATTTTGTTGTGGTGTGTATGGGAAAGAATGTTGCATTTGAATACCTTCTGAAGCACATAGATATTGAAACTCCTTCTTGATGTACTCTTTTCCATTATCTGATCTGAGTGCCTTGATATCCCTTCCATTAGTGTTCTCAACTATGGCTTTGAAAACTTTGAATCTTTCGAACACCTCAGATTTCTGTTTGAGAAAGTAGATCCAACAGAACCTAGTGTAGTCATCAATGAACGTCAAAAGGTATCTAGATCCATTAATTTAAGTAGTGGCATCGATCATGAAACATCACTATGAATCAGATCTAGGATGGAGGAAGCTCTCTTTGCCTTCCCAACATCATACTTTCACTTTGGGTGCTTTCGTACCAAGCAACCTTTGCAAATTCCTTGAGAGAACTTTATATTTGGAAAACCTTCACCCATCTCTTCCTTGTGCAACTACTGTATGTATTTGAAGTTTAGGTGTCTGAATATTTCATTCCAGAGTCTACTTGTCTCATTTGCATGAGTCAAGAGAGAAATTTGATGTGATTATGGAAAGAAGCAGGATAACTCATATGCCTTGGATGCATGGTTTGAAACTCCTTTCGCTATCAAATTCCCAAATGAGATCTCTGCAACCTCAAATTTGTTAGGTCCAAATACTACTTTCTTTGTTGAACCTGTGTGTGTCATCTGATAAACATGAAACATATTAGTTGCTAGAGAAGGCATACACAACACAATGTTGAAATTTCCATGCTCAAGCTGTATAGTACCCTTCCCTTCAACAAATATTTGAGAGTGATCTCCCATGTGTATGGTGAGTCTATCGTGAGATATAATGAAGAAAATGGATTTTTGGAGGAAACCATGTGGTTGGAGGCTCCAAACTCAATAAGAAAAGCTTGGGATTGTGATAATCCAGCCTTCAATACATGGCATCTCTCATGATCTTATGACTTGCCACCTGGATCAATCTTCCTTAGGTATTCAGGGAGCGCAATGTTATGTTGTTCAAGCATTTTTTCCATTTTTATCTATGGTCTTCTTCATACAATAACTCTCAGGATGATTACCCTTCTTGCAGTATGTACACTTGGATATCTCAAATTTCATTTGTTTGTCCTTCTTGGAGCTGGAGGCTCCTTCCGATGGACTAGACTTGGAATTCTACTTGGGTTCATATTGTCTCATCTCTTTTCCCTTGTGCTTCCCTTTTGCATTCGCACTTTTCGATTCTCTAGCCACAAGAAATTGATTTTTGGAGGCCTTCAAGGCACCCATCTAGATCAATTTGTGTTGTTCTTGGATGAGAGATTTAGTGAAAACATCTAAGGATGGAATTTTCCAACCATGGATTGACATTCTCCATGAATGAAAGGTAGAGACAAAGATGGATAACTTAGGACCTAGCTTGCTCATCATGGATAACCAACTAGTCATCCTTCTTCTCAATGCCACACTACTTGCATTGCATGACGATAGATTTGAATTTGGAAAATACTTGTTGGATGGTCTTGAGATTGCTGGGTTGAAGAGATATCAACTCGTTCTACAGAATATGCCCCCTTAGCTCATATTTTCTTATGAAGAGGGTCTCCAAATTCAACCAAACCTCTCTTGGAGTCTTCAATCCATCGAGGTGGAAGAGTAGATCTCTGGAAATATAAATACACATGAAACCAAATGCTTCATCCAATCTATTCAGATCCTTGGCTTTTGAACAACTGCTTGATTTTTGACCTCCTTTCCCATTGTTACCTTGTACAGCGACTTGTTGTGCAATACCATTTGCATATCAGCCCTCCAATCAATGTAATTGAAGGGTGCCAGGATCCTACGAGAGAGAGGAGCATTCAAATTCTCCATAAGAACTACTGGAGAAAATACAATTTGGTACTATTGCTACTACTGCATTGAAAAAATTTCAATAACCTGCAAAAAACTCTCAATTTTGGAGATAGACTACTACTAAGCACTACTTTAGGATAACAGACACATTTTTCTGGATCCTTCAAGCATGTCTAGGCCTCAAATGATTTATCCAATGAATTCAATGCAATGGCACCAGGATTTGGTATGGAAATCCATAGGCTTCTGGTGCACTACTGAAAGGAGCTTCTAAACTTACATTCACTAAGCTCTGATACCGTGTGAAATTATAAATCATAGCATATCATAGATATGAGTATATCTCAGAGAGAAACAATTAGCAGATAAATTGAATTATAGTGAAAATTGCAGTAAAAAAGAGCATACAATTAATCATGCATGAGAGATCAGATAGGAACAGTATAATGTCACATGATCCAAATAATCAGTATAGTCAACAATGATGTTACAATGGAGAGAATTTGAATCACCTAAGAGAATTCAAGTCTTAGTTTATCTAGCATAGGAATTGTCACCACTAGAGTGCTCCGCAAGACCCAAACTCAACTCAACTGAACCTAAACTCAGTTAACTGAACACATAATCAGTTAACTAACCAAGGAGGGTGCACTAGTGAGTTTGTCCTACAAATCATTGATAAAAGGGTGCATGAGGCCACAATCAGTGGCAATCGGAGTATAAACCCGTCATAAGAGACAACTAACTTAGGTGGACTGAACTGGAACAGTGAGTAGGCTCCTAAAATATAGGGAACTAGCTTAAGTGGTCCTAAAATGATACATGCAGGGCACATTAGGTGGTATATGGATCCTAGATGACATTTGTGCACCACTAGGGGGGAAATGACATCATCAACTACTAGGAAAAAAATAATGCTAGGTAGGACAGGGATGGAGTATTAATGATCCTAACACCCTCTGCCAGTCCAAAGTCAAAACTCTGATGCATAGGTTCAGTCCCCAAACTTAGGTGGTACTGATGAAAGCCTATCTGGCCTACTAGAATAGGCTCTGAAGTTTATGAAGGTCACACAGACCCTTTGTAAGATGTATACACGATCTAATATACCTCAATATGAATTGCAATTGGATCCCTTGTTGAGGATTATTCAAGGTCAAAACTACTCGGATAGGCTTGCCGAAGAATTTTTAAATTTCTTTGATAATATGTCGAGCCAACATCTTGATGATGTTATTCCCCAATCTAGCTTTGTAGGAGGTAAAATTAAATTTCGTGCTCAATAAATGACCTTGGTTAAAATTCATAGCCCAGTTTAGGATCCATTAGTGAATATAAAACTGAACAAGATGTGACATGCAATCCTAAGATTGCAAAAGTCAATGTTCAACCTCAAGTTTGTGATTCGAATGTTTTGATTCATAATGATTTGGGTCGAGGTAGTAACCCTTAGAACACATGTAAAAATTTCATGAATGTACAGACTATTAAATGAAAAGATAGTGATTCGGAGGAGCAAAAACTCGACGAGTTAACGTTTGACTAGTTTGAAAATATTTATACTGTCGTGGTCAATGATTTACAAGATAATCACAATAATTCTATGCGGTCTATTATCCAAGGTAAAACAAATGGGGGGTAATATTAATGTCACTGACAATTTGTCATTTTTGGGTCAAAATTGTCAAGGTGATCAGTCTATCCCTTATGAAAATCGAATTGATAATCCAAGCGTTCAACAAGTCAAATTAGAAGTAGCTTGCAAAATTCAAGAGGGTCAAATTAAAAAATAAATTCTTGCCCCTAAAACTCCTAGGCCCAGTCTTATCTCAACATCATCATCCAGGTCATGTTCTAAAAATGACAAACTTCATATTCAAAGTATTGCGGGAAAAAGGGAAGCATGATTTCTTTCTCGAGTCACGAAATTTATCCTCTTGGCCTCTTAATAAGTCAGTAATATATTTTGACGATCTTAGAGATCTCGATCCAATGGGTAGAAAGGACAAAAAAAATTGCCTGTTGATCACCAGATAGTTACCTCTAAGATTCAAGTCCAATCCACATTGAATAGGTTTAACTCCTTCTATCACCAGTTATCAAAGCTTATTGATGTAGATGAGGCACATCATCTAGTTTCTCCTACCAATTGTAGGTGGTGTCATTATGTTATGACTCATTATGCCTCCAATAATGATGCTCTTACTGAGCAAATACAATCTTATAAAACTAAAATTCAAAAACTCGTTAAGAGCATAAATTTGCTAATTCAATGGCATCAAAGCCAAATCGACCAATTGAAATAGGAATTGGATGTAGCCTGCAACCGTTCCACCATTCATACACCTGAGGTCAACATTTACCTTTCCTTGGATATTTCCAATCCTATAGGAAATCGATGAAAAACTTTATCTGTTGTTTTCATTTTACATTGTATATATTATACGTGGGGTAAGTTTGTTTACTCTTTTTTTTTTTTTTTAATTTTCTCATGTCATTTCATTTATCATTAATTTTCTTTTTAAGTTTTAATAAGAGATAGCTACATAATTTAAAATTTTGCGGCCGTCTTATTATATTTTCATACTTTTCTTTTTCTTTTAGGTACCTTTTTTCTAGCCTATTTGTGATGTTGATGCTACGTGTTTTTTGTCTTCTTGTTGGATTCTATGCAGTGAATAGTGGGAGGCTGATACAAAATCTTGGTTCTATTATACATGCTAGCACCTTTTCTGTTTATTTTGACTGATTATGCACTCAACAAATATGGAAACATAGTTTGACAAGGCATGATATTTGTAAGACGACATTCCAATGCCTTGATTTTCTCATAATCATGAGTTGATGTGTTAAAGACCAAATCAAATGTAATCTTAGTGGTTATATTTTTATACTTTTGTTATTACCCACAATGGATAATGTTGTTTGGTTCGTTGTAATATCCCCGATCGTTTGCATTAAATTTTCCATGTATTTTGGAGCATAGTCATTACTCTGACTCTATATTGAGGGTTATTCAGACTTGGTGTACGCATACTTTTAGAGGTATAAGGCAATCATTTATTTCTCTTTGGATATGAATGTATGTGAATGTTTTCAACTACAAGTATAATCTGAATGGCTTATGTCAATAATTTTTTTTCATTATATTGTTTCGTTTTTATGATCAAATAATCGCAGTAAGTGTTTGTCTTTGATTGTAAGGTCGCAGTAATGTTTTTGCTTAAAATTGTCATTTTGGTATAGGTTTTAAAATTTATTTACTTGATGCATATATCAAATATTTCTTTCTATGAATCTCCTTGTTGTAGCTTATAAAAGAGTTGAGTGATATGTTAAATAACAACATATCATAATTTGCCTTAAAAGGATTGATTCAAATCTTTTACGTTTTAAAAAAACATCCTTGTCTAATATGTAAAATGTTATTCATTTATTGCTTAATATTGGTTGTTATTTTTTTACGTTGTAGAAATAGATTCTAATTTCATGTTCATAGGTTTTTTTCATAATTTATCTCGTTACTAATCATATAATGGCCTATTGTTTCAAGGTTAACTTTCAAGTTTTATGTTTCCTCATTTTATGAATGTCTTCATCAAATAGGAAAATCTTTATTAAATTGCAGTATATAATCCAACATGTGATTATTTAGAGTGATTTTGCACTTGGCCAAATGTTAGTAATTATATTTGAATTGATTCATTATTATTCCATAGTTTAGAGGAGTGTTTCTATTATTAAATGATTTGTTTTTGTTTACTTAATGTTCATATCTTTTGTTTAAAATTATTTTTAAAAATTTTCTATAAAAGAAAGTCTCTACTGAAACTCTTCGGAAAATTTGTGATGTCAATAAGTGTAGCTTTTGTATATATGTTAATTAGATAGTTCACTTTGATTTATTTGCTTTATTTTTTCTTTTATCTTAGTATAGGTTAGTTATTCGACCAACAAATCCATAAAATCCATTGAGATCAGCTACTCAAAACAACTATGGGGTGCATACAACCATTGGATCGGGATGATACCCCATTTGCTATCCAAGTACATATTTTTTAGACCAATTCCTAGCTGGCTTAGTCACACCCTGTGGTGGCCTCCTTGGCTAATACCTGAATTGAGGATTCTTGAAACTCTTCTTTATTTGGTCAAATTTCTCATTCTTCTTGTCCTTCCATGCCTTATGGAATTCTGGTTTCCTTTTCTTTTGATCATAACAATACTTAGCCTTTCTTATGGCCTTGTTGTTGGCTCTAAATAAGGCCTTTTAATTAAAAGCAAATCAACACATACATTAATTATAAATCCGAGAGCGTA
Source organism: Larix kaempferi (assembly GCA_027924585.1). Taxonomy (NCBI): domain Eukaryota; kingdom Viridiplantae; phylum Streptophyta; class Pinopsida; order Pinales; family Pinaceae; genus Larix; species Larix kaempferi. The sequence goes on along the minus strand of BSBM01001136.1, from coordinate 4,386,268 downwards.
TAATTTTCAAGACTACTTGCAAAATATATGCAAGTACAATTCTCCTCCAATGTTGTAAAAGAAATATTAATTGCGATTCAACTAATGAGTTGAAGTAGCAACAATTCTACTTTCACTAAGGAACAATTCTTAAGGTTTTAATGATCAATCAGAAACCTCTTACTCTACTAGAAATAAATAACATCACACCAATCTATATTTTAACCAGCCCTTAAAAATAATTTTGCTGAAGACAATTGTAATCTAAGGATTCCAAATTCATCCACACCACTATGTTCAAGAGTCCTAAATTAATCTTTCATTCCCATAACAAAACTATGATATGCTAAAGTAAATACAACTTCTTGAAATACAAGTAATCAACTGATGCAAAAGAGTAACAACAAAGCAAATCAAATCAGGAATTCTTAAATTAACACATCTGAAGCAAATCTATTGGACCCAAGAACTAATTATGAGTAGATCAATTATAAATCCATTCGAAAAACAACAATTGCAATTAAATCTTCTTGTAGATAAAAAGAAACAAAGATTCATATTGAGTAACAACACTAAGTAAACACACAATGATTTAGTCAATAACATACTGCAAATTAAACTAAAAATTAACAAATTATAAAAGAAGCTCCTAGCCAGGCAAGGGGGATTTTCCTCCTCTAGGGACTAGGTGCTAGGAGACTACACTACTGCTGACTGGATGTATGTAGTATGCATGCAAATACAAGTGATGATGGTTAGAATATTCCAACACCCTCCCCTTAAGCCGGACTATGAGGAATAACTGAAAAGATAGGGCCCTGGTAACTGAGACCAAAGGTCAACCCATACAAAAATCTAAATTAAAATGCGAGGAAAGAGGGAAAACCAAGCGGGAACAAAATCCCCTCTCGAGATAGATTGTAAAACGCTAATCAAGCCAAGGCAACACTCACCCCAAGAAGGGATCGGAGGTAAGTGAAATTTTTCACAGAAAAATATTTGGTGAAGATATCTACAATTTGCTCTTCCGTAGGATAGTAGAGTAATCTGATGGTATGATCATGTACTAATACTCAGATGTAATGCATGTGTATCTCAATATGTTTGGTTATTTGTCTCAGAACCGCATTTGTAGAAATCTTGATAGCACTATGATTGTAACAATAGATGACTGGTGGAGTACTGTAGCGAATCCCAAACTGTGACAAGATGCCCCACAACCAAATGAATTGTGTGGCTGCATTAACTTCACCTATGTACTCAGACTCAGCTGAATAAAGAGATAAAGAAGTCTTCTTTTTGCTCGACCAACAGATAGGACCAGATCCAATCATGAAAACAAAACCGGATGTAGACTTTTGATCTGAGTTGTCTCCATCCCAATCTGAATCTGTATACCCAGCTAGGTTCAAAGGAGACCCAACTACATAATGAAGACCATAATTCTTCGTCCCTTGCACATAATTCAAGATCCTCTTTGCTGCCTTCCAGTGAAGCTCATGAGGCTCCTGCATGTATCTGGAGACAACAAAGACTACATAGGATAGATTAGGGCGAGTATGTGTAAGAAACAAAAGACTTCCAATCAACTGCCAATACAAGGTACTATCCACCAAAGGTGTAGAAGAACCATCCTCAAGGATGATCCCTAAAAGAAAAGGAAATGTTGATGGTTTGTATTCCATCATATGAAACATGTCAAATAGATTTGATGCATACTTGGATTGTGCAACCTTCATTCCTGAGTTACTTTGAGAGACTTCAAGACTAAGAAACTGATTTAGCAGTCCCAAATCCGACATATAGAAGGAGTTGTGCAAAGTTGTTTTGATAGATCTAAGACATGAAGAAAGAATCCATGTGATAAGAAAATCATCAACATAAAGAACAATAAGGAGTAGAGAGTTACCATCATGTCTCATGTAGACATTTGAATCATATTTGCATCTCTTAAAATATTGTGACAGTAAGAAGGAGTCCATCTTAGCATGCCATGATTGGGAAGTCTGCTTGAGCCCATACAAGAACTTCATCAATCTCCACACTAGTAAAGGATCATAAGTGTATCCTTCAAGTTGCTTCATGTAGATATCCTCCTCTAGCTATCCATGAAGAAAGGCAGTCTTTCCATTCATGTGATGCACTTCTCAGTGCTTGGATGTAGCAAGAGCTAGAATAAGACAGATGGAATCCATCTTTGCAATGGGAGCGAATGTCTTTGAATAGTCAATCATGTGAAATTAGGAGAAACATTTTGCAACTAAGCAAGCCTTGTACTTACTTGTTACCCCTTTTGAGTCCATCTTTGTTCTGTATACCCACTTGCACTGAACAAGATTCCTACCAGGAGGAAGAGAAACAAGCTCCCAAGTCTCATTTATTTGAAGAGATTGATACTCTTCATCCATAGCTGTTATCCATATCGAATATTGGGAGGCCTCAAAGAAAGTTTTTGGATCTAATACAATCATGAGAAAGCATCTCTCAACAAGAAATGGATATGTGTGAGAAAGTGAAAACCTTGCATTTTAAAAATCAAATCTAGTTCTCCTTGGATCTTGTGGATCTCCAACAAGATCACTAGCAGAATCAAGAGTAATAGAAGCCCATCTTGTAAGAGGAGGTGGATTAGGTGCTAGATATTCAGGTTCTTATGGATTTGGATCTAGCATTCGCTCATCTTCACTTTCAGAGTTAGAATCTGAACTTTCATGAGAGGATGCTTCTCTATCTTGTTCAATAAGCAGTGGAGGTGTAGTTGGAAAGTTGTCTTCATCGACATGGTGGGCATCATGAAATGGCCATTCCTCAAACTGAACACTTCATTCAAGAAATTTTTACATAATAGATAGATCTAAAAGTTTGAAAGCCTTTGAACTCAGTGCATAGCCAACCAGTATGCAATCCCTTCTTTTTGGATATAAGGCTCTCCTTTTCTCAGATGGAATCATTTCCCAAGATTTGGATCCAAAGACTCTAGGATGAGATACATCTGGTTTGTATCCCATCCATGCTTCTAAAGGAATTTTACCTTGTAGTCCTTTGTGAGGAACTCTATTCTAGAGGTAAGCATCACAGTTGACAACTTCTTGCCAAAGACTAGGATTCAATCCTTTAGACTCTCGCATGCAATTTTCCATCTCCTTCAAGGTTTTTTCCTTTCCCTCTGCTACACCATTTTGTTATGGTGTGTAGGGAACACTGTGCTGCATTTTTATACCTTCATCTGCACAGAAGGACTAAAAATCATTCTTTACATACTCTCCTCAATTGTCAAAGCAGAGGACCTTGATCTTCTTATCAGAGAAATTTTCTACAAAAGCTTTGAATAACTTGAAGTATCCAAAAAATTCTGATTTCAACTTAAGAAAATACACCAAATTGAATCTAGAATAGTCGTCAATGAAGGTTACGATATATCTTGCTTTGTTCAAAGATAGGTTAGGAAGAGGTCCTGAAATGTCACTCTGAATCAGTTCAAGAGCTTAAGAGTCTTTGCTTTCCTTCCCTTTCTCAAACTTATGATCTGGATGCTTTCGAATCAAGCAATCTTTACAGATGCCTTTAGAAAATTTGATGTTCGGTAGCCCTTCAACCATTTTCAGATTCTGCATGCCTTGAAAATACTTGTAGTTGAGGTGCCCAAACCTCTCATGCCAAAGTCTGCTCACTTCATTTGCATGGGTGAGAAGTGCACTATGCTTTGAGTAAGGTAGGAAGTGAGAAAACTCATAGAGTTTCGAATGATGATCAACGATTCCTTTTGCAATGATATTTCCAGTTGGGATCTCTTGTATTTCGACCTCATTAAGAGTGAAGATGACCTTCTTGGGTACTCCTATATGGGTCATTTGGTAAACAGAAAGAATATTTGCTACAAGAGAAGGTACATAGAGTACGTCATTGAAGTACACATGCTCCAGATTGATCCTTCCAATCCCTTTGGAGGGGACTTCAAAATCATTTCCCATCAAGATAGAAGGTCCAACTGTAGATTCAAACTTAGAGAAGAGATTCTTGCAAGCAGAAATGTGCCTGGATGATCCAGAATCTATGATGAAGGAGGAGTCATTCAAAGTACCCAACCATGAGTGCAAGGCACTTCTCTTTATCCTCAAATATTGGTTCATCTTCTTTCCTTCTAGAACTTGCAGGTACTGGGAGGTTGTTTTTCTCAAGAAGTTAGGCCATTATATCAATGGTCTTCTTCATGCAAGCACTCTCAGGATGGAAGCCTCAAATACAGTATGGAAATTTGGTCTTCTACCTTTTACTTTTCTTTCCTCTCTTATGATTTGAAGTCCCTGCTGACTGTTTGGGAATCTCTCTTGACTTTTGCTCATTAGAATTATTTTCTTTTCTCTTTTTCTTCCCTTTTCTATTCACATTCTTCCCTTCTACAACAGCAAGAGATGAATCCCTCTTTGTTTATATCACTCCCATTTGCACCAATTTGTCCTTCTCTTTTTAGAAAGAGAGGATAAATGCATCAAGGCTGGGAATTTTCCAATTGAAAATGGATAGCTTCGCGGACTGGAAGGTGGATACAAACATTGAGCAGTCTGCACCCAATTTTGAAAGAATGGCTAGGATGAGATGCTTTTCATCTTTCTCAATTCCATATTGCTTTAGCTGCACAACCAAGTTTTTGAACTTTGTGAAGAACTCATTGATAGAATCGAAATTGCTGGGCTCAAAGAGATTAACTCATTTTCCACTTGATGCCCTCTCAAATCATCCTTTTCCCCATACAAAGATTCTATTTGTTTCCAAACCTCATTGGGAGTTTCACATTAGTGAGATGAAAGTGTATATCATCGAAAATACTGAGGAGTAGCAATCCAACTTCTTCATCAAGTTTGTCAATATATTTGGCTTTCTCTATAGCACCATTAGGTTCGAATGTTGTCCCATGTAACACTCCGTAGAGACCTCTACTTTGTATGAATATATTTAATTTTCCTTTCCATTCAAAATAACCGAAGGAGGTGATTTTTGGAATCAAGGAGAGATCCATAGTAGCTACTGAATGCGCTTCTGATGATGGAATAACCCACAATAAACAATGAAAATTATATGGAGGGGTGTTATAGAATCTACTAAACATGGATTTAGGATAGTGAGAACTTTTATTTGGATCCTTCAAACCTGGCTAGGCCTCAATGGATTGCTCTAGTGAATTCAATGCAATGGCACCAGGATTTGCTGTGGAAATCTAGAGGGTTCTTGTGCTCTACTAAAGAAAAAAAAATTTGTTCAATAAACTGCTGCAATTTTTGCAACTGCTGCAACTGTTGCTATTGATGCAACTATTGCACTATCTCTCACAAGACCTGATACCATGTGAAATTCCACAGGGGTAGATCACTAAGATTGAACAAACCTCACAATTTCACTCAAACAATTGTAGAGAAGAATTAACAAGAAGGATGATGAAATTCACACATAAACTCAAAAGATGTGAGAAACTATTGTTGATACATTGATCATCTATAAGTTGTCAAAACTATGACAATACAATAGAATGAATTCGAATACCCCAGCTAGGATTCTATTTGTCCTCAAGGCATGGATTAATATGCATTGGAACCATATCCCAATAAGTTCTAGTGGCCATCGATGGTTAATGATCAGTCAAACGGACTAGAACTGAGCATAAATGAACCATGTTTGCACAAAAGTAGGGAAGGAGACTCCAAGGAGGGTGCATACTAGCTGTCAGCAGTCAAGAAGGACACTTTTAGTCTTTGTAGTAGTCAATCTAAGAGATACATTCAATTAACTGAGTAATCAATCGTCAAATCAAGGTACTGACTGATAGATCTCCTAAATCTATGGAAGAGGGTGCAATTGTAACTCCAGTGATGAGAACAAGGGTGCATCAATGAAGAGGAGGGATAATGATGACCGGAAACAAGCTCCAGCGGGGCCAAATTAGGGACTAGGTTCTAGGAGACTCCACTGTTGCTGACTAGATGCATGTAGTATGCATGCAAGCATGTAGAGTGCATGCAAATACAAGTGATGATGGTGAGAATATTCCAACATATGGTCGGTTTCTCAATTGTTAAAGAACCACTAGGATGAGATCCATATGTTTTTGAATCATTCAAAGGCGTATCATAAGAACGATCAATTGTTTGAATGTTTATTTCGTGTTCACCAATAGTGAAGATGTTAGCATTAGGGGGATTGCCCCCTTTTGAGGGGTTTTCCTAGTTCCCTCCTGGTGGAGGTATCGGGGTTGCAACAACCATCTATTGTTTCTGTGGGAAAGGTTGATTTAGAATGATAGGTTGTTGTTTCCCTCCTCGTTGTGCCAAAATTCGATGAATGTCATCCATGTGAAGACAAAGGAGAGTAGGGTGATCCCCTTGGAAAATTTTGCATTAGTATTTTTTTTTGGTTCTCTTGATTGCTTCTAGTAGGATTATTCAACTTAGGTGCTTCTTGCATCCTAGAATTAGCATTGGACCTATTCTTCTATTTTTTCTTTTTTCATTTTGGGCCTGTAGTTTGAACCGTAAATACTTCATAAGTTTGGGTGGGAGTTGCAGATTGTTGTGTTCCTTGGCCAACTATGGGTTGCGAATTCTAAACATACATTTATACCAATTGTTGGGTAATATGTTCAATTTGGTTTACAGATCCAGTCAGACTATAAGTATAAGGTCGTTTTGTTGGTGTAGCTGGACCGGATGCAAGTCTTACAGCATGAGGTATTAAATCATAAAGTGTGCCTGATTGGGAATATATCAAATCCATATGTTGAGCACTCTGAATGAGTTTTTCTTTAGTCATGGCTCCTGACAAGGCTACATATTTGGCAAGAGTAGTAAATAGTGATTTTATGAACCAACCTACTAAGAATTGATCCATGATTTTAGCTTTTATAAGCCTTCGGCACCTCCTCCATTTGTGGATATGATCTGACATGTGAGTAGAAGTGTACTTCCTAAGTGAATTCAAAAGTTATGTACCCATCTCATTGCGGATAGGTAATTGAAAATGTGTCAGAAATACCATATCTAAAAATGAAAAATCCATGAATGTATTGCGGGGAAACTCAATGTACCATTTTGGAGCAGTTCCCATTAGGGTCCACTGAAACAACCTTAACCTAATACTATCTTCAACTAGGGAATTGGATGAACAACACACATGGAATGTCATCACATGATTTGATGGATATTCCCATGGTTTTCCGTAAAAATTGAGTATGTCTAAGGGTAGCTTAGTTTCTATGGTTGGCCACCCATTCAAAGGTAGAACATGGTCATTAGTCAACAGGATAAATCCAATAGATTCAATGTGGCTAGAAATGGTGATTTGACTGTTGCCGTAGCAAATGATTGATACATGGGTGAAGATTTATGGCTCCATTATTGTTTTCCTTAGGCTTGGAAAGAATTCCAAGGAGGATTTCCTCCTTGTAGAGGTTGCATCCAAAATGATTGGTTACTTTCTGAATGTTTCCCATTCCATTGTGGAGTAGTATGCATGTATGGATTACCCCCTTGGGGAGGTAAGTTCCAATAATATTGGTTACTTGGTGGAACACGACCATTCCATTGTGGGATAGAATTAATGGGTGGATTGACCCCTTGTGGAGGTGGGCCCCAATAAGATTGGTTACTTGTTATAATTTGATCACTGCATTGATTGTTTCCTTGGTTTTGATAAGTGTTCCAAGTTTGATTTCCCCTTATGGGGGTGGTCCCCATCAAGATTGGTTACTTCCTAGAATTTTTCCATTCCATTGCGGAATGGGGTTAATAGGTGGATTGGCCCCTAGCATGCTACCGGTTGAGGGTATGGGATTACCCCCATGATTTTTGTTAGGAAAAGTTGGACGATGATTTCCTAAGGCATTTCCACTAATTCGTGGAGAATAACCCCAATTGGAATTACTATTCCATGGTCCATTAGTTCTGACAAGAATATTAACATTCCATAGTGAAGGGTTTCCCCAAGAAGTAGAACTTGGAATAATGTTAGGTATACCAAGAGGATTTTGGTTCACTCCTTGATTGTTTTCACCTTGATTAGCCAAACCATATAAAAAAACCATATTTGGTAAGGCACACCCACCAGTCGGGATCCCTATAGACGAAGTGGATGTACTTCTAGGATTGGAACCTGAAATTGTACCAAATGAAACCAGATTGTTGGTTGAAATTATGCTAATAACAAGTATACTAATTGTTGGGATTCATGTAGAGGACAAATTGGAAGTATTGATACCTCCAGAAACTATTTGAGGTTCCGATCATGTAGTCCCTTGTGTTGTTGATGAAGCCATAGGTTCAAGTGTTTAATTTTACATGTTATTCGATATAATTGAAAAGAGGATTGATATAATCCAATGACTCACTGATGTGAAGTACCACCGGTTCTGAAAGATTTGTTAAAGGTGGGTTTAGATAAGTAGCTATGTTGTTCTCTATTGTTTCAATTTCAAATGGAGCAAGATTATGAACAATGTCTTTGTTTTTTTCGTTAGATCATAGTGAAGTTCAGTATTTGTTTAGATGTTGTTCTTCTCTATTATTGTTAATTGAATATAGAAGTTGTTTAATTTCCAAGTCATAAGGTTGTGTTTGTTGTATCTATCTCTGTGATGTAGCGGGCCCTTCAAATTCTAGTGATTCACCTTGCTGCCGCCGTGACTGGCGGATCATGTGAGTAGCCACTTTGAAATATTTTGATAAAATGGTATTTTTAATCAAAAATAGAATCAAACAATGCTAAGGACCTCTAGAATCAACAAAAAGAAAAAGAGTCCACATAGTTAAAATGTCCTATGAATCCAAGCAAGCAAACTAATTTTTCGAAGAAATGAATCTCAATGAAAAGATGGATTAGAGATCCTTCCGAAACTATTATCCCCTGAGGGATACCAAGCCTCAAATAATTACTAATAGTGAAGGTATGAGAAATAGTTACAATAAACTTTAATCACCAAAGGTACAAGTATTGGTTCTTGACAAATCACCCTCCCAAGGAGTAAAAGCTTCAAATTCTGTCTCAAGTACTGCAAGTGTCCCATGCTCACAATATCCTATGTGATATCCTACGATTAGGAACTAAGGTTACCACTTCACAATTGATGGTTGGGTGCAACAATTGTAAGTCTAGGACAACTCTCATAACCAAGTATTCCAGAAAAGTAATGTCACCCCGAGGACTTGTCACTTACATGGAATTATGTGATGTGCTCATATCCCACTAAGCAAGCAAGAGGGGGGGTACCACCCTTAGTTATCCAGATTGATCTTGTGCTTGACAAATGTCTTAGATGATCTTTCCCGACAAGCGTTTTTTTTCTACTAATGGATTTAAATTCTCAATTATCAATATTGGTTTCATAAATTTTGTAGCCAACAAGTGTTAACTCTCCAAACCTCATCCAAGGCACTAGCCTAACCTTTTTGGTGACATGAAAACAAAATCCTGGTTAGTTTTAGATTAAGCACCAATTTTAAGGGTACTTTGTTTAGTTTCAAGAGTGGAAATGAAACTGGTGGTGTGTTGACTCGAAAATATGAACCGAACAATGCAATATGCTCACTATTATACCTTTCAATTTGATGAATGTTCTAAACTAACAAAAATTTAGAGGTTCATGTGGGTCTTCCAGACATACAAGTTGCAAAATAGAATTAAAATAAAAACTTCTTACAACATGCATAAAACTCTTTTCAAATGTTTGAATGTGTTTCCAAATCTAATGAATTTTTGGTGATGCAAAATGTTTTGGTAGATTTTTTATATTTAGGAAAAGTTCTTCTAAAATATGGTTAATTACTGATTTCAAAAATCAATGTAAACCAAACAAATATCTCACTTGAAGTGAATCTAATTATGTTACACAAGGGATCTTTGTTTCTCTTTTGTAGGGCCACCCAAAAGTGCAAGCAAAGATGATACGTAGATCCCTTTGAAGAAATATGAAGTAAAGTTTTACACGTGAGATCTACTTTCTCGTTCACAAGATTGCTCGAAATTCCAAGTGAAGAGGATAGGATAGCTCAAGAACTGTATGCGAAAAATCAAATCTACTATGTTACAAGTGAGATCCACTTTCTCATTCCAAAGATCACCCGAAAGCTCAAGTGAAGAGGATAGGGTGGCTCAAATAGAAATTGTTTGAAAAATCAAATCCTAAACTATTATAAATGAGATCCACTTTCTTGTTCAGAAGATTGCTGGAAATCCCAAGTGAAGAGGATATGGTGGCTCAAACACAACTTGTCTCAAGAAAATTGAAGATAAAAGCTACAACTTGTTAGGATATTTAGACACTTAGGAGTTAGTTAAGATCAACTTGTGTAATATATCCGTTAGAAAAGTGTGTTTCCTTTGTATGCATTTGTAAATACTTAATCCGACGGTCACGATATGTTCCCGACATAGAGTGATCTGACGGCTCAACTTCTCTTAGATCATACCTACCCTTGATCTATGGCTTAACACCCGATTGGTCCATTGTCTCTATTTAAAGAGCATGGAGGGTCATTGCAAAGTTGATCGATTATGAGAAGCTCATTTATAACTTTCTTTCTTTGCATAATAAATTGTCCCGTAGAAGCTATTTGGCCTGGGCCGTGGAGTGTTTCCCTCACGAGGGTTTAAACCATGTCAAAACATCGGTGTATCGATCTGTGATCTATTTGTGTGAAGTGGTTTCTCTAGCTGTTTGGTCTTTTGGGAGTACCTTGTGTACCCTAACATGGTATCAGACCTTTTATGAAGAGTTGCTTCCGGTTATGATTTAGATCTTGAACTGTTGTTGTCGAAACTTGAAAGGGTTTTTGGTTCTGGTATTTCTATGCATTTTTGGGCTGTGGGAGGTGTTCCATTGCGTCTGGAGCATCGTTTCCATTGGAGAATAGTTTTCGTTTGATCAAAAACGGTTCCCAGTTGCTTCAAAAACGCATATTTCATCAGATCTGAAGGCACAATGGTAACATTGACGTTTTTTTTTATTTCTGTTTTAAAGAAAAATATATCTCATATTTTATTAGTTTTTATTATTAGATTTTTTTTAGTTTCGGATTGTTGCTTTCCCTGTCTTCGTATGCTTTTTTCCGTGCACCTTGTGCGATATCGGCGAATCAGAAACAGAAAGGGAAAGGGTTTTTCTCGGCTACATATGCTCTTTGCTGTGCACCTTGAGCGATCTCAACAAATTAGAAACAGAGAGAAAAAGTAGACTTTCCAAGCAAAGTAACAAGATCTAACCCCAAACATGTGGAATTTTTTTTTGTTTTGGTTTGTGGTGTGTTTTGCAGAGAAAAAGGCAAGCACGGAAACCGAGCAAGAAAAAAAAAAAAAACCTTTCTCATTCCCATATTTTACATACCTTTTAATCTAGCTCACTTGGTTCAAAGTTGCTTTATTCCTTAATAGGTCTTGAGTTCAAGTCTTAAGAAGTTACTTTTAAAAGAGAAAGTGCATGCAATTTCTATTTTCAAGTTACCTTATTGTAAAAGTGCATCTCACTTAAATAATAAAAAATAAAAATACAAAGTGAGTCACTTAAGTTCATTTTTATCGTTGCACTATTTAAAGTAAATCATTGTAAAAGTGAAATCACTTATTTTACAAAAGTGATTCACTTAAATCAACTTTATTGTAAAGTGATTGTCAAAGGTTCATCTTGGGAAGAGGGGGGTTCTTTTTTTTAGCTGGTCATTTTCTATCTGCCACGTCACTATTGGGGACATCTTCAACAGTTTCTTTGTTCAAGCATAACTACATCATACAGAGTCAATTTTCAGTGCCATTTTTTTTTAAACCACTTATTTTTTCTAGTTCTTCGCATCCAGACTATTGGTTTCTGATTTTGTAGCCATTAATTTACAAATATGGCCGCCCCTTATGATATTCTACTTACCAGTTCCAACTATTCTCATGGAAATCTCGTATAGAGGATGTTCTATGAAGTAGAGGACTTTTCAGAATTACCTCAGGGAAAGAAACATAACCTATTGATGATGATAAGAAAATCAAATGGGAAAATAGATGTGACGAAGTTCGTGGATTGATTGGGATGTCAATCTCTACTAATTTGCGATTCCACATATCTGGAATTGATGAACCTGATGCTGCTTGGGACAAGTTGGGATCTGTGTTTGGTAAACACAATGAAATTCGAGGTCACCAACTCGAAAATAAGTTGATTTCTTTAAATCCAAGTGATTTTTCATGCATATAAGATTATTTATCTAAGTACAAAACTCTTAAACTCTTATGTGAAGAATGCAAGATTAAGAGGGAAGACAAACAATGCATTTATCATATTCTTTCCAAACTTGGACTTGCATATTCTGTTTTTGTATCTACATTATACTCCATGAAAGAATCATTGAATGCAACTAGCTATCAAGAGCCTAGTCTTAAATCCTTTTGTGATTCCTTGATTAGAGAGCAAGATAAGTTCATCCATCTTGGAATAATTAACAATGCAGATACATCTGGGAAAGCCTTATTGTCCCAACAGAAAGAAAAGTCCAAGCCTCCCAAGAAACAAAATTTTTGCAATAATAAGTCAAACAAGGGTCCCAAACCCTCTCAGTCAGCTCCTTCTTTAAAAAATGATAAAGGATCCAAGCCAAAAGGCAAGAAGACTAAGCATCATTGAAACTATTGCAATAAAGATAATCATGATGAATCTAAGTGTTTCAAGAAGATGACAGCCTTGGAAGCAGCAATAAAGAAGCACCACATCAGCCTAGATTCACCTTCAGAATCTACCTCTCATGGACATGCACTTTGTGCTTCTGGTTATTCTTATAATGCATCTTCTTCTTCTACTTCAAATGAATGGCTCATTGATTCTAGAGCATCTTATGATATGGCTAAGGATCAAGCCATCTTTTCTACTATGCATGAATGTAACACCAAACAAATATTTGTTGGTGATGATAGATCTCTAAGTGTTGTAGGAGCTGGAATAGTTCTAGTAGATAATGGTCATTTCAGTGATGTACTATGTGTTCCAAGAATTTCCTGCAATTTGTTATCAGTCTATCAAATCACTCATTCTGGTGAAGGTAAAACTGTGACGTTTACACCTCACCAAGTTGTAATCAAGGATTTTAAAGATCCTCAATAGGTCCTAGCTATCGAAATTGTTAATGATATTACCAGGTTGTACAAGTGTAACAACTTTGGGTCATCACCTTTTCCATCATTTTTTGTTGCTCATAGTGATAACTTGAGCAAACTTTGGCATGAGTGATTTGGTCACTTAAATTATCGCTCATTGCAACAACTATGTAAAGACAATATGGTGACAAGTCTTCCAATGGTATCTTGTAGGGATGGTGTTTGTTCCGGTTGTGTACTTGAAAAACATCATCGGGATAGTTTTGACAAACGTGCCTCTTGGCACACCTCGGTTCGCTTGAAGCTTGTGCATAGTGACTTGTGTGGTCCTCTTCCATCTGCTTTTTTTTTTCTGGTTTCAAATATTTCTTAACTTTCATTGATGATTACACTAGACGCACTTAGGTTTATTTCCTAAAACTTAAGAGCGAAGTGTTTAACATGTTCTTGGCCTACAAGGCCCTTGTTGAAAAAGAATCTGGTCATCAAATTATTAAGTTAAGATCTGACAATGGAGGAGAATATGTTAACAAAAAATTCACTACTTTTTGCACTGAACAAGGAATCCAAAAACAACACACTATTCCATATAGACCACAACAAAATGGTGTAGCTAAATGAAAGAATCGCACTTTAAAAGAAATGGCTAATTGTATGATCCAATCTAACGGACTAAGTCTTCAATTTTGGGCTGAAGCCATTAATTGTGCAAATTAAATAGCTAATCGCACCCCCACTGTTGGCGGGCAAAACTACCCTATAGTAAGGAAACTGATACTATCAACTGGAAGGGGATGACAGGAAAGTGTATTAACTGCATTACAGAAATGTTCATGAAAAGAAATGAGTTATAGGCCTTGAGAACATACCTTTCAAATGACGTTCGATCCTAGCTCTTATTTGATCTTGCGCTTGATCCTCAAGTCCACCTCCCATTCACTAAAATTGCAATATAAGTACCTTTCTCAGCGTATCTTGGATAATATATAATGATTCAAAGAAACAAAAGCAATTTAAACATTCAATATTAACCAAAACAGATCCAAACTAGTATATTATTTCAATGAACACTTAATTTGGGACAAGAAAGACACTTCAACCTTTTATTGTCAAATGCAAATTGATGTTACAAATATACCTGACTTTGTGACATGCTCCTGCAACTTGATTCTGGGCTCCTACTCTTCTCTGGCTTGAATATCTTCCAGCATAAACTCCTCCAATGCAAGTTTCTCTTTAAAATCTCTTAACAACATTCATGTCTCTAACCCCTCTCCTTATTCTTCCTTGTATTTATAGGACAAGAGAAGTAGTTCAGGTCGAGGGATGGTTATGGAGGAAGTTGGGGAAGTTGGGAAACTACCTACAACTAATCCTCTTCGTGAAATTAATTATTTTTTAATCATCTTTTGAGATGTATGCTACTATTATTCAGTGAAGTAGCGTTTAGGGCGCTACTTTAGTGCTTGGAAACTAGCGCTCATATCTTTTTAAATGTTGAGCGCTACTTTGCTGAAGATTAGTAGCACTCATAAGGCTTTGAGCACTACTATGGAAAACTGGAGTAGCGTATAGGCGCTAGTCTATTGAAGTAGAGTAGCACTCATATCTCAGAATGACATTTTTAGGGTTTTTCCAGTATTGTCAGGAAATGGAGTACGTCAAAGTCTCATCTAGGGTCAACATGCTCCTCCATCCAAGTTGTCCTTTTGTGTGATCAACAGCTCAAGGTGATCATGGACGGAGAGGTGCAGGTTTGACCTATAACAGATGCCCCCTAATGTGTGAGGTCAGAGGGAAACAATGGCCGAAATACATTATAATCCAAAGCCAAAGGAGGAGCAAAGAACCGCAGAAACAAGTCACAAGAACACCTGAAACAAAGATCAAGGTCAGCAAGCAATTACATCTTTGACATCATAAAGATGTGCAGTGTGGTGCAACATGAACTCCGATACATAACAAGGAGATGTATATATAGCATGGCCACTTGAAATACAAGCATGGATCCATGTCAAACTGAGAGATCATAGCCATAACAACAAACTGGATCTATGTCTCATGGAGAGCCAAATATAAGTGAGGCTCAGTCTTGTGCAACTTGGGTGATAATAGAATGAGGTAATGTCATCCAAAATCCCAAGGTCTTCATCCAAAACAACTCTAGGTACAAACCCTAACCATGTGAATAGATGAGCTGACAGTCGAACATGGGGTGTATCATTTGATTACCGGTCATTGATGTATACCGTTAACAAATGCGAGGACTTCCACCGATAATGATGATGGGGTCCAAGGTACCAAGTACGATCCGCCAAGTGTGAATAGATGGACTTGGAGTCGAACACTTGAGGATCCTGTCGAAAAAGAGACATTGATGTATTCTCAACATTCAACAGCGAGGAAAATTGCCACTGGTGACTGCAATCTCCAAGGTACTAACCGAAACTCTAAACTTCATTCCCAGAGTAAAATGAGTTGATGTCGATGGGAAGAAGTCCGTTGGAAGGGAGGCCTTAAGGCATCCTCCATCATCCAACTCGAGAAACACTCAACTAGTATGAGCTGATATGGAATATGTAACAAGACTGACACTAGGATGGCCGACACATGAGGTTAAGGTAAACTGCAAAATGGATGACACAGGGTATATCCTTGAACATTGAGCACGACAAAAAGTGACTCAGGCAGTTTTTGACATAATGGGGTAAATGATAAGCCTGAAATGTAAGAGACATTATCAGACCCTCCATATGGTTGGAAGAATAACCAACCGGGGGAGTAAACAACTCGGATATCAAGTTCACCCTAAGGTCAAAAACTAAACCCAACCGACAAGATAGACTCAAGTAGGTGCTATGTTCAAGGATAAAACTAACTGAACTACCTTTGACATTGAATATATGACACATCTTTCCCGTCCCTTATTCTTTTTATATAAAAGAATATCTTTCTTGTTGTTTTAATGAGTCCAAGAAAGAATGAAAACTCAATAGATCCAACCATGTAAAAAGTTTAACGAGCCCATGGGAGGAAGACTCAGGACCTTCTTCATTATTTATTGAGTTCGAAGAAGAGATAGAAGATTACTCTATACTACTGATCTCTGGATTTTAATATCGAGCTGAGATCTGTTCTTACTTGCTGGTGTTTTCAATTTTAAGGAGTCTGAAAAACTTAAACAATAACTCCATATATCTGCTCGTGGATTTTAATATCGAGCCCAAGCAGATTAATGCTCGCCAGTGTTTTCCTATTTATAGAGTCTAAAACACTTAAACAATCCTCTTTTCACCTATCCGTGGATTTTATATCGAGCCCGGATTGGTCTGTGCTTGGCAGTGTTTTCTTGTTTATAGAGTTGAAAAACTTAAACAGTCCTCTACTTACCCTCTGGTGGATTTCACATCGAGCCCGAGTAGGTGAATGCTCGCTTGGTATTTTCATGTTTAGAGAGCCTGAAAACCCTAAATAAAGGCTCCAAAAGGTCATTTTTCGTGCAATTAGTCTCCTCCCCCGAAAAAGTATAAAACAATGGAAGAAGAACTCTTCTAGCGCATACAAAAGTATACCTAGAGTATACCTTTTCTGTAGTTAATCCACCTAGGCCCGGAAAAGGGGTAATTCTATACTTGAGTGGATGAGCCTTCGATTACTTTAACGAGCTCGAAGAGGACAAGTTTGCTCAGCAATCTTGTTTAGGTTTAAATAGTCCAAACAAGAGCTTAAAATGACTTAAAGGTCAGCTTCTAGGATCATAGTTTCATACTCTGCCAAAACTAGGTCTTCAACAAAATATTAGTTAATGCGGCAAAAAATCTCAAATGATATATGAATTTGAACTATCAACTAGTTGACAAGGTCTAACATCAAGAATTTTTGAACTTAGGAGATAGATCCTACAAAAATTTAAGGAAAAATGCAAGCTGGATTAGTATTGCACCATATGTATGTTTCAAGTGATTAATTAGATGATTTTGAAAAATTTTGAAACTATAGAAAATTAAACAATGGTGGGTAAAAATTAAACTCCAATTCATATATATAATTTCATTTTAAAAATCAATTTCCAATTTGTTTTGTAGGGCAAAGATTTGGGGCAACCTTTGGAATTTTCAAATCTCCGTGGCAATCAAACCGAGCATCCAAACACCGTTCTTCTTCCACCAAGTGAGTTAGAATCCTCCCTTCTTGCACTTTCGTGGTTTAGTTTTCATTTTTTGAGCCAAAAATTGCTTTCAACGTGATGCTCACAAACCTTACTGCGCGGGCACTATTGTGTAATAATAACAGTAGCGTGTAAAGGGTATGAGCGTTACTGTGCTCAAACAGAGTAGTGCCTATACATGACTGTGTAGTATACACAGTAGCGCCTATACATGACTGTGTATTATACATAGTAGCACCCAATCTTGAAAACCTAAAAACAAGCGCCGAGACTCAAAATATTGTCATTTTTTGTGCAGGATGGTTCTTCAATGGAGGGAGAGAGAACATGAGGACATGGATAGGTTGGCCATGCAAGATCCGTCCACTCTCCATGCTCTTTGAAGATGCAGTTTATTGAAGTTTTACCGAACCGTAAACATGAGGGCCCTAAACAAACTAGTTCGAAGACTTATTCAGTATTGGGATGTGGATACCAATACTTTTGTCATCCGTGGGAAAACTTTGGAGCTTATAGTTGATGACATATATTTCATTACTGGTCTCTCACGGAGAGGAGATGTAATCAATCTGAAAGGGTCTTCTCGTGTGGGCATAAGGTTTGTGCAAGAGTACGTGAATTCATATTGTGTGGTTGAAGCTGAGAAATCAGGAAGCCAAGTCTTGATTTCAACCATTGAAGGCCTCCCCTTGAAGGTAATAGTGAGTATGATCAACCGAGTTGCAGGTAGTGCCTCACTACACCTAGCCTCCAGGCACACTATGCATGTTGGTGTACAATGCTTACACAGTCATGTATATGATTGGTGCACTAGTTTACTGGCGAGCATGAAATCTCAATTGACAGGTTGCAAATCTGGCATAATGAAGAATTTTGGGTACGGTAGTATTTTGTGTACTTTCTGCTTTGAGAGGATGCCTGCTATCAGTTTTGGGATGACTCTACCTCAGGTTAACCCCCGTGAGCCCAGATTAGGCCGTTGGGGTGACATATTCCTCCGCCAGGGTGGTGGGGAAAGTCACTACTGTTATCATACTGACGATTTCTGGGGGTGGTGGGAGAGGCAAGTTCCCGCTTTTGAGCAGTTTCCATATGCTGGATTGGATTTCCGTCATGATCCAAAACTGGTGCTTCCTCCAGGTGGAGCCTGGGGAGATATTGGTATGTTTAATTTTTTAGAATTATTTAATTTTTTCAAACTTTTCAAGTATTTGATTTTTATGAATGAATTTTGAAGTGCTAATCAAGTGTCATATGCAGATCTTGGGCCTGTTCGTCCCGAGGGACATCCTACCATCTTTGTGAGGCCAGTTGATATTACTGTAGCAGATGCTATGTTGGGGACCATAGAGAGAAAAATGAGTCGATTGACTCATGAAGTTCCTGTATGCCATATGGATTAGATCCTTATTGATATGTAGGAAGATGTTGTTGGGGTGCCCCCAGCATGGCTTAGGGTGCTGCGGAAGATAGCTAGGCTAGTCATATGCTATTGCAATGTAGTAGATGATGATGAGGTCCCTCCTTCTCCATAGGAGAGGGATACATTCTATGTATATATTTTTTGAGGCTACTATGCCCAGTTTTGTACTTTTATGACATGACTTGATAGACTTGTGATCCAAAACTCAGATATTTTTTTGATACAGTATCGGCTATATACAGTATCGGTTATTTACATATGTATGTGTTTGAATTTTATGTGTGCAATGTTGTTTATGAAAGCGTATGATGCAAATGCCAGTCTAACACATAGTTTTCTAATGAATCAGCTATTGCGTTTAAAATTCTTGGAATGTGTTCATATATAATAGAATCAAATTGTCTTTCCAATAGTCTAACTCGTAGAAACTGACGTAGCAAACCAGGATCTCTAATCTAGTAGACACCTGTTAACTGAAATGCAATTAATTGTGAGTCAAGTCTTACCTCCACATGTGAAATGCCATGACTGAGAGCAACTTGGAGAAGTTCTATAACTGCATTGTATTCAGCCACATTATTCATGGTAGGACCCAAACAAACCCCCCCCGAAGAGACAAGTTGGCCAGCGGGTGAGTAAATGACCCAAGCTGCTGCAGCCAACTGACGGGTGTGGCGATTGGCACCATCAACAAATCCTAAGAAATGTTCGGTTGACATCTAGTACACGAAACGAAAAGCACACATAAGATTAACTAACAAGCATAACGAAAAACTAGCTTTACAAAAAATATACAGCTATGTTACAAGAAAAAGTACGTCAGCCTAAGCGTAGTACTTCTTCATGTAGAGCCCATTTCTAGGCTCGGCCAACTTATTACCTTCGTAATCTATCAGTTCATAGGAACCTTTCTTCAGTACTTTGGAAATTATAAAAGGTCCGAACCACCTGGATTTGAATTTGCCAGGTCCTAAAGGTACTTTGTCTTGATCCCAAAGTAGGACCAAGTCTCCTTCAATGAAAACCCTAGGTTTGACGGATTTGTCATACTGTCCTTTGACTCATTTTTTGTGGACCTCGTTTGTTGTGAGCGCGTCGCGGTGCTGTTCATATAGATGTTCTAAATGTAACAAATGTTCTTCTAGTATTGAAGTATCTGGTAGTAACTGAACTGCTAGTTTTAGCGAAGGGATCTCGCATTCAATCGGTACAACTGCTTCTATCCCATGCACAAGTTGGAAGGGAGAGAATCCGGTAGCAGTCTTAACATTGGCTCGGTAAGCCCAAAGAGCCGGGTACAGCATGATGTGCCATTTATTTCGACTGGCATTAACAGTTCTCTGCAGTATAACCTTTAAAGTTTTGTTCACTGCTTCGACTTGCCCATTCGCCTGTGGATAGTATGAAGACGAATTTTCTTGTCGCAAACCAAGCATGTATGCAACTCGATCATCATGCTATTTTGGAAATGACTACCATGATTAGTCACTATCTCTTTAGGTATGCCAAATCGTGCAATAATATGATTAAACACGAAATAAGCGGCAGTTTCTCCATCTGCCTTAACAGTAGGCATTGCCTCCGCCCACTTAGTAAAGTAGTCAACGACAATGATGATGTAATGATGTCCTCCAGTCGAAACTGGATTGCATGTCATGTAATCAACCCCCCATTTTGTGAAGGGACCTGCTGTAATTACGGGATGAAGAGGAGCTGGGTGTGCCCTCATTTTCTTAGTGAAAAAATGACACAGACGACAGCGTTTCACTGCTTCCACACAATCTTTAAAGATCGTGGGACAAAAATATCCGGCACACAGTATCTTCTGAGCTGCTGCCAACCCAGAAAGATGTCCCCCACAAGCTCCACTGTGGGCATCATTTAATACTGCTTCGGCTTCTTCTCGAGTTAAGCAACGTCGTAAAATGGAATCTACCCCATGTCGATATAAAGTATCTGAGATGATAAGGTAGTTCTTCACATGGCTTTTGAGCTTGTGTCGTTCTTCTCGAGAAAAAGTAGTAGGACACCTCAAAGTCTGGAGATATACTAAGATGTCCCCGTACCATGGGTTAGAGGAAGCGATGAGGAAGATATGTTCATCTGGGAATGATGATTCTTCCTCAACGTATTCTAGGTCACTTGGAAATTCTGAGATTAACTCAGCGAACACTAGTGATTTCTTCGACTTAGCTGATTGGAAGACCAAATCGAACTCCTATAGGATTACAATCCATTTATTATATTTCCCACCAATGATTTGTTGGGTGAGAATGTACTGGAAAGGATTGACTTCTGCTATCACAGTAGTAGTTCGTAAAAGTATATAGTGACGAAGCCTCTATACTGCATAGACCGCGACAAGTGCTAACTTCTCAACGTGCGAATATTTAACCTCAGGGACTATCAATGCACGAGAAAGATAGTAGACAACATGCTCTTGGAGTGTATCATCTTCCTGAACTAAAACTATACCAATTGTATTAAGAGACGCTACCAGATATAAAATAAAATCTTTTGAGTAATCTAGCGGGCTCAATAAGGGTGCTGAAAGGAGTGCCTTTTTTAAGGCTTGAAAGGATTCTTGAGCAGCTTCGTCCCACACAAAGTAGGAGTCTTGTTTGAGTATCCTCATAAAACCTTTAGTAATTTTAGCATAGTTTATGATGAATCGCCGTAATAAATTAGACATGCCTTGCAGACTTTGGAGTTGTCGCAAGGTGCGAGGAGGAGGCAGATTTACGATTGCCTCTACTTTCAGTGGGTCGACCATTATGCCACAAATGGAGACAATGAAGCCCAGTAGACGTCCCGATTCAACGCAGAACACACACTTATTAGGATTCAAACGAATCTTATATTGTCTGCATCTTTCAAACACCTGTCTAAGATGAGCTGGATGATCCTGTCTCTTTCGAGATCACGCCAGGAGATCATCCAAGTAAGGTTCTACTATGTGTTTGATATCATGAAAAGTGAAATTCATCGCACGCTGAAAGGTAGCTCCAGCATTCCTCAAGCCAAATGGCATCTTCCGGTAAGCGAAGGTCCCCCACGGGAAAATGAAAGCTATTTTATGCCGGTCCTTGGGTTTGATTTCTATTTGATTGTATCCCGAAAAAATGTCCATGAAAGAGAACATCTCATGTCTTGCAGAATCATCTATGATTTGATCGATAAACGGTGTAGGATAGTTATCTTTCAGACAAGCTTTTTTCAAGTCCCGGAAGTCAGTACAGACTCTAATGGTACTTTTCTTCTTATCAACTGGAACGAGGTTTGAAACCCATTCCGTCATGTCAATCGGATAGATGAAACTAGCTTTAAGCAACTTTTCAACCTCCGCCTTAATGGCGGCCACTTTTCTAGGGTTCACAGGACGGAGCTTTTGTCTCATAGGTTTTACGTTAGGGTATGTCATGATGACATGCTCCACGATGGCTGGGTCTATACCTGGAATCTCCTCATATGTCCAGGCAAAAATGTCACGGAATTCTTTAAAAAGTTTTGTATACAGAGCGATCTCTTCTGGAGAATAGTCTACACCAATAAAAAAAATTTCCACAACCCCGGGTTTGGTGGAAATGTTGATCGAAATTGTTCTTGATATATTAGCCATATTTCCCTTAGCATAAACAACTCTCGAAGTAGAAGGAAAAGATGACAAATCAACCAATCCACCGGGTCTCACAGGGAATTCCCCTCTCTCAATCCTGTCCAGATTTAGAAGCATGTAGGACCTGTGATGCATATGTTCCCATGGTTGGTCCAGGCCCATCATGACTTCTAATCTGGCTTCATCAGACGGCAAAACCATATCTAAACAATCGAACGAGTGAGTGGAATTCAGTGACCATGGTGGAGCATAGTCCATATCTGACTCAGCAGAGACTGGCAGAGTCATGATATGTTCCATTGCAATATGTTGTGTTTCCATATAGGCCACTTCTGCAATGGATTGAGGCACAAAAGGTTCTGACGTAGTGGGAAGGATCCAAGGATCAGTTCTTAATCCAACCGTGAATGTTTAGGTAGCAGTACCCACATCAAAACGCATAAAAACAGCAGGGGAGGGGAGGTCAAAAGTGCCTATTAATGTCCCGTACAGCCCTGCTCCTAAACTCTCATTAACCGGGGCAATTTGATCAACTAAGGGAACTGTGGTCTCTGAAGAAGTCTAGTTGTTTCTCTGAGTAAAAGAAAGTTGATCGACTGTAACGACCTTACCTTCAAATGGGAACATAACAACTTGAAAAAATGCTGATGCAATGGCTCGCATGGCATATGTCCAGCTCCTGCCTAATAACATATTGTAATCAAGCGGAGCATCCAGAACTTCTACTTCTATAGCAACTGTCTTACTGGCCAATGTGACATCAAATGATGGCAAAACTCCATGTGGACAGAAAGTCCTACCATAAAATGCAGTAAGCAGTGTATTAGAAGGGGCTAACTCGGGGGAACCCAAAGCTTTCCAACAGGAAATTGACATTACGCAGGTCGACGCACCCTCATCTACAACAACTCGTCTGATGGTCATTGGGCCATGGACGACTTCAATATGAAGAGCAACGTGGTAGGGCAATCAGTATTTGACATCAGTCATATCAAATCGCGCAGACATATTAGAGGATTCCATACTTCCAATAGCTTCCAGAAGTGCATTCCGTTGTAAAGGACAACTTTGCAAGACTTCTAAGGTAGACATGGCATAAGGGGTCTAGGCTAAATCTTCAACCACATTGTAGTTGGAGGCTGCCCAAGTGTTGGGATTGTGAGATGCCCATTTCAAGACACCTTTTGGGATCTTGGGCATTGGGTTCATAGGTATGTGGAGTGAAGTGGAGGATTCTGGAATCTCTTTATCCTTTTTCTGTGCATCCGGGGTATAATTCCTGGCTCTCGTTTGTAAGAGTGCATCCAAATTTACCATGTTAATAAAAGTTTGATCAACCGTAGCATGTGTAGTGCCCGCAGTGTTGGAGGTACCAGAAGTTGAGCTCTACCATTTAGGGAATGGATCTTTCAGGACGACAGGCTTCTTTTCTCTTAATAGCTTCTGGGATTCTTCAAGCAGAGGGCATTGGTGGGTAAGGTGGTCCTACTTGTAGAGTTTACAAGGGAACTTCACCTTTTTTTTCTCTTTGTTACCCTCTTCGGCATTCTCTTTTTTGGGCTTCTATTGGTTCCCCTCTCCTTTCTTTCCCTTCTTTTTGTTATTGGGCTGCCGAGGGCCCTTTTGATTGTTCTGAACTTGGTTGACAGGCTCAGAAGTAGAAGGAGAAGTTGTGACGGAAGAAGCTTCTGCAGTCGATTGTTTGACTGATAAGGCATGAACCTATTTGGTCAATGCTTCGAAAGCTGCAGAGTCAACTAAACCCACTATGCCGTCAGCATGTGGTCCAGGTTTAGGTCTACTCAGATCGATATTCGATCGTGTTGCATCAGGTATGATCTCATACAGTAAACTGGATTGTGCATAAACGAGATCTAACTATTGAGTTTGTAGGATGGCTTATTCCTCATTAGATACTCCAGACGTAGCTACTTCCTTAGAAATGTAAGGAAGGAGTGATTTCAAATGCCACTCAAGAAGGAATTCCGGAGGTATGTTGGCCTTAACGAGCCTCTTCCGTTTTCGCCACTCCTGAATGTGGTCAGATAAATGAGTGGCTTTATTTTTCCTAAATGTAGACAAGAGGTCTGTTCCGGCATCATACTGAATAGGAAGCTGGAAGTGATTCAAAAAGACAGTCGCGAGATCCCCAAAAGTAGAGAATGTAGCTGCAGGTAACTCAATGTACCATTTGGCTGGAACACCGGTCAAAGTACTTTGGAATAGTCTCAATCTAATGGAATATTCGTTTAATGAGTTTTAGGAACACCATAAATGGAAAGTAGTGACATGGTCACCAGGGTCTTCACCTGTTTTTCCTTCAAACTTTGGAATGTCTGAGGGTAACTTGGTAGGAACTGGTGGCCATGTAGCGTTATGATACACTGGATCGTTGGTCAGTTTGGAAAGATCTGGCAAATTCAAAGTTGCCAGAAATGGTAAACGAGGCCGGTAAGACGGTGCTTGATAAGCTAGAGTCGAAAAAGGTGAACCACCCATAGTTTGACCCATGAACTACTGGTAGGGGTTGCCCCCAGCCGTCTGCTGGTAGGGGTTGCCCCCAGCTATCTGTTGATAAGGGTTTCCCCCAGCCATCTGCTGATAGGGGTTTCCACCTACCATCTGTTGATAGCGGTTTCCCCCAGCTACTTGTTGGTAGGGGTTGCCCCCTGCCATCTGTTGTTGCACGAAAGAATTATTGAAATTTCCCCACCCATATGAAAGTGGGTTAGTGCTCTGTGGGTTCGTCCACTATGGTTGGGTGTTATTCCCTCCATATTGCTGGTTAAAAATACTACCCCCTCCCCCTAAAAATAAGGAAAAAGGGACATTACCTGCAAGCATATTACATTGATTCATGTTGGGACCTGCAAAGGTATTGAAACCAGTGGTAGCTGACATAGATGGTGCAGTCATGGTACTCATGACAGGCACAGTTGCAGAAGCACTTGGCCCTACAGCGGGTGTGGAAATCCAAGTACTAGGTATTTGATATAACAGTTGAAACGTAGGAGGTGGCACTAAATTGGCTGTACTGCTAGGTCCAACAGTAGGTGTAGAGGTAGATGCCATAGTTGTTGAACTTGGCATACCTAACGTACCAGTATTAAAACTGAAAGATTGAGTGGACACAGAGGTTGTCTGTGTCGAACTTGGTGTGGCAGTAAAAAGAGGATTTACCGTGTTAGTGTTCATACCTATGGTGGGAGTTTGTGGAACTCCCTATTCACCTCCTAGAGTAGACATTAGATGTCCAAGCAAGAAATTATATGCACTGTAATTGGGCTGCTGGAAACCAACAGGAAACAAAAGCGGATTTCTAGGATTGGTCAGAGGAGGATTGAAGGGAGTGCTATACTCCGTAGAAGTAAGATCTTCAATATCAACTGAGCTAAAGTGTCACTGATCTGGAGTACCTGGTTGTGGTTCCTCAGGAACCTCTATTTCAGGGTTTTCTATTGCTGTTTTTTGTTCTTCAGGAAACTCAATTTCAAGTGGTAGTTCCTCAGGAATTCCTATTTCAGGATTTTCCGTTGTAAAAATTTCCTCAGGAAATTCTGTTTCAGGAATGGTTTCTGAAGAAACACTAGGGTTTACCCGCTGTCTTCTAGCTGGCGGTAAAAGTTCTATTCTAACTGGTGGAAGGTTTTGAAGCCTTCTCGATATACAAAGTTCTTGATTCTCCGTGATTATATATATAAAATAACAAACTAGAACCTAGTGGCCACTATGACTAGGCGCAAACAACACGCCAACTAAAAAAAGTCCTAAGTATGCAAACCAGGCAAACGAGATGCCTTCCGAAGAAGAGTCTGGGATGATGAGGGCCCAGAACAAATCAACGAAGGAAGAAAGACAGTTACCCGAGGTCCACAATACAATGACTAAGGGTGCAAGCGCTGGAATCACCCAACCGCCCTCCCAAAGACCTACAAGGGATTTCCTCCCACGTCTGTCTTAGGTACAACATATATACCCTCTGTTGTCACCTATGTATGAACCTAAAGTCAGATACTAAGGATACTACAACACCGAAAACTCTTGGGGGAACAGTCGCTGGTTGAATCAGAAGGCGTGGGCAGGGTGACTGAGCCCGAAACTCAAAAGAGTCCCCATACGTGATCCAATCCTGGTATATGCTCGAAACAGAAAGTAGGAGGAGTATTCCCAACAATCTGATCTCACAAGACCTACTGCATAGATCCCAGGCAAGCTTTGAGTGAAATGGATTTACCTGTGATAGTCGAACTACGATTTTTGCGTAATGTGTGATCTTGAGTGGTTTAAGGTGATTTAAACTCAAGATCCTAACCAAGAGTAGTTGGTGTAGTGTATCCCTAAAAAAGAAAAATTGTTTCTATTTCATTTTATTAAAGAAATTTTAGGGCTATTATTACTCAAAAGGTAGTGTGTTTGTGTGGCGTGGTTGCAACAGAAAAACAAAAGTGCATAAATTCTAACTTTCAACAACAAAACTCTTTTTATCTATTTCTTCATTTAAAATTCTTTTCAAAACTGAAAAAACTGAGCAAATCTACTTAAATCTCTTTTTTTTTTCTTTTGAAATTGTACACAAAATAACCTATGCTATCTTGTAACAAAAAATAATCCTTATTAAACTCAAACTACCAAATTTTTTGGTTTTTCTGTTATCATAAACAAAAAAGAACTATAAACATGGAAAGCAAATAAGACTTGTGTGCAATGTGTAAGTATGGAAAAAAACAGTTTCTCAGCTTACAACTGTCAAGCACTAGCTTAAAAAAGACTTGACCTACAGGTTTTTTAGAAAGAAAAAGCCTCTATACTTGGAAACAAAGTGGGGAGAAAATAAAGGAGATAGATACAAGAGGACTGACCTAAAGCATCCAACCCTAGCAAGACCACTATGCCAAGCAAAAAGTAGGCAAGCAAGCTACCAACTACCCTACTAACACAAGGACTGAGAAATTAATCAGCCTAAAACACTTTAAACACACTTGAAACCAGAAAAAACAACAAGTCAAAGAAGGTTGGAAATCAACAAGTTCGGAAGACACCCTAAAGGCTCCAAAATAGACCAAACCCTAAAACAAAATATAGGATAGGTGAAGAGTAGACAAATGTTGCTACAAACAACGGATGCAAATGTATGTAGGTTTGTAAACCAGCAACATACAGTCAGGGCGAAAATAAGCGGAAGTGTTCACCACAAGACACAACCTAGTCTTCCAAAAAAGTTATAAACAGTCCAAACATTCCACCGGTAAGCAAGCGATCTAAAGATGGTAAAAAGACTCAAAGAAAAGTTCTATGACTTAAAAAAAAGTTTAAAACC
This sequence comes from Larix kaempferi, assembly GCA_027924585.1. Taxonomy (NCBI): domain Eukaryota; kingdom Viridiplantae; phylum Streptophyta; class Pinopsida; order Pinales; family Pinaceae; genus Larix; species Larix kaempferi. The sequence continues at coordinate 4,358,652 of BSBM01001136.1, read as the reverse complement.
CCAAATACCGGTCAAGGAGATCTAACAACGAAGTTAGGAGACACCCAAAAAGGCTAAAACTCAAGCAGACCACTAACAAAAGGCTTCAGGAAATGTACCCTACTGTGCAGTAGGGAAACTTGCGCTCCTACAGAGATGGGCACTACTGTATGTATAGCACAGTAGCGTATGGGCGCTACTGTATGTACAGCAAAGTAGCGCTCATGTCTTAAAAGCTTTAAAAACTGACTTTGAAAAGATACAAAAAGACTGATTGAAGCAGAGAAAAACAAGCAGGGGGTACCTACAGGTTTTTCAGCACATAAAAGGAGTTGAAACAGTTTTGGGAAGACAAACAAGAAAAGGTTTCCTAGAGAAAAAACACAACTATCCCTAGCGGAGTCGCCAATCTATTGGTGGGCAAAACTACCCTATAGTAAGGAAACTGATACTATCAACTAGAAGGGGATGACAGGTAAGTGTATTAATTGCATTACAGAAATGTTCATGAAAAGAAATGAGTTATAGGACTTGAGAACATACCTTTCAAATGACGTTCGATCCTAGATCTTATTTGATCTTGTGATTGATCCTCAAGTCCACCTCTCGTTCACTAAACCTGCAATACAAGTACCTTTCTCAGCGTATCTTGGATAATATATAATGATTGAAAGAAACAAAAGCAATTTAAACATTCAATATTAACCAAAACAGATCCAAACTAGTATATTATTTCAATGAACACTTAATTTGGGACAAGAAAGACACTTCAACCTTTTATTATCAAATGCAAATTGATGTTACAAATATACCTGACTTTGTGACATGCTCCTGCAACTTGATTCTAGGCTCCTGCTCTTCTCTGGCTTGAATATCTTCCAGCATAAACTCCTCCAAGGCAAGTTTCTCTTTAAAGTCTCTTAACAACATTTATGTCTCTAACCCCTCTCCTTATTCTTCCCTGTATTTATAGGACAAGAGAAGCAGTTCAGGTCAAGGGATGGTTATGGAGGAAGTTGGGGAAGTTGGGAAACTACCTACAACTAATCCTCTTCGTGAAATTAATTATTTTTTAATCATCTTTTGAGATGTACGCTACTATTATTCAGTGAAGTAGCATTTAGGGCACTACTTTAGTGCTTGGAAACTAGTGCTCATATCTTTTTAAATGTTGAGCGCTACTCTGTTGAAGAGGAGTAGCGCTCATAAGGCTTTGAGCACTACTATGGCATACTGGAGTAGCGTATAGGCGCTAGTCTATTGAAGTAGAGTAGCGCTCATATCTCAGAATGACATTTTTAGGGTTTTTCTAGTATTGTCAAGAAATGGAGTAAGTCAAAGTCTCATCTAGGGTCAACATGCTCCTCCATCCAAGTTGTCCTTTTGTGTGATCAACAGCTCAAGGTGATCACGGATGGAGAGGTGCAAGTTTGACCTATAACACCCACTAAATCATTACAAGGTATCACACCGGAAGAAGCATGGAGTAAAATTAAACTAGATGTAAGTCACTTCCGTGTGTTTGGTAGTGAAGCATGGGCTCACATTTCGGATGAAAAACGGAAAGCATTGTAGCCTAAAAGTGAAAAGTGAATATTTGTTGGATATTCTGAAGATGTAAAAGGTTATAGACTTCTTCAACCACATTCTCATGATGTAATCATTAGAAGAGATGTTAAATTTGATGAAAATCTCTTGGCCTACGAGCCTAACTCGGTGATTGTGCCATCTTTGGCCTGCGAGCCTGATTTGTCGATTGTGCCTTCTTCTTCTTCTTCCAACTTCTTGATAGGTTTCCAACTCCAGTTTTTGATGATGACAGTGAGGATGAAAATCCACCTCTGCCTGCTCATGTTCCTCCAGTTGCACCAGCACAAGTGCTTCCTCGATGGGTCCATTCAACATGTGAAGCAGCTGGTGATCTTGCCGGTGATCCTAGAGATCAACGTCGAAGACGTTCTCAGTTTCAGCGAGCCTCTTCTCTTTTGGCTCAAGTTTCCGAGAATCATGATCCAGAAACCTTTGCAGAAGCTTTAGGAAATCCATATTGGGATGTAGCTATGGATGAAGAATATCGTTCCTTAATGGTGAACGATACTTGGGATCTTGTACCTCTTCCAAAAGGAAGAAAATTTGTCAGATGTAAATGGGTATACAGAGCTAAGTATGCATCAGATGGAAGTGTTGAAAGACTTAAGGCAAGGTTAATTGCCAAAGGTTTTTCCCAAGTTGAAGGGATTGACTACAATGAAACCTTTGCTCCTGTTGCAAAAATGAACTCCATCCGCCTTGTTTTTTCCCTTGCAGCCTTACACAACTGGGAAGTCCATCAAATGGATGTCAAGTCTGCCTTCTTACATGGTGATCTACAGGAGGAAATTTACATGGAACAACCTCCTAGATATGTTCAGAATAACTCTATCCTTGTCTGTCGCCTAAAGAAATCCTTATATGGCCTTAAGCAAGCTCCTAGAGCTTGGTATGCCAAAATGGATAGATTTCTCCTTGAAACTGTTTTTTCTAGATGCCATTCTGACCCCAATGTCTATACCAAGAAAGTAGGAAACCATCTCATCATACTTGTTCTATATGTTGATGACCTTATTCTTACTGGTAGTGACCCTAAACTTATAACCCATGTGAAATCCAGTCTTAAGCAAAATTTTGAAATGTCAGACTTAGGACATTTGCATTATTTTCTTGGTCTCCAAGTCCTGCAAACCAAAGAAGAAATCTTTCTTTCTCAGTCTAAGTATGCTTGTGACCTTCTTCATCGCTTTCACATGGAAGATTGTACACTAGCCCCTTCTCCCTTCCAGTCCGGAGTCAAACTTTCTGCCACTTGTCCTTCACCTGAAGTATATGCCACCTTCTATCGTCAGCTTGTTGGTAGTCTCTTATACTTGACTCATTCCCATCCTAACCTTTCCTTCACCATTGGTCGTGTTGCTCATTATGTGCAAACACCTCATGAAAGTCACTGGAAAGCAGCTAAAAGAATACTTCGATATATTCGAGGCACAATTCAGTTCGGGACTCATTATAGTATAGGGGGGAAACCTTTGTTGGTTGGTTTCACTGATTCAGATTGGGTCGGCGATCCTGATGATCAAAAGTCTACTGCAGGTTATGTTTTCAGTCTGGGATCTGGACCTATCACTTGGGATTGTAAGAAACAACAAGCTCTTGCTCTTTCTTCAACGGAGGAAGAATATCAAGCCACAATTAATGCCAATCAGGAAGCTTTATGGCTTCGACAGATCCTTTGAGAGCTTGGATTCGAGCAGCAACAACCTACTCCACTTTGGTCCGACAATCAAAGTGCCATCAAGCTTGCCAAAGATCCAGTCCTACATCAATGTAGCAAACACATTGAGCTACATATGCACTTCATCAGAAATCTTTTTCATGATCGTGTTCTTGAAGTGCTCTTTTGTCCTATAGATGATCAAGTTGCAGACATCTTCACCAAGTCTCTTACAGAAGCGAAGTTTTCTAAACTTCGCTCTATGTTAGGAGTTCAGGAACTTGTCATTAAGGGGGGATAGGCTCTAATGCCTTCTTCCTTCTCCTAATAGTGTCACTTTTGTAAATCCTTCAATCCTATCCCAAGTTGTTCTTAAGGGGGATAGGCTCTAATGCCTTCTTCCTTCTCCTAATAGTGTCACTTTTGTAAATCCTTCAATCTTCTTCCTTCTTAGGAGATTTAGACACTTAGGAGTTAGTTAAGATCAACTTGTGTAATATATCCGTTAGGAAAAATGTGTTTCTTTAGTATGCATTTGTAAATACTTAATCCGATGGTCATGCTATGTTCCCGACATAGAGTGATCCGACGGCTCAACTTCTCTTAGATCATACCTACCCTTGATTCATGGCTTAACACCCGATTGGTCCATTGTCTCTATTTAAAGAGCATGGAGGGTCATTGGAATGTTGATCGATTATGAGAAGCTCATTTGTAACTTTATTTCTTTGCATAATAAATTGTCCCGTAGAAGCTATTTGGCCAGGGCCGTGGAGTGTTTCCCTCACAAGGGTTTAAACCACATCAAAACATCGGTGTATCAGTCTGTGATCTGTTCGTGTGAAATGGTTTCTCTAGGTGTTCTGTCTTTTGGGAGTACCCTGTGTACCCGAACACAGTTCTCTCTAATTGTGCATGAAGAAAATGAAATATTGTATATCCAAAACATAAAATTACTAATTAAAGTTGTTTCTTTGGTTTTGGAGGGAAAATTGTTCAAATTATCTTAATGTGTAATGTTCAATTTTCTGAATTTTAATGCAAATTTACTTATGGATTGTTTTCAAATTATCTTTTCATGTGTCATGACAATGATTTGGTTTCTTGTTTCAGATTATCAAGTGTGTGGGATTCTAAAATTAAAGGGCCTAAAGGTTCTTTAAACAATTGTTTATGTTTTTCCAACTTTTTATCATTTGCAAACTAGTAATTGAATCAAAATTATTAAAAGATCAATCCAAATTTTGTCAATTCAATATTTAATAAGGGATATAACAACTAAATATGGCCTAAATCAAACAGATCTAAGTCAAATTGTGAAATTAAAAAAAAAAGAAATATCAATTTAATCCATTCTTAAGGGTTTTGGAGGGAAAATCCACCTTTAAAAATTTGAAATTAATCTTTCCTAATTTTTTCAAATATGATCCTAGTTGACCCTAAAATGTTTTTAATGTCATGTACAGGTCTGCAAACACAAAAATTATGCCTAAAAGTGGCTCTAAAACAATAAATTCTCACAACTAGTTTTAACAAATTTCTTGCAATTTTGAACTAAAAATCTTTAAAAACTTCAAAATTATTAAAAGGTTTCCAAATATCAATTAATTAGGATCTAAGTAAAGTCTAAAATCTAAGTACATGGATTCCTAATCTAGTCAAAACAAAAAAGATCACTGAAAATGGTGAATTCTTGACCAATTGAGGCCCAAAAATTCAAGTCCCGGTGGTATTCGCTACTGTCATTCTTGTAACCTTGGAGTTTGAGATAGACCCCTGACTGTTGCCACTAGAATATGTGAATGAATCTCTAATGTGTGAACTATAAGTAGCGAATGGCCAAGAAAATCAAGAACCAAGACCAAATCCACCGAAAAATGATTTTTTAATATTTTTTATGCTAAATTCAGGCTCTAAATGGACTCAAAATGATTTCTACAGGTGTTTAAGGAGGATTTATGATAGATTAGAGTAAAATTAAGTATATATTAAGGATTAGAACACCAAAATTTTGAAAAAAAATCAAATTAACCTAAGTGGAGTCACCAATCTGATAATAGCAATTGTAGTAGGGTTGTGTCTACTCTAATTAAATACCTTACTATGAATTTGGTGAGATTCAATTGTCAGAAATGAAACAATCATCTAAAATTTCCTATGATCTTTAACCATTTGAATTCAAACTAAACTTGGAGGGAAAAACTTAAATTCATAAATGGAAGGAAAATTGAATTGTTTCATATAATATCAAAGAAACAAATATACTTACTTACAACCTTGTTGCTTGACGTGAATCCATCCTCCTTTTCTTTGAGGCATCTTTCTCCATCGTTTATTTTGATGCTTCAGCAGCTTTGTTGAAGATGAGATTTCCAACCTTGAAATCCTTCCAGCATGTGCCTTAATATGCCCCAAATTCCTTTGTTTTATAGTATTAGGAAATGAGAATTCAGGTTTCAACTTTCAATGTGGGATAATACCTTTTCTTGATTTTTGATTGTTTTTACTCAAAAACCCACTTCCTATAGTATTTTCAGGATTTTTTCACAAATGTAGAATTCTCAAGCACTATTAATGCATTTTTTGTGCATTTATTTTCATTGCTAACTAGTGGAGAGTAGATATGGGCCTTCAAGTGAGTAGTTCAATTACTGAACCTTGCCTCTTTAGGCTACCTCTTTCTTCACTCAATCCTTCCGATTATGGAAGTAGTGATTATATAAGAGGGGACTATTCTCTTATGTACTTGTCTTATGTATTCATGTTGCAGGCAAATACAAAAATGTTCTTCTAACCTTCACTTGTTAAGGGTGTTAATTTGATTGTTAACACTATGGTTCAAAATTGATCAGCATATTCTACCTAAGTAGGAAGAGAAAGTTTAATGGGATAAAATTCTATTTTCACATCAAGTTGCTAGTTATTCTATTTCTTCTTACTATTACAAGAAAGCTTGCTTCCATTACAAACATGTTGAGGTTATAAATTTGAGATATGATAAACATGAGTTTGCAAGCATACTTTGTTAGTTTTTCACAATTTAATCAAAATTAATCTAGGATATTACTGAGAGAATAACAAGCACAACATAAACAAAATATACACAAAGATTTTCCTCGGGGAAACCATAAAGGAGAAAACCCTGCAACTTCCTCAGAGATAGAATTAGGAACAATACAATAACAATAAAGTAAACCCCAAATATAGACATGGTCTTCAACAACTTCTCTCTTCTCCACTTGTGTGAACTCATCCTCTCTCTCACTAATGTGAATTGAGTGAGTGATTGAATGATGCAAATGAGAGAGGAACCCTATCTATTTATACTTTTACTTTCACCTGACCTTTACCTGAAATAGGTCAGCCCCTAGTTGTACCTGACTGGGCTGACTTCTCTAGTAGAGTCTAATAACCCTAATACATGCTGACTCAGGGGTCTATTGCCCCAAATTACAACAGAGGGTTAACCTCAATGACTTTACATGACTCAAGTACAATAGTGACTCTCCTGATCAAAGGAATAAACATATACGTCGAAGGTACAATAATAAAATAAAAAAAATATAAAATATACAAGTGAATATCTTCCGAAGTTACAATTACATTAACACTCCCTCTGAACTAGTAAGGTATTCTCTTGACATAGACATCAATACATATAGACAGAAGTCTTTAGTGTTGGATCATCATCATCACTGCTATTGCTATAATCATAATCTCGATCATCAATCTCCAATCTAATCATCATAGGAAGTTCTACAAAGCCATCCATTTTTCATGCTGGATGTAGGCCTAGCCTCCATGTAGGTCTTCATCATCTTTGCGAGCAAGCCATCAAGTAGGTACAGCTCAGGAGTTATTACATTGCCTCTACAAAACCTGTGCACATCTCAAGACTGATTACATTGTCTTGCAAAACTTGTGTACATCGCAGGACTGATTACATTGCCTTGAAAAACCTGTGTACATCGCAGGACTGATTACATTACCTTGCAAAACCTTTGTACATTGCAGGACTGATTACACTGCCTTGCAAAACTTGTGTACATAGCAGGACTGATTACATTTCCTTGAAAAAACTATGTACATCACAGGACTAATTACATTTCCTTGCAAATCCTGTGTACATCGCAGGATTGATTACATTACATTGCAAAACCTATGTACATCGCAGTACTGATTACATTGCCTTGCAAAACCTGTGTACATCGCAGGACTGATTACATTTCCTTGCAAAACCTGTGTACCCTACTGTTACCTCATCATGTCCAGATCATATCATCATCAACAGAGCACAACCCAGATGAATGTCCCACATCTACTGGCATGGGAAGACATATCTACAACCATGCAAGATTGGCTCATATGCATCTGCATTTTTCAGACTCATCACTTCCCCCTAGAAGGAACCTTGATCTAGAATACACCAAGATTCTCTCTGATGTACTCGAAATTCACTCTGGCTAGCGGCTTGGTCAACACATCGGCTATCTTCCCTTCCGTCCCAACATACTGGAGCTTCACTACTCCTCTTTGCACCATATCCTTGATATAGTGATACTTGATCTCGATGTTCTTTGACTTGTTATGGAACACCGGGTTCTCAGACAAATTCACACAACTTTGATTGTCGCAATATATACAAGTCGCATCCAACTAGAGATCAAACAAATCAGACAATAGCTTCCTCAGCCATATTGCCTCACAACTAGCCGAACAAGCTGTGACATACTCTAATTTGGCTATACTAAATGCCATGTAGGACTAATTCCTGCTAGACCCAGAGATCACTCCTGATCCCAAACTGAAGCATCACCTTGAAGTGCTCTTCTTGTCAATGGTACTATCTGCCCAATCTGAATCAACATAATCCTCCAGGTTAATCTTCTGATTCGCATCATACTTGAGACCATAATAAACCATACCCTTCAGTTACCATAGAATATGATTTGTAGCAATCAAGTGAACATGTCTCGGATCTGTCAGGAACTAGCTCAATGTGTTCATAGCAAAGCAAATATCTAGTCTCGTATTCGTCACGTACATCAAAGATCCATCATCTGACGATACATCATGGTATCAACCGACTCTGATGAAGCATCGGTCAATAGATTCAGGTTATATTCCATGGGTGTGGCCATGGCCTTCCAATCCATCATCCCAAACCTCTTCAGAATCTCCACTACATACTTCCCTTATCCAAGGAAGATTCCACCCGCACACTTCCACACCTCCATGCCTAGAAAATAGTGCATCATACCCAAGTCCTTCATCTTGAACTCGGAAGCAATATTTCTCTTCGTGTCACCAATAAACCCATCCCCACCTATCACAAACAGGTCATATACCTAAAGTAGAAGTATCATTGGGTTCCCTTCCTCAACCTAGTAGGAAAAGTTGGAATCTGCATTACTCTTGGTAAAGTCCAAACTAGTCAGGAAGTTGTCTATCATGTCGTACCATGTCCTGGGTTCCTGTTTCAATCCATACAAGGCCTACTTCAATTTGCACACATGAGTCTCCCTATCATGTGTCTCAAATCCGAGTGGCTACTCCACATACACTTCTTCCTCTACTACACCATTCAAGAACATTGTCTTGACATCCATCTGGTGTACCTTCCACTTCATCACTACAGCCAGAGCAAGAATTGATCTGATGGAATTGTATCTGGGTATAGGTGAAAATGTCTCCTCATATTCTATCCATTCCTTCTGGAAGAAGCCACGTGCCACAAATATTTCCTTATGTTTCTCTATGCTTCCATTTGTAGCATTATTGATCTTGTAGATCCATTTGGAAGTCACAACAAACTTCCCTACTGGTCTCGGGACCACATCCTAGAAATTATTCTTCATGATCGATTGGTACTCCTCGATCATGGAATCCTTCCATTCCTTCCTTTCTTCCACTTCTTCATAGTTGGTAGGTTCCTTGTCAATGATGTCACACATCAGGGCTACATAACTGGAGTATGGCCGCGGTCTCTTGCTTTCTCTATGCATTCCTTCTGGAGCACCATATCTCTCTACATCTTGAATTGCTTCTCATACCTATATTGGTTTCCTTTTGTGAGAATTCTTCTCACAAGGTGGATCTACTATCTCGTGGTCGTCATGATCTTCTAGATTTGCTTCAATCGTTATTGTATCTCGGATCCTGGGTGCTTCTTGTTCTTCAATGTATTCAACAGGCAGCTTTCTGGATTTGTGATATGCTGAGTCTTCTCTGAATGTTGCATCCCTGCTGATGTCGATCTTCTTGAACACTGGAAAATATATTTTGTAATCCTTCAATATTTCACTATATCCCATGAATGTGCCCTTCTTTCCTAAAGGATCTAACTTCGTCCTTTTCTCCTTCAGGATATGTATGTATACTAGGAAACTAAATATCCTGAGATGGTTGACCTCTGGTTTATCTTCGGAGAAATCTTATTCTGGTGACTTGTTTTCAAGTACTCTATGTGGAGTATGATTCTGTACATACACGGTTGTTCTCACATATTTTTCCCATAGATGCATTGGAAGATCCTGGTCATGAAGCATTGCTCTTGCTGCTTCCATGATTGTTCTATTATTCCTTTCTGCAACCCCATTCTGCTACGGATTATATGGAGTGGTCAAGTCCCTCTTAATCCTCGAATCTTTACATAATTTCTTGAAGTCTTCTAATGTGAACTCTCCGCCATTGTCTAACCGAAAATTATTGATTTTATTCTTTGTGTAGTTCTCGATCAAGGCTTTGAATTCCTTGAACTTGATGAATACCTCATCGTTGTTCTTCAATAAATATATCCATGTATTCCTAGAAAAATCATCAATGAAAGAAACATAATATACAAACATATTCAATGAACTGGGTGACATTGGACTGCATACATATGAGTGGATGATTTCCAAGATTCCTTTTTCCTTGCTCTCGTTGCTTGGAAATGTCTTCTTTATGTTCTTTCCTTTTGCACATCCTTTGAAAATTCCTTCATGCTTTTCCTATATTTCTCGAAGACCTTCAACTGATTTGCTTGCAAGTGATAGTGCTCTATGTTGCACATGTGCAAGCCTTCTATGCCATAGTTCACTTAGCTCTACTGAGTCATGGACTAGGGCGTGTTCAGGTTGGCCCTTTAGTTTGTATAAACCTCCCTCTTGCTGTCCAAGCACCACGACATCATCTATGGTCTTTCCCTTTGGCCACATAACAACTTGTCCATCTACAAAAGAAACCCTCGTACCTTTATCATCTAAATTTGATATGGAGAAAAGATTCTTCTTCAGTCCTGGTACATACATGACATATTTCATATTCATATACTTTCCAGAGTTTGGCTTATAAGAGGCTTCACCACTTCCTTTTATGGGATACTGGTAGTCATCCCTAAGTTTCACTTTGTGGGGTGGCTCATGTTCAGATAGGTTCACAAAGGATTCCTTGAATTTTTTCATATGCTCGCAAGCCTATTGTAGGCACAACGGATCCCATGTTTTATCCAAAATATGGGAGACCCAATTTCATATCAAAGAGTAACTTAATCAATTTCAAGGTTGTCTAGCCTGTTTTCCATTCATTTTTGCTGCCTTTGATTTGGTTTAATTAAGTTAGTAAATTTTCCTTCTTAAAATTTAAGCATTTTTAGTGTGTTTTTATGAATTGCGGAAATAATTATTTTTGGGTTAAAATTTTCGATCATCCCGCAACTCGCAATCTACAACCCACAATTGCGGATTGTGGACTCTTTGGTTTGCACCTGGATTTTTTATTTCCACAACCCGCCACCCGCAATTACGGATTGTGGGATGCGGAAAGGAGTTTTTAGAAAAGTAAATAAAGAGTGGTTCACACTCCCACAATGCGCAATTGCGGGATGCGGGAATGGTTTGACCATGCATTGTGTTTTATGTTCCGCAACCAGCAACCCACATTGCAGATTGCGGATTGCAGAAGGGTGTATATATTTTTAAATAATGAATGCCCGCACTTGGAATCCCGCATCTCGCATCCCGACCACTGATATATCCTGATCTGATGGCTCTAATTGCATTTGGCAGAATGATTTTAAATTTTTTATTTTTGGCTCTTGGTTTGTCATTTTCAAGTGTTGATCCGGTTTTTCATCTGCGTTATGCTTGATCAGATGTGAAATCTTTGAATCCAATGATTTCTTGATGATCAAAACTCTGAGATTTGACTATTAATCACATGTGTTATTATGTAAATCTATCTGATCTTACGCAAATTTCAGTTGATGTGTGACTGACTAATATTTCACTCGCAAAAATGGTAATTGCAACCTGCACATCGTAGATGTGAAATCATGCCAGTTAGTTATACTCAAGCAATGACAAATCCTGTGGCATTATTTCCTATAAGGATTGCTATGGATAATCTATTGATTTACGATGATATATGCAAATTTTGATTGATATTTTAATATCTCTGCTAACAATTTCATGTTGTGAGTAAATTGTAGAGAATTTGTAGTATTCCTGTCAAGCATTTTGTTGATAAAGAGCCTCAGCCAGTGGAATACTCAGAACCTGTTCGTGCACCATTTGACACTAATGTTTATGATGATAGCATAGATAGTGAAGAGGGAGATGGTGAGATTCAATTCACATATAAACGACTCCTTTTAAACAAGAAGAAGAAGGATGAGAAAGGATGCGCTTATCAAGAGAATACAATTGTTCGAGACATAATCATCAACTTGCCACCTGTGTGTTCCACAATTCCTCTCAAGGATGATACGTTAGCTGATTTTTCGGTCTTTGAAGATATCTTTGGTTATCGCAAATCCAGGGAAGATTTCACAGTTCCTCTTCCAGCTACCATCAATAGCTCATGATCTATCTACATTTTCCTTAGCTTATGAATGGATGCTCTTGAAAGCATATGGTGCAATCTTTCTGAAACTGTATAATGCCCATTTTGGGATCCGAATTGGTTTATTATTCCTATGTATAAGGATTGTTAGATGTTTTAGGCCAAGGGGCAGCCTTTTCTTAGCCATTTTAGGATAATTTAGTTTGGATTATCCCTACTGTGTGGGAGATTTGATTTTGAATTATTTTTTGTAATTATTATTTAAGGTGTTTTAGATCTCATAGAAAGGGATGGATGGTTAGGGGATAGAATCGCCAAAAGAGACTGGAGATGCTCTGTTGTTGCAAACTATGTAATGTTTTGCTGGCCTTAACACACAGTTAGTTTTCTTCAGCTGCCTCTTTTATTATAATTTATCAAATGTCTTTGATGGATTGTAATTTCGCTTTGACACATTTATTAAACATTGTTTAATGTTTTCAAATCAATAACCTTCATTGATCTATAGTTTATATTTCTCTCAACTTATGATCTATGTAATATATTTTTTTAAATGAATATCTTTGTCTAAAACATTTTATCTATTTCTGCAAATGATTCATAGAAAACATTGAGTTAATTTTAATTTGTCAATTAACATTCTAGATATAGGATAGGCTTGTATGCACTAAATTATTAAGCTATTGTTGGTTGAATGTCTCTAATTGATTATATCTTGAGCTACTCAGTCAGGATCCAGTTTTGCATGTCTATTAAATTAGTGAAAACATTTAGTAATTTTCAGATGAAGTTGTCTTGCGCACAAACAAATTATTCCTTTTAGAATAGGCCCAACTTAGATTTGATTTCTCTTCAAAGTTAGACTAACTCTTAGGATTAGTAAAACTCTTGTATTTCCTCACAGGAAAACAAATCCTTTCTAGGATCAAACACTCACAAGTGCTAGCGAAGGCCTTAGTATCTGTGGGTGTTAACCACACTAAGCATCTCGAGGATAGGGTAATACTTGCGTAGGATTATCTGAAGCCTTTGGTTGGGTTTTCATCCCCTATTTTTTTCCTTGGACACCATTCCAGCACCTACACACCCAAGGCATTAACAAATGGTGCTAGAAGGAGGACCATTTACCAATCATTCCTAAATACAACTTAAACAAATCTCCTCCAGTAAGAGAACTAGTTGTTACACGTAGACATACAAAAGATTCAATGTCCATAGAACAACCAGTACAAAAATCTCAAAATATTCCTACCACCCATGTCATAGAGCGGGAGACTAGAAGGGGCAACAACTTTATTTTTATATCACCCAATAGGGGACCCCTTAAACTTGAGCAATTGATCAAAGGTTCTTCTAATAGTGTTGCTAGGTTTCAACAAAGAATCGCTGAAGAGCGTAATCTAGGACTAGCACCAATTCAAGATCACTAGAACACTGGTCCACAAGTCAATAATTATGATCATCAAAACTCCGGTGACCAGAATCTTGAACAACATAATTCACCCTACCACAATCTACTCCTTGATTTTAACCTTGACACATTATTTGGGGAAACGCGGGAAGATCAACCACAAGTCACAATAGGTGGACTACCACCGCCACCACCTCTATCTTCGTCTTCTTCATCTGAATAATCCTCAGATAGTGATTCATCCTCGAGCTCATTTTCAGAGGACATACCAATGGATGAAGGTCAAAATAGACCCTGGTTGGACCAGGATGCCATTTTCATCCTAGGGGATCAACACAGACTCCCTAAAAATCCTGAAAAATGGCTTCCTAAGTTCGATCCTGATGAAAATTCACCTGTGCTAGATCACATAAAGACATTCATACAAGCCATCAGGCTTAGAAACATAATCCATGAAGATGTAGTTTGTAGGTTATTCCCATATACCTTCCAAGGGAAATCATTCATTTGCTACTTTGCCTTAGAAGCTCGGTGTATCACTTCATGGGATGAATTTGAGAAAACATTCATGCAAAAGTTTGGAGATGATAAGACACCTGAAGACTTGGTAATTGATTTGTCTTCTATGAAAATCTGAGGTAAATAAAGAGTCAAAGGTTATAGATAGAGATTTTCATATCTAAAAAATAGGATCCCTATTACTCTTCTTCCTGCGGAAGAACTCCTGGTTTCATACTATGTGAAAGCTTTACTGGTTCCCATTGCGATGTGGGTTAAACGGGCACAAAAACAAACTTTGCAAGATGCCTTTGCTGAGGCCATTCAGGTTGAGAAAGATATTTTCAGTTTGAAGGATAATCTGGATAATTTAGTAGATCAACCTTCCACCTCATGTAAGAAAACTAATGTTCCCACAAAACCTGCTGCATAGGACAAAGACCCTTTCGAAATGAGCGACATGAAGAAATTCCTCCAAAAGATCTCTAACAAAATGGTTGACCTCAGGAGAACTAACACTGAAAACCAGAACACAAACAGGGGGTTCAATAGACAACCAATTAGAAGACCCTATCAACCTCAACAAAACCAAGTCCCACCCAATCCTGAGGAAGGGTTGAACTCTAAGGAAATTTTTTCTATCTTTAAAGCCCTAGTTTCAGAATCCCATCATTCTCCTCATCACCCTGAACAAGAACTACAGGAGAATCAAGATCCTGAACCTCTGGATGAGGAAGAAGACTACCAGGTAAATACTATTAGTTTCTTTGTAGAACTTCCCATGGATGAGGAAGAAGAGGAGATTGAAACAATATTTAATGTCCAACACCCCTACAACACGAGGAGTAAAGGACAACCAACTCAAGAAGCTTCCACTTCCACACCCATGACAAATAGAGTCAAAACAACCATACAAAAGGATACAGTTATTCCTGAGATAGAATACAACTTGATTGATGAATTAAAGAAGATGAAAGCCAATATCTCTATATTTGAACTTTTGAAGATTCCTACTATGAGCGACAGTTTTCCCAAAAGCATATTTGTCAACAAACCCAGGGAGACTCAAAACAATAATATGGAGACATATACCAAAACCAACAGCCTAAAACCTGTTAGGAAAAAGACACCTCCTTTTTTGTTAACCTTTGAGATCTTTAATAGGAACGTTCATAATTGTATGGTAGATTCAGGGGCCTCATCCAATGTGATGCCCTTATCATTTTGCAAGAAATTAAATGCTACTTGGGAGCCATGTCCTACTCAGATTGTTCAGCTTGACCGATCCAAAGTGAGAGTAGTGGGGGAACTAAGGAATGTTATGTTAACTCTATCTGCTGTCCCCACGATCCACTAGACTATGGATATCATTGTGGCTAACATCCCAGAGATGTATGGGATGTGGCTGAGCAGAGATTGGTCAGAAAAACTTAAGGGATACTTTGCAACCGATTGGTCTCACTTGTGGCTTCCTTACAATGGGAGGCCAAACAGGATAAAGATCAGCAGGGAGCCTTATATGAAGCTGATTGTCATAGATTTGAATGACCTGAGTAAGCCTACTGCATACTTTAGCTCACATGTGGAACATTTCACTTTTAATACATTTTTGGAGACTTACCTGTAGATTTGTCATTTGCTGAGAGTGCACAGTCAATCTCAGATTGTCAATTTTACATTTGTTCCATTCTCATGTGATATTGTACAAATGTATATAGTGTAAATACTAATTTTAAGTTAGATTTGAATGTATGGACTCTGTTTGTTGATGGTTCCAGATCTAAAGATGGAGCTGGTGTAGGTTGTGTTCTCATCGATCCAAAAGGAACCAAAACCATGATTGCTTGCAGGCTTGAGTTCAAACGTACCAACAACATTGTTGAGTACAAGGCCTTGGTACAGGGACTGAAGATAACAATTGATATGGATGCCTAGGTAATTGTGTGTTATGGATATTCAAAAATAATAGTTAAGCAAATGAGAAACAAGATTCATTGCATATCTCCTCATTTGCTTAATTATCAAAATTTGGTAAGGGACTTAACCAATTCTTTCTCTTCTTTTAACATTAAGTCTGTCCCGAGATTTCAAAATTTCGATGTTGACTTGCTAGCTAATACTGCATCCAGGCTGATACCTCCAGAAGGTTTGTCACCAGATACCTTTTCTATTGAATTAATGTATAGACCTTTGATCCTAGACAATATAACCAATTGGAAAGTGTTTAATGATGATCAACAGATTGTAGATTTTCTTACAACTCAGGACATGTTTCAAGATGTTTCCATTGATGAAATTGAGCATGAAAATTCTCTAGCTGATCCTACTTGCATTGCCAATCTGATTCCTAAGTCAATTATCAACCTGGAAAATTTCTACGACCTCCAAGATAAGTTCAAGCAGAAGATAAATTGTAAAACTCAAAGCTCTTCTCTCAATTATGAACAAGTGAATTTGGGAAGTGAACAAAACCCTCACATGATTAACCTAGGGGTTGACTACTCACCTGACGAAAAGAGAGCTTTTATCAAGTTATGTAGAGAATTTAAAGATGTCTTTGCTTGGACATATGACGACCTGAAAACCTTCGACACTAATATCATGCACCATAATATACCAATGAATCCAGACACTCAACCCAACCAACAAAGGTTGAGGAAGATGCATCCTAGCTTGGAACCTTCTGTCCAAAAGGAGCTTGAAAAGCTCCTTGTAGCAAGAATTATCTTTTTGGTCAGGCATACAAAGTGGACCACCAATTTAGTACTAGTTCGCAAGAAAAATGGTGACATTAGGCTCTGTGTTGACTTTAGAAATCTTAATAAAGCTTCCGAGAAAGATAATTACCCTGTTCCCCCTATGGAACGGATCTTACAGAAAGTTGTAGGTTCATAAATGTTTTCTCTCCTCGATGGTTTTTTCAAGGTATAACCAAGTCTTGGTTGCTCTTAATGATCAATTAAAAACAACTTTCAGGACCCCTTGGGGAACTTTTGCCTACAGGAGAATGCCATTTGGGTTGATAAATGCATGTGCTACATTCCAATGAGTAATGGAAATAGCTTCCATAGGACTTATGCATGATTTTGTTGTTGTATACTTAGATGATATTACTATCTTTTCAAAAAAATGACATGAACATTTGTCTGCCCTGAACCAGGTATTCGAGTGTTGCAGAAGATACGGAATTTCCCTCAATCCTAAGAAATCAATCTTCGCAGTGACTGAAGGTATGGAATTTTTTATTTCAAAACAAGGTATGATTATCAATCCGGAACGTATAGAGTCCATTGCAAGGATCGGGTTTCCAGGTATGCGCAAAGCCATGCAATCTTTCCTTGGTAAGATAAATTTTGTTCGTAGATTTATCCCAAATTTTGTGCAAATTGTTAAACCTTTACAATTGATGATTAAGAAGGATGCATAGTATAAATTGTTTGATGAACAACGAAATGCTTTTACTGAGATTAGGAAGGATATTGTGGAAACTCCTTCCCTTATGTCTCCTGACTTCAGTAAGGATTTTATTCTATATACCTTTGCTACTAACTTTTCCTATGTTCTTGTTCTTACACAGAAGCACCCAGATGATCTCGAAATTCCCACTTCTTTCATGAGTTCGACATTCAAGGGCACAGAGTTACATTACTCCCAGATAGATAAGAAAGCTTATGCAATTTATAAATCAGTTAAACATCTTAGACCGTATTTATTGAAGTCTAGAACTAAAGTGATTGTGCCCTATGTAACTATGAGGAATGTTCTGATTCAAAAAGAATTGGGAGAGAAAAGAGGTCACTAGATGACAGCTCTGCAAGAATATGATTTGGAGATCATAGTAGCAAAAATAGCAAAATGCCAAGGTTTGTGTCTTCTTACCGCTCAGTCAAATCATCCTATAAAACAACGAATCGAGTGGGAGCAAGAAGAAACCACCTCAGCAGGTTCTGTCAATGTTATCACTGCTCAAGCATCTAACTGGTATGATGACATTGACTTTTTATTAATTCATGGGTATGCTCCTGAAACCCTTGACTTTAAAAGACACAGGGCCTTAATATTAAGAGCTGCACCATATCAATTCATAGATGGTGCTTTATTCAGAAATAATTATGATGGTGTTTTCCTTAGATGTCTAGAGAGAGCTCAAACTGACAATATTCTTTTGGAATTTCATGTAGGACCTGCAGGAGGACACTTCTCAAGAGAAACCACCACCCACAATATCATAAGAGTGGGTTACTACTGGCCTATTTTGTTCAAAGAAGCCTATGCTTAAGCCAGAATATGTGAACCATGTCAGAAGTGTGCTGGAAAAATGATGAAACCGACATTTCCCTTGCAGCCAATCACAGTTCAATTCCTGTTCCAGTAGTGGGGTTTGGATTTTGTCAGACCTATTAATCCTCCTTCTTCCCTGCAACACAAATATATTTTGACAACTATAGACTACTTTACCAGATGGGTAGAGACAATCCCTCTTAGACAAGCGAACATGAGCCAAGTAATTTCATTTCTTGAAAGTCAGATAGTCACGAGGTTTGGTGCTCCGGAATTCCTAGTATTTGACAATGCTTCATACTTCTCCTCTTTTGAATTAACTCAATATGCCCTTGAAAAAGGGATAAAATTAAAATTTTCTGCCAATTATTATCCACAGGGAAATGGATTAGCAGAGTCCTCTAATAATAATTTAATTAACATCCTAAAGAATACAGTGGCTACTCACCCCAAGAATTGGCATATCTAGTTATACAATGATCTTTGGGAAGACTGTGTCGCTCCTAAAGCAGCCATTAGCAACTCCCCTTACTGCTTGGTTTATGGTAAGGAGGCTGTCTTACCAGCCAACCTCATGATCCTGTAACTACAGCTAGCACAGTTTGTACAGGAAGATGACTCTTCCCCACTCCAACACATAACTGATACATTACTCAAACTAGAGGAGGACAGGGAAAAGTCTAAAATCAAGTTGTATCAACATCAACAGCTTGTGAAGATGTGGTTCGATGAGAAGTCCTCATCTGACAGGGATTTCTCTGTGGGGGAATTAGTTTTAAAATGGGACAAGCAACATAAGGACAAGAATGATTATACTAATTTCCAATGCTTATGGCTAGGACCTTTCATTGTTATAGAAAATATTGGTCCTGGTATTGTCCGGTTACGAACACTGGAAGGTTTTTCAGAAACCTACCTAGTGAATGTCCAACTTCTCAAGAAAAGTACTTTGTTTGAGGAGAGCATGTTGGTCCACTTGTACATAAAGTGTGGTTTGTTTTCTCCCCTTTGGTTTTGATTAATTTTTCCCTTTTATGAGTCTTTTTTGTTTTAATAAGTATGCACATTTGGCAAAGGTTGTTGATCAATGTGTTTCTAAGATTAATACAATCTGAAGTTTTCAGGTAGCATGCCAACTCATATTTCATTCAGCCTATATTAGAAAATGCTCTTCATGGAATCAAACAGTCAATTTTTGCAGGGCCTTGATTGATATCTTCCCACTATCACCAACATCTTTTAAATATTTGTCTGATTAATTGAAGTTGAAGAGCAGATAAGAGTTCTTTACCTTGTGTTTCATGAGTAAATGGCATAATCTCTCATAGCCTGGTTAGAATGATCTGTTCTAGATTCCATTTTGATCACTTTGGTAATAATTTATCTCAATAAAAGTAGATTAAAAGATGGGGGGTCTCATTACAAGCCAACCCATTATGTTCATAGATGTTCTAAGTGGAATGACATCTCCACATCAAGCCACCAAACTTGGGGGATGACTTTCGGCTCTGGATGGAAGGTAGAAGATCCTATCACAGGTCGGTTCATTCATGATATGAAAAACATCGGTAACACTGTTCTCATGTGGTCACCAAGCCATGGTAGTTTCTTGTAACCTACGCACTAATAAATTTTTGTTTTCTTTTATACGATGGTTTTTTGTATATAACGACAAGGGGGTCTTATTACAAGCCATCCCTACCATGATCATGAATTTGATTTTGGACTGGAATTGCCATCTATGGTCACCAAACCATGGTAATTGCTTTCAACCTAGAAAATTGAAAGACAAGGAGTATCCTGACCAAGCTAGCTTGTTCAATTTCTAGATCAAGTTTGTGAATGGCATTGCCAACATTTGATCACCAAGTCAGGGTGATGGCACTATATCTGCAGAAGTCTTATTTATAGCTAAAAAAAAATGAAATACACATGTACATAAATGAATAATTAATAAATCCAAGGTGATTCATGTATTTTAATCTAGAATGGCTCTGAGTTTATTCCAAAGGTTAATCATAAATTTTTCCTTCCATGATTACATAAAAGTATAGGATTTATGTTTTGCTCCTAGACTACCTTATCAGATTAAGTATTATCATTAATTGGTTTTGGATGGGAAGGTATCGATCATATCACTAACTCTTATATTTTGATTGTATTTTCATGAGATCATTTTGTAGATTGCAGGTTGAAACGTGAGCTGGTTGGCATGTCTGCCTTATAACTAAGAGTTTCATTCATAGAGATAACTGGTTCTTCCCAGCTAGTCACCATTTGTTGTAGGCACAACAGATCCCGTGTTTTATCCAAAATATGGGAGTCTCAATTTCATATCAAAGAGTAACTTAATCAATTTCGGGGTTATCTAGCATGTTTTCCATTCATTTTTGCTGCCTTTGATTTGGTTTAATTAAGTTAGTAAATTTTCCTTCTCAAAATTTATGCATTTTTAGTGTGTTTTATGAATTGTAGAAATAATTTCTTTTTGGGTTAAATTTTTTTATCATCCCACAACCTGCAATCTGCAACCCACAATTGCGGATTGCAGACTCTTTGGTTTGCACCTGCAATTTTTGTTTCCACAACCCGCAATTGTGGATTGCAGGATGCAGAAAGGCATTTTTAGAAAAGTAAATAAAGAGTGGTTCACACTCCCGCAACCCGCAATTGTAGGATGTGGGAATGGTTTGACCACGTGTTGTGTTTTATGTTCCGCAACCCGCAACCCGCATTGCCGATTGCAGAAGGGTGTATATATTTTTAAATAATGAAAGCCCACACTTGGAATCCTGCATCTCGCATCTCGACCATTGATATATGATGATCCAACGGCCTTGATTGCATTTGGAAGAATGATTTAAATCTTTTATTTTTGGTTCTTGGTTCGTTGCTTTTAAGTGTTGATCCGGTTTTTCATCTATGTTATGCTTGATTAGACATGAAATCTTTGAATCCAATGATTGATTGGTGATCAAAACTCTGATATTTGACTGTTAATCATATGTGGTATTACGTAAATCTATGTGATCTTACGCCAAATTTCAACTGATGCATGACTGACTGATATTTCGCTCGCAGAAATGTTAATTGCAACCTGCACATCGTAGACGTGCAATCATGCCAGTTAGTTATACTCAATCAATGACAAATCCCATGGTCCTATTTCCTATAAGGATTGCTATGGATAATCTGTTGATTTAAGATGATATATGCAAATTTTGATTGATATTTTAATATCTCTGCTAGCAATTGCATGTTGTGAGTAAAATGCAGAGAACTTGTAGTATTCTTGTCAAGCATTTTGTTGAGAAAGAGCCTCAGCCAGTTGAATACTATGAACCTGCTCCTGCACCATTTGACGCTGATGTTTCTGATGATAGCAAAGATAGTGAAGAGGGAGATGGTGATATTCAATTCACATATGAACAACTCCTTTTAAACAAGCATAAGAAGGATGAGAAAGTATGTGTTGATCAAGATAATACAATTGTTCGGGACTTAATCACCAACTTGCCACCTATGTGTCCCGCAAATCCTCTCAAGGATGATCCGTTAGCTGATTTTTCGGTCTTTGAAGATATCTTTGGTTCTTGCAAATCCAGGGAAGATTTCATAGTTCCTTTTCTAGCTACCATCAATAGCTCATGATCTATCTGGATTTTCCTTAGCTTATGACTGGATGCTCTTGAAAGCATACGGTGAAATATTTCCGAAACTGTATGATGCCCAGTTTGGGATCCAAATTGGTTTATTATTCCTATGTATAAGGATTGTTAGATGTTTTAGGCCAAGGGGAATCCTTTTCT
Organism: Larix kaempferi; assembly: GCA_027924585.1. Taxonomy (NCBI): domain Eukaryota; kingdom Viridiplantae; phylum Streptophyta; class Pinopsida; order Pinales; family Pinaceae; genus Larix; species Larix kaempferi. Next base: position 4,336,604 of record BSBM01001136.1, on the reverse strand, counting down.
TGGCCATTTTAGGATAATTTAGTTTGGATTACCCTACTCTGTGGGAGATTTGATCCTGAATTATTGATTTGTAATTATTATTTAAGGGGTTTTAGATCTCATAGTAAGGGATGGATGGTCAGGGGATATAATCGCCAAAAGAGACTTGAGATTCTCTATTGCTGCAGACTATGTAATGTTTTGCAGGCCTTAATACACAATTAGTTTTCTTCAGCTCCCTCTTTTGTTATAATTTATCAAATGTCTTTGATGGATTGTGATTTCTCATTGACACATTTATTAAACATTGTTTATTATTTGCAAATCGATAACCTGCATTGATCTATAGTTTAGATTTATCCCAGCTTATGATCTCTGTAATATATTGTTTTAAATGAATGTCTTTGTCTAAGATATTTTATCTATTTCTGCAAATGATTCACATAAAACATTGAGTTAATGTTAATTTGTCAATTAACATTCCAGATACAGGATAGGCTTGTATGCACTTAATTCTTATGCTACTGTTGGTTGAATGTCTTTAACTGATTATATCTTGAGCTATTGAGTCAAGATCCAGTTTTGCATGTCTGTTAAATTGGTGAAAACATTTAGTAATTTTCAGATCAAGTTGTCTTGTGCACAAACAAATTATTCCTTTTAGAATAGGCCTGACTTAGATTAGATTTCTTTTCAAAGTTAGACTAACTCTTAGGATCAGTAAAACTCTTGTCTTTTCTCACAGGAAAATAGATCCTTTCTAGTATCAAACACTCACAAGTGCCAACGGAGGCCTTAGTATCCGTTGGTGTTAACCAAACAAAACAACTCGAGGATAGGGTAATACTTGTGCAGAATTATCTGAATCCTTTGGATGGGTTTTCATTCCCTATTGTTTTCCTTGGACACCATTCTAGCACCTACACACCCGAGGCATCAACAAATCCCCATTATCTATGAGCCAATCATTGCTTCAATTTGTGACAGTGCTTGTGAGAGCTGAAATTATAACATATTCTTCATCACTTGAAGAACATTCACTATCTTCTCTAGTTCTCTTCCTTGTAGGTTCATCATCCTCTACAGTGTGAGAATGATGTCTTTTCTTGTTGTTCTTCTTCTTGTGGGAGCTACTTTTTTTCCTGGGACAATCCCTAGAGTAGTGTCCCTTCTCATCACAAGTAAAGCATCGAATGTGAGATAGATATTTCTTGTAACTTCTGAGGTTCTCCCTCTGGTTTTGGTGGTGGTGTTTACCCTTCTTGTGATGATGATGCTCCCTCTTGTTTTTTTTCTTCCTGGTGTGTACTGTGAGAGCTTGGTCTTCATTACCCATCTTTTCTTCTCGAGACAAAATTCGAGCTTATTCCTATGAGAACTCTTCCCATAGTTTACTCAAGGTGATCAAATTTCTTCTTGCACAGATTCCTTGAATAAAGGAATCTCATGACCTAAGAAGACTATTCAAGTTGGTCATCACTACTACTCCATTCTCTATATTTTCTTCCACAGTTTCAAGTTGTTCTTTTATCTAAGATACCCTTGTAAAGTAGGACTGCATCGTCTTTCCATTTTGTATTTTGACATTCTTCAATTGGTTCCTCAATGTCATCTTCCTATTTATATTCCTCCCTTCAAATAAGGTGGTCAAGGCATCAAACATCTCTTTAGGTGTCTTTAGAGATGAAACATTTGGTATGAGATGGTCCTTGATAGAATTTGCAATGATTATCTTAGCCTTAACCAGGTTCTTCTTGTGTAAGGCTTTAGCCTCATCTCCCTCTGGAACTCGAACCTCTTCATTCACATAGGTGTCCAATTCATTCTCTTCTAGGACAAGCCCAATCCTATACTTCCATGCTCAGAAGTTATCATCCCCTTCAAGCTTATCCTCAATATTTGTGTGGTGAGACATCTTTAATGAGAAACTCAAATGAGATTTTATGTCTTACCACTTGATTTGCTGAAACTGGATCTCAAGCTGGCTAGGGTTTGACATAGAAACCCTAAAAATTCAAACTTAGAATTTGAAATTTCTGTTTGGATGGAAAGATGCGCTTGACTGAGGCGAGCAAGCCGGTACACTTGGTTTCTAAATATTCCAAAATTTGACCCCTGAAAAATGACTTGCGAAATTTTGATCTGCAATTTTTGGTCCTTTCTGGTTTTTTGGTTTTCTTGTTTTTTTGGTCGAGAGTCAAATTAGGGTTTGACTTTTCAGGAGTTTTACCCAACCAAAAAATTCGATCTCAGTCTCTAAATTTCTATTTTGATTAGGAGCATCTCGCTATGTTGATTTCACTCCAAAATTCCACTTCTGTGAAAATCCCTAATTTCCTACAGTAGTGATAGGCCAAAAAGTGAAAATGCTCATAATGAACATCTTCTTGGACAGAAAGATGCGCCTTCTTTAGGCGAGTTATCCTAGCCTCCTTTTTCTGATGATCTATGGAGAGAAACCCAAAAATTAAAAATCCCTAGATTCTGGAGCTGCACAGTGTCTTCTTCTCAGGTTAGCTCTGATACCATGTTAGTTTTTCACAATTTAATCAAAATTAATCTAGGATATTACTGAGAGAATAACAAGCATATCATAAACACAAGAGACATAAATATTTTCCTCATGGAAACCATAAAGGAGAAAACCCCGCAAATTCCTTAGAGATAGAATGAGCAACAATACAATAGCAGAAAAGTAAACCCCAAATATAGAGCTCATCTTCCACAGCTTCTCTCTTCTCCACTTGTGCAAATTCCTCCTCACTCTCACTAATGTGAATTGAGTGAGTGAGTGAATGATCCAAATGAGAGAGGCACCCTCTCTATTTATACTTTTAATTTCACTTGACCTTTACCCCAAACAGGTCAGCCCCTAGTTTTACTTGATTGGGCTGACTTCTCTAGTAGAGTCTAATAACCCTAATACATGATGACTCAGGGGTCTATTTCATCAAGTTACAATGGAGGGTTAACCTCAATGAATTTACATTACTCAACCACAATAATGACTCTCTTGATCATAGGAATAAACATCTCTATCAAAGGTACAATAATAAAATACAAATACAATATAAAATATACAAGTGAATATCTTCCAAAGTTACAATTGCATTAACATACTTGTGGTGGTTAACCAATGCTAATTGGTTAAATCCTTGATTACAATTTGAAAAAAAAGATGAAATGGGCCCTTAGAATGCATTTACCATTAACCATTCTTCTTGCAGTAATCATAGATATTTTAATATTAATATTGTATACAAATAATGAGGTGGAGGATACATGTGGGTAGTTAGAAAGACATGTTTTGTTGCTAAGTTAAATACATAGTTCATTTAAATATTTCTTGATTCCTTTAATGATGGTGAACTTGATTCTTCTTGTGTTAACTAAGATCGTTAGGTTCAGGGTTGTGAGATCTTTGTTATAGGTCAAATATGCACTTCTCCATCCCGTGATCACCTTGCCTTGTAGATCACACAAAAGGACACAAACGATTGAAGAGCTAGATTGCCTTGGATGAATTGCTGCTAGAAGTACACTCCTCATCTGCAAAGATTGAAATTTCCCCTGATTTTGCCACATGTACACCCCTCTCTGCATAGAAGACTAGCGTACACCTTGATAAAATACCCTACTTTTCTCAAGGACAACCAACGTACATCTCCCAAAAATTTGTAAATGCTTGTTGTAAATCCCAAAAGTTGCTTCCTGTACGCTACTCTTGTGGTATGAAACCCACGTAAATCTTAAGATGAAATAAAAAATATATTAATTTGATGAATTGGGATTAGTTGAAGTTGGTTCTGCAACTTCCCCAACCACCTCTTGATATAAACTTACTACCTTGTCCCATAACTACAAGGAGGATCCATGAGAGGGGTTAGACATAAGACTCATAATACCTAGAAGAAAGGCTTTAAGCATTGTTATGCTAGAGGAAAGTTCCAAGTTAGAGTGAAGAGCAGGAGCCCAGGATCCGGTTGTAGAAACATCTCTACATGTCAGGTATATTGTATTGATTTCATGTTTCTTTGAAAATAAAAAGGTTGAAACACCCTTCCTGTCCCAAATCAGATATCTATTGGATTGTATGTCTATTTGGCTTAATTCTTGATTATAATTGATGTTAAATTGCTTTATAATTTCAGCATATGTTATATGGTCAAGATACTCTAAGGAAGGTATCTTTTGTGTTGCAAGTTCGTCAAGCAGAAGAGAAAATAGGAGATCAAGCAAGAGACCAAGCGAAAGCTAGGACCAGCCATCGTAAAGAGGTATTTCTCTCAATCCCGATCTCTTTCTTTTGCAGTAACCAAATGCAATATAATAAATGTGTTTACCTGTCAACCCCACCCAGTTGGCAGTGTCCATCTCCTTAGTATAGGGTAGAAATCCTGAACAACATACTGGCGACTCCATTGGGGAGTAACCATTTATTCTTTTCACTGCTCTAGGAGACTTAGTTTTTTTTCCTTCCAGCCCATTTTTTAGTCTTTTTGATGGTCTAAGAGGCCTTGTAGGTTTGTGTTACCTATCCTTTGTGCTTGATTCATTTCAGTTGACTATTTGCAAATCCTGTTTGTACCCTGTTGAGGCATGTACGCTTGTCCTCCCTACTTACAGTATCATTTTTTACCTGACAAATGCCCCTCCTTGCACTGCACAGTAGCATACCTCTCCTGGTGTATGATGGTTGCTACACTACACAGTAGGGTATTCCCCTGTAGTGTCTAGTTTTCTATTAGGGTTTGATTTCCAAGCTTTGGTTTCTGTTCCAGCCTGTTGCTTTGCTATCTGCACTAACCCCTGAGACCTCCTAGGTCTTTGTGGAGTCTTGTTGGCCTCTCCAATCTCTTTTAACTTGTTTTTTCTTTCTTGAGTCTTTGATTAAGTGTCTTTGCTGCTTACTAGCCCTTTTTTGAAGTTCGTGCACTATTCTATTTCCGACATAGCTACATACCTTCACCCTAGTTGTTGTTGTAGTCATATAGACCTGCATTTTGATTGTTTGTTGTCTGTTGCAACGTAGAGCACGATTTCTCTTTGTATTATCCTTTCTATTAGGGTTTGACTGTCAAGATTGAGTCATTAGGGTTGCTTTCAAAAAATTGCTTCTTTCAGATGCTTGTTGATTACCTTATTAGTTCAGTTCAAGTAAGTTGAAGCCTCTTAGTTGTGTTTCTATTGAGTCCATGCATTGTTAAAGTCATTCTTGGTTCGCTTGCTTACTTTTTGCTTGGTTAAGTGTTTTTCTTACGGTTTTGATACTTAGGAGGAACCTGTTTAGGTCTGCCTTTCCATCACAAGTGTCTCTTTTCCCTATTTCTTTTTTCACTTTGTTTCCAAGCCTCAATTTTTTCTTTGCAAAAACTTGGTAAGTCAAGTCTTCATCGAGTCTCTTGATTCGTTTGCTTTGAGACATTTAGATGTTTTTCTTACACATGCTTTATATTTAGATCTTGCTTGCTTTTGTACAAAGTTCTCTTTCTTTTACATTTATCAGAAAAGACAAAAAGTTGTTCAATTTGCTTAGTAGTAAGATCTTGCATTATTTCGAGGTAGCATAATTTGCTTTGAAATATTAAAAAAGAAAATACAAAAAGATTTTGTTTTAGGATTGCTTAGGTTTCAAGTTTTTGAAAGAATTATAAATGAAAAGAGAAAAAAATTTGTGAATTTGAAAGCATTTGCACTTTACTTTCATAACAAACCATTCCACACACCGCACTACAACCCTTGAGTAACAAGTAGCCCTTAAAATAAATTATTAATAAAATTTATTAGCAACATTTCCTTTTTAGGAATACATGACATCAACGAGATTAGACTAGAGTTTCGAGCTTAAATCACCTTAAACTGCTCGAATCTGGCTTCATTACTCAACAATCGTAGTACAAATTTCATCTAGGTAAATCCATCTATGTCAAATAGTCCTGGGAAAATCTACTTAAACTAGAGCTAAGCACGAGGCCATGGGAGACTGGAATTGCTGAGGATATCCCTTCACTTTCCTTTTGACCATAAACCAGAGTTGACTCATGTACGGGGGTCCTTTCGAACTTCGGGCTTTGTTACCCTGCCCATGCATTTTGACTAGGCTGATGATTGTCCCGCCAGTTTATTTCGTATTGATGGTATCCTTAGTATCATACCTTTAGGATATTACAGAGGTAGAGTGGGCGGTTATTCCCACTTCACCTCGGATAGACATGGAAGGTAACCTTATGGCAGTAATCCCAAGAAAGCAGTTTGGTGATTCAAGTGCTTGCACCCAGTGGACCTCCAGAGGACGCCATGTAACTAACCGTCAGTAATATATTAGTCTGTTCTGGGCCCTAATCATCCCAGACTTTCTTCCGAGAGTATTTACCATCTGTTTGATTGGTTTGATTACTTAGGAACTTTTTAGTGGTATGCTGTTTGCTCCTTAGTTATAGTGGCCACTAAGGTTTTACTATATTTATTTTTTTATAGTTGTGGAGGGACAAGATCTTCGTCGGTCTTGAAGGTTGCAAAACCTCCACCCACTCATAGTGGAGCCTCCACCGCCACCGCAACGTAGCATAACTGATTCCCGTGGTTCTTTTGAACTTACGAGTGACACAGAGGTTCTTGGAGAATCACATCCTAGAACACTGGATCGACAAGTCTTGGATACTGTCAAGGTTGAGGATCTAACTGCTACAGAGTTTAACACTCCTTTTAACCCTCCTCTTACAGGACCCAACGATCCACTTCTGTTGCTTGTTGATTTCCAACAACCTGGGTTTAGTGCTTATCTTTTTACACCGGCTTATACCATGGTTAACCCAGGAGATGAGCAGGGAGTTACACAATCTCCCAAAAATTCTATGGATGCAAGGATTCTTAATCCTTCTTTCTCAAACACTGCCCAATCAAGTTCGTTGCAGAATGCTTCGGCCTCGACCCTGTCCTTTAGCTTCAATATTGGCACTTTAGGCATGCCAAGCTCATTAGCCTCGACATCTGCCTCAGCCTCCACACCCACTTTTGGACCCAACAATGTCCCTCTATCAGGGGTACTCGCAGTTAGTTTCACTTAGCCTTCTACCACTCAACTGTTACAAGGTGTAACTCAGAACATTGCTTCTTCATCCGCGGTCGGATCTGTCCCTTCTACATCCATGCCCTCCATGGGTATGATGACGGCACCATCCACTACTACCACGTCAGGTTTCAACCCCTATGTAGGTTATAACATTAATCCATCGAATATTCCTGTAGGGAGTATCCCCTTCTCTCTGTTTACTGGTGGAGGGGGTAACATCATTAACCCGCAGTTCGGCGGGGTTAACCCCCAATCACAATGGACTGTTTCCCAAGGATTTAATCCACTTACTTTTGGATGGAACAATTTCAATCCTTTCATTTCACAACTGGTGGCTGGGGGAAACCCCAACCAACAGTACATGAACCAAGCCATGTGTGGTTCCCAATACCAGGTTCCTATTTACCATATTCCATCGAATTAGCCACGTTTACCTTTTCTAGCAACTTTAAAGTTGTGATATCTTTCAAAGCTTACGAATGACCCCGTGCGTCATGATGCTGCATGGCCACCCATTCTGACCAAGTTGCCCTCGGACATTCCAAAGTTTGAAGGTAAGGCTGGTGAGGACCCTGGTGACCATGTCACAACATTTCACCTCTAGTGTTCCTCCAACTCATTGAACGATGATTCCATAAGGTTGAGGCTCTTTCAAAGAACCTTAACTAGTGTCGCAGCCAAGTTGTATATCAAATTGCCTGCTGCTTCCTATGGCACCTTTCTGGATCTTGCCATTGTATTTTTGAACCACTTTCAACTTCCTGTCCAGTATGATGCCACTACAGACCTTTTGTCGACTTTTCAGCAAAACAAGGCCACTCATTTGTCTGATCATATTCAGGAGTGGCGAAGGCGAAAGAGGCTCATCAAGGCCAACATCCCCTCAACATTCTTGGTAGAATGGTACCTTAAGTTTCTTCTTCCTTATGTTTCTAAGGAAGTTGCCACTTCAGTGGTGTCTTCCGAGGAGGAGGCCATTTTGAGAACTCAGTAGCTCGACTTCGTTTATGCTCAGTCTGGGATGTTGTATGGAATTCTTCCTGATGTGCCGAGGTCTAATATATTCCTAGATAAGGCTAAACCTGGACCACATGCTGATGGCATAGTGGGTTCAGTCGAATCTACAGCGTTTGAGGCCCTAACAAAGAAGGTTCACGCCTTGTCAGTCAAACAATATGCTACAGAAGCAACTTCTGTTGAATCCTCCCCTTCTACTACAGAATCTGTACAGCAGGTGCAAACAAACCAAAAGGGCTCTTGGCAGCCTAAAAGAAAGGGCAAGAAAGGGGAGGGAAACCAACAAAATCCCAACAACAAGTAGAATGCCGAGGAGGGCCAAAAAGAGAAAAGGAAGGCTAGGTTCCCTTGCAAACTGTGTCAAGAGGACCACCTTACCCACCAGTGTCCTATTATCGAAGAAGCCCAGAAGCTTATCCATGAGAAGAAAATGACTATCTTGAAATATCCTTTTCCTCATGGACATAGTTCAGCTTCTGGAAGCTCTAGTATGGGGGGCACCACTCGTGCCACCCCTGCTAATCAGTCATTCGTTAACATTGTTAACTTAGATGCTCTAATACAAACTAGAGCAAGGAACTATACCCTGGATCCGTAGCAGAAAGATGCTCCTGAATCCTCTACTCATCTTCACATACCTGTGGAGACACTGCCAAAGATACCGAAAGGTGTTTTCAAACGAGCTATGCACAACCCTAACGCGTGGGCTGCTCCCAACTACAATGTTTTGGAGGACTTAGCCCAAACCCCTTGTGCTATGTCTACCTTGGAGGTACTACAAAGTTTCCGATTGCAATGCAGTGAACTCCTTGCAGCGATTGGGAGTGTTTATTCATCCACCATGCTTGCGTGTTTTGATATGAAAGATATCAAGTACCGGTTGCCTTATCATGTTGCTCTCCAGATAGAGGTCAACCATGGTTCTACAACCAATCGATGATCTATCGTAGATGAGGGTGCATCAACATGAGTAATGTCTATCTCTTGCTGGAAAGCTTTGGGCGAACCTTAGTTAGCTCCCTCGAGCATGATACTCACCGCCTTTGATGGAAGATCTTTCTATCCACACGGAGTCTTGCCATCATTTGCTGTTGCATTTGTGGGAAAGCTAGTATTAGTAGAGGTCGAAGTTCTGGATGCTCTGCTTGATTACAACTTGTTATTGGGTAGGAGCTGGACATATGCCATGCAGGTAGTGCCATCAGCTATCTTTCGAGTCATAACGTTCCCCCAAGAAGGAAAAATCGTCATAGTCGATCAACTTTTGTTCACCAGGAAGAACAACCAAACTTCATCAGATTCATCCATTCCATTGATTGATCAGTCCAGCCCAGTCACTGAGAGCTTAGGAGCAGGCCTCTATGGGTCCTTAATAGGCACTTTTGACCTACCTTCTCCCACCTTGTTTGTTGGTTCTGAAGAATGTTCATCTTCCAAGACCTCCACGGTTTGTTCAACGATAGATGCTTTGCTCGATTACAACTTGTTATTGGGTAGGAGCTGGACATATGCCATGCAAGTAGTGCCATCAGCTATCTTCCAAGTCATAATGTTCCGCCAAGAAGGAAAAATCATCATAGTTGATCAACTTTCGTTCACCGGGAAGAACAACCAAACTTCATTGGATTCATCCATTCCGTTGATTGATCAATCCAGCCCAGTCACTGAGAGCTTAGGAGTAGGCCTCGATGGGTCCTTAATAGGCACTTTTGACCTACCTACTCCCACCTTGTTTGTTAGTTCTGAAGAATGTTCATCTTCCGAGACCTCCATGGTTTGTTCAACGATAGAACCACGGAGTCTCCCCACTGAATCAGAACCATCTGTGCCTATATCTATTGCAGAGATAACCCATGTGGATTCACAACAACCTGCAATAGAACATATCATGACTTCGTTGGTCTCTATCAAGTCAAATATGGACCCTATTCTTGCATGGTCAATCGACTCTACCCTCTCTCCCGATAGTTTAGATACAATTTTTCCTTCTGATGAAACGTTTTTTGAAGCTATGATAGGGTTGAGACATCCTTGGTAACATTTACACCCCATGTCCTATCTACTTCCCATTCTAGACTTGATTGAGAGAGGTGAGTTCTTTCCGAGACCCAGTGAGAATGTTCATTGGTCCTCTGTCCCTTCCACTTCACAAGTTGTTTTTGCTGAAAAGAATAGGACGAGTACAGTGAGAACCATCCCGATCAATATTTCCACTGAACCTGGGGTCACCGAAAACATCTTTATTGGAGCAGACTATCGTCTTGATGAGATCATTCCATACACCAATTTGTTTAATTATTTCCGTGACATCTTTTCCCGATCTCATGATGAGATCCCAGGCATTGACCCTACTTGAAAAAGTGCTACTGTGCTATTTCATATATTTTTAGCTGTACATTTTCGTAAAGTTAATTTTGTTTACAGTTGTTGTAGTCTTATGCATTTTTACTTTTGGTGTTTCATATGTCAATTGAACACTTCATAGGGTTTGTTGATGGCACTAGACGCCACACCTATCAGTTAGCTTGAGTTGTTTCGGTTATTTACTCACCAAATGGACAACTGGTGTCTTTGGGAGGGGCTTGTCTAGGTCCCACAACAAGCAATGTTGCTGAATACAGTGTAGTCATAGAGCTACTCCAAGATACTCTGTTCCATGGCATTTCACGTTTGGAGGTACGACTCGATTCACAGTTAGTGGATTTTCAGTTACTGGGTGTTTATCAGGTTAGAGATCCTACTTTGCTACATCAGTTCATGCGAGTTAGGTTACTTGAGAGACAGTTTGAGTACATCACATATCAACATATTCCAAGAAACTTGAATGCATTAGCTGATTCATTTGCAAACTACATTTTAGATTGGCATTTGCATCATTCACTTACACAGTATTTCATGCACAAAACACAATAACACACATGTAGATAACCAATACTGTACATATATCCGATTCTGTATCAAAAAATAATATGAGTTTAGATCACAAGTCTGTCATGAAGTCATGCCATAAGTTACAAAATTAGGCTTGATGGCCTCAAAAATATATACACAGAATATCCTTATCCTATGGAGAAGGTGGGGCCTCATCTGCCTCAGTCTCCTCTTGGTAACATATGACCAGCCTAGCTACTTTCCGCAGCAACCTAATCTAGGCTAGGGGCACACCTACTACATCCTCCTACATATCAACGGGCATCCGCTCAATATGGTATGTAGTAATGTCATGAGTCAACCGACTCATATTCCTCTCTATGGACCCTAGTGTGGAATCAGTTGCACCCAGTTCTATTGGTTTCACGAAAGTATATGGGTGTCGCTCAAGGAACACTGGTCCAACATCTGCATTTGACACTTTGTTTCAGTATTTCAAACTCATCATAAAAATCATATATACATAAAATTGAAAAAATTAAATAATTTTTCAAAAACATAAACATACATATCTCTCCTAGGCTGTACCTAGAGGAAGGATCATCTCAAGATCACCTCGGAAGTCCATACTAGCATACGAAAACTACTCAAGGGCTGGCACTTGGCATTCCCACCAACCCCAGAAGTCATCCTCTTGGTAACATAGGTTTCTCTCGCCACCACCCTAGTGGAGGAATATCTCACCCAACGGGCCAACATTGCCTCGTGAGGGTTGATAGCGGGCATTGCCATGCCCAAGCTAATAGCAGGCATCCTCTCAAAGAAGAAGGTGCAAATTATGCTCCCATACCCAAAATTCTTCATTCTCCCGGTCTTACACCCCGAGAGTTGAAGCTTCATGTTCTCCAAAAGACTCGAACATCAGTCATAAACATGCCCTTGCAAGCATTCAACACTTATGTGCATATAATTCCTTGAGGTTAGATGTTGAGAAGCACTTCCCCCCATTCGGTTGAGAACACTCAGAATAAATCGAAGAGGGAAGCTTGTAATAGTTGAGATAAGAACTTGACTACCACATTTCTCACTTCCTGGTCAGCAATGAGCATTGACATATTCTTGCACTGACAAGGAACCCACATTGCGTGAAGACCCCTTTTAGATTCACCATCTCTCCTCTATGAGAGAGACCCATGACAAAGTAAATGTCATCTATGGTAAGCTCCAGTATCTCACCTTTGATATCAAACACCATGGCATTTGCATCCCAGTATCATACAAGTCTTTCAAGCAAGCGGATTTGTGCCCGCATGTTGACCATTCTATAGAATTTCAATAATCCAAATCTTCTGAGCGTATGAAGGGTCGTTGGATCTTGCAATGCTTCTCTATCCATGTCCTCATGCTCTCTTTCTCTTCATACCAACACTATCCTGCCAAGAAACAGTCAATTTTTAGCCTTTTTTCAACTTTTTGGCCACTTTCAGGGGTGTACACCGCTCTTTACACTAGACAGGCACATTTATAATGTTGTTTTTCTTCATGCATAGTAGCGTACACGCAGAACATGTTGTGAGCATTGCCAAAACAGGATTTTTAACCATAAAAATTGACCAAAAAGACATGAAAATGCAAGTTTGGGAGGAATGGACTCTGGTTTGATCGCAATGAGTGGAAGAAGATCAAGGGTTTTCTCCAATTCTTTCCCTAGAATTTTCAATTGTGATATTTGAATTTCTAATTTGAAACTAGTTATATAAAAGTGACTTTAATCTTTACCCACTTTTTGCAAAAGTATATAGTTTCAGATTGCTCTTAAAGGGTCCTATTTAATCACTAATACCTATAAGTTTGGTGAAGTACTTCTACCCTATATATTTCAAATTTCCACTAGATTCTCAAAGCATTGAAGCGGTATGACTTAGTTTCTTTATTGACATGCCAGTATAGACATTGTATTGATCATTTATTATGTCATAGAGAAATTTTGTCATCACTTAGATAACTCGATTATTGAGATTATATTTTTGGCAGGTCATGAACATATGATCATAGTAGCTGTCTTTTAAGTCGTTTTAAGCTCTTGTTTTTACTATGAAAAACTAAACAAGATTGCCGAGCAAACTTGGCCTCTTCAAGCTCGTTAAAGGAATTGAAGGTCCATCTGCTTTGGTATAAGTTTAACCCTTTTCCAAACCTTTGAGGATTAATTACGAAAAATGAATAATGTAGTCATACGTGGTTAGAAGAGTTATCCTCTCATTGTTTTATACATTTTCGGGGGAGGGGACTAACTGTACGAAAAAGGACTTTTGGAGCCTCTCTTTAGGGTTTTCAGGCTCTCCAAACATGAAAACACCAAGTGAGCATTCACCTACTCGGGCTCGATGTGAAATCCACGAGAGGGTAAATAGAGGATTGTTTAAGTTTTTCAGAATCTATAAACAAGAAAACACCGGCTAGCATTAACCTACTTGGGATTGATATTAAAATCCGCGAGTAGGTGTATGGAGTTATTGTTTAATTCTTTTAGACTCCTTAAAATTGAAAACACCGGCGAGCAAGAACAGATCTCGGCTCGATATTAAAATTCATAGATCAATGTTATAGAGTATTCTTCTATCTCTTCTTCGAACTCTGTAAACAATGAAGAAGGTTCCAAGTCTTCCTCCCATGGGCTCATTAAACTCTTTACATGGTTGGAATTATTGAGTTTTCTTTTCTTCTTGGACTCATTAAAACAACAAGAAGGATATTATTTTATCAAAAGAATAATGGATAAGAAGGGTGTATGACATCTCTTTTAGTTTCAAAGGTAGTTATGTCAGTCATTTCCTTGAACACAACACCTACTTGAGTCTTTCATGTCATTTGGGTTTTAGTTTTTGGCCTTAGGGTGAGCTTGATCTCCGAGTTTTTACTCCTCTGGTTGGTTATTCTTCCAAGCATATGGAGGGTCTATTATGTCTCCTACATTGCAGGCTTATATCATTTTCCCCTCATGTTGAAAACTACCTAAGTCACTTGGTGTCGTGCTCATTGTTCAAGGATACAGCCTGTGTCGGACATTCTGCAGTTTACCTTGACTTCATGTGTCGGCCATCCCGGTGTTAGTTTATTTCATCTTGTTACTCATCCTACTCCACATCAGCTTCATCTTGTTACTCATCCTACTCCACATCAGCTCATACCTGTGAGTGTTCCTCGTGTTGGATGATGGGGGATTCATTAATGCCTCCCTTCCGGTAGAATTCTTCCCATCGACTTTAGCTCATTATGCTCTGGGAATGAAGTTTAGAGTTTTGATTAGTACCTTGGGGATTGCAGTCATCAGTGGCAGTTTCCCTCACTGTTGAATAAATGAGAATACATCAATGTCTCTTATTCAACAGGTTCCTCAAGTGTTTGACTTCAAGTCTACTTATTCACACTTGTTAGGATCGTACTAGGTACCTTGGACCCCATTATCATTAACGATGGAAGTCCTCACGTTTGTTAATGGTATACATCAATGACCGGTAATCAAACGATACCCCCCATGTTCGACTTCATCTCATTTATTCACATGGATATGGTTTGTACCTTGGGTTGTTTTGGATGAAGACCTTAGGGCTTTGATAGCATCACCATATTTATGTTATCGCCCAAGCTGCGCAAGACTGAGCCTCACTCATTTTGGCTCTTCATGAGACATAGATCCAATTTGTTGTTATGGCTATGATATCTCATTTTGATATGGATCCACGCTTGTATTTCAGTGGCCATGCTCTATATATACATCTCCTACTTATGTATTGTATATCATGTTACACATATATATGACATCAAGATTGTAATTGCTCGCTGACCTTGATCATTGTTTCAGGTGTTTTTTGTGACTTGGTTCTGCGGTTTCTTGCTCCTCCTTTGACTTGGAATTATAATGTATTTCGACCATCGTTTCCCTCTGACCTCACACATTAGGGGGCATCTGTTATAGGTCAAATATGCACTTCTCCATCCCGTGATCACCTTTCCTTGTACATCACACATAAGGACACAAAGGATTGAAGAGCTAGATTGCCTTGGATGACTTGCTGCCAGAAGTACACTCCTCACCTGCAAAGATTGCAATTTCCCCGGATTTTGCCACATGTACACCCCTCTCTGCATAGAAGACCAGCGTACACCTTGAGAAAATACCCTACTTTGCTCAAGGACAACCAGCGTACATCTCCCAAAAAGTTGTAAACGTTTGTTGTAAATCCCAAAAGTTGCTTCTTGTACGATACTCTTGTGGTATGAAACCCACGTTCATCTTAAGATGAAATCAAAAATATATTAATTTGATGAATTGGGATTAGTTGAAGTTGGTTTTGCAACTTCCCCAACCTCCCAATTCAACCACCTCTCGATCTAAACTTCCTACCTTGTCCCATAAATACAAGGAGGATCCATGAGAGGGGTTAGACATAAGATTCATAATACCTAGAAGAAAGGCTTTAAGCATTTTTACGCTGGAGGGAATGTTCCAAGTTAGAGTGAAGAGCAGGAGCCCAGGATCCGATTGCAGAAACATCTCTACACGTCAAGTATATTGTATTGATTTCATGTTTCTTTGACAATAAAAGGGTCGAATTACCCTTCATTTCCCAAATCAGATATATATTGGATTGTATGTCTATTTGGCTTAATTCTTGATTATAATTGATGTTAAATTGCTTTATAATTTCATCATATGTTATATGGTCAAGATACGTTGAGGAAGGTATCTTTTGTGTTGCAGGTTCATCAAGCAAAAGAGCAAATAGGAGATCAAGCGAGAGACCAAGCAAAAGCTAGGACCAACCGTCGTAAAGAGGTATTTCTCTCAATCCCGATCTCTTTCTTTTGCAGTAACCAAATCCAATATAATCAATGTGTTTACCTGTCAACCCCGCCCAGTTGGTAGTGTCCATATCCTCACTATAGGGTAGAAATCCCGAACAACAATCTTCCTAGAGGGACTCTCTTTGTAACTGAATAGATACACCTCCCTACATCAAATTTAAAAGAAGGTTGTGGTAGTGAAGAAGGGGTTCCAACTTTTATAGTTTAGTCAATATTTCCCAGCATAGAGGACGGTCAAGACATTAAGAGAGGAATTTGTATTTCTTTTATTTCTTACAATATTTATGCATTTTTATGCATGCAAGTCTGATATTATTTTTTGAGAGCAAGTAACTCTTCAAGGCTCATAGAGGAAGTAGACATACATAGACTTCATAGTTTTGATTCCTTCACCAAGATTATCTTGATTTCTTGTTTTGTTTTGAATGTTTTTTTATCACATTCATGGGTCTTGATAAGTGATAGTTTTTGTAGGAGTGTAAGATTAACCTCAATGGAAACAATCCTTTCAATCTTGAACCACTCATCTTTCTTTATGCCCACCTAGATTGTATTGACGGTCTTGAAGACATCTTTGCAAAACTATGAAAAGTCATGTCAACTGAACATTTTGTATGAAATATATTTTTCATTGAAGCAATAATTTGTTTTCTATTGTTATTCCTTCAGTGGCTCTTTTATGCAATTCACCTTTGTTATCTTCGCAATGCTCTCTTCATTCTTATTTACATTATTTTGTTTACAATTTATCCTAAATCTTAAGTGCATAGTTTATGCGTGTAGTCATCTGGAATAAATTGTACATTTGAATTTATTTTTGGTTTCATGCTTCAACAGTTAACCCTTTTATTGTACATTCCAAATAAAGTTCACTTGTTTATATTTTCTTTTCCTTTCCTTTCACAATTTCAATATTTAATATGTATTGGTTCTCCTTAATGATTTTCAACGCATGATGTATATTTCAAAGATTTCTTCGTTTTCTTTTATGTAAATAATGTTTTCACATCACATCATTGCAAATTGTTATATATATATGTATGTATCACCTCAACTTGTTATTATTTTGTTTATTTTATGTAAATTTGGCATTATTTTCAGGAAATACCAATATATAAAAAACAATTGCAAACAAATAAATATGCAATAAAATGAATACCACATTACAAGCACTAGAATCATGGAATAGGATTTATTTGTTTACATTAATTATCTCAATTTGGTTGGAAAGGAGAATGATTAATTCCTATTTTTTGCTATAAATTGGGCTCCACTCCATTCTTATGATCTAGCCAATCACAAAGTCAAAGTTCTCGATTTTGAGCCATCCCATCCTCAAAATCAACACTTTGTATAAACTATTGGGAAGAACAGACACTGAAAAAAATACTAATGTGGTTTTTCCTAAGCCTAGTGGTATATATCTTTGTCTAGCTCACTCGACTATGTTGTGGCATAAATGCATGGGACATATAGGTGAGAAAGGAATTCATGCTATGCAAAATAAAGGTATTGTGGAAGGTCTCCTTGATTTATCTGAAGAAGTTGACTTATGTGAACATTGTATTTATGGTAATCACATTCATGTAAGGTTTTCATTTGGTGCTACTAGGGAAAAATAAATACTGTATTTAATACATAGTGATGTGTTTGGAATTGTGTGAGTCCCTTCATTGGGAGGATCTCAATATTATGTCTCTTTCATAGATGATTTCTCCATAATGTTTTGGATGTATTTTATGAGGAGGAAATACAAGGTTTTTGAAAAATTTCGAGAGTGTAAAGCTCTTGTGTAAAATTAGACTGGTAAAACGATCATAGTACTGAGAACTAATAATGGAGGAGAATTCTTTGGAGAAGTGTTTGACTTTTTCTACAGATAGTGCGGTATAGCTTGTCAAAACACAACTTCATACACAAATCAATAGAATAGGGATGCTAAAAGAAATAAAAGAATATTGATGGAGAAAGAAAAGAAAACACTTAGTGGTGCAAGAGTTGCAAAAGAATTCTGGGTAGAGGCAGTCAACACAACATGTCACCTAGTGAATAGGTCATCATTGACATCTCTAGTTGAAAAGACTCCATATGAGGCATGCACTAGTAAGAATCCCTCTCTTACAGATCTCAAAGTGTTTGGGTGTGATGATTTTATGCATATCCCAAAGGAGAAAAAAAATAAAATCAAATGCAAGTCATAAAAGTACATCTTCATCAGATACAATGGTGGAGTGAAAGGGTATAAGTTGTGGAACCCAATGACGATGAAGGAAATTTATAGTCGATATGTTATTTTTAGAGAATTCAGAGGAACTTCCAGAGATGAAGAGGTTAAAACATAATAAAAACAAATCAAGCATTTGAAATGAACGACGAAAGTATATATTTAGGTGAGTCGACTGAGCGTGAAGAAGAGGTCGAGCATCAGAATCCAGATATCAAGAGTTCTGGTAAAGCAAGGAAACAACTAGAAAGGTATATTCCAACATCCGAATTTCACTCTACTTTTTTGTTATCTACCATAGACAACAATCCCATGTCAGTACAAGAAGTGATTGACTCGATAGAGGGTAATCTATGGAAAAGGCCTATGGAAGAAGGAATGGTGTCCTTGAAAACAAGTGAGACATGTAATCTAGTCCTATTGCCAAATGGAAGGAAACCAATTGAAATTAAGTGGGCATTCAATAAAAAATTGAATGAAGAAGGTCAAGTCGAGAAGTACAAGGCTCAACTAGTAGCGAAAGGATATTGCCAAGTAGAGGGAGTTGACTTCGGTGGAATTTTATCACCAATTTCTAAGCTAACTTACATAATGGTACTAATGTATTTAGCTACAAAATTGGATCTTGAGATATAATAGATGGATGTAAAGACACAATTTCTTCATGGTGGTATTGAAGAAGAGATTTATATGAAGAATCCTAAAGGGTTTATAGTGGAAGGAGAAAAGAGTTGGTCTGTAAGCTCAAGAAGTCTCTCTATGGTCTAAAATAATCACCCAAGATGTGGTATCATAATTTTAACATGTATATCTAGTACATGGGAGTTGTGAGAAGTCAGGTCGATCACGATGTGTACCAAAAGAAAGACAGTGGTAATTTAATATATGTAGTTTCATATGTACACGAAATGTTGTTTGTTGGGAATAACGTGGATTTGATCAAAAAGGTGAAATTGTAGTTATCCTCTAAGTTTGACATGAAGGATCTCAGAGAAGCAAATTTCATTCTTGGAATGGAAATCACAAGATATCGAGCAGGTCGAAGGATATGGTTAAGTTGGAGGAAATATGTTAAGACAATACTGAAACATTTCAACATCCAGGAGAGTCGATCATTCAAGGTTACTATTCTTATAGGAGTCAATTTATCTATTGACCAATGTCCTAAGACACAAGAAGAAAGTGAGTACATGTTCTGTGTTCCCATTGATAGTGATGTTGGTAGGTTGAGGTTTTCTATGGTTTGTACATGATCATATATTTCCCATGTAGTGGGAGTATTGAAAAAGTATATGTCAACACCTAGAAAAGAGCATTCGACAATAATTAAAAGAGTATTCGGGTATCTATGTGGCACAATGGATTATGAAATCTATTATGGAAGAGAGCCTAAGGACAAAAATGAAATAAGTATACATGGTTTTTTCTATTATTACTGGGATGGAGACATCGACCGTTGATGGTCAACCAATAGATATGTGTTAAAGATATTCAGTAGAGTAATCACTCAAATGACTAGATGATAGTCAATAATCACATTGTCAATTACTCAAGATAAATACATGACAACTACGCATGCATGTAAGTAAGTTGTTTGGTTTTATAGGTAGCGATCATACGTTTGATTCAAAACACATGTTTTTAGGTTGGATTGTGAGAGTCAGAGTGCAATATTCCCGGCAAAGGATCCAACATATCATTCAAAGATGAAACACATTGATGTTTACTACAAATTTGTGAGAGATATGGTGGAGAACCATAAAGTGTTGTTGGAAAACGTAAACACAGTATAGAATGTTGCAGACTCATTTACCAAGTCAGCAAAATAGAGATGTTTTCTTGGTATATGGAAACAATGTTTTTGTTAGCCCTGCTAAAGTGAAATGAAGTTCTAAATCTCATGTTTATGCAAAGAAGACAACAAGTGGGAGAATGTTGGGAATGTGATATTATTTTCATGTGGATTGGCTAGAAAAGTCGATAGTCGACTAGAGTTGAAGGCGAAAAATGGTAGAAGTTTGGTTGGCCAATCTACCAAAATAGTTGTTTGGTCTAATGAAAATGACTGGTCAATGAGAAGTCAACATAATGATCAAAATATCAACATGCAATCAACCAAAGTTGACCCAGTCAAGTCGATTGTAACAAAATAACTAAAAGTGGTTAAGAAGTTATGGATTGTCATTAATGGGAAGTTGGTTTCATTGCATCTATAAATAAGATTTAATGGCTATGAAACAAGTATCATGGCATGATGTAACGAAGTGTTATTTTTGGTCTAGCAAGCCATGGTTGTAAACACATGTTTTTGAGTGTTTGATTAATATATGAGTTAAAGATCACTTGTTTCTTGGTTTTGTCGAGGAAAGAGGTTGCCGGGGTAATTTATTGTTAATTTTTTAGCATCAATTCAATATACTCTAGGATCTTAGTTGAGAAAATAACCCGTATAGCATATCAATCACAAGAAGAAATCACAAGAGACAATAGACACACAGAGTTTCCTTGGGGAAAACCATAAATGTGAAAAACCCTAATAACTTCCTCAGAGATAGATAGAGCAATGATACAAAACCCAAGCATAAGAGATAGTATCCTAGAAGTAGCTTCTCCTCCTCCACTAGTGCGCCACTCTCCAATGAGTGTATAAGTGAGAAAGTGAATTATCAAATAGAGTGCCTCCCACACTCTATTTATACTTGTCTTGACTTGCCTAATAACATTTACTAGGTCGGCCTCAACTTAACCACTTAACATAATGCTAACAAGGCCGACCCCCAATAGGGTGTTCTAATAACCATTTAACCCACATGACTTACATAGGGCCGACCCCATCAAGGTGGTCTAATAACCCATCAAGTATAAGTTACAACACTTACAAAATAGATGACGACACTTCCGTACAGAGGAATAATAACCTCTCTGTAGGAATACAATATACATATATGAAATACATTCCGAAGTTACATATACATCAACACTCCCTCTTAACTAGGAAGGTATTTATCGACACGGATCTGCTAGCACAAGGCTTCTTCTCGGTATCATCGTCATCAAATCATCGTCATCATCACTATTGTTGTTATCTCAATCAATATCCAATCTACTTGTCATAGGAAGTTCTACAGAGCTAGACCTTTTTCATACTAGATGTAGGCCTACCACCTGCAGGTATTCATCATCTACAGAGCCAGCCCTTTTTCATGCTGGATGTATCACATCTACAGAGCCAGCCCTTTTTCACACTGGATGTAGGCCCACCACCTATAGGTATTCATCATATTTTCCAGCAAGCCATCAAGTAGGTACACCTCAGAACTTATTACATTGCCTCTGCAAAACCTCCAAGATCTCCTAAGACTAATTACACTGCCTCTGCAAAACCTGCAAGAGAATCTCAAAACTGATTAAATGCCTCTGCAAAACCTGTATACCCTACTGTCACATCATTGTCTTCATATCACCTCATAGTCCACGGAGCACAACCCAGATGCACATCACACAACACTTACATTCATCGGCATGGGAAGACACACTTCAACCATCCGTGAAAGGCTCAACACTTGTATCTATGCCATGGGAAGACACACTTCAACCATGCGAGAATGGCATCACACTTATATCCAAGCCATGGGAAGACACACTCCAACCATGCTAGGAATGGAACAACACTTATATCGCAGCCATGGGAAGACACACTTCAACCATGCTCGAATGGAACAACACTTATATCGTAGCCATGGGAAGACACACTTCAACCATGCTCGAATGGCACAACTCTTACATCAACGACCATGGGAAGACACACTTCAACCATGTTGGAATGGCCCCAGCCCTTATATCTACACCATGGGAGGATACACCTACGACCATGTGAGAATGGCTCATGTGCATCTATGTCTCCGGACTCATCAGTTCCCCTTGGAAGGAATATTGATCTGAAGTACACCAAGTCTCTCTCTAAAGCACTCAAACTTCACTCTGGCTAGCGGCTTGGTCAACACATCGACTATCTGCTCATCCATTGCAACATACAGGAGCTTCACTGCTCCTCCCTGCACCATATCCTAGATATAGTGATATTTGATCTCAATGTGCTTCGACTTGTCATGGAACACTGAGTTCTCAGACAACTTCACACAACTCTGGTTGTCACAGAAGATACAGGTAGCATCCAACGGGAGATCAAATAACTTAGACAATAGCTTCCTAAGCCATACTGCCTCACAACTAGCCCAACAAGTTGCAACATACTCTGCTTCAACTGTACTCAGTGCTATGCAGGACTACTTCCTACTAAACCAAGAGATCACACATGATCCCATACTGAAGCAACACCTAGAAGTGCTCTTCCTATCTACAGCACTGCCCGCCTAGTCCGAATCAACATAACCCTGGAGGTTAAACTTTTGATTCGCATCATACTTGAGCCCATAATCAATTGTACCCTTTATGTACCTCAGAATATGCTTTACAGCAACCAGGTGAACATTTCTCAGATCCGTCAGGAACTAGATCAATGTGTTCACCGCAAAGCAAATATTTGGTATCGTGTTCATCAGGTACATAAAGGACCCAATCATCTGACGATACACCATGACATCAACCGGCTTAGATGAAGCATCAAATAGAAGCTTCAAGTTCGATGCCATAGGTGTGGGCATGGCCTTGCAGTCCATCATCCCAAACCTCTTCAGGATCTCTACTGCATACTTCCCTTGTCCAAGGAAGATCCCATCTGCACTCTGCCACACCTCTGTGCCTAGAAAATAGTGCATCATTTGCAAGTCCTTCATCTTGAACTCGGCAGCAAGCTTCCTCTTCATATCGACAATTAGTCTATCCTCACCTCTCACAAACAGGTCATCCATGTACAATAGTAGTATCACAGGATTGCATTCCTCAACCTTTTAGTAAAGGTTGGAATCTACTTTACTCTTGGTAAAGCCCAAACTGGATAGAAGGTTGTCTATCCTACCATACCAAGTCCTAGGAGCTTCCTTCAAGCCATACAAGGATTTCTTCAACCTTCATACAAATGACCCCCTGTCATGTGTCTCAAATCCGCACATTCGACTACCATTGATGCAACGAAACATCATGACACCAAGTGAAGCTCTAGATATTGCAATGCAATTGGAGGCGTCACCAATTGGAGAAAATGTAGTTGGGATGTCACAGATACAGACACACCTAGCCAACTTGACCATACAGCTGCAATATTTGAAGAAGGGCAAGGAGCAGTGTGAAGAAGTATGGTGCACACAATGTCAAGGGGAAGGGCATATGAAGGAAAATTGCCCCGACTTTTGTAACTATTTGGTTTCAGGAGCGCCAAATCCATTAAATGGGGGTGGCATGTTGTGGTGTCACATTTCTCATGTATATGGGAACTTCCATGAACAATGTCCATATATGCAGAAAATGGTCACCAAGCCATTGAATCTGTACTGCACTTTCTGTAAATCAGTGGGACATGATGATAAAGATTTCCAGGAATATGGGTTGCTCCATGAGAAAACGTATGACGCATTCTATGTAAAGGATGACCAGTGTGTTGTACAACAACCACAATTGCAGTCGCAGGTAGCCCAGCCGCTACCTCAACCGCAGGTATAGTTTTTACTGCAGCAACAGTTTGTGCCACAATATGCCCTGATGCAAATGGCTCCACAATAGTCGCAGTACGTTCAGCAACTGCAGTATGCGCAACAAGGGCAAGGCATGCAACCAGCTCTGATTCAGCAACAGTACAACCAATCGTAGTACCAACAACAGGGTGGATTCCGTGGAGGATTCAGGGGTCGACGAGGTGGAGGATTTGGTCATGGAGGAGGATGAAGAGGTCGCGGGCTATTTCAGTGCTGTAATTGTGCTGTATGGGGACACTATCAACATGATTTCCCACTATTGCAGTCGCAGTGTACATTTTTATTTGTTATAGACCATACAGTGGAGAACTGCCCATAGTTGATTGCACGATGGAAGGCAGGGAATGTTTCGTAGTTGTAGAATCAAGATCAACAGCCCGTACAGAATCAGGTGTAGCAACCGGTACAACAACCAGTGTAGAACAATAATCAATGCCCAATTCAGAATGCTAATCAAAATGTGAACGAGCAAGGGAATCGTGCAACAAACTAGAATCTAGGTGCAAACGTTGTGACAATTTATATGGAGTTGAGGCCACAAGATGCAGCTATCACAGTTATTACGTGGGGAGGCACAGCAATAGGAGGGGACATTCGAAAGGCTGGGTAGAAGGTGTCATTTGATGTTGAGTTGGAGTGTGATATGTTTTTTTAGGCACGTCGTGCGTTGGACCAGGATCGCAGTAAAGCTATCATCTACAACAAGCCCCCTGTTTTTTATGCAACATCAGAGGTAGGCCCATCAACGCAGTCTGGCACCTTGCAGAAGTTTCTTGAGAGCTGTTTATTGTTGGTGAGAGATCCTGTAGCCCTTACTGAGATTGAATGGTTTTTGCAGCGTCCAGCTAGGGGACGGTAGAAGTCTGCGGTAAACTCCTTACAGCAGCGGAAGATAGGGAAGGAAATGCACATGAATATCCAAATTGGGGATTATGACGTTGATTCAATTATTTTGGATCTTGGTTCAGATGTCAACATCTTAACCAAGCAGGCATGGAAGAAAATGGGGAGACCCCCATTGAGATGGTCTCCTGTACAGCTCTGGTTAGCTAATCATGCTAAAGTGATGCTGATTGGGAAAGTACCATGGTTGGTGGTGGATATTGAGGGTATGCATACCTATGCTGACTTCGATGTCATCGAAGTGGTTGAAGGAGGGAGTTCATATCCTGCGTTGCTAGGCATTGGATGGGATAACAATAGTGGAGCGGTAATCAACTTCAAGAGGTGGATGATGTCTTTTGAAAACCGCGATCTCAGAGTCATAGCCCTGTTGGATCTCGCTAAAGGTCGTAGATACATTGATCTAGAGAAGGATGATGATCCCAATGGATGGGACCATGCATTTAACATTTCCGAAGACTATATTCATCCAACTGCCAACGGTGAGTTGCGATGGCGTGGTGACAGCTTTGTGTCTTTCGACTCTGATGACGCGCTAGAACACTGGCAGAATTGCTTGCATGAGGTTTTATTTCGCAAGTGTGGGTTAATCAAATAGTCACTATGTCGTGTCGCCACTGAAATAGTTACATTACTAGTATATGGAGGGCTTCCTGGTTTGTCTGAATTTCTAGAAAAGTTTTAGGAATGAGTTTCAGAACCACAACGATTGTTGGCATTGAACAAAGCACTGAAGGCTGCTCTAGCATGCTGGTGGGTGACACATAAGGCATCAATTGATGACTGGTCAAAATGCAGAAGATTGATGATGGTATGCTTCAGTGATACCGAGATATACCATGTAGGGAAATATGATGGCTGGAACAACCCTAGAGGCCATTTGCTAGAGTGTCAGACATTATGGGCATCATGACCAAGAGATGAGTGGGTCCATGCATTTATCCATACCCTGGATGAAATGTCGCGGTCATGGTATACTGTAGCTGAGTTGTGGGAAGAAATCACTACTGGGTTGAAGTTGACCATACGTTTTACTCATACATTCAGTTTTGCTGATCCCAACCCGGATGTCCATAACGCTCTGCAAATCATCTGTGATGTGGTTCTCAAGGTTGTTCATGTGCCGTACTCGGTGGATCCGCACACGCACGACCAGATGCAATCCATAATGGATGTTATAATATCAGTGGTGGGCCCGAAGATGATGATGATGTTGAGTTTAAACCAAATAGACAAGCAAGATCTCTGAAAGTAACACAATCACAAGATAAACACACTATATATCCTGGGAAACCCTCATGGGGTAGAAAACCCAGTAAAGCTTTCCTCAATAAGATGATCAACCAAAATACAAGATGTGCTCCTTCCTCCTAAGTCTCCTTAGCAGATCTCCTCAACTAGTGCGCACTCTTCCACAAGTGAGTGAATGATCTAATGAGGAGTTCACCTCCTCTATTTATACTTGAATCTCAACTGACTAATAGACCTGTTGGGGCCGACCTCACCTGGAGAAGTCTAATAACCCCTAAAATATAACTACAGGGCCGACCCACACATGGTGGGTCTAATAACCCTAGTTAATACTAACCATCGGAGGAATAAACATCTCCGGATACATAATAGGGTTACCTCGGAGGGATGAAACATCTCCGGAATAATAAAGTACAAATATAATATTCTTTGAAGTTACAATATTTAACACTCCCCCTTAACGAGAAGGATATTATAACAGCATCTGCAGGAGCAAGGAGTCACTACACATGATACATCTATAAATCATCGGAAGCTTTCTTCAAATTGTCTTCATCAGTAACTCAAGCAGTTACTGGTACATCACAGTCAATCATCAACATCACGATCAGCAGCATCGTCATCACACGATCAGTAGCATCGTCATCACACGATCATCAGCATCGTTATCACACGGTCAGCAGCATCGTCATCACACGATCATCAGCATCGTCATCATACGATCAGCAGCATCGTCATCACACGATCAGCAGCATCGTCATCACACGATCAGCAGCATCGTCATCACACGATCAGCAGCATCGTCATCACACGATCAGCAGCATCGTCATCGCACGATCAATAGCATCGTCATCACACAATCAGCAGCATCGTCATCGCACGATCAGCAGCATCGTCATCACACAATCATATTTAAGACTATCCCTCCTGGATTTGCTGTCTAAGGATGATTAGTCCAACCACAATCATATTTAAGACTATCCCTCCTGGATTTGCTGTCTAAGGATGATTAGTCCAATCACAATCATATTTAAGACTATCCCTCCTGGATTTGTTGTCTAAGGATGATTAGTCCAACAATTCATTTAGGACGATCCTTCCTTTCGGAATTACTGGATTTACTGTCCAAGGATGATTTAATCCCACAATTCATTTAGGACGATCCTTCCTTTCGGAATTACTGGATTTACTGTCCAGGGATGATTTAATCCCACCACAATTCATTTAGGACAATCCTTCCTTTCGGAATTACTGGATTTACTGTCCAAGGATGATTTAATCCCACCACAATTCATTTAGGACGATCCTTCCTTTCGGAATTACTGGATTTACTGTCCAAGGATGATTTAATCCCACCACAATTCATTTAGGACGATCCTTCCTTTCGGAATTACTGGATTTACTGTCCAAGGATGATTTAATCCCACCACAATTCATTTAGGACGATCCTTCCTTTCGGAATTACTGGATTTACTGTCCAAGGATGATTTAATCCCACCACAATTCATTTAGGACGATCCTTCCTTTCGGAATTACTGGATTTACTGTCCAAGGATGATTTAATCCCACCACAATTCATTTAGGACGATCCTTCCTTTCGGAATTACTGGATTTACTGTCCAAGGATGATTTAATCCCACCAACTGTCCACTAAGGACTTCATTCTCGGAGACCTTACGTCTACGGTTCTCTTTAGGGCTGAAAGCCCAGGGATGATCCAATCCCCTCAACTGTCCACTAAGGACTTCGTTCTCGGAGACCTTACGTCTACGGTTCTCTTTAGGACTGAAAGCCCAGGGATGATCCAATCCCCTCAACTGTCCACTAAGGACTTCATTCTCGGAGACCTTACGTCTACGGTTCTCTTTAGGGCTGAAAGCCCAGGGATGATCCAATCCCCTCAACTGTCCACTAAGGACTTCATTCTCGGAGACCTTACGTCTACGGTTCTCTTTAGGGATGAAAGCCCAGGGATGATCCAATCCCCTCAACTGTATTCTTATCCATACAGGTACAATCATGTATCACATCAAACCATGTATACATCTCATCAAAACATGTACATATCACATCGAAACATATGTACATCAAAACATGTATACATCGCTAATCAAAACATGTACACATCACATCAAAACATGTGTACATCAAAACATGTATACATCACTAATCAAAACATGTACACATCACATCAAAACATGTGTACATCAAAACATGTATACATCACTGATCAAAACATGTACACATCACATCAAAACATGTGTACATCAAAACATGTATACATCACTAATCAAAACATGTACACATCACATCAAAACATGTGTACA
This sequence comes from Larix kaempferi, assembly GCA_027924585.1. Classification (NCBI taxonomy): domain Eukaryota; kingdom Viridiplantae; phylum Streptophyta; class Pinopsida; order Pinales; family Pinaceae; genus Larix; species Larix kaempferi. The sequence continues at coordinate 4,308,440 of BSBM01001136.1, read as the reverse complement.
TCAAAACATGTATACATCCCTGATCAAAAATGATATATAAGAGTTCTAAATCTAAATAAGTGTCGGTAGCTAACAAAACAGAAAGTAAATGAAAGTAATGCTATGCTACTCCCCCTTTCGAGGAAGGTCCTTCTGAACTAAACCAGGCTTGTCTCGAAAGTACTCAAACTTCACTCGAGACAGAGGTTTAGTTAAGATATCAGCAACCTGCTCCTCGGTGCTTATGTACTCAAGCTTGATGGCTCCTCTCCGCACCATGTCTCGTATATAGAAGTAACGGATCTCAATGTGTTTTGAATTATCATGGAACACAGGATTTTCAGTCATCTTAATGCAGCTTTGATTATCACACATAATCACAGTGGGATCCATTTCTAAGTCAAAAATTCCAGATAAGAGTTTCCGAAGCCACACTGCTTCACAGCTGGCAGAGCAAGCAGCTATATATTCTGCTTCAGCGGTACTGAGGGCCACACTAGATTGCTTCTTGCTGAACCAGGAGACCATGGCAGATCCAAGACCATAACATCCACCTGAAGTACTTTTTCTGTCTGAGACACTACCTGCCCAATCAGAGTCTGAGAAACCATGCAACTTGAGTTCATTGTCTCCAAGATAGTAAAGGCCAAAGTCCACTGTGCCTTTTAGGTACCTCATGATATGCTTTGCAGCTATAAGGTGAACCTTTCTAGGTTCTACTTGAAACTGACTGAGAGTATTTACAGCAAAGCATATATCAGGCCTAGTATTTGTCAAGTACATCAAAGATCCAATGATTTGTCTATACAGGGTTATATCCACTTTTTCTGATGAATCATTAGCTAACAGTTTTAAGTTGGAGTCCATGGGAGTGGCCATAGCCTTACATTCCAACATATCAAATCTTTTGAGGATCTCCACAGTATACTTACCTTGATTTAGAAAGATTCCTTTTGGCTCTTGCCACACTTCTAGGCCTAAGAAGTAGTGCATTAGTCCGAGATCTTTCATCTCGAATTCTGAAGAAAGCTTCTTCTTGCTTTCAATGATTTGTTTCTCATTTCCTGTTAGAAATAGATCATCTACATATAATAGCAATATAACAGGTTCATCATTCATTACTTTAAGATAGAGGTTTGGGTCAGCTTTACTTTTGGTAAAGCCCATGCTTAAAAGGAAACTGTCAATTCTTCCATACCAAGCTCTGGGAGCTTGCTTCAAGCCATATAATTCCTTTTTCAGTTTGCATACATGGGTCCTTCCGTCTTTGACCTCAAAACCTTGAGGTTGTTCTATATATACTTCTTCTTCAATTACACCATTCAGAAAAGCTGTCTTAACATCCATTTGGTGTAGTTTCCATTTCATCATGGATGCAAGTGCCATGATAGTTCTAATTGAAGTATACCTACCAACAGGTGCAAAAGTTTCTTCATAGTCAATTCCCTCCTTTTGAGAGAAACCTCTGGCTACAAATCTTGCCTTGTACTTTTCTATGCTACCATCTGCAGCATGCTTTATCTTAAAAATCCATTTGGAGGAAACCACACTTTTATCTTTTGGTTTGGGAACTATATCCCAAACATCATTCTTCATTATTGACTGATATTCTTCTGTCATTGCTTCTACCCATTCTTTCTTTTGAGCTGCCTCTTCATAGCTGGTAGGTAGTTGATCCACAAGATCACACATCAAAGCCATGTAATTGGTTATTAATTTTGGTTTCTTCCTTTCTCTAGTGGAACCTTCGGGAGCACCATATCTTTCAGCTCCTTGAATGATATCTCTAGCCCATGCTGGTCTTCTCTTCCTAGAAAAATCTGCTACAGGAGGTTCTTGTGGTTCCAGCATGTCATGATCCTCTGGTGTAACTTCTTCAGGAACATGAACAGTCTCTGAGACTCTGGGAGAAGAATCTTCTTCATAAACTTCTTCAAGTTGACACTTCCTGGATTTCTTGAGGGCTGCTTCCTCATCAAAGGTTACATCTCTGCTTATTTCTATATGATGAAAACCTGGTATGTAGATTCTGAAGGCTTTGGAAGTTTCACAATAACCAACAAACATTCCCTTCTTTCCTGAGGGATCCAACTTGGTTCTCTTTTCTTTTGGAATGTGGATGTACACAGGACACCCAAATATTTTGAGATGACTTACCTCAGGCTTCTTACCTGTAAACACTTCTTCTGGAGTTTTGAATTCAAGAGCACTGTGAGATAATCTATTCTGCACATAAACTGCTGTCTTGGCTGCTTCAGCCCATAGATACATGGGAAGATCTTGGTCATGTATCATAGTCTTCACAGCTTCCATGATGGTTCTATTTTTCCTTTCTGCAACCCCATTTTGTTGGGGATTGTAGGGAGTGGTTAGTTCTCTCTTGATTCCAGCTTCTCTACAAAAATCTTCAAAATCTTTTGAAGTATACTCTCCACCATTATCTGTTCTGAGAATCTTGATTTTCTTTTCTGTGAGATTCTCTATTAGAGCCTTGAACTCTTTGAACTTTCCAAAGACTTCATTCTTACCTTTTAGAAAGTAAATCCAAGTTTTCCTTGAATGATCATCAATGAAAGAAAGGTAGTATTCAAAACCACTTAAAGAGGTGGTGGGCATTGGACCACATACATCTGAGTGTATTAACTCCAAGATACTCTTAGTTTTTGTTTCACTCTTTGGAAAGGGGTTCTTGACATTCTTCCCTTTCTTACATCCTTTACAAGAGCCATTATGATCCACCTTCAAGTCTGGTAGTCCTATGACTACCTTGCTTACATAGGGTAATGCTTTGTAGTTAATGTGAGCCAGTCTTCTATGCCATAGCTCACTGGGACTAGATGTTTCATGAACAAGGGCAGCTTCTGGATGGCCCTTGAGTTTATACAAGCCTCCTTCTTCTTCACCAATGACAATTGCATCCTTAATAGATTTGCCTTTGGACCACATTAACACTTGTCCATTAATGAATGCAACTCTATAGCCTTTCTTGTCCAAAGCTGATATTGAAAGTAAATTCTTCTTCAATCCTGGAACATACAAAACTTCTTTCATTTTCATGGGGGTTCCAGAATCAAGTTTGTAGTTTGCTTCTCCAACTCCCTTAATGGGATACTGATAGTTATCTCCAAGAGATACCTTTAGAGGAGAGGTCTTTTCTTCAAGACTTGATAAAGTCTTCTTTTGTCCTGTCATGTGCTTTGAGGCACCACTATCAATTACCCATGTATCTTCTCCTGGTGTTATAGATCCAGAGAGTGCGGAGAAAAGAACATACTCTTCTGCATCTTCTTCTTCATTTCTTCTAGATCTTCTTTTGGGGAAAGTCCTTTCTTCATCTTCTTCTTCTTTTCTAGATCTTTTCTTGAGAGGCCTTTCTTCTTCAACTTCTTCTTCACTCTCATCTTCTGCAAGATGTGCATGATGTCTTCTGTGTTGAGTACCCTTGATCTTTTTGCTAGGACAGTCTTTGGCAATGTGTCCTAAATTGTGACAAATGAAACATTGGTATGAGGAGTAGTCTCTTCCTTGGAAGGATCCTCTTTTCTTTTGAAATCTCTGTGGAGGATGAGACTCCTTTTGACTATCCTTCTTAAAGTAGGATCGATTCTTTCTTCTCTTGGAATGGGTGGCCAAGGCTTGGTCATCTTCCTTGAGCAATGCCTCTCTATTGGCAACCCTAGCTTCTTCTTGAACACAATCCTCCCATACTACATCAAACTTCATGCTTTCTTTTCTGGCACACATAGTTTGGATGAAGGATTCCCATGATCTAGTGAGACCATTTAGAGCTGTCATCACAAGTTCATCTTCATCAAGAGTATCACCAATGGCATCTAGTTGCTCTTTGATTGAAGAGACTCTTGAGAAGTAGTCTTGAATGGATTCTCCTTTGTGCATCTTGGTACTCTTCAACTGAGTCCTTAGATTCATCTTTCTGTTGATGTTCTTTCCTTCATACATTCTTCCTAGGGCATCATACATTTCCTTTGGAGTCTTCTTGGAAGACACTTGGGGAATCAAGTGGTCTTTAATTGAATCAGCTATGATTCTCTTTTCCCTAATCATATCCTTCCTGTGTTTTTCCTTGGCTTCATCTTCTTCTGGTTCTGCAACTTCCTCCTTGATATAATGAGCAAGATCATTCTCTTCAAGAATGAGGCCAATTCTGTATTTCCATGCCCGGAAATTCTCTAAGCCTTCTAGCTTGTCTTCAAGCTTAGTATTTGGAGCCATCTTCTCTTGGGGGAGTCCAAGAGACAGAGTAGACTTACTTGGAAAGTTACTTTTTACTTTTCCGGAAACTGAAACAGAATTTTATCGCACTTTTGGTAGAATTAGGGTTTGCAATTCCCGGAGTTCTACTTAACCAAAAAGTTCGATCTATAGCTTAAAAGAATGCTCTTGATAAGGGCTATCCAGCCATGCAATCAGAAATAAAAAATTCCAACTTTTTTTCTGAAACCAAAATCTGACGTATCGCACTTTTGGTAGAATTAGGGTTTGCAATTCCCGGAGTTCTACCCAACCAAAAAGTTCGATCTAGAGCTCAAAAGAAAGGTATTGAGGAGGGCTATCCAGCCATGCAACCAAAAATCAAAAATACCAACTTTGGGCTGAAACCCTAACTTCACCAAAAAGGAGAGAGAGAGAGAATCTTACCTTGTGAAAGATGTCCTATTCAGTCTAGCTCTGATACCATGTTGAGTTTAAACCAAATAAACAAGCAAGATCTCTGAAAGTAACACAATCACAAGATAAACACACTATATATCCTGGGAAACCCTCATGGGGTAGAAAACCCAGTAAAGCTTTCCTCAATAAGATGATCAACCAAAATACAAGATGTGCTCCTTCCTCCTAAGTCTCCTTAGCAGATCTCCTCAACTAGTGCGCACTCTTCCACAAGTGAGTGAATGATCTAATGAGGAGTTCACCTCCTCTATTTATACTTGAATCTCAACTGACTAATAGACCTATTGGGGCCGACCTCACCTGGAGAAGTCTAATAACCCCTAAAATATAACTACAGGGCCGACCCACACATGGTGGGTCTAATAACCCTAGTTAATACTAACCATCGGAGGAATAAACATCTCCGGATACATAATAGGGTTACCTCGGAGGGATGAAACATCTCCGGAATAATAAAGTACAAATATAATATTCTTTGAAGTTACAATATTTAACAGATGATCCGCGAAATATCAATATTTCGGAGTCTGAAGGAAGTCACGATGTGGTACCACGTGGTTTGCCAAGTGATCCATTCAGTCAGTCTTTGAAGCTTCGCAAGATCAATATTGGGACAGAGGCCACTCCCAAGTTTGTGAATGTTGGTGATTATTGGGATGATGAGATGATGGGAAAAGTCACTGAGTTGCTGCATGAGTTCCAAGACCTTTTCCCTACAAAGTTCTTTGACATGAAGGGTATTTTGGGTGATCTAGGCGAGATGAAGATTCCCTAGAAACCAGACACTAAACCGATCAGGAAATGACCTTATTGGCTAATTCCGTGACATAAGGACAAGGTCAAGGCAAAACTTGATCACATGTTGGATTCTGGTATCATTGAACCGGTTGAAGTGTCAGATTGGATCAGTCCTATGGTGGTACAGGACGAGAAGACAGGTGAAGTATGCATCTGCATTGATTTGTGGAAATTGAATGATGCCTGCTTGCATGATACCTTTCCAACCCTGTTTACTAATGAAGTACTTGAGGGAGTAGGTGGCTAGGAGATGTATTCTTTCATGGATGGGTTCTCATACTATCATCAGTTCTGTATTGCAAAAGAATACCGCCACAAGATGACTTTCGTGATTGAATGGGGATGTTTTTCAGTATACTGTGATACCATTTGGGTTGAAGAATGCACCTGCGATATTTTTGCGGCTTGTTTTTGCTGCATTCAAGGATTTCATCCAGAAGTTCTTGTAGGTATACATGGATTATTGGATAGTTTATGGTTTGATCCGCGATCATCTGGCCAATCTGTGGTTGATGCTGGAACGCTGTTGCCAACAGCAGATTTCGCTGAATTTGAAGAAGTGCATTTTTTGTGCACCGTTTGGGATATTGCTGGGTCACATCATGTGCAAACAAGGGTTGTTAGTTGATCCAGCAAAGATTGTGATTATTTTGATTTTGACACTGCTGACCACTATTAAGCAGTTGAGGGTGACGTTGGGGCATACTGGGTACTATCACAAGTTCATCAGGGGATATGCAGCGATCACCGCCCCTATGGAGAAGCTATTAAAGAAAGATGCATTATTTCAATGGAGCACTGAATGTTAGGATAGTTTTGAACAGCTGAAGGCTAAGATGGATTCGGCACCGATACTAGTATTCCCGCACTGAAGTAAGGAATTCCATGTCCATGTTGATGCATCGTCAGTTGCACTCGGTGTAGTGCTAGCACAACCAGGAGAGGGGGATCTTGATCACCCTATTGATTTTGCCAGTCGGAAGCTGTCATCTACTAAAAGAAACTACACCACTACTAAAAGGGAAGGATTGGCGATGGTCTGTGCACTGCAGAAGTTCCGACACTACTTATTGGGAGGACATTTTAAGATGTTCACAGACCACTCTGCCCTGAAATACCTGGTCAATAAGCCTGTGTTGGGGGGGAAGATATGTCGATGGTTACTATTTTTTCAAGAATTTTACTTTGAAGTAATTGTGAAGCCAGGGTGGTTGAATTTTGACCCTGATCATCTATCGTGGATTGATACAGGAGAGGAGCCAACCAGTATTGAAGATGGGTTTCCTGATGTGCAACTATTTAGGGTTGAAGTAGCCAATGGCTATTTTGAAGAAATTATTCAGTTTCTTGCAATAGGTACTGCACTAGAAGAGTTCATCGCTAGTCAAAAAAAGCAGTTGGTGGTTAAAGTTGCAGACTTCCAACTCATCGTAGGAGAGTTATACAAGATGGGTAGATATGAGATATTGTGGCGATGCGTCTTGCCACATGAGCAAGCGCAGATATTGTCAGAAGCGCATGGAGGATTGGCTGGAGGGCACTACGGCGGTTGGGAGACTACCAGGAAGGTGCTTCGTGCGGGGCTTTGGTGGCCCATGCTGCATAGTGATGCAATAGACTATGCATGGTTCTGCGATGTTTTTCAGAGAACTAGGAAGCCATCCAAGAGGGATGATATGCCGTTGATGCCTCAGTTAATGCTACAGCCATTTGAAAAATGGGCATTGGATTTTGTGGGACCAATCAATCCACTGGGTAAGCGCACTGGTGCTCGATATATCATCACGGTGATAGATTACTTGACAAGATGGGCAGAAGCCACAACAGTCGTTGATTGTTCCGCAACCACGGCTGTGCGGGTTTTGTTTGACAATATTGTCACTTGCTTCGGCTGCCCCAAAATATTGTTGAGTGATCAAGGCAACCACTTTCTCAATCGCACCATCAACGCATTGACAAAGGAATTGTAGATATAGCATAAGAAGAGTATGTCATATCATCTGTAGGCCAATGGCACGGTGGAAGCTTTCAATAAGATCTTGGAGCATGCATTGACAAAGGTGTGCAACGCGAGCTGTGATGAATGGGATATAAAAATACCGGCAGTATTGTGGGCCTATCGAACCACATGTAAAAGTTTGACGGGTCAGACACCATTTAAGCTAGAGTATGGACAAGAAGCAATTATGCCAATGGAATACATCGTTCCGAGTCTACGCATAGCAGTAGCGACAGGAATGGATGATGTAGCAGCATTGGAGGAATGTCTAGCGTAGTTAATACAGTTGGAGGAAGATCGCTTCATCATAAGATTCCATCAAGCGGTGGAGAAGGATCATCAGAAAGCTTGGCATGATCACCATATAAAAAACAAGTAGTTTCAATAGGGCGACTTGGTGCTATTGTACGATAGCAAGTTTATGAAACATCCAGGAAAATTGCAAATGCATTGGCTTGGTCCGTATCACATCAGTAGCATTACGTTAGGAGGAGCAGTCCAATTGCAGCAATTGGATATTGCGATGCTCCCAAATTTTATTAATGGTAGTAGGTTGAAGTCCTCTCGGTCGATCTTGGAATAGCATGATGCCTGTGTCGCATCGAAAAAAAAAATATGTAGAGTGATCAGTGGCAGGATGGCGCACCGACTAAGATGAGAATGCACAAGCAAGGAATCTTGTGCAGTAAGTTAGGAGTGGTTTGCGATAAGTGGCAAGGTTGCGACCGGGTCAAATCAACAATAAATGCCAAAACTTAAAACAATTAATTAACGACACTTGTTTGAATGATGGGCATTAATGGAGGATTTGGCCGATCGACTGACAGGATCAATGACAGATTTGCACAATTAATACAGGATTTCAGTTGCGTTAATGTAGGATTTAGTGATGATTATGGAGGATTCGGTTGGATGCTATAAGAATGGGTCGAAGTTGGTCAGAAGGCACCGAGAATTCAGTTGTTAAGCACCTTTGCAGAGCTGTAGAGTCTCATTGTTTCCTAGTGCGCGTAGTTGTGAGTTGGGAAAGGTTTAGTTGAACTTGCTGAGTGTGGAGTGATTAGTAGGTCTACCAACTACACCAATGAATCCATCAGTTGCAAAGTCAGGTACGGTATGCCACGAGAGCTAGAAATAGTTGAGATTAGCAGTGAAGCTGAGTCTCCTTTCACCGGGATTGCTATTGAAGAAGAAGTTGAGTCTACAAGGGATGTCAATATTGAGGCTTAGATTGCAAACATGCCTATGGGAGAGTTGGTAATCGCTAAGAAAGATCGAGGGGGTCAGCTATCTGAATCCCCGCAGAGCAAGCGTCAGTTTCGGTCCTCCACTGCTGTGGTGGGGGAAGCACAATAGGAAGCAGGGCCATCCAGCCGTCGGGTTGATGAGTCTGCCGCATGGGAAGGACTCTCGGCCACTGATATCCTGGAGTATGTCGCTCCCAGTCGACCCGAGGTACTCGGGGAACCTTCCCCGAAGGTGCAGTGGATCCAGAAGTACCCACTAAAGATTCCAGCACTCCCTGCTTGGATGGAGTGCTCTATTGATATTGCGTCAGCGTTGATGCATCTAAGATATGACGACCATGACTTGGTGGTGTATAAGGAGATCACGTCACCCCCCTATGAGCCAGTATCACAATTGAGTGGTAAGCCGGTTAGGCATGATTGGCCACAGGGTTTGCAACAAGTAGGTCTGCTACGCCTTATTAATATGCCCCATTTTCGACGACTGGTGGAGGTCAATTCCTGTGTGAAGAAGCTGCTAGCATGCTTTCACGGTGGTATGCTATGCCTGGACGAAGGAATTCCCATCACAATGCACTTGATCGCAGAGATCACCAAGTTTCCCAAGGATGGGGTTGACCCGTCGCAGTATTTTTGAGGAAAGGAGAATGACAAAAAGTTGGCCGCACAGTTGGTTAAGCACTACAAGTTGGAGAAGGATGGCTAGGGATACCACACCAGCAACATCAATGATAAGGCGGTGTTTACCAGCACCAAGATACTTTCTTGCAAAGTGATACGGGGTGGTCGACCCAATCAGTGTAATTTGGGCATTGTGGCGTGTGCTGAACAGTGTGCATCTGGGGTGCAGATGAACTGGTCACTATTTCTGTTGAATCAGTTGGCAAAGGATTCTATGGCAATCCAAGCCAGTAAGGGCTCGTTCACATATAGCTGGATGTTGCTGCTGATTGCACTTGTGGCTTGGAAGGAGCCCAATGTGTACCAGGGTATGGAGGTTTATGCTGCGAAAGAGCATCGTGGCGCACAGTATCAAAACCTATGGTTTTTCTGAGAATAAGAACGGAATAAGGAATGTACACTGCTATTTTGGTTATACTGGGAGATGCTCTGTGCGGCTGCAACGAGGGTGCCCCGGTTCTCTGAAGAAACTGCAGTGCAATTTAAGTCGGTCATGGGATTTGCAATTCGACCGAATTCAATTTATGTCCAAGCTCACCGCGACCCAGATAGCCATTGGTTGTTGAAATCATATAAGGTAACAATGACAGACATGGAGGCTATTGTGAATGACTGGCTAGCGGAATGGTGTTAACCTATGGGGTTGGCCATGATTGAGGCTAGGGAACCGACGCAAGGTCTAGATGATCCTGTATTGGTGCAGGACCAGCACAGTCATCATGACTTAGACCAAGAATCCATCAAGACACCAACAGAGGACGATAGTGACCATGCCCTAGAAGAAAACAAAATGAGAGGGCATGAGGACCCTGTGACAATCAGTGGGATTCCCTTGTCGATGGAAGTGTAGTTAGGCCAATTTATCAAAACAATCACTGATGTATCCACCGCATCAACCTAGAAGATGACAAGGGAGACCGATGAAGGAATCCATGCGCTCACTGCTCATATGGACTTGTTGTGTGACATGGTTTCACGGAGGGCACCTGAAGAATCAGTAGCACAGCAAGTTAGCACAATCAACACCAAGCCACGGGTCAGGAATGTGGAGATTCCCTGACTGCGATTGTGACTAAAGATGTGGCCGTAAACACCTTGCTGCAGCAGTTGAAGAAGGTCTCCATCAATGTTAATGCGTTGCTGGTGGAAAAATTGGAAACTATGCAGATGACGACTAGCTGGGAAATGACTGACAAAATGCACAAGATCAGTGTTAAGTGCACAACATTGCAGGAGTGAGAGGCAGTTGCACAAGCATACATTGCAGAGTTGACAGGATGGGCCACTGTAACACGATAATCGATGGATGAACTCGAGGAAGATATCCATAAGGAACAAGCTGAGAAGGCTCATGAGATTGAAGAATTGAAGCAAGAGCAGGACCGCCTCATCACAGAGAAGGACAGTATGTGGGATGACAGTGTGCGGGTCAACCGGGTCATTACAGAAGCTTATCAGCATGTGCCGGAGCCCACTGAAGAGGTGGATATGCTTCAACGGGTGCAGAAAATGGGGGTTATTATTATCCAGCTACGCCACGAGAACGAGGAGCTCAAAGCTCAGGTGAATCCCGGTACACCACAAGCAGAAGTGGACAACCGTAAACGCGCGATTGAGGAGACAACATCACAACTGGCATGTTGGTCGCAACACTATTCTAGAGGTTTTCCAATGTAGACCCACGTACTTTGCAGTACAAAATACCAACAAAACCCTTATTCACCGGCCATTTCGGCAACAAACTACAAGCAGGCTGAGGTCTCACCCAGAGCGAAGTTGAGGGGGTGGTTGTAGAAGCAAGTTTCCACAAGGAGGTGGTGCAATTGATTCATATGATTAATGCGTAGCATGGTGACAGAATACGCAGCTACGTTTAGTGGTTGCGCGAAGTCTCCTACTCCGCGTCGAATATCTTTAGGAATAAGGATATTTGCACCCTTAGCATGTCTAGAGACCGCGCAGTGGGGTTTATGAGACTTAATCACTTATACTCAACCTTATTCAACAACCTTTAAGAATGCATCATTATTTTAGACTGATAAACATCATGATCTGTGCAGATGAGTGAGATACGCAGTGTTGTGTGCTCGATACCGCGTTTCATTCCTAACAATTAACTGTGTGGTTATGTTATTGATCCATTCATTTGAAACTTATAAGGGCTTTCCTGCTATCATTCGTCCATACATGAGCTATTAACATCTTATTCCATCCCTTCCATGGAGAATATAGATAAAAATAAACACATATAAGATAACAGTAACCTCATGCATGGACTGTAAGTGATTTAAATAACAAATTAATAATAATCATGCACAAGAATCACATAACACAATGGTTTAACGTGGTTCACCCCCCCAGATGGGAAGCTACATCCACAAGAATTGTTGTTTATTATTTAGGAAAGGGTACAACAGTTCTTTCGTCTGCACACTCAGCTGCAGACGCTCTTCCTTCTTTCTCTCAAAATTAGGTCTCTGTGCACTCAGCTGTAGAGCCTTTATGATGCTTTTATCCAACAGATCTTACAATATTCAATAATATTAACCAAAATGAGAGTTAACCCTTTTCCTTCACAAAATTTCCATATATATAGATCAAGACCTGTAGGTCATGTCTTTACATTTTATGAAGGAAAAACCATTAGGTTTACAAAACTATCGCATTTTTCCCAAAACCAGACTACTGATATCTCGCAGTGGATCTTCTGTTATATGCGCGCCAATAGGTTGCTTCCACCGATCTATTCCTTCTTTTCCGGCCTTAGATGACTGGTTCAAGTAGTAGTAGTCTTCTGCCCATTGTGATTAGTCACCTACCTCCAATTTTCACCTACCCATTGCTTGGTAGTTATCGATGATCTTTGCCAAAAATAGGTCTTCTGTGACCTAACCAAAATAACTGCCTTCATCCATCGATGTTGTGCTTAGCTAGATCTTCGTTGACGTGGCACATCGCGGCACTGTACTCCTCGCAACTCCTCTGACACTATGTTGCATGCAAATTTGTAGTATACCAAAACTTATCCCAAAATTGTTCAAACTTAACTGCACTTAGCTCCACAGTTCTCACAATACTTCATGTTCAAAATTGACCCATCTGTGCCAGGCCCAACATGGCGGAGCTAGAAATAGCGGCGATGAAGCTCACAACTATTAATAGATTATGATGTTTGCATGTAGTGAGTTAGATCTGCAACATATCAATCTATCTTACTAAGAAATGGTGAGTTCCTATGTTAGCAACATGAAAAGATTATCACAAGTTTACAAATATCTATATTCATTAATCAAAACTCATTAAGATCTAGATTCATTTAAGAATTAAATTCATGCATGATAAGAAAAATTCAAACTCTTAGATGGTAGAAACTTGAATCCATTCATATTAAAACTAAGAAGAAGTACATACTTACCAATTATCTTGGTGTGAATCCCTCTTCCATTGTCATGAGCTTCCCTTCCTTCACCCTTGCTTTTGAATATTTTGAGCTCCTTCTCCTCCTTTTCTGCCTCTACAATGCCTCCCATGCCTTTCTTATATAGCATTTGGAAATGAGCCCTCATGTTTCTCTTTTCAATGTGGGATTATCCCTTTTCATCTTTTTTTGATTATTTTAGCTCAAAACCCACTTTTCCATAGTTTTTAGGTTTTTTGCACAACTTTAACATACTTTAAGTACAATTAATGCACTTTCATGCATTCATCTTCACTTATTGATTGGTGTAGCTTAGTTTTAGACCTTTTATGAGCAGTTTAGTCAGTAAACTTGGTCTTCTTAGGTTCTTATTGTCTTAACCTAATCCTTCCATTTATCGGAGAAGTGATTAGATCAGAGAGGACTTGTTTCTGAATGTACTTATGCTTCTGTCTTCATGTTGCGGGGGCATGGTAAAAATGTGCTTCTTCTATCACATGACTAGGGTGTTAATTTGATTGTTAACAGATGCCCCCTAATGTGTGAGGTCCGAAGTATAGCTAAGGGCCGAAATACATTACTGAATTTTATACTCCGTATACTAATTCTCTTTATCATTCAAAGCAAGGATAAGGGAAGGAAAGCTCACAGGCGCAGGATTGAGGATCACACCTGCAAAACATAGCAATTTCTCAAATATATAATATCTTCCTGAGGTGGGTATACCTATGCTTAGCAGTAAACAAGCATGGCCACGAACAATACACAGTGGATCCATGTCAAAAGAAAAATTTTCTGAAAATGTAAATATGCACTTTGATGAGTGCGAGAACAAAGTCTTTATTGAACTTTTGACATGGCAGTCTAATCTTGTGTAGCTCGGGCAGTGCATCGATGAGTGATACAACTGTTTTTCACAAGGTATTCAATACAAACTGACGATAGTACGACTTTATATCATGCGAATAAGTGATCTGATATCGAGCATAATAAAACACCATCTGATTACCGGTCATTGATGTATACAATTAACAGATGCGAAGAGACCCACCGATAATGATGATGGACATTAAGGTACTAAGTACAAACTAACAAGTGTGAATAAATGTTCTGAAGTCAAACACTTGTAGAATCAAACAATCAGGGGTCATTGATGTATACCCACTATCATTTGCAAGGAAACCTGCCACTAATGACTGCAAGATCCAAGGTACTCTTGGGTTTCTAGATCCATTTCCTAGATGATGATTTGATGTCGATAGGAATAGATCCATCGAAAGGAGGGCATTGATGCATCCCACATCAACCGATATGAAACAAAGATCAATAGTCTGATATAATTTGGTAGAACTGCAAGATCCAACATTGTATACTAACACAAGGAAGGCCAACATGATTGGTCAAGAATATTTGAGGAATGGCCGACTCGGTTTGGACTTTCCTTGAACACATAACACGACGCGAAATGGACACTTGGAAACATAGGACTTTGAGTAACCGACTTTAATGAAATTCGCTAATGCCAGATGCATTAACAAAAGCTCCATTGGTGATGGGAAGGATAACCCATCGGTGGAGATCTATTCAAAATACTGGTACAGTTTCCGAAGGTAAATGCAGATGGTGTATTGACAGCGAGGACCAAATTATGTGTCGTGTTCAAGGGCGACAAGGACTGACTGTTTTCATTTTCTTCAAGGATTATAATATGAAGTGATTCAAGTCTCTCCCTTTTTGGATTTTTGTGTTTTTTAATTTTTATGCTTTTTAATTTTTGTAAAAAAGAATAAAGAATGCTATGATACATAGGAAGGAATGAGTGTTGCATCGGCATATGCCTATTTTTCAAGGGTACGGGTTAGGCCAGGGAAAAGATCCATATTGTAAACAAGGGATAAGCTGGTTGTGCACACTCTTATAGCTATTCCTTCCGAGGGGAGTCTATCTGAAGCAAGATTATGTGTCAAAGGACGGTGAAGTAATACCATGTGACTGAAGTTATCTGATTTGGGGAAATGGCCAAGTAGGTATGGTTCAATGAGGTTTACTTCAGTTTGATTCTTGTGAAAAATTCCAAAATCATAGATCATCATGAATCATGGTCTGTCTTAACTACCTGAGTCAAATAGTTTGAACTGTCAAAGTATTCAAGTCCTGAAATCAAAAACCATTTCACTAGCCAACAATTTAGTTAGACACTAGTTTAGATGTGCATTTAATATCTAAAAAGATAGCTAAAATTGAAGAATTATGCCTCTTTCTATCATTCAAAAGGATACGGTTTGTACATGTATGAATAAAAGATAAGTAAAAATACTCATGATTTACCATATGGGTTTGTTGTGCAGCCGATGTATGAGAGGAAGCATTCCCTTTCAGCCTGAATTCCTAGAAGCTATTAACCTTTAGTCTTTGATCTGCCAATAGTGAATTAGTTTTGATGTTGAACTAGAAAATTTTGAAATAGTTTCCCATGTTTTCAAATTTTTCCAAATTTTTCATTTTTTGTTTGTTTGTATGAACTTTTTTTGGGTCTTATCTATAAGAAAAAGAATAAAAAAGGGAAATAGTATTTACACTATTCTTTTTGGTGTGGGCAAAATTTACACACTTTTTGGGTTATGATGTAAGATAGATTATTTCGGTTTCACTTATGTCTTTAACTGATGTGTTCAATTAAATTGGCCATGAAATAATGTACATGCTTGCTTTTTGGTATAATGTTAATGACTTAGATGCCAATCAAGTACATAGTTGGCCAAAGAGTCAGCCAAACTATTTAGACTTCTAGGAACGTGTATATATTCAATAAACGTGAACTGACTCTCTAAAAGACGTACTCGTAGAAACTTTCTAAACAGTGTAGGATGTTGAAACTAATACTGACCATTTAACTGGGACACAACTAATTCTGAGTCCGGTTTGACAATTATTCGTCAGATGCCAGGTGTTATAGCCTCAACAAGAAGCTTAATGACTACGCTATATTCTGCAACATTGTTGTTTGCAGATCTGAGAAAAGTTCCTCCTGAACTAAGAACTTTGTTATTAGGTGAAAAAACAACCCATGCGGTGGAAGTAGCATTCCGAGAACTATGGCTGGCGCCGTCCGCATATCCCAAATATGTGAAAGACTCTTGTGCCATCTGCCAAATTGATAATGCCAAGCAAGATAAGTGTGTGCCCGAAATAACTAATGTACGAACTTTTATACAAAAAATACAACATAATACAACAAATGGTGCAAGGCATTAGTGCTTACATGAAGTATTTCTTCAGATAGAGACCATTTTTTATCTCCGACATGAGTTCCCCATCAAAATTGACCAATTCATAAGCTCCCCTTTTTAACACAGTTTTGACAATAAGTGGGCCAAACCATTTAGGTACAAATTTCCCTTCTCCTATTTTGTCTTGGTCTTGGTCATAAACTAAAACCAGATCGCCTTCAAAAAAGACTCAAGGATGAATGGACTTGTCATATTGTGTTTTGACCCTCTTCTTATGTACTTGTATGTTTAGAGAGGCTTCTCTTCTAGTTTCATCCAAGGCATGGAGATGGAGAAGCATTTCCTCTTCCGCAGAAGTGTTAGGTAGGATTTCGACAACTATCTTTAATGATGGGATTTCACATTCAATCGGAAACATAGATTCTTCTCCATAAACCAGTTGGAAAGGAGTGAATCTAGTTGCGGTTTTAGTAGTTCTTCGATAGGTCCAAAGAGCAGTAAACAACATCAAGTGCCAGTTGTTCTTGTTTTTATTAATCATCCTTTGTAACATGGTTTTCAAAACCTTGTTGATGGCTTCTACTTGCCTGTTAGCTTGAGGATAATATGGCAAGGAAAAGTCCTACCGCAATCCTAACTGGTTTGTAAGTTCATCTATACAGGAATTCCTAAAATGACTTCCATTGTCTGTAGTGATCTCTTTGGGTACACCAAACTTTGCTATCACATGATTTAATAGAAAGTATGCTGCATTTTTGCCCATGCAATTGAATGTAGGCATTGCCTCAGCCCACTTGGTGAAGTATTCTACTGCTACAATGATGTAGTGGTGGCCATCAATTGAAGGTGGGTTGATTGTCATATAATTAATGGCCCATTTTGAAAATGGACCTAGGGCTACTACAGGGTGTAAAGGAGTAGGATGTGTGCTCATTTTTCTTGTGTAAATTTGGCCAGGGCGGCACTTTTTGACAGCATTTATGCAATCTTTGAAAATTGTAGGCCAAAAGTATCTTGCACACAAGATTTTTTGAGTAGTTGCTAACCCAGAAAGATGACCGCCACATGCTCCAGCATGGCAATCATTCAATACTTTTTTAGCTTCTTGCTGTAATAAACAATGCCTTAATATCATGTATATTCCTTGACGATACAAAGTATCCACGATGATGAGGTATGTTCGATCTCGATGTCGAATGCAACGTCGTTCAATAATAGAAAGTTGAGGATCGATCCTTTGGGTTTGAAGTGTTAACTTTAAAACAAATAGACTAGCAAGATCACTGAAAGAAACATAATCACAAGATAGACACAGAATTTACCCTGGGAAACCCTCATGGGGTAGAAAACCCAGCAAAGCTTTCCTCAATAAGATGATCAACCAAAATACAAGATGTGCTCCAAGACTTAACCTCCTTCTCCAACTCCTGTGCAGACCTCCCAGACAAGTGCGCTACTTTTCTGAGTTGTGAGTGAGTGTATCCAATGAGGAGCTCTCCTCCTCTATTTATACTAATCCTCAACTGACTAAAATACCTAATGGGGCCGACCTCTCCTGGAGAAGTCTAATAACCCCCAAAATATAATATTAGGGCCAACCCCCTCATGGTGGGTCTAATAACCCTAGTTACCACAACTCCTCAGAGGAATAAACATCTCTAGATACATAATAGAGTCACCTCGGAGGGATGGAACATCTCTGAAATAATAAAGTACAAATATAATATTCTTAGAAGTTACAATATTCAACACTCCCCCTTAACGAGAAGGATATTATAACAACATCTGCAAGAGCAAGGAGTCGTCGACTACATCATACATGATACATCTATAAATCATCGAAAGCTTTCTTCAATTCATCATCAGTAACTCAACCAGTTACTGGAACATCAATGTCATCAGCATCATCATCAACATTGTCATCACACGATCATCAGCATCGTCATCACACGATCATCAGCATCATCATCACACGATCATCAGCAT
Source organism: Larix kaempferi (assembly GCA_027924585.1). Taxonomy (NCBI): domain Eukaryota; kingdom Viridiplantae; phylum Streptophyta; class Pinopsida; order Pinales; family Pinaceae; genus Larix; species Larix kaempferi. The sequence continues at coordinate 4,290,410 of BSBM01001136.1, read as the reverse complement.
CGTCATCACACGATTATCAGCATCGTCATCACACGATCATCAACATTGTCATCACATGATCATCAGTATCGTCATCACATGATCATCTTACAGGATGATCAATCCTGCTCTCTTTAGGACATAGGTCCATGGATGATACAATCCAGATCAAGTCCCAGGATGATCAGTCCTTATCACTTTAAGACAAGTCTCATGTCTAGGGACGATGCAATCCCATCATGTACATTTTGAACCCAGTTCATGGATGACGCATTCCTCACACGTACCTTTAAGACAAGTCTCATGTCTAGGGATGATGCAATCCCATCACGTACATTTTGAACCCAGTTCATGGACGATGCAGTCCTCACGTACATTTTGAACCCAGTTCATGGACGATGCAGTCCTCACGTACATTTTGAACCCAGTTCATGGACGATGCAGTCCTCACATACATTTTGAACCCAGTTCATGGACGATGCAATCCTCACGTACATTTTGAACCCAGTTCATGGACGATGCAATCCTCATGTACCTTTTGAACCTAGTTCATGGACGATGCAGTCCTCACGTGCATTTTGAATGCAGTTCATGGACGATGCAGTCCTCACGTACATTTTGAACCCAGTTCATGGACGATGCAGTCCTCACGTACATTTTGAACCCAGTTCATGGACGATGCATTCCTCACGTACATTTTGAACCTAGTTCAGGGACGATGCAGTCCTATCTTCAATTTTCGAAGACATCAGTCTACGGCTCAATTCTAGGACCGAGGTCTGGGGAAGATGCAATCCCCTACCTGTTCATTCAGGACTTTATTCTCGAAGACATCATGTCTACGGCTCTCTTTAGGACTGAAGTCCAGGGATGTTCCAATCCTCATATGTCCACCAAGGACTTCATTCTCGAAGACATACATCTACGGCTCTCTTTAGAACAAGTGTTCAAGGATGATACAATCCCTCTTCTTTCTCGGAGACATCATGTCTACGGCTCTCTTTAGAACAAGTGTTCAAGGATGATACAATCCCCACATGTATTCTCATCAATACATCTATCATCAACAGCATGTATTCTCACCAATACATCCATCATAAAAAGCATGTATTCTCACTAATACATCTATCATCAAAAGCATGTATTCTCACTAATACATCTAACATCAAAAGCATGTATTCTCACTAATACATCTAGTATCAAAAGCATGTATTCTCACTAATACATCTATCATCAAAAGCATGTATTCTCACTAATACATCTAGTATCAAAAGCATGTATTCTCACTAATACATCTATCGTCAAAAGCATGTATTCTCACTAATACATCTAGTATAAAAAGCATGTATTCTCACTAATACATCTATCATCAAAAGCATGTATTCTCACTAATACATCTAGTATCAAAAGCATGTATTCTCACTAATACATCTATCATCAAAAGCATGTATTCTCACTAATACATCTAGTATCAAAAGTATGTAAAAAAATATGAGTCCTAAATCTAAATATATCTAAGTATCCAGGTGTAGTAGATAGGTATTCTCATAAATGACCTTGTTGTCGATGAGACAAGCTCATCAACAGAGGTCATACTACTCCCCCTTTCGAGGAGGGTCCTTTTGAACTACACCGAGCTTGTCTCGGAAGTATTCAAATTTCACTCGAGATAGAGGTTTGGTCAAGATGTCAACAATTTGATCCTCAGTGCTCACATACTCGAGCTTGATAGCTCCTCTCTGCACCATATCTCGTATATAAAAGTATTGGATCTCAATGTGTTTTGACCTGTCGTGGAATACATGATTTTCTGTCATCTTAATGCAGCTTTGATTATCACACATAATCACAGTGGGATCCAACTCTAAGTCAAACACTTCAGATAATAGCTTTCGAAGCCACACTGCTTCATAGCTAGCAGAGCAGGCAGCTATATATTCTGCTTCAGCAATACTGAGAGCCACACTAGTTTGTTTCTTGCTGAACCATGAGATCATGGCAGATCCAGGACCATAACATCCACCTGAAGTACTCTTTCTATCTGAAACACTTCCTGCCCAATCAGAATCTGAGTAACCATGTAATTGGAGTTCATGACCTTCAAGATAATATAGACCAAAATCTAATGTACCTTTTAGGTACCTCATCACATGCTTTGCAGCTATTAAGTGAACCTTTCTAGGTTCTACTAGATACTGGCTTAGGGTATTTACAACAAAGCATATATCTGGCCTAGTATTTGTTAAATACATCAAGGACCTAATGATTTGTCTATATAGAGTTAGGTCTACTAGTTCGAAAGACTCATTAACTAATAACTTCAAGTTGGAGTCCATGGGAGTGGCCATGGCTTTACACTCCAACATATCAAATCTTTTTAGAATCTACACAACATACTTACCTTGTTTTAGAAAGATTCCTTTTGGTTCTTGCCATACTTCTAGACCCAAGAAGTAGTGCATTAATCCGAGATCTTTCATCTCGAACTCTAAAGAAAGCTTCTTCTTGCTTTCAATAATTAATTTCTCATTTCCGATTAGAAATAGATCATCTACATATAACAACAGTATAACTGGTTCATCATCCATAACTTTAATATAGAGATTGGGATCAGCTTTACTCTTGGTAAAGCCCATGTTTGTTAAGAAACTGTCAATTCTTCTATACCAAGCCCTAGGAGCTTGCTTCAAACCATATAATGCCTTTTTCAGTTTGCATACATGAGTCCTCCTGTCTTTAACCTCAAACCCTTGTGGTTGCTCTATGTATACTTCTTCTTCAATTACACCATTCAGAAAAGCTGTCTTAACATCCATTTGGTGTAATTTCCACTTCATCATAGATGCAAGTGCCATGATAGTTCTAATTGAAGTATACCTCACAACTGGTGCAAATGTTTCTTCATAGTCAATTCCCTCATTTTGAGAGAATCCTCTGGCTACAAATCTTGCCTTGTATTTTTTAATGCTACCATCTGTAGCATGTTTTATCTTGAAAATCCATTTGGAAGAAACCACACTTTTGTCTTTTGGCTTGGGAACTACATCCCAAACATCATTTTTCATTATTGACTGATATTCTTCTGTCATTGCTTCTACCCATTCTTTGTTCTGGGCTTCTTCTTCATAGCTAGTAGGTTGTTGATCTACAAGATCACACATCAAGGCCATATAGTTGGACACTAGCTTAGGTTTCTTTCTTTTTCTAGTGGAGCCTTCAGGAGCTCCATATCTTTCAGCTCCTTGAATAATATCTCTAGCCCATGCTGGCCTTCTTTTCTTAGATAAATCTGTTATACAAGGTTCTTGTGGTTCCAATATGTCATGATCTTCTGGTGAATCATCTTTAGGGATGTGCACAGCCTCTGTGATTCTAGGAGGTGTATCTTCTTCATAGATTTCTTCAAGTTGACACTTACTGGATTTCTTGAGGGCTGCTTCTTCATCAAATGTTACATCTCTACTTATTTATATATGATGAAAACCTGGTATGTAGATTTTGAAGGCTTTAGATGATTCACAATAACCAACAAATATTCCCTTCTTACCAGAAGGATCCAACTTGGTTCTCTTTTCTTTTCGAATGTGAATGTACACAGGACACCCAAATATTTTAAGATGACTTACCTCAAGCTTCTTTCCTGCAAACACTTCTTCTAGAGTTTTGAAGTCAAGAGCACTATGGGATAGTCTATTTTGCACATATACTGTTGTCTTGGCTGCTTCATCCCATAGATACATGGGAAGATCTTGGTCATGTATCATAGTCTTTACAGCTTCCATGATGGTTCTATTTTTCCTCTCAGCAACCCCATTTTGTTGGCGATTGTAGGGAGTGGTTAGTTCCCTCTTAATTCTGGCTTCTTTACAAAAGTCTTCAAAGTCCTTTGAAGTATATTCTCCGCCATTATCTATTCTGAGAATCTTGATTCTCTTTTCTGAGAGATTTTCTATTAGAGCCTTGAACTCTTTGAATTTTCCAAAGACTTCATTCTTCCCTTTTAGAAAGTATATCCAAGTTTTCCTTGAATAGTCATCAATGAACGAAAGATAGTATTCATACCAACTTAGAGAAGTGGTGGGCATTGGACCACATACATCTGAGTGTATTAAATCCAAAATGTTCTTAGTCTTTGTTTCACTCTTTGGAAAGGGGTTCTTGACATTCTTCTCTTTCTTACATCCTTTACATGAGCCATTATGATCAGTCTTCAAGGCTGGTAATCCTATGACCACCTTGCTTACATAGGGTAAGGCTTTGTAGTTAATGTGAGATAATCTTCTATGCCATAGCTCACTGGGGCTAGAGGTTTCATGAGCAAGGGCAACTTCTGGATCACCCTTGAGCTTATAGAGGCCTCCTTCTTCTTCAACAATGACAACTGCATCTTTAATTGATTTTCCTTTGGACCACATGAGTACTTGTCCATCTATGAAAGCCACTCTAAAACCTTTCTTATCTAGAGCTGAGATGGAGAGTAGGTTTTTCTTTAAACCTGGTACATATAAAACTTCTTTCATTTTCAAGGGTGTTCCAGAATCAAGCTTGTAGCTTGCTTCACCAATTCCCTTGATGGGATATTGATAATCATCTCCTAGAGATACCTTTTGAGGTGAAGACTTTTCTTCAAGTCTTGAGAGAGATTTCTTTTGACCTGTCATGTGCTTTGAAGCACCACTATCAATGAGCCATGTATCTTCTCCAAGAGACACAAATCCAAAGAGTGCAGAGAATAGGACATATTCTTCTGGGTCTTCTTTCTTTACTTTAGATCTTTTTTTTTGAGGCCTTTCCTCTTCTTCTTCTTCTTCTTCTACTTCTTATTCACTATCATCTTCTACCATATGTGCATGATGTATTTTGTGAAAAAACTTCTTCTTCTTCTTTTCTGGAAAAGTATAGTCTCTAGCATAGTGTCCTAGTTTAAGACAATTATAACATTGGACTGTGGAGAGATCTTTTTCTGAGTTTGTTCCTCCTTTCCTTTTGAATCTATGAGAGGGTTGAGGCTTATTGTAGTTCACTTTCTTGAAGTGACCCCTCTTACCTCTTTTGGTGTGGGTGGCCAAGGCTTGGTCATCCTCTTTGAGAAGAGCTTCTCTGTTGGCTACTCAAGCCTCTTCTTGAACACAATCCTCCCATACTACATCAAAATTCATGCTTTCTTTTCTGGCACACATAGTTTGTATGAAAGATTGCCAAGGTCTAGTGAGACCAATTAGAGCAGTCATCACAAGTTCATCTTCATCAAGAGTATCACCAATGGCATCTAGTTGCTCCTTGATTTGGGAGACCCTTGAGAAGTAGTCTTCAATAGATTCTCCTTTGTGCATCTTGGTGCTCTTCAACTGAGTCCTTAGGTTCATCTTCCTATTGATGTTCTTACCTTCATACATTCTTCCTAGGGCATCATACATTTATTTTGGAGTCTTCTTGGAGGCCACTTGGGGAATCAAGTGGTCTTTAATAGAATTAGCTATGATTATCTTTGCCCCAATTAAATCCTTCCTATGCTTCTCTTTGGATTCATCTCCTTCAGGTTCTGCAACTTCATCCTTGACATAATGAGCAAGATCATTTTCTTCAAGTATGAGACCAATTCTATATTTCCATGCTCGGAAATTTTCTATACCTTCTAGCTTGTCTTCAAGCTTAGTGTTTGGAGCCATATTCTCTTGGGGGAATCCAAGAGATAAGGGATAGAATAGTACTTACCTGGAAGTATTACCTTTTTCCTTTTCCGGATCCTGGGACAAAAATTCTGGTTTATCGCACTTTTGGTAGAACTAGGGTTTGACTTTCTCAGAGTTCTACCTAACCAAAAAATTAGATCTAGGGCTCAAAAGATTGGTTTTGAGAAGGGCTATCCAGCCATGTAATCAGATTTCAACAATACCAACTTTTTGCTGAAACCAATTTATGGTTTATTGCACTTTTGGTAGAATTAGGGTTTGACTTTCTCGGAGTTCTACCCAACCAAAAAATTTGATCTAGGGATCAAAAGATTGGTTTTGAGAAGGGATATCCAGCCATGTAATCAGAATTCAACAATACCAACTTTTTGCTGAAACCCTAATCTTCACTAGAGAGAGAGAGAGATATTATTACCTTGTGAAAGATGTCCTATTCAGGCTAGCTCTGATACCATGTTAAGTTTAAACCAAATAGACTAGCAAGATCACTGAAAGAAACATAATCACAAGATAGACACAGAATTTACCCTGGGAAACCCTCATGGGGTAGAAAACCCAGCAAATATTTCCTCAATAATATGATCAACCAAAACACAAGATGTGATCCAAGACTTAACCTCCTTCTCCAACTCCTGTGTAGACCTCCCAGACAAGTGCACTACTTTTCTGAGTTGTGAGTGAGTGTATCAAATGAGGAGCTCTCCTCCTTTATTTATACTAATCCTCAACTGACTAAAATACCTAATGGGGCCGACCTCTCCTGGAGAAGTCTAATAACCCCCGAAATATAATATTAGGGCCGACCCCCTCATGGTGGGTCTAATAACCCTAGTTACCACAACTCCTTGGAGGAATAAACATCTCCGGATACATAATAGAGTCACCTTCGAGGGGTGGAACATCTCCGAAATAATAAAGTACAAATATAATATTCTTAGAAGTTACAATATTCAACATGAAGGTATATAATGAATGCTCCATACCATGGATCAAAAGGTGAGATGAGGAATACATGTTCATCTGCCCAAGTTTCAACAGATATAGTACCCTCCTTCTCTATGAGTAACTTAGACATTAATTCAACAAATGCCAACAACTTCTTGGCTTTAGCGTTTTTGAATTCGAGGTCAAATTCTTGTAAAATTACTATCCATTTTGAGTATTTGCCACTAATGACATGGCGGGACAAAATGTGTCTCATGGGGTTCATTTCAGCCACTATGGTTGTTTTCTTTGGAAGTATGTAATGTTTAAGTCGTTGGACAGCATGGACTACTGCCAAGGACAATTTCTCGACCTAGGAATATCTCAATTCGAGACCTGCAAGGTCCTTACTAAGATAGTAAACAACATGTTCTTGAGAGGATTCATCTTCTTGTGCTAAGACCATTCCAATTGTTGTAGGAGAGGCGGCCAAATAGAGCAAAAAGTCTCGATTATAGTTCGGTGGACTAAGCACCAGGGCGGAGACCAAAGCTTTCTTTAGTTCATCGAATGAGCATTGAGCTTGGTCATCGCATGTAAATGTTGCATCTTGTTTTAAGAGACGCATGAAACCTTTACCTTTTTCAGCAAAATTTTCAACAAATCTTCTTAAGTAGTTGGCTTTTCCTTCAAGGCTTTGAAGTTGAGTGATTGTTTTTGGAGAAGGCAACTGAAGTATTTCCTCAACCTTGATGGGATCAACCGTGATCCCTTTTTGGGATACTACGAAACCGAGTAACCTCCTAGAGTCCACAAAAAACATGCATTTATGTGGATTTAACCTAATGTTGTACTTGCGGCAACGCTCAAATATGGCTTGTAAATGTGCACCATCTTCAACTCTCTTTTTAGATTTAGCTGCCAAATCATCAAGGTAAGCTTCGACGATGTCTTTAATATCGTGAAATGCATATGGCATTTCTCTTTGAAAGGTAGCCCCAATGTTTTTAAGGCCAAATGGCATTTTCCTATAAGCGAAGGTCCCCCAAGGGCATATAAAAGCTGTTTTATGTTGGTCTTCCTTTTTTATCTGGATTTGGTTATAACTAGAGAAGCCATCCATGAATGAAAAGATTTTATTCCCAGCACATTCATCGATGATCTGATCAATGAAGGGTGTGGGATAGTTTTTCTTAGGACAAGCTAAGTTTAGATCTCTAAAATCGGTACAAACCCGGATAGTTCCTTGTTTTTTGTTAACTAGAACAGGTTTGGATACCCAATCAGTTAAAGGAACAGGATAAATGAATCTAGCGTTCAAGAGCTTTTCGACTTCTACTTTAATGGAAGCTGATTTCTTAGGTTTCATTGGACGTAGTTTTTGCCACACATGGTTAACATTGGGATAAGTTTTGATTTCATGTTCTACGATGCTGGGATCGATGCCTAGCATTTCTGCGTAAGACCATGCGAATATATCACGAAACTTTTTAAATAAAGCAGTGTAAAATTTTATTTCCTTAGGAGAAGAATCCGTACCTATGTTTATATACTCAATGATGCCAGGTTTGATAGATATATCAATTTGGATGGTTTTCAAAATGTTCGCCAAATTTCCTTCGAAATTCACATCGTAGATTTGGATAGGGCATTGGTAGTTACGGTTGTCACCGTCAAAGTAAAACTTTTCAGGTTTAACTTCTAATGAGTCGATCATAGGAAGAAACGAGGATTTGTGATGCATATCCTCCTAGGGTCATTCTGAGATGTTCATAACCTCTAAGATGGCTTCATCCGAAGGGAAGGTTTGATCTAGGATATCATGGTTACTTTGCGAGTTCAAGGCCTAAATAGGTGAAGTATAGGGATCATACTCGTCCATCTTGGGAGGTTTTTGATCCGGTTCTATCAAAGCCGAATAGCTTGATAAGCGAGCTCCCCGGCGGAAAAGGGAACACTAATCTCCATTTCCTCATGGTGTGCATAAGCATGTATCTTGCCATCATTATTTTCATCTAAGGTGTTTTCTTTGGAGGTTCCAACCGACGAGGTGGAACCAACCTTCGAAACGAAATTAGAGAAAACTCTTAATGGAAAGTATACCTCCAATGCTATGGTGAAAATTAGAGCAATGTTAGGGGTCAATATTGGTGGTGGAAGTGGGAAAGTTCCCAAAAGGGACGATTCTTTAAACATTCCTACCCCAACATCTTGAATAACCGTCGTTCCATCCCCTACATAAGGTACATTCGAATGGATACCAGTTTCAGGTGAGCAGTAATCTAGTTGATCGATTGTAACAATCTTCCCTTGGTGGGGAAACAGAATGACTTGGAATACAAAAGACACTATTGTCGTCATCTTGTGTATCCAACTGTGTCCCAATGGAAAATTGTAGTCTATGGGTACATCCACTACCTCAACATCTACTTGAACTGTTTTTTCCCCCCAGTTCAACTAGGCAAGCCAAGATGAGTCCATGAGGTGGTAACAAATGTCCATCAAATGCCTTGATTATTGTTTGGGATGGTACTAAGGTGGGTGATCCCAAAGATTTCCAACAAGCTAGGGACATGACACAAGTGCAGGTTCCTTCATCCACAATGGTTCGAAAAATGTTCTTCCCATGTGAAGTTACTTTAATTTGGAAAGCAATTTGTGAGGGAAGCCTACCTGTGGGTTGTTCTAAGTCAAATGTGATTAAATTGGTATCCGATGGATCAACAGCACTGATGGTAGACAATAGTGCTTTCCGTTGAGTGGGACAACTTTGAAACACCTCCAAGGAAAACATTGCACAAGGGGCTTGAGCTAAGTCTTCAACCACATTGTAGTTTTGAGCAGCTCGTGCATTGGGATTGTGTGTTGTTTTGCGGAGGACCCCTTTTGGAGGTCGAGGCACCATGTTTATGGTTGGTTTTTCAATATTTAGAAAACTACTAGGCTGAGATCCAGTTGCTTCAGCATCTTTTGAAGGTATGTCATAAGAACGGGCCCTAGTTTGGATATGAATGTTATGCTCACCAATTGTGAAGATATTTGCATTGGGTGGATTGACCCCCTATGGGGTGTTTGCCTGGTTTCCTCCTGCTGGAGGTGCTAGCACCGCAGCAACCATTTTTTGTTGTTTGGGGAAGGGTTGAGTTAGGACAGCAGGTTGTGGTTGTTTCCCTCCTCGTTGTGCCAACATGCGATGAATATCATCCATATGAGGACAAAGATGAGTAGGATGATCTTCTTTGCAAATTTTGCAAGGATATTTGTTTTTCCTATTTTCGTGATTGCCTCTTGTGGGGTTATTCACCTTAGGTGCCTCTCTTGTCCCAGGGTTTTCATTAGGTTTCTTCTTTTGCTTCTTCTTTTTTCCTTTTGGGTCCATGGTTTGAACCATAAGGACTTTGGAAGTTTGGGAAAAACTTGCAGCTTGCTGAGTTGCCTGACCAGCTGTGGGTTGCAGGTTTTGAACTGACATTTGTCCCAATTGCAGGGTAATCTATTCAAGTTGGTTCATAGATCCAATCACACCATTGGTATGAGGTCCTTTTGACATCCTAGCTAGATTAGATGCAGGTTTTACATCATGGGGTATTAAATCATAAAGTGTGCCTGATTGGGAATATACTAAATCCAAATGGTGAGCACTCTGAATGAGTTGTTCTTTAGTCATGGCTCCTGGCATGGCTACATCTTTAGCAAGATTAGGAAAGAGTGATTTAATGAACCAATCTGCTAAGAATTGATCAGGGATTTCATCTTTTATAAGTGTAATTTCCCCAGCTTGACCCCATGGAATTAAAATCGTACATGATGTAATATTGTTATAAAATCGTGGTGAGGAGCTCAAGGCCAAGGCCCCACCATCAATTTATCAATGCATATGGTTCACGTGCTAGCCATGCACAATGGAATTGCGAATATTATGTAAATATGTGTTTTTAATAAAATACCCACAAGTAGCTATGTAATGCAACAAGAGATGGGGGCATGATTTTACAAGGAATTGGGAGGGAAAACATTCAAACCCTTCAGCCAATCAAGTCAAGCCAAGTGTCAATGAGATAACCCATCAAACTCTCAACTACCCATGTTGACTTTTGTACCCAATCATTCATTTCTCCCAAAAGTGGGTTGAGGTAGTTAATGCCTTGGGGAATGAGAGGTATGGCTATCCAAAATTCGAGTATGGGAAACCACCCTTCATGGAAAAACATGTTTGTATTCCTTGGCAAGAAAAGAGCCATGAATTTGCCTCCCAAGCCATAACCCATCAAGCAGTTTTGTCTCTCTCACGTTTTTGGGCTGCCTGGGCATTTTCTCTCCACGTTTTTATAGTTTCTCCTGATTTTTCTAGCTGGAAACAAGGCGTTTTTGGGTTGCAGAGTGGCTGGGAGTATGGGAGCTTGGTTTGGGGTTCCATTGGAGCCATTTTGTCCATTTAAATGCCCAAAATAGCATGGAAAAATCGGGTTGGTTCCCTGTGGATGATTTCCCCAATCCAAAATCTGTTTTTGGTGTGCCCACGTTTTGGGAAAACCCCCGGCCATCTTGTTATTGAAATTCCCCAATCCTTTTTCGGTGTGCCCACATTTTGGGAAAACCCCTGGCCATCTTGTTATTGAAATTCCCCAATCCATTTTTGGTGTTCCCATGATTTGGGAAGTCCAGGGCCATTTTATTGGTAAATCCCATTGCTGAAAGAGTGTATCCATGCCCAATTTGAGTTGTTGTGTGTAAAAGAGTGTTGGGGTTGAGATGGGTGTCTATTGCTTTGGATGTGTATGAGCTTGAATGTCCCCTTTCCTTGTAAGAATCATACCTAGCTCGGGGAGGTAGTTGTGTTGAGAGAATTGATGAACACAACTGGCGTACGGTTGGGTGGAACATTGCAGAGACATATCTAGTTATTTGGGATGACTGCACAATGAAGATAAGTGTTTTTCTATGTGCATTTACTTTTGCAAAATGTTTAAATTTGATGTTTATTAATTATATGTTGAATGCATATGAAAGATATGTGTGGGTGATGTTCTTATTCCGCTGTGCATATATGTTTGTTTTGCATCTGCACACATTAATTTTATGGCTATGAATCTAATGAATGGGCTGAGTTTTGTGAAAGCCCCGTAGATTGGCATCATGTTTCCTTACTGGAGTTGGATCCGTGGATGGGGATGTGACATTTTGTATCAGAGCTATTGGTTGTAGCATTGGGCCTTCATGGGCTACCTATCACAGTTGCAGAGGTAAGTATGCCTCCTTCCCAGTACTAAACATAAAAAAGAAGGAAAATATTTCAGAAAATTTTCTGACTATTTTTGAAAATTTGAAAAAAATTTCTAAGTATCTTATTTCAAATTTTGCGCCACGGGTGCGGCGGAAAAGTTAAGCATAACTTTGAATGCATGGCGCCAAAATTAGCATTTAATGCTGAAAGGGAAGAGAGATTCAAAAAAAAATTCGAAGTGTCTTTTTTTAATTTTTGCGCAGTGCTGGTGGCAAAGTTAATGGTAAGTTTTGCGCGGCGCTAGAGGCAAAGTTAATGGTAAGACCCAGGCGGCACTAGCGGCAATTCTAACACTAAAAATTGCGATGCGCACGCCATGCGTGGCGACGACTCGGGAGAAATTTTAGGCTTAAAAATTGCGCGGGAGACAATTTTAGCCTTAAATTTTGCGATGCGGTTGCAACGACGAAGGATTGCGGGCAGCAAAGATAAGGCCAAGACTGCCGCGATGGGCGTAGAATTTAAGGTTAAAATCTACGCCGGTCGGCGGCGACATTGGAAAAACGAGCGCAAAAGTTAAGGATAAACTTGCGCCACGGCAAGGATTTTAGGGTTAGACCCAGCGCCAAGGGCGGCAATGTTAAGGATAAAACCTATGATGCGGCGGCAGCTTTAAGGTTAAATCCAGTGACAGTCGCAGGGGGAGGAGATTAAAAAAAAAAAGTAAAGAGCCAAAAACTTGATTTTTGGATAGGAGCAATCGGGCTTAGAATGGGATGATTCCTATGGGGTTTGGAGGCCATTAACAAAGTTCATGAAAGAACCAGAGAGGGTCCCAAACCCAGTGTGCTCCAATTTCACAGAAAATGGAGAATAATGACTTTTGTAAGATGGTGTCCTGAGGCTTGACGGAAGGTCGGATTGAGCTGAAATTGATATGGCGTGGCGATGGAGCAAGCACAGTGTTGATTTTGGAATCTTGGAGCCGAACTCCAAAGGATGTAGAGTCGAGGTGAACTAGAAGGCCAAAAAGCACTGTTCCGGGCCACTTTTTCGGGATTTTGAAAAGCTTGTGGACAGTAAAAGTGACCCTAGATGTTGGAATCAAAATTTTTACTGAACTAGACATTTCATCTTCTCATTAAGATGGATAGTTTCCGTTAGACGAAGATTTTCCATAAATGCATAGTTTGGGAGATAGCCATTTTTGGCCAAATGTGAGATTTTGGGGAAAAAGTGAAAAGTGAAAAGTAGCCAAACCCCGAATTTTATAGAAATTGACTAGTGCATCGGAACAGGGATATGAAGGTTGCTGAGTGTTCCTTGTTATATGGACTACCTTCACCTGGTTGATACATTTTCATGATTCTTCCTAAATTTACTTCTGCAAGCAACTGAAGTTGGCCTTCCAGAATAAAATTGCAGCCGTGTAAAAGTGCAGAAATTTGGGCAAAGTTTGCATTTTTTGAAGAATGTAAATTCCATGTCCTGGGTCGGAATGGAGCACGGGGATAGGCGTTGGAAATCTTGTCCAGAGGAGAACAAGGATGCATGACTAGAATTTGAATAAGGTCCACATATATCATGAATATTTGGTACAGAAGAGTGCCAGTTGCTGCTTTGACAAAAAAATTGTCAATATGGGCAATTTCCAGAATTGCATGACTGGAAGGAAATCGGACCAACTATGATATGGAGAAGGGATTCCATACTACGATGAGGGATTGGAAAGGGAGAATTCCTTAACCCCTGTTTTTCTATCGTATTTATAATTATGAAATTGTCATGCATGTAAATTATGGCATAGGAATGCTGAAAATGCAAAGAGATTACATAGATGAATATGCACTAGACGGCATATCAATAAACATTGCACAATATATGTGAAAATGTTTTACGTGTATATGATATTTCATATTGGTAAAATAGTGATGTTTTACATATGCAATGAGCCACTTAAGATAATGATTGTGGTTGCTAATAATCAGTTGTGTCCGCATTGATTATAGGACAGAATTGCATGGAATATGAAGTAATGAATATTTATAGTTTATTTAAATTGCATGGATAGTGTGACTGTGTCTTGCAATTTTATTGTGATAATAATGCATATATAGGAATGTATATATTTCGTTGCATTTCAAATATTAACAGCTGAAGATGTTTGAATTATTGAGTGATATAATTCTGAGATCACTTCAGTGACTGTTGTAGCAATGAAAGGATTATATGCATAAAATACTCACAACGTGTTTGGCTGATTGAAGTTTTAGATTTCAGGTAGAAAAGTCTTACGTATGGAAATGAGGATAAGTCCATAGTAGAGATCGGGATCAACCATGTGCAGAAGCCAAAGGTTATGAGAAGGTTCTCATGGTTGTAACTTATGCATGAAACAAATCCAAAATTTTTATGGTTTAAATTTATGAGAATAATCTCATGATTGCAAATCTAATTTCTGTAGGAAAACAGAATTGTAAATTTCAGATTTGAGAATTGCTTATAATTGCTAATCACTGTTTGGCTTATATAAATTGTGTTAGGAGAACATGTTGTAGGTGGATGTTCATGTATGGTAGCAAGGGTGAAAACATAATGGACAGAGTGATACCACTTACAAGAGCCAAACAATATGAGGATAGCCTCATTGCTAAGCAAATCAATTTCTGTAGGAGACAGAATTGTAAATTCATGTTGAATTAATTATTAATGCTATTGATTGGTTATAGAACAATCATACTTGAATCTTATTGCTAAATGTTGCTGACTATTTGGCTATTTGATAAGTGTGCCAGGATGACACATTGCAGGAAGACCATGTGTGATGGTCTACCAAAGCCAAATTAGATGGGAAGGATCCCATGCTTTCGAAATGGGTTATGGGTGAAACACCATTGTAAATGTTGATAATGTCTTAGTCAAACTGCATGTGGGTGAATCATGCAAGTAAGACAGTAACATTTTACCGAGAAGGCATGTGTGGGTTATGGAACATAAAAAGATTGGGGTGGCGAAACGAAGGAGAGAAGGGAGCCCCCATTCTTCACAAATAAAGAAAAGATACATCTGTGAGACACATGAGTATTCTGTAACCCTAACTGAAGATATACATGTTTGTTTATTAGATGTAATATAGAGAGCATGTTTTATTATTTCATTATTATTCCAGACTGCTTGAGTATGATTAGGGCCTACATGACTGACATCAGAAAGGGATGCATACATTTCAGGTGCTAGATTATGTTAGGGTTGTCAATATTGACTACACCCTAAGGAAATGGACACATTCCTGGTGTTTCAATACTTGATAGTGAATGTTATGAAATATGGTTACAATTTTAGAGCAGCAATATTGATGAGCCTGCTTATCCTTGTTGTGCTATCAGCTTACACAGATGCACTTTGGTGTTCCACGTAAGAGGCAAAGTTAAGAAGGGTGCTTGAGAGGACTGTATGGGCAGTGGTAACCTTTCTACGCTCACACTGAAGGACACTAGAAGAGATGGATTTGCCCAAGGAGTTGTGTAGCAGAAAAGGGGCATCATCCTTGTGTAGTGTGAGTGGGGTATTGTGGGGCCATGCTAGCCTTTAGTCACGTAAGTCACCCATGGATTTCCTGGAGGGAACCACTGGTTTGCATAAGAGAAGGAGCCACGTAATCATATTATGTTGTTCTTATTGCCTGATAAACCCAGTCAGTGTACTGGCTTGGCAATGGTTGGTGTATGCCTGATAAACCCATTCAGTGTAATGGCTTGGAATTGGTTGTGTGGATATTGTGGTGAATGGTTGTTGGATGCCTGACAAACCCAGTCAGTGTACTGGCTTAGCATTAGCTATTTGCATGCTCTGAAGGTATTTGTGAAAGGTATTATTTCCTGAAAAACCCAGTCGGAGAACTGGCTTGGAAATGGTCGTTGTATGCTTGATAAACCCAGTTGGCGTACTGGCTTAGCATATTGATTTTTGAAATGCTTCATAAACCCAGTCGACATACTAGCTTAGCATACTGATTTTTGGGATGCCTGATAAACCTAGTCGGCATACTAGCTTGGCATTGCCTATTCGGATGATGTTGTGGGAGCGGCATGTGTACTGGCCAAGCATCCACCCCACAGGTGATCCAAGGCTTGTAAAGTAGAGAAGGAAACCTGTGGAGTAGCAAGGAAAATGCACAATACAGATAGGTATTCATTTTCATTTATTTTCTTGTTTGGAATAATGAAAATTTCAGGTATAAATCTTCTAATAGCTAAGCTAATACACTATTGTTTCTTTGTTGGAAACATTGGTCATTGCAAGAAGCACGGACCCTGAAAGAACTATAAATTCTTGGTAAAACAAGAGAGTAAATGGTTAGTAACTGGTTGTGCACTATAAATTCTTGGTAAAACCAGAGAGTAACTGGTTGTGCACTATAAATTCTTGGTAAAACCAGAGAGTAACTGGTGCTCGATAAATTCAGAGAATAGTTGGTGGGGGCATTAACCACTTGATGTTGTGGAGCAGATGGCATGCTGGCCAAAGATTCTTTAATTAATTAATAAAACCAGTCGAGCACTGGCCTATCATATTGCTAAATGAAATGATTGATGAAACACAGTCAGTGTATTGGCTGGGAAATGCCTATTCGAATGGTTGTGGAGTAGCCTGTTTGCTGGCCCAACATTCATTATTGCATCCACGGGAAATCCAAGGCTTATAAAGCAAAGGAGGAGCCTATGGAATAAAGCGAAGACATCCAATGCTGATAAGTATTTGGAATTGCTGGAAGCAAAGACTACGAAGGCATCATAGAAATGCATGTGGACATGTGATCGTTCGAAAGAGCTCAGCATGAGCAATAATGAAAGATGGTGCTAGTGGAACTATGTGGGTCCTAGTAGCCAAGAGCTGTAGACAAACCATGTGGAGAGACTCCATGGTTGAGAGGTCTGAAATAGACCATAGACACCAAGTGTCATAACCAAGAAACGGCAAGTCAAGCATTCACATTGAAGTGAAAGAGGCTAAGGAGCATGAAACCCCGGTGATGGTGTGGCTCCATATTGGAACACGACTAAGAGGGGGAAACTCTTACTCTTCTCTTTCATTTTTGATTGATGCATTTCAAAAACAAAGGATTGTTGAATGCATGTTGTGACTAGAAGTTGACTGTGTTTATTGCTTGAAATGAATTGTGAATGCTGAAATAGTTATTTTCCTATGAAAGGATGAACATGAACAAGTTCATGTGTATGTTGGGAAAGCATGAAATGTGTGGAAGTCTCATGGGAAAAGCATGGACACTCCATGTCAATTGAGCAATTAATTGACTAATTTTAATATTGTGTTATGCTTGTCCTTACAGGAATTGCCATGATGAATCTCATAGGTGAGATAGTGAAAGCCATTGGTTTTGGCTGAAAATCTTCCTTAAGTAGTTGCCAAGACATCAAGAAAGATGGCATCCATGAAAATTCCAGACTTGTAGATCAGCTGGAGGGGGAAGAAGGATGGGATTTCTATGGAGCGATACCCGCCTACAGAGCCGGAAGACCAAGGATAGCAGGAGCAGCTTGAGGAAGTGGAAAGAACTTGATCCTGAAAGTTCAAACTCCAGAGATGAAATGCAGGACAGACCTGCCACCATTTCAGGCATGAGTAATATGGGTATTTATTCCTTAGTGTTGGAACACCGAGGACGGTGTTATTCCAAGGGGAGGGGAATGTAATGTCTCCAGCTTGACCCCATGGCATTAAAATCATACATGATGTAATACTATTATAAAATCGTGGTGAGGAGATCAAGGCCAAGCCCCTGCCATCAATTTATCAATGCATATGGTTCACGTGCTAGCCATGTGCAATGGAATTGCAAATATTATGTAAATATGCATTTTTAATAAAATACCCACAACTAGCTATGCAATGCAACAAGAGATGGGGGCATGATTTTAAAAGGAATTGGGAGGGAAAACATTCAAACCCTTGAGCCAATCAAGTCAAGCCAAGCGTCAATGAGATAACCCATCAAACTCTCAACTACCCATATTGAATTTTGTACAAAATCATTCATTTCTCCCAAAATTGGGTTGAGGTAGTTAATGCCTTGGGGAATGAGAGGTATGGCTGTCAAAAATTTGAGTATGGGAAACCACCCTGTTGGGCCCAGGTTAAGTTAAAGTTTTGGGAAGCACTTTTTGAGGAAAGCAAGGAAAGCTGAGCTGAGTGCAGCTCAGAAACACAATTTTGGCTAAGTATTGAGGATGCTACGAAGTTACGCGTAGCATCCAACTTTTGACGAGACTGCAGAGTTACGCGCAACGTCGAAGGTTTTGGCCGTGATGCAAGACCAGTACTACGCATAAGCAGTGCTATGGAGTTAGGAGGCCACGTGGAGCTAGCAAAGCGGTGTGCTGGACAAGTATCAAGCATAGTTACCGACTAGACCGGTAGCAGCCATTTTTGGAAAGATACTTCAGGATTGCTGAGTAGCGGACGTAGGAAAAACAGGAAGGCGGCCACGCGTGCGTTGTTAAGGAAAGCAACGTTTGGCACGCGCAGAAGGTAAAACCGTTAGAGAGAAATAGTTCGACAGAAGCAGCCTGTAGGCACGTGTGTGACAAGAAGGCCAATAGCAACAGAATGAGGATGTGGAGATCCACCATGATCAAGCAGACGCTACAAAGAGCCAGCAAGCTGGGTTGGAAAATCGGTGCAGTTTTGGAAACCCTTAGGGTTTTGGGTTTTAGGTCTTCAACATTATACAGACATGACCTTCGGGCATGACCTATTTTAGAAGAAATTTTGTATGGGATGGGGGTTCTTAGTGTTGTTATCCTTTTGGATTGTTATTCTTTTGTAGTTGCTGAGAACTTAAGGAGATAATATTTTTATATTGTAAAATCTCTCTGAGCTAAGAAGATTGTTGTAAAGGCTTTGCAGCTGTGTGCACAGAGACCTAGCCAAGAGAAAGAAGAGTCTGCAGCTGAATGCACAGACTGTAACTGAGTGTGCAGACTAAGAACGGTTTTCCCATCCCTTTTGAAATAAATATATTACAAACCATTCTTGTGGACGTAGCTTTCCATCCAGGGAAGTGAACCACATTAAATCCTGTGTTATGTGATAATGTTTATGAATGAATGACTGTCTGTATTTTCTGTAGAATGAATGCTTGAATGTTTCCTTGCATGCTGTAATATGAGAACTTTGATATGCATTTACCAATAGGAGAATTTTGGGAATGATATGCTAGGTTCCACAGAAGTAGATGAATGGTGAACATTTCAATTCTATGTTAAGGCCGTGAATCAGTCATTTAAGTATAATTACTTTCTTAAGCACAGTGAAGGAATGCATCATAGTTAATCATGTTTATCATTTCAGTTCATGTTGTAATAATCCAAGTTCTTGATGAATGCTAGAAAGATAGCCAGTAAGTGCCTGAATGAATGGATGAGTGATATTCATTTCAGTGCCTTAACGTTTCCGAGATTTTCCAAGTAGAAGATAACTGTGGGTGATTCACAGTTCTCGTAGAAGATTTGTAGCAGTAGGAAACCCTTGGCACGGCCTGCAGTGTTGCCTACACCGCGCAGTACTATTCACAGCATAGATCTTGATGCATACCGCATCACTTTGCTCGCAGTGCCACCTTTCTGTCCTACGTTGCACAGCCTATTCAGATAAAGAACTTATCATTTACTGTCGAAACCTGATTCCGCAACACCCCATAGAGATACACCTTGGATGAGACCTCAACTTGTTCATAGGTTGTTGCCAAAAGGGCCGGTGTGAAGGGGTTTTGTTGGTCAAAGGGAGAACCGCAAAGAACCTGGGTCTATTTGAAAACCTCTGGGTCAGTTTAAGCCAACAAATGGTTCCATTGCTGCTCTAGAATCCATGATGAGTTGAAATGGTTCCGCTGAGTTGCAATTATGATGTGTGAAGAAGAATATCAGTTCCTTGAAGGATCTGACCATTGGCATCCTGAAAAGACAGAAATCCAAGCTTGGTGGGATAAGACCATAAGCGATTTTAACAAACAAAAAAATAGACATCTGCATCTAAGCGACACACAGTGGTCGGATAGATATCTGTTGGATGACATTCACGAGATCTTTTGGGCATCGTTTCCAAATGAGCTGCATGTGTGGATCTCACAGCTCACACAGAAGAAAAACTATTTCCAAGGAGGAGTTCCTATGGAGTGGACTCCTGAGCTCACAGCGTAGCTTAAAGCATTAAAAAGCCTATTGTCACGTGCAGTCGATTATTGGGCCGATCATATGCTAGAAGGATTTGTAATAGAATTTGCTGTAGACACACTCAAATCCTACAGCTAAGCATAAGCAAATTTTTTCGGAGATTCCATGGTAATTTTTTGAACAACCTCAGTCTATACATTAAGATGCTGTTAGCTAAGAAAGGTGTTCTAAGAATGCAGTAATATGCTTGAAGTTTGTCATAATAAACAATACATATATTGATTCTGACGAAGAGACACATACTCTCAGAAGTGGTAAGAGATATAAAATTAATAAATATCCGGAAGGCCTTAAACTTCATATAGATACTGAGATCCCCTACAATCTTGATAGTGAAGTTGCACAACCATTTACCCCTGAGAATCCGTCGGTTGCACAAACCGTACCTCCCTTATTGCAGAACCCACCCGCTACACAACCCACCCCATAGAAGAATCAGCCTAGTCCATCTCTCCCGATAGTCCCATTTGTATTTACTCCACAGATCCCTTTACAATAGCCGCGCACTAATCCCGATGCCCCACCACCTAGTAGCACAATGGAAAATGCTGATATGAAACTACCAATATTCAGAGGAACTGGCCTAGAAGACCCTGATCAACATTGGTTCCTTTGTGAAGTTGTATGGAGTGTAAGACAAATCCAGGACGATGCTGTGAAACAAGCATAGCTCATCACCACTTTCAAAGATAGAGCGAAACATTGGTTTATGAAATACTCTACTGTACAGCCGAGAACCCTTGCAAAAATTAAAGTCGCGCTGGTGGCAGAGTTCAAGAAACCTAAATCTGAGTCTCAGTGTATAACTGAGCTAAAGGAAATAAAGTAAAGACCAACTGAAATGGTCTAGGAATTTGATCAGAAATTTAAGACCTTACTAGACCAAGTAAGTTTTGTTATACCACTAGAACAGCATAAAGAATGGTTCCTTGCTGCACTATTACCTCATATCAGATTACCATTGATGTAGTAGAAGGTTCTATCCCAGGCAGAGGCCTTGGAAATTGCAATGAAGCTGGAATGTTCGCCGATTGGTGATACTAGTTCTGGGATGTCTCAGATCCAGAACCAGCTGACTACCTTGACACTTGAACTTCAAAGTATGAAAAATGGTAAAGAACAAAGATATGAACCTAGACAGGAGGTCTGGTGTACAAGTTATAAAGGAGAAGGTCATGACCGCGAGCATTTCCCTCTATTCCACGACTATATTAACAGTGGTGTGCCTAGCCCATTAAATTAGAATCAAGCCCCATGGTGTGAAATTTGTAGAACCATAGGACACAGACCTAAAGAATGTTACCTCATCTAGAAATATGTGAAAACCCCTAAGAATTTATACTGCAATTTCTGTAAATCAGTTGGACATGATGAATCCAACTGCCGTGCATATGAATTAATGAATGAAAGAAAGAGGGATATGGACTCAATGCGAGACGCTGGCTTGTACCGCGTACAAGAAGATACCTAGCCAAAATAGGAAAATGCACAATATGGCCAAGGAGGATACAGAGGTCGTGGTGGTGGATACCGCGGCAGAGGAAGAAATGCTGGTCCGGCACAAGGAAGAGGCCGTAGCCAAGTCATTAGTTATAACTGTGGCCAACCCAGGCATGTATCTAGATATTGTGTTAATCCATGCACTACGTGCAATTATTGTAAATCATTTGAGCATGTCATTGAAGATTGCCCAGTATTAGAGGTGGGAATGCAGAAGAGAAGATGAATAGATGCTCTGAATCCAAACGTCCAGTGGATCGCAGTAGAGAATAGACTAGTGGATCCAAGCATTAATGTGGTCACATGCAGTGGCGCTGAGACAGGCCGCGACAGAGGAGCAGAAGCTTCAACATCAGGGGAGGTACATATGAAGAAGGATCCCCTTGAAACAGTATGGATAAGGAAAGCTCCAGGAAAAGCACCCCCTCTAAACCTACAGAAGAACAAGGAGGTCTTCATTGACGCGTGGGATACCTTTAGAGAACCAATGGATAAGTCATCAAGGATCCTACTGCGCAGTGAAACACCACATGTTGAAGACATGCCGTTCCGTATGACAAAACAAGTACTGCGATAGATGTCCATACTTCTGTTGCACAGTTCTTGCAAAGATGCATGAAATTACTAAAAAGTGAAAAAGCCATAGTAGAGATCCAGAATATTATCATCCAGTATGAACCTCAGATCGCAACAGAGACTCCAGATAGCGCTGTACATCATATAAGGAATCACAAAAGAACGGGCCAAGAAATGAGGCTTACTGTGCAGATAGGAGATTTTGAAATGGACGATGTCATCCTTGATCTGGGATCAGAAGTGAATGTCTTAACTAAGCAAACATAGCAGCAGATGGGTCGAACAAAGTTGCTCTCGTCACCTATCCAGTTACGAATGGCTAATCAGGAGAAGGTCATACCTTTTGGCCTCTTAGCTAATGTAGTAGTTGACATTGACGGAGTACAGAGTCATGCAGACTTTGAGGTTATTGAAATTGTGGATGATAGTCAACCTTTTCCAACAATATTGGGAATTGATTGGGCTATGGATAACTTTGCTATCATAAACTTGAAGACAAAGAAGATGATCTTTGAAGGGAAGCATCTTAGGGTCATCGCACCACTGGATCTTGAAGATGGTGATAGATACAATGAGTCGATTCAGGAGGAATCTCAAGCTCAGACTTAGACCGACTATACCAGCTAACTGCGAACAAGGAGGACTACATTAATCCTACTGTGGATGGTACGCTTAGTTGGCGATGTGACACTTCTTGTATCTCTAACTCAGATACAGGACTGGAGAATTGGCAAAGCCGCATGCATGAAGTATCAGCAAGAAGATGTGCGCAGGTCACGAAATCACTACACTGGATCGGAAAAGAGGTGAGTCCTATTCCCACATATGATGGTTCTGCTAATGTTTACAGTTTTATAAGAGAATATGCTGCAGCTATACCAGATGAGCATAAACTGCTAGCTTTAGATATAGCATTGCATGATACACCTTCCAGATGGTGAAACGCACATAAGAAAACATTGACCACTTGTGATCAATGCAAAACTAAGATGCCAATCCGATTCGCCGAAAAGGTTACTTTACCCTTTGAAAAGTATAATGGACAGACAGACCCTAGTCAGCACATTCAAATCTGTTCAAAGGCATGGGTGGAAATACCACTTATAGAATGGGTACATTTATTTGTACATACATTGGATGCAGGTATCCCAGAGAAATGTTACCTCGACCTGGAGTTGCGCAGTGAACTCACTGATTGGGAGTTGCTCGCTTTGAACTTCCGGAAGGACTTCAGTTTTGAAGACGAGAATCCATTAATCCATGAAGCATTACAACTGATCAAGAAGTGCATATTCCAAGACGACTATCTTGATCAAAACATAACATTGCAGGATTTTTTTGGCACAGAGTGCGTTCCCGCGCACCTACAGTCAGAATGGAAGGAACATGAAGATCACTTGATCGAGTGTTACAACTTAGCTAAAGATACCAATGATACAAATGAATATGATGAGGATGACCCACGCAACATATATATACCAGAGTCAGAAGGTGCGCGTGAGGTAGAAGGACCTCCGTTGGAAATCCTAGATATGACTAGACCAGTAAAAACGCAAAAAGTG
Source organism: Larix kaempferi (assembly GCA_027924585.1). Classification (NCBI taxonomy): domain Eukaryota; kingdom Viridiplantae; phylum Streptophyta; class Pinopsida; order Pinales; family Pinaceae; genus Larix; species Larix kaempferi. Next base: position 4,266,700 of record BSBM01001136.1, on the reverse strand, counting down.
AACATTGGCACAGACAAAGAGCCGAAGTTCGCATCAATAAGAGATTATTGGGACGATCAGACTATTGCAGAGATCGCAGATACCTTACATGAATATCAGGAACTATTTCCAACAAAATTTACAGAAATGAAAGGAATTTTGGGAGACCTAGGGGTCATGAAAATACCTTTAAAGCTAGGTGCTAAGCATGTCAAGCAGAGTCCATACAGATTGAATCCGCGCTATAAGGAAAAAGTCCACGCAGAGCTAGATAAGATGCTAGAAGCAAGAATCATTGAACCAATCAAAGAATCTGAATGGATTAGCCCCATGGTTGTTCAAGACAAGAAAGCAAAAGGCGAGATCACGATTTGTGTGGATCGCAGAAAATTGAACGATGCTTCCATGCACGACCCATTTCCTACTCCATTTACAGACGAAGTGCTTGATAACGTTGGAGGAAATGAGGCATATTCTTTCACTGATGGTTTCTTTGGTTATCATCAGATCAGGATTGATCCTGCGGATAGGCATAAGATGACATTTGCTACAGAATGGGGGTCATTCCAGTACACTGTCATGCCTTTTGGGTTGAAGAACGCACTTGCCATATTCTCTAGAGTTGTCGTCGCAGCATTTAAAGATTTTATGCACAAGTTTTTAGAAGCATATTTTGATGATTGGACTGTATTTGGTCTATTGAAAATTCATTGCACAAATATTCGCATGATGCTCAAGAAGTGTTGACAGCATCAAATATCCTTGAATTTGAAAAAGTGTATTTTCTATGTGCCTTATGGAATTTTACTTGGCCACATTGTCTGTAAGCAAGGACTGATGGTAGATCCTGCGAAGATTGCAGTTATTGCGAACTTACCAACACCAAACTCAATTAAGATGTTGCGATCTACATTAGGTCATACTGGATATTGCAAAAAATTTATAAAGGGTTATGCACAGATAACCGCAGCAATGGAAAAGCTGCTGAAGAAAGACATACCATTCATTTGGAACGCAGAATGCGAACAGGGTTTTGACACATTAAAAGAAAAGATGGTCACTATGCTGATTCTAGTATTTCCAGACTGGATGAAGCCATTCCATGTCCATGTTGACGCATCATGTATTGCCCTGGGGATTGTGTTAGCTCAGCCAGGAGAGGGAGGTATCGACCACCCTATTGCATTTTCTAGCAGAAAGCTTTCAACAACAGAGAAGAACTATACTATTACTGAGAAGGAAGGCCTTGCGATGGTATATGCTCTACAAAAATTTAGACACTACTTGTTGGGATCGCACTTCCTTATGTTTATTGACCATTCTACGTTGAAATATTTGGTCAACAAGCCAATGTTAGGGGGACGCATATGCCGATGGATATTGCTGTTCCAGGAATAGGACTTTGAAATTATTGTTAAGCTAGGTAGACTGAACTTGGCACCTGATCATCTGTCAAGGATCGAGTCAGGAGAGGAGCCGACGAATACTGAAGACAGTCTTCCTGATGCGCAGTTATTTAGTATACAGGTTGCCGATGATTATTACAAGGATATCATTGATTTCCTAACCACAAGGCTGGCACCCTAGGAATTCTCAGTCCACCAGAAAAAATAGTTAGTGGTGCGCACTGTGGACTTCACTATAATTGCAGGTCAGTTATACAACCTTGGGCTGGATGAAGTCCTGCGCAGGTGCATACTTGATCATGAGAAGCCATTTATTCTAGACGACGCACACTTAGGAATCACGGGAGGTCACTATGCCGGTAGGGCTACTGCGCAGAAGATATTGCATGCAGGGCTATGGTGGCCTACGATCCATAAAGATGCCAAAGAACATGGCAGTAACTGTGATGTTTGTTAGAGGATAGGAAAATCATCATGCCAAGATGAGATGCCATTAAATCCACAGCTAACACTACAGCCATTTGAAAAATGGGCAATAGACTTTGTGGGTCCTATAAACCCACCAGGAAAAAGAACGGGTGCAAGGTATATTATTACTGCTATGGATTAACTCACCAGATGGGCAGAAGCAAAACCTGTTAAGGATTGCAGCACCAATACTACAGCGCAGTTTATTTTTGAAGAAATACTCACCAGATTTGGCTGTCTGAATATTTTAATGAGTGACCAAGGTACTCACTTTCTGAACAAGAAGATTGAGGCACTTATAGAGGAATTCCACATTCGTCATCAGCGCAATACTCCATATCATCCATAGGTGAATGGTACTGTAGAGGCTTTTAATAAAATATTGGAGAATGCACTCACTAAGGTGTGCAATGTAAATAGAGATGATTGGGACCTGCGCATCTCATCGATGCTATGGGCATACAGAACCACATGCAAGAAGTTGACAGAACAGACACCCTTTCGTTTGGTTTATGGACAGGAGGCTATAATGCCTATGGAATATATTGTCCCTAGTTTGAGAATCACTGCATTTACGAGGATGGAAAACTATGAAGCTCTAGAAGAAAGATTACTACACTTACTGGGCTTGGAGGAAGATCGCTTCATCGCAGGATTCCACTAGCAAGCGCAGAAAGACCGCGAGAAAGAATGGCATGATCGCCATATGAAGAATAAGTGTTTTTAGGTAGGTGATCTAGTCCTCCTGTATGATAGAAAATTCATGAAATTCTCAAGTAAATTTAAGATGCATTGGCTTGGCCCATATACTGTGATACATGTTACTAACACTGGTTCAGTATGGTTAGCCAATTTAGCAGGTGATACTTTGCCAACTTTGATAAATGGAAGCATGTTAAAGCTATACCATGATAGCATTGCTTCGCAGAACCCTGAATAATGAAGCAAGGAAGAAAGTTCTAAGTGTCAAGTATAGTTGAAAGTGGACACTAGAAATGTAAAGGAGTCTATACATGTATGATAAGAAGAATCATCTATGTACTGCGCAGCACTGTTGAAGCTACATGAGAAAAAAAAAAAAGAAAAAGAAAAAAAGAAGAAGAAGAAAAATAGATACAGTGGAAGCCGCGCAGTTGGAAATTTTTGGCACTGCGAAGTAGCCACGCAGTTGGAAATTTTCAGCACTGCGAAGTATCCGCGTAGGGTTGCAGATGGTTTGCTGCGCAGTTCGGCGTAGCACCCAGATAAAAATAGTTGTTGCATGGCTTTTCAGAAAAATAGCCGTTAGATGATCGTTGCAGCAACCGCTTCAGCATTTAAAGAAAAGATAGCCATTCTGAGCACGCTGACAATAGAAAGGACCAAAGGATCCGCTCAAAATTCACCAACGGACACCACATTAAATGCTTATCTAACCTTTGAAGGGCGCGGGAGAGGGTCTGCTGCGCCTATAAATAACACCGTTGGGAGACTCGCTGGCATTACCAAGCACTTAGAATTTTCGTGCGATTAACCTCTCTGAGCTAGTAGCCATCTGTAGTCTGTCTGCCTTAGCTGCTACCTCATTTGTGAATGTCTGAACCTCCCTTTAGAGAAGAAGAAATGACCCTTGAAGAAGCCCTGAGGATCTTTTAGCAAGGAGGGATTCAACAGTTAATGAAAACGCCAGTTAAGAAGGTCGTCGTAGAACAAGGAGAAGGATCCCGCAAATCACTAAGAATTAATCCCACGATGCAAGAAAAACCAAAGGATAAGGGAAAAGTGGTAACTACACCTCGATCCAATATCATAAAGTTGGGATCCTCGACACAGAAAGCACCAGCCTTTTAGACAGAACCTCTCAAGATGACACCTGAATACATCTCTCCGCAGGCACTGAATGCCCCTTTGTTTAAATTACTCAAGAATGCGAGATATGACATCCCGCTGTCGCCTATGTCAAAGCATGTAAGCATTAGTAGGAATCTGCTGGGAAAGATAGCAGATTGTAAATGGGAGGACTATGACCTCTTGGGAATGAAGAAAGATGAGCCAGATGTTCCCAAATACTTGGATTTTCAACCAGACCAGTATATGTGCTGGAAAAAAGACACCAAGCGAATGCTGAACTTGGTAGCTGATAGTTGGGTGGCACCTATCATTCAGTCACGGCTACTGAACTTGCTAAGATTACCACATTTTGACCGTTCTTCAGAACTGAATATCGTGGTTCGCACACTCATGGTGCGAATCCATCAAGGTTATATGTGGTTGGACAAAAACGTGGATATTAATATTGATTTGATCCACCGCATTATCGGGCTAAGAAAGCGCGGTAAGGATCTGAAGCATTTCTTCTAGGGGAAGAGAAAAGAAAAAGAGGTTGTTGAGAAGATGAAGAAGACCCACTTGGTAGTAAAGGGAAAAAGAGGATTCCCAACAGAAGAAATAGCGGACCGAGCAACAAGATTTGTACCGTAGTTGCTCGCAGGCAAGATGCTCAAAATAGCTAGACCTTCGGAGGTGCCTGTGGGCGCAATACTCCTTGGTGCCACAGCGGCCAAAGGCCAGAGCTTCAATTGGTGTTAGTTTATGCTAAATGAGTTCCTCAACTCAACGACACCTAGGTGAATGGCGGCCAGTTCCATTTCACCTGGCTCATCGTCCTGATCGCTTTGTGCGGATGGAAGGAACTGTGAGATTATGCGGGCGTCGTTATGGATCCCAAGCATCCTAGAGGATTTAAGTTTGTCAACCTTTGGGAAAACACAAATGTAGAGCACCAGCATGCAACAGCAGAAGTATTTTACCAATACTATATTCAGTTGCACAACGCAATCACGAAGACACCCCGCATCACAAAGCAGGTCACGGCGAAGTATGTCTGCATCATCGACTTTGAGGCGGATATGAAATGTATATTCATATCACCAAAGGCACAAACGAGGAAACCAGAGTGGTTACCAGGAAAGTACAACATGTACGAGCAAGATAATGAGGACCTCATGAAAGATTGGCTAGCAGAGTTCTGCGTAGAGGTCATGGACGTAGAGACAGATTCAGCAGAAGATGAGCTGATCCCGCTCTCATGCCCAATCATTGAAGAAACAGGGAAGAGAAAGGAAGCTTAGACTTTGGAGAAGCCAAAGTCAAGGAAAAAGGTGAAGGCTACAAAGCTTCAATCACAGGCGGTCCTCAATGATGATGACTACGAGATGATAGCCGAAACAGTCTTAGAGCAGATGAAGGAGCTTATGGAAACTAAAGAAAAGAAGGACAAGGTCATCCACGATGAACTGCACCAGATAAGTCTCGCAATGCAAGGCCTTATGAAGAAAATGGACGATGCCCAGAAAAGTCTTATTGTGCCATAGGAAGTAGGGGCTGAAAGGAGGTCGGTAGGAACCTCGCAGCAAGGAAGCCAGCAGCTTGCAATAATGCTGTTGTCAAAGACTAGGATTGTCCATGTGGACCCATTGGCTGTTGTGTTGCCAATAGCAGAGCAAGTGGCCTTGGACACAAAGGTAGTCGAGAGGGTAGATCTCGACTTAGCCAAAATCCCGTTACCAGGATTGCACTTCATCCACACGCAGATCATGGAGTAGATGCAATAATGAACGGTTGAAGCAATGAAGTCACAGGAAGAACTCACTGCAACAAACAGACAAATTCGGCAGAAGGTAGAAATACAACTACGCAATGAACAGAACTGCCGACAAAATTTGGAAACCACCATATCTAATGTGGTGAAGGATATTAAAGACATAGACATCCAGGATGATCCTGCGGACACAGTTCTAAGGATTGAAGATAAGGTGAGATCCTTGCAGTAGGAGATGCAGGACAAAGAAATTTATTATGAGGCCGACATTGCCACATTGAAGGAGAAGCTGAATAAGCAGGCGCCATTAAATGAACAACAGGTCAGAGAGCAAGCAGTCAGTGCTGCCTCAAAAAGCATCACAAGTGAGATGGCTAAGTGCCAACCCCTCCTGGATAAGGTTTCATAGGAAATCGCGACCGTTGAAGAGGATCAAGGATTGTTGTAGGTCAAGACCGCGGTACAAGAAAAATAGACCGCGCTGGACAAGTTGAACACAGAGGTGAAAGCTTTGCCACCTAGAGAAATGCTGCTGAGATACAAGGAGATATCCACTTTAAAGAAAGAAGTACAGGATTTACGACAAAAAGAGACTGAGATGGATAATCAGTCGCAGCAGCTCCTGGAGAATTCCTTGGTGGTATCACAGCAGATTGAAGATAAGTTAATGGAACTGCGCGATAACTAGGAGTAGGTACAAGATCAAATTGGAAAAGAAATAACCCCAACACTGCTTGAGGAAATTAAACAGGTTGAGGAGGATACAAGAGAAGAAGTGGTGCAATTGTGTGGTACGTATGACGAGTTCGTGGCCAACTTCATCCCACCGGTCGCGGCGCAGAGTGAGATAGCTGAAACAATCAGTGGCTCGGGGATGAGCCACATGTAAGTGTTAGGGGCATGTTGGGCCCGGGTTAAGTTAAAGTTTTGGGAAGCACCTTTTTGAGGCAAGTAGGGAAAGTTGAGCTGAGCGCAGCTCAGAAACACAATTTTGGCTAAGTATTGAGGATGCTGCGAAGTTGTGCGCAGCATCCAACTTTTGATGAGATTGCGGAGTTGCGTGCAGCGTCAAAGGTTTTGGTCGTGATGCGAAGACCAGTACTGCGTAGAAGCAGTGCTGCGGAGTTAGGAGGCCATGTGGAGCCAGCAAAGTGGTGTGCTGGAGAAGTATCAAGCATAGTTACCGACTAGACCGGTAGCAGCCATTTTGGAAAGATACTTCAAGATTACCGAGCGATGGACGTAGGCAAAATAGGAAGGCGACCATGCGTGGGTTATTAAGGAAAGTGACATTTGGCACACGCAGAAGGTAAAACCATTAGAGAGAAATGGTTCAGCAGAAGCAGCTTGCAGGCACGCATGCGACAGGAAGGCCGATAACGACAGAATGAGGACGTGGAGATCCGCCATGATTAAGCAGACGCTACCAAGAGCCAGCAAGCCGGGTTGGAAAACCGGTGCAGTTTTGGAAACCCTTAGAGTTTTTGGTTTTAGGTATTCGACATTGTACAGACATGACCTTCGGGCATGACCTATTTTAGAAGACATTTTGTATGGGATGGGGGTTCTTAGTGTTGTTATCCTTTTGGATTGTTATTCTTTTGTAGTTGCTGAGAACTTAAGGAGAGAATCTTTTTATATTGTAAAATCTCTATGAGCTAAGAAGATTGTTGTAAAGGCTCTGCAGCTGTGTGCGCAGAGACCTAGCCGAGAGAAAGAAGAGTCTATAGCTAAGTGCACAGACTAAGAACGGTTTCCCCATCCCTTTTGAAATAAATATATTACCAACCGTTCTTGTGGACGTAGCTTTCCATCCGGGGAAGTGAACCACGTTAAATCCTGTGTTATGTGATAATGTTTATGAATGAATGACTGTCTATATTTTCTATAGAATGAATGCTTGAATGTTTCCGTGCATGCTATAATATGAGAACTTTTATATGCATTTACTAATAGGAGAAGTTTGGTAATGATATGCTAGGTTCAACGCAAGCAGATGAATGGTGAACATTTCAATTCTATGTTAAGGTCATGAATCAGTCATTTAAGTATAATTACTTTCTTAAGCACACTGAAGGAACGCAACACAGTTAATCATGTTTATCATTTCAGTTCATATTGTAATAATCCAAGTTCTTGATGAATGCTAGAAAGATAGCCAGTAAGTGCCTGAATGAATGGATGAGTGATATTCATTTCAGTGCCTTAACGTTTCCGAGATTTTCCAAGTAGAGGATAATCGTGGGTGATTCGCAATTCTCGTAGAATATTCGCAACAGTAAGAAACCTTTGGTGCGGCCCGCAGTGTTTCCTACACTACGTGGTACTGTTCGTAGCATAGATCCTATTGCGTAGTGCATCACTCTTCCCATAGCGTCGCCTTTCTGTCCTGCGCTGCGTAGCCTATTCAGATAAACAACTTATCATTTACTATGGAAACCTGATTCCGTAGTGCCCCATAGAGATACACCTCGAGTGAGACCTCAACCTGTTCGCAGGTTGTTGCCGAAAGGGCCAGTGCGAAGGGGTTTTGTTGGTCAAAGGGAGAACCGCAAAGAACCTGGGTCTATTCGAAAACCTCTGGGTCAGTTTAAGCCAACACACCCTTCATGGAAAAACGTGTTTGGCTTCCTTGGCAAGAAAAGAGCCATGAATTTGCCTCCCAATCCATAACCCATCAAGCAGTTTTGTCTCTCTCACGTTTTTGGGCTGCCTGGGCGTTTTCTCTCCACGTTTTTATGGTTTCTCCTTATTTTTTTAGCTGGAAACAAGGCGTTTTTGGGTTGCAGAATGGCTGGGAGTATGGGAGTTTGGTTTGGGGTTCCATTGGAGCCATTTTGGCCATTTAGATGCCCAAAATACCATGGAAAAATCGGGTTGGTTCCCTATGGATGATTTCCCCAATCCAAAATCTATTTTTGGTGTGCCCATGTTTTGGGAAAACCCCTGGCCATCTTGTTATTGAAATTCCCCAATCCATTTTTGGTGTGCCCACGTTTTGGGAAAACCCCTGGCCATCTTGTTATTGAAATTCCCCAGTCCGTTTTTGGTGTGCCCACGATTTGGGAAAGTCCAAGGCCATCCTATTGGTAAATCCCATTGCTGAAAGAGTGTATCCATGCCCAGTTTGAGTTGCTGCGTGTAAAAGAGTGTTGGGGTTGAGATGGGTGTCTATTGCTTTGGCTGTGTATGAGCTTGAATGTCCCCTTTCCTTGTAAGAATCATGCCCAACTCGGGGGTGGCAGTTGTGTTAAGAGAATTGATGAACACAACTGTCCTACGGTTGGGTGGAATGTTGTAGCGACATAACTAGTTGTATGGGACGACTGCACAATGAAGATAAGTGTTTTTCTATGTGCATTTACTTCTGCAAATGTTTAAATTTGATGTTTATTAATAATATGTTGAATGCATATGAAAGATATGTGTGGGTGATGTTCTTATTCCGCTGTGCATATATGTTTGTTTTGCATCTACACACATTAATTTCATGGCTATGAATCTAATGAATGGGCTGAGTTTTGTGAAAGACCCATAGATTGGCATCATGTTTCCTTACCGGAGATGGATCCACTGGTGGGGACGTAACAATAAGCCTTCGACATCTCCTCCACTCGTGGATATGATCCGAGAAGTGAGTAGCGGTGGATTGCCTAAGTGAAGTCAAAAGTTTAGTTCCCATCTCATAGTGGATAGGTAATTGAAAATGTGTAAAAAATGCCATAGCTAATGATGAAAATTCTGTAAATGTATTGCGGGGCAACTCAATGTACCATTTCGCAACATTTCTGGTTGGGGTCCGCTGAAACAACCTCAACCTAGTACTATCATCAACTAGGGAATTGGATGAACACCATAATGGAATGTCATCACATGATTTGATGGATCTTCCCTTGGTTTTCCGTCAAACTTTGGTATGTCTAAGGGTAGTTTGGTTGGTATGGTTGGCCACCCATTCAAATGTAGAACAGGGTCATTGGTCAACCAGGATAAATCTAGTAGATTCAATGTAGCTAGAAATGGTGACTTGGATGATGCCAGAGCAAATGCTTGATATCTAGGTAAAGCTTGATGGCTCCACTGTTGTGGTCCTTGGGCTTGGAAAGCATTCCAGGCAGGGTTACCTCCTTGTGGAGATTGCATCCAAAAAGGTGGGTTATTTCCTGAATTTTGTCCATTCCATTGTAGGATAGGATGCATGTATGGATTGCCCCCTGGTGGAGGTATGTTCCATTGAGGATGGATACTTGGTGGAACATTGCCACCCCACTGTGGCACAAGATTAATGGGTGGATTTCCCCCTTGTGGGGGTATTTTCCATTGAGATTAGTTACTTGTTGGAACATTACCATTCCATTGTTGGTTGGGATTCATGGGTGGATTGCCCCCTTGCGGGGGTATGTTCCATTGAGATTGGTTACTTGGTGGAACATTACCACTCCCTTGAGTGTTTCCTTGGTTTGGATAAGAGTTCCAAGGTTGATTTCCCCCTTGTGGGGGTGGTTCCCAAGAATATTGGGTACTTCCTCGAACTTTCCCACTCCATGGTGGAATGAAGTTGGTGGATGGATTGCCTCCGGGCATGCTACCTATTGGGGGAATGGGATTACCCCCAGGATTTGTGCTAGGAAAGTTTGGATAAAGGTTTCCTGAGGCACTTCCACTAACTTGTGGAGTATTAACCCAATTATCATTAGTGTTCCATGGTCCATTAAGTCCACTAGGGATGTTGAGAGTCCAAAGTGAAGGATTCCCCCCAGGGTTAGGATTTGGGAAAATGTTTGGTATGCCAATGGGATTTTGGTTGACTCCTGAATTGTTTTGACCTTGAGTAGCCAAACCATATGGGAAACCCAAGTTTGGTAAGGCAGGCCCTCCAGTAGGGTTTCCTGCATGTAAAGTGGATGTACTTCTGGGATTGGGACCCGAAACTGTACCAACTGGCACTGAAGTGCTAGTTGAACTTATGGTAGAAGTAGGTAAACTAACTAGTTGAGTCATGGTAGAGGTCAAGTTGGAAATATTACAACCTCTAGCAACCGTGTGTAGTTGTGATGATGTGGTCCCTTGTGCTCCTAATGAATCCATAGGGATGTTGGGTGTATTTCTACCTCCAACACTTGTTTAAGACGATGTTGATGTGGTCCCTTCTGCTCCTGATGAAGCCATGGGATTAGATGTTGAATTTAGCATGTGTACCAAGTGTGCCACAAGAGGATTGATGGTGTTCAAAGGTTCATTGATGTGGAGTACCATTGGGTTTGAAAGATTTGTCATAGGTAAATTTACGGGATTTGCAGTGTTGTCTTCTAATGTTTCAATTGAAATTGGAGCAAGACAATCAATAATTTCTATGTTTTCCTTGGTAGGTGGTGTTGTAGTATTTGTTTGATGTGTCTCTGCTCTACTATTGATTATTGAAGTTAGAAGTGCGTTGGTTTCAAAGTCAAAGTGTCTTGTATTTTTTAGTCGTCTCCGCAATGTAGCGGGGCCTTCAAGTTCTAGTGACTCACCTCGCTGCCACCGTGACTGGCGGGTCGGGAGAGTAGCCACTTTGAAGAATTTTGATAAAAGGATGTATTTTAAAATATTTTTGCAAATAGAATCAGACAATCCTGTGGCTTTCTAGACTCAACAAAATAAAAAGTGTCCAGACATTAAAAATTCCCTGGAGATTTCAAGCAAGCAAACTTACTTTTCCAAAGAACCGAAGCTCAGTGAAAAGCTAGATTGTAGGGCCTTCTAAAACTAGTAGATGCTGAGGGATTTCATGTCCTCATACAATTTCTAGGAGCGAAGGTGTGAGAAACAGTTACAATAAACTTTAATCGCCAGGGGTACAAGTGTTGGTTCCTGACCACTCACCCTCCCAAGGAGTAAAATTTTCAAAGTCTATCTCACGTATTGCAAGTGTGTCCCACTCACAACAACCTATGTGATATCCTAAGAATAGCCACTAAAGTTACCACTTCACAATTGATGGTCAGGCAGACAGTTGTAAATCGAGGACAACTCTCATTACCAGGAACTCTAGAGACAGGGATGTCACCCCAAGGACTTGTCACTGAACATAGAATCCCCTCGTTAAGATCATGTCCCACTAAATAAGAAAGAAGGGGGAACCACCCTTACTTATCCATATTGACCTCGTGCTTGACGCATGTTTCAGAAGCGCTTTACCGACAAGCATTTTTTGCAACTAATGGATTTACTCTCTTTAATCAATGTTAGTTTCAAATTTTTGTAGCCCAAGAGTGTTAACTCTCCAAACCTAATCCGGGGCACTAACCTAAACTTGTTGGTGATATAAAAATCAAAAGTTTGTTAATTTTAGATTAAGCGCCAATTTTAAGTGTAGTTTGCTTAGTTTCAGGAGTGGAAATGAAACTGGTGGTGTTTTGACTTGAAAACATAAAAATGAACCAAACAATGCAAAATGCTTACTACTCTACCTTTCAATTTGATGAATATTATAAATTAAGGAAGAGTGAGAGGTTCATAAGTTTCTTTCAGTCATGCAAAATTTCTAGTAGATTTCATATGTTTATGCACAATTTTTCTGAAATCTAGATAATAATTGATGTGTAAAGACCAATGTAACCCAAACAGATATCTCAAGTAAACATGAATCTAATTCTATTACATGGGGGATCCCTATTTTTCATTCACAAGATCGCCATAAGGCCCAAGTGAAGAGGATATGCAGATCCCTTTGGAATGCTTTTGAATTAAATCCTAAACTATTACACGTGAGATCCAATTTCTCATTCACAAGATCGCCATAAGGCCCAAGTGAAGAGGATACAATGGCTCAGAAAATTGTATGCAAAAATTAAATCTACTCTATTACAAGTGAGATCCACTTTCTCATTCACAAGATCATCATAAGATGAGAGTGAAGACGATACGGTGGCTCAATATAAGATGCTTTGAAAAGTGAACTCCTAAACTATTACAAGCGAGATACACTTTCTCATTAACAAGGTCATCATAAGATGCGAGTGAAGAGGATATAGTTCCTCATACACAATATATCTCAAGAAAACTGAACTTTAAAGGTGCAACTCGCTCCAATTGTGCATGAAATTCATGAAAACATTCTAACTCCAAAACAAAATGCCACTAATTAAACTTTTAATTCTATTTTTTGGAAAGAAATTATTCTCAAATTATCTCAATCATGTGATGTTCAAGGTGTTCTTCAAATGAAAATGTATGTGAAAGGTTCTTCAAAGTGTGTATGGTGCTTCCAAATGTGTATGGTTTATGTTTAATTAATGTTTCCAATTAGCATATGGTAAAGGTCTAAAATATTGAAAGTGCTTAAGGTGTTTTGGTAAACAATTTCTTAAGTGTGATTTTGGAGACTTGCAGCCATGTAAAGAGACATTAAGGTAGGTTAATATCATTCCTTAAACATGTTAAAATAGGGATCTATCATCTCATAAGGTTGTAAGCAAAATAGATCTACTACCAATTGAAAAAGATTGAAAATGAATTACAATTTGGAGCAGATTTTAAAGGTGTCTGGAAGTGGATTCCAATTGTGAATGTCTTGATCCAAATGTTATAAAAATTTCTTAAATTTTCAAGAGGCATATAAGGCTGATTTAAAGCTGCACATGAGTCTCTAAACAAGTGTTAAATGTCATACAAAACAGGTCTCAAAATAGATCTAAAGATGAAAGAGATCTCCTCCAACTAGTGTAAGATTACAAGTTTGAATTAATGTGCTTGGAAGGTGTGTAAACTTTGCAAAGAGGTTAATGAGGTTCAAATGACTTTAAAGATAATTCATAAGTATGCCATAGAAGGGATCTAGGAGCTAATATGATCTCAAGCTACAAGATCTATTACAACTTGAAGAAAATATTGAAAAGAGAAAGCAAATTTGGAGCAATTTTTAAAGTTTTTGGAAGGTCATTCCAATGGGAGATATCTTTGATGCAAATGATGCAAAAAAAATTTCAAAGGTTCTCAAAAAGAGTAATATGATAAGTATGAGAAGCAAACTGATATTGAGCTAAAGAACACAAGCAAATATTTAAAGATCCATCACAATTTTGACAAAGAACTTCAAATTTGGGGCAGATTTACAAGTTAGTGAAAGATGAGTCCAAAGGTGAAGATCTAAGTTCAAATCATGCAAATAATATGAATGCTTGTTAAATGAGTGATGGGCTGATTATGAGCAGCAAATTAAGCTTCCAAAACAGGTCTGAAAATTCGCTTATTAAGCCTCCAAAACAGATCTAAAAAAAGTTTCTCACAAACTAGGTGGATGAGCTGCAAATTGGAAACATAAAATTCAAGAAACTAGATGTAGAGTGGGATTTTGAAGCATTTGCTGCAAGAAAGGTGGGAGGAGGCCGGTTTGGAGGTCATATTGTTGGATCTATTGATCTTGAACTGATCTTTAAGCTCCAAGTGAGTAGATCTAAAGGATGGAGATCACCAAAAAATGAAGAAAAATCATGAAATATGCATAAATTTCAAGAGATTTCAAGCCATATGGTCGCCAATCTAATAATAGATTATGATGTTTGCATGTAGGTAGTTAGATCTACAACATATCAATCTATCTTACTAAGAAATGGTGAGTTCCTATGTCAGCAACACGAAAAGATTATCACAAGTTTACAAAGATCTGTATTCATTAATCAAAACTCATTAAGATCTAGATTCATTTAAGAATTAAATTTATGCATGATAAGCCAAATTCAAACTCTTAGATGGTAGAAACTTGAATCCATTCATATTAAAACTAAGAAGAAGTACATACTTACCAATGATCTTGATGTGAATCCCTCTTCCATTGTCATGAGCTTCCCTTCCTTCACCCTTTCTTTTGAAGAATTTGAGCTCCTTCTCCTCCTTCGGAATCTCTTCAGCATGCCTTTGCTCCTCCTTTTCTGCCTCTACAATGCCTCCCATGCCTTTCTTATATAGCATTGGGAAATGAGCCCTCATGTTTCTCTTTTCAATGTGGGATTATCCAGTTTCATCTTTTTTTATTATTTTAGCTCAAAACCCACTTTTCCATAGTTTTTACACTTTTTGCACAACTTTAACATACTTTAAGTACACTTAATGCACTTCAATGCATTCATCTTCACTTATTGATTGGTGTAGCTTAGTTTTAGACCTTTTATGAGTGGTTCAGTCACTGAACTTGGTCTTCTTTGGTTCTTACTGTCTTCACCTAATCCTTCCATTTATAGGAGAAGTGATTAGATCAGAGAGGACTTGTTTCTGAATGTACTTATGTTTTTGTCTTCATGTTGCGGGCGCATAGTAAAAATGGGCTTCTTCTGTCACATGACTAGGGTGTTAATTTGATTGTTAACAACAACCGACATAGTGCAGTTTTGGGGCCGGATCGTTCGGGATGAATAGGTTGAACATTTGATGAAGGTTCGACAAGAAGTGGAGGGACATTTGGCGACACTCAAAGCGGCAATGCGCGCGATGGAGTAGGTTTCCAAGTCTACGGATTTGAAAGATCTGCAGCAGCGCGTCGCCAAGGCAGATGAACGATAGAAGAAGCATGCTACGCAGCTAGAGTAGTTCCAGGATGTTGGTGGCTAGCTCATGATAAAGGCTGGTGAAGTTCTCTAGGCAGTGCAGGGACATCGTCAACAAGTGGCTGCGAATGCTGTGAATATTTAATTAATATTATTATTTATATGTTAAATAGATTATTAGGTTAATAAGCGAAAGGGTGTAACCCTTCACTATTCCTTATCAAGCCCTATAAAAGGCGATCTTATTGTAATTTATCAACATCTATCAATATATTATTATCTTTTATCTCAAATATCGAAGGTGGATTCGCTTCTTAACCTAGTGAACGGATACGTTCATTGCATTTGGTATCAGAGCCATATTCGGCTCCTTTGACCTGAGCTCGGATTCGGCTCAAAATCAAAGTGGACTCGCTCCTCCTTAGGTAAAGCTTGGACTCAGCTCATTCCTCCATTCCGGCTACTGGCCATACAATTGTCAGACCTTGTCTGAGCAGCTAGTTCTTGACCATAACCTGGCCATTGGCCATCTCCTCCTCCCATAACCCCAATCGCATACACTCCTTCTTGCATAACACTCCGCTATCCTCCCTTCTCCACAGAACACCTACACACACCACACTCCATCCACCTTCCGCCTGCCATCGCTCCACTGCCTCCCCCCGCACCCTCCATTTCCATCCACATTACCCTTCTCTCCATTCCACTCCATCCACGTCACACTCCCCATCCATTATTCCCCACCTCCAAGCACTCCCACTCCACCTGCCACCAACATCCCTTGTTGCGCCCAACACCTGTGAGCTCCACCTACACGCTCTCCATGCTGTTTCCCGTGACTGCCCCGCCTCCCCACCGGCTCCCTCCCCTTCGCTTTTCCCTTCCACATCCCACACTCTGCAATACTTCCATCTCTCCCCATTCTGTTCAACCCACTTGTGCTCTCCCCATTAGCCACTCTCTCCGCCACCTGCCTCCATTACAATTCCCTTCACCCCACCTGCAACCTCCCCCATCCATGCACTCTTCCATCCCCACGCTCCTCCCTGTGCGTTTCTCCTCCACCTTGCCTTCGCCTCCTCTCCCTCCATGCACTGCTACCTACGTGGCCCCCTCCTACTCCCCTTCCATCCGCCCTACCTCCCCCCAGCCGTAAGCACAGTCACCCCCACTCCCGTACCTGTCCATTGCTGCTCCTTCTACACCTGCCTCCACCTCCATGCCAATGCCCCTCCACTGAGAACTCCATCACCCACGTCTGCTGAACATTGCTCCTCTCGTAGCTCCCTTCCAACCCTCCCACCACATCCTCCATTGCTCGCTGTCCCTCTCCTTCACGCCCTGTGCACCCTCCTCCTCACACCCTTACGCACCCCTTCCGCCATTGCTCCTCGTCTTCCAGCCGCCACCTCCCATCTCTTATCCACGTAGCCCTACACAAAACAAAACCAAAAAAAAAATATTAATCAAATATTATTATAATAATATTAAATATTATTATATAATATTTTATTTTTATTAAAACTATATTGCTCCATAATAATAATTTTATAATTATTATTATAAAATTTAAATTTCAGTGGAAACTATTAATTCCTATTATTAATTAAGTCTCAAACTTTTAACCATGAAGTGGTTCAATAATGAAGATGAAAGCTATGAAGAGAAGAGACTTAAAGCCATCATCTCTCGTGGAAGTAAAAATGACATTGTTCACAATACCAAGGAGAGTCAAACCGGTGTTGCTGATAAGTATCAAAAAGATTGGTCTGTTCTCGGTGACGACGATGACAGTTTTGAGGAAAAAAGATTTAAAAGGGGAAGGCAATGCTGTGAATATTTAATCAATATTATTATTTATATGTTAAATATTAATTAATTCAATTAAATTAAATACTCAAGCTTTGATACATGATCGAGCACCTATCGCCCCAGGATGTCGTCGACAGTCAGGACGCGGATACGGCATTAAAGAAGATGGTTACGACAGTCAAGCAGCAGTATGACAATTTCAAAGTCAAAACCAAAGAGTACACCATGTCCAGTTGATGTGGCTCGAGGGCGAGCCACAAGATTGTGTTGGGGACCTATTGGCAGGCAGTTTGGTAAGGAAGAATCACAGCATTGCCAATGCTGCGACACGTTAGAAGAGGTCACGGAAGACAGAAGTCTAGATTATTTTATGTATTTTTGAGTCCATTGTACCACAGAATGCAGGTTTTTGGGTCATTTGGACCACGTCAGTTAGATTTTGGGTTAATTGTCCAACTGCTAGTTAGGAAGTTGTTCGTAAGTGGAAAAGCATTGTAAAGGCGGAAGCCTGTATATAGTCATAAGTTGTAAGTGTTATGGAGGAGAAGAGAAGATTAGATCTTAATACGATTTGTGGATGTTGCTATGCACATATTTGGGTCTGTATGTGAGATCAAGAGATATTGCTGAGATCTGGTTTTGCAGAGATGATGTATCAGGGTTTTTGATGAAGTAATATGACATGAAGGAACTATTTGGTGAAATTCCCTATGTACCTTTGATGCATGTTGCTATGATTTCTTGCTGCAGTTGATACTTTAGTGTTATACTTGTTGCGATGAATGCTTCTGTTGAATGATGCTATGAATATGAATGATGTTAAAACTAAATGCATAGATCTATCTAGAATGTTGCAATAAGTTAAGTAAGCAAGTAACTGTCTCCGCAATTATCCTCCTTCATTTAGTGGAAACATGGTTCCGTCCACTCTCCCTTGATCATCTCAGGTGAGACCTCATTTGCATCTGCAAGTGTTGTTGGATAGGATAAAACCTATCTGGGCCGGTGCTCAGGGAGATTCCAATGGGTTGGTGTCAACAGTGATGGGAACACCTATTGACTGGGTTTGAGTCAACAAGTTGACACACATCTATGCCCCCACCCTCTGGCTGTAGACCTCCAGTACAGTAAGGAGATTGTTGCAATAGTCCTGCAGTGGGTCAACGAAATTCGGCAGCAGTATGAGGACTTTCGAGTCAAGACCAATGAATACACCATGTCCATTTGAGTCAACAAGTTGACACACATCTATGCTCCCACCCTCTGGCCGTAGAACTCCAGTACAGTAAGGAGATTGTTGCGATAGTCCTGCAGTGGGTCAACGAAATTCGATAGCAGTATGAGGACTTTCGAGTCAAGACCAATGAATACACCATGTCCATTTGACGTGGCTCGAGGGCGAGCCACAATATTGTGTTGAGGGCCTGTTGGCAGGCAGTTTGCTAAGGTAACATTGCAGCATCGTTGATGCTGCGACAAGTCATAAGATATCACGCAAGGAGGAGAGTTGGGTGTAAAGAAGATTATTTTATGCATTTTTGGGTCAATTGTACCGTAGTTTGTGGGTTTTGGGTCATTTGGACCGTATGTTATGTATTTTTGGGTCATTTGGACCATATGTTATGTATTTTTGGGTCAATTGTACTACAGTATGAGGGTTTTGGGTCATTTTAGACTATGTCAGTTAGTTGTTGGGTCAATTGCTTGAAGTATCAGTTAGGAAGTTGTTAGAAAGTGGACAAGCATTGTAAGGGCAGAATCCTATATATAGACATAAGTTGTAAGCATAAAAGCACCTTAGTATAGATCCTTGGATGTTGGATGTGTGTGTCTTTGAGTCTGTATCTGAGATCAAGAGTTACTGGTGAGATCTATGTTTTTGTGGAGATATTGTATCTAGGTTTTGCTAATTTAATATGACATGATAGAGCTGTTTTGCGAAATCCTTGTGTATATTTTGTCACTTATGGTAATGCATGTTGCGATATATGAATAATGTTATGTTTTCTTGCTGCAAATAATGCTTTACTGTTATACTTGTCGTAATGAATGTTTCTATTGAATAGTGATATGGATATAATTTTTCCAAAGTTAAATGCATAGATATATTTCTAAATGTTGTAATAAGTTTAAGTGATCATTTCCACAAACATCCTCCTTCATTCGGCAGAAAAATGGTTCCATCAAATCTCCTTTGAACATCTCGAGTGAGACCTCATCTGCTCCACAGGTGTTGCTGGACGGGGTAAAACCTGTCTTGGCCGGTGCTCAAGGAGATCATGGTGGGTTGGTGTCGACAGTGATGGGAACCCCTGTCGAATGGGTTTGAGTCAACAAGATGAAGGAATTGAGTATGATGCATTACTTTTTAGGTATGGAGGAGTGGAAGAGAGAAGATCGAATCTTCCTTAGACAAGGGAAGTATGCAGTAGAGATCCTAAAGCGGTTCAGGATGATGGACTGCAAGGCCATGGCCACACCTAAGGCATTGAACCTGAAGCTATTGAGTGATGTTTCATTAGATTCGGTTGATGCCACGATGTATCGTTAGATGATTGGGTCCTTGATGTACCTAACAAACACGAGACCAAATATTTGCTTTGATGGGAAAACCTTGAGCCAGTTCCTGACAAATCCTAGACATGTTAACTTGATTGCTGTAAAGCATATTCTGAGGTACCTGAAGGGTATGGTTGATTATGGGCTCAAGTATGATGCGAATCAAAAGGTTAACCTAGAGGGTTATGTTGATTCAGATCGAGCAGGCAGTGCTGCAGATAGGAATAGCACTTCGGGGTGCTACTTTAGTATGGGATCAGGTGTGATCTCTTGGTTTAGAAGGAATCAATCCTATCTAGCACTGAGTATAGCATAAGTAGAGTATGTCGCAGCTTGCTCAGCCAGTTGCGAGGTAGTATTGCTAAGGAAGCTACTGTCAGACTTATTTGATTTCCAGATGGATTCTACTTCTATCTTTTGTGACAACCACAGTTGTGTGAATTTGTTAGAGAGCCCAGTGTTCCATGACAAGTCGAAGCATATCGAGTTCAAATATCACTATATCAGGGATATGGTGCAGAGAGGAGCAATAAAGCTCACATATGTTGCGATAGATGAGCAAATAGTAGATGTGTTGACCAAACCATTATCCAAAGTGAAGTTCGAGTACTTCAAAAAGAGGCTTGGTGTTCTCCATATTGAAGATACTTCTAGGAGGAAGTGACGCGATACAAATGCTAGAGCCATTCCTAGCATGGTGGTAGGAGGATCCTTTCTATGGCTGTGGATGCAAGTGTTGTGTGATGAGCATCAGGACGATGCTTCGTATGATGTTCTATATGATGATGATCAATATGATCAAGTGATTATGTGCATCCGGGTGATGCTCCGTATGATAATCAGGATGATCATGTGATGATGATATGCATCAGGGTGATGTTATGTATGATGATGATCAGGATGATCATGTGATGATATTCACCAGGATGATGCTATGTATGATGATTATTAGGATAATCATGTGATGATGATGTGCATCAGGATGATGCACTGTATGATGATGATCAGTATGATCATGAGCATCAGGATGATGCTCCATGTGAAGATGATCAGTGTGATTATGAGTATTAGGATGATACACTGTGGCTATGGAAAGGTTGTGCAATAGCATGTAATTAGCCTTAGGACATCCTATAGGTTGAGTAGTAAGCTCATAATCATCCCTGGCATGTGTAATGCCCATATTTTGATTCGGCATATTTATTAGTTAGACACACCATACTTTACTTCTTATATATTTTGTCGAACTCAGCTCGACTGAGTAAACTATATTGGACCTCATTATATGATGTTACTTTGTCTTATGATTTCACCATGATTATGATGTTACTATGTTATACAGTTATGATGTCATGATTATCATATGATTTCCTTATTTTACGATTTGCAGTATATGTTTATATGTTTTCCTTAATGAAATGTGAAATATATGATTCGGTACGTGGATACCATCTTCTTATATGAATCATTGAAATGTTATATGTATCTATGCTGAGCTAAAAGGTTACATGAAATGAAATGATAAAATGGATCAATTGGCGATCAATGGAAAATGCTTTCTATAAATTGTATTTTGCAAAACACTAACCTACAGGACACAAGGGCTATGGGATAGCCAGTTACTTGATCTGATATACATTGGAAAGGAAAAAACATGTTCATACAGCAAACCTTAGCAGCCAAAATGAGGATACGATAACACAAACTGATAATCCCGATAGCAGCAAGTATGAGTTGATAAGGGCGTAGGCCCAGTATGTTGAGAGGGATGGATGTGTTTTCCACCCTATGTTTCCATGAGACCCGAGGTCGTGGGAGGGCCGTGCTGAGACACGCTCCCCATGTTGTTGTGATGACGATTGTCGGATGCCTGCTAGGGGAGGATAGGTCCGCTGTTCAGCCGACGCTATCGCTCTCAAGTTCTATGTGGTCAGATCGGTGAGTCCGACACCCACTGTTGTACTAGCAGAGGGAGGATAGGGAGGATGCTGGACGTAGGTTATGATGGGAGGATGTGTTAGTTAGTACTGTTGGGGGGTTTAGTATTCCTTGATTCCGAGTTAGTGGAAGTAGGCACCCTTCCTGTACTTGATTGATTAAACTAATGTAAACATAAAGACAATGATGTTAAATCGTAAAGGGTTAACTGTTAAAAAACCGAGGATGTTAAAGTAATTATACTATAGATTATGCTTGCTCTTCTGCATGGGGGTAGATACTATTGTTAGTTAGCAAGTATGCATAGGCGGAATGGGGTTTGTTTATAGTACATGTCCGACATGTGCATACACTGGCCATGCATGCACACCTTGTACGTGTACAATATTACTGGTGTATAACATACTTGTCATGCTCGAATAGTAGTATAAATGTCATAGATAACTCAGTTAAGGATACATCAATCAACTTAGGTAATGAATGGTTAGGTTGTCAATGTGTAAATAAGTGAATTAGTAATTATATGAAAACATTGTAATAATAAACTAAGACAAGTATCGTCAGTTAACATTGTCATAGAAGAACTGTTGTGAATAGGGTAATGATAGTGTCTAATTAATTAGTAAAATTGTTTAAGCCCTTACAAGTGCTTTGTTTATAATAACAAGGATGCTATGTTGATGATAGGGTACCCATGTGATAAACAAATAATTAAGAATACTATGATCGATTCACCTTTAATTATTGTCAAGGGGTGATTTAATTATTATTATTAATTAATAAATGATATTCCAGCAACATTTATATCCCTATCGTAACAAATGCAATATGAGTAAGATTTAAAATATTGATTTATAAATTAATATTACGTGATTAATTCCATTTCAAGGTTAGCCATAACAAGATAATCCTTTTTGGAATAACCGTGATGTGATGGAAATGGATATTTAATTATTCAATGTTAATCTTGGAATTTAAACCTCAAGCTAAAGTAGCCTCGACGGATAAGGTGGATCATTAAGACACATCATGTCCAAGTTGACAAGGGGCAACTAATTATATAATATTTTATTAATTACATTAATAACATTAAAATATCAAGGACGGCGGATAGACTTGTATTTAATGAAACTGTCCCGAATGGATAACCTTGGGATGATAATTCCCACCGTAATAAATAATTACGACCGTCAATCCAAAAACCAAGTGAATTTCTCCATAAGAGTAATTAATTATACATTTCTATAATGAGACGTGGATGAATGAACTAGGGAAAGGAGTAAAGGTTTGAGGGGCTCGAGAGGGGGAGTTTGGGGCGGTGGAGTAAGCCCAAGGTCTTCTCGAGGATGGACATGTATATAGAGGGGGAGAAGGTTGAAGGTGGGGGGGGGTTTTTTTTTGGATGGGGGAAGAAAAGAAGCTTGGAGAACAGAAGTTGGGAGAACAGAAAATTTGGCGAACCGAAGGATTTTGAGAACAGAAGGAAAGACTGCTCTCGAGATTATCAGATTGTGGGCTCGGGGGCTTGGAAATCCTTTGATTTCCAAGGGCCAGCAAGATTATAGCTGGTCGGTAGGGTGGACACTTCAGTTTGGCTGTCTAAGGGGTTACACAACCTGCTACAACTTACGGTTAGCATCAGCATCAGGTAATTTCAGTTATTTACTATTATGCAAAATCTTACTGTAAACATGCAAACATACTATTTACTGATTTACTGCTATTTACTGATTTACTAAGTTGTGAAACCTAATCTTATGCTGGAACATGATTGTTGGAAATGAAATATTGCTATGTTTGTCTATTTTAAATTACGAATGCAAGGTGATAAAAGAAAACACAACAGTATACTAAATATTATTTAGGCACTTAGTAATTCTTAGAAATTTACTTCCATAAATTGATAAGGTTTAAAACGTAGAGAATTAAACCATAAATTTTACATAGTGCTCTGCTGTAAAAACCAGAGCACTACAGATGGTATCAGAGCGCCAGGCTCGGAAACTCAGACCTTTAGGGCCTACTCAAAAAAAAAAAAACTAGTCTAAGAGATTGGATCTACACTAGAAAATTCAATTAGTTACCTAGATTCGAGCTCTTGCCAAACTTAGCAAAAACAAAAAAAAATTTACGTGCAAGACACGCACGGAGAGTTACACAAGATCCTTCTTCCCAATAGTTGTAAGCACCAGGAAACTAACTACCTGCACCCATAGGAAACCAAGATATAATTAGTTTTTTTTTATAATGCATATAAACAAAAAGAGTTCTAACACAATATGTATATTTATATCTAGTTTTTTTCTTCAATAGTGAAAAAGAAAATTACTTTCGCATACACCATTTTGTATTATTTTTTATATATATGCATGAATATATATAAAAAAATATATATTATACAAAAATTGCACCCATAATTCTTCGCTCTTGAACTCTTTTAGAAATTGACTCTTCGTGCCCCCACTTTGCCCTCTCTCCCAACAGCTATGGGGAAGACATCTCTGTATTTTTGCATAGGTAGACATCTATGTGCGTTTTCATTTTTCTTAATCTTTCACAAGATCGTCCACCTTGCCAAAGTGATTTTACCAAGGCTGTGAAAACCTCTTGCCTCTCTCTATGTGGTCAAAATAATATCAGAAAACATTTAAATAATTCTTCACATGGAAAACAAATTAACTCTAGGGTTTGCCTACATGTTTCTGTTTGATATCAGTTTCTACAGAATTAACAGTCCCTTTACATACTAAAACAAGAATTGTCGAACTCAGCTACGGTTTGTGCTCAAGCCGATTCAAATCAAACAGTATTCGGCTCAGCGCTAGCTATCATATGAGCGTCAGCCAAGCCCAATGGAGGGCTGTGCTACTGCCTGGAATAGATGGCCCATCACTAGGTCTATATGATCTCGTCTGGCTGCATGTATGAGATCTGGACCGGCAATGTCAGGGTATCACTAAAATAGTGCTTCAAGACCACAGTGATCCGGGGGCAAAGGCAAGAAGGCTGTTGTCGGTCGGTCTATTGATGGCCTTAGTAGATGGGAGCACCCACAAAAGCAAGTGGTTTCTGAGTGGAAGCTAGTCCCGCCATATGGTAATGGAGCAGAGTTGGAAGGCCTCCCCGGAAGATGATTCATTTGTCAGCTTACATTATACAAATTATACAACAATTGGCTCATATCCAACTTATAAAAAGTTGCATCGTTAAGTAAGCCTCGTTATGCCCTGCGATCCAGAAGGATCCATATCGTTTAGTGAAAGGGGATTGGGCGGGGTAAACTGAAAGGTGAAAGTTATCTACCCCTGAGTTCTACCTGCCTGCTCCAGACACCAGTGAGGGCTCCGGTTATGTTACTTGTAAGTAGTACCCATGCTATACTGGCAGATAGACGTGTTCATATACTACCATATGATAAAACAAATTGTTGTATAATGGTGATTCCGCCAAAAACTACTACTGTTGGAGTCCATTTACATAGATAAAATAAAAGCTGTCTAAATTAGGGTAATTCTGCAAATAGAACACCTTATTCGTTCCTATTGAGGCGT
Source organism: Larix kaempferi (assembly GCA_027924585.1). NCBI lineage: Eukaryota > Viridiplantae > Streptophyta > Pinopsida > Pinales > Pinaceae > Larix > Larix kaempferi. Next base: position 4,241,883 of record BSBM01001136.1, on the reverse strand, counting down.
TTTTCACATCCTTCCATTCCAGTAACGTAGGCAGTTTCCTCTCAACATACTGGGTATGCTAGTTTATACGCGACTCTAAATCCTTTTATTCACATTTACCCAAGAGGCATGCGCCCATAGCCCTGACACAGACTTATCCTCTCTATCAGAGACCCACTTCACGGTGCTCTCGCCCAATCCCATATGGCGCACACTGACTAAATGTCTTGATACCACTAATTCTGAAAAGAATATGTTATACGTGAGATAGCAGCATTTAGCTTAAATCAGAGTGAATAAATTGATGCAAATTTTATATGTTAAATATAGAAAACTTACCCAAAAGGAATCAGAAATGGAAAACGCCTAATATATGACATCCATAAACGATGTTTTGAAAACAGGAAAAACGTAAAATAATAACGTATTACTTATTCTGTCTGAAGCGAACTTCTTGCTTTCCCCGAACCTGGCCATCCATGTATATAAATGACTGGGCGTAGAAGAGCAACCTCCCTTTCCAAGAAGACTCAATTTGGCCTTTTCTGTAAGACGGACCTCCTGGCAATGGTTTAATGACCATTATTTATTCGAAGGATATTTTTTTAAGAAAGGAAATCAGGAGATTCATTTCAAATGACAGCGCCCTACCTGAGCTCTCATGCTTCGCTTTTTAGCCGGGAGATGCACTGTATACCTCAATTGCAGAGCTGACAGACAGGTACTCATATACGCTGGTGTTCTCCTCGTCCAGGACCGAACACGCAGAGCTCCCACAGAATATTTGCAAATATCACAAACGATGGGTCCTTTTCATCTTCCCATATCTTATATTAACCGTCACGCCATATTCCCAAGTCCACTTTCAGAGCACTCTCACCAAGCGCCAAGGGAAGCCCACGGGTAGCCCACTCTCACAACCTGGGCGTCTTCCTGGAAAAAAAAAAAATGATGAGATTCGTACGGGAGATACTATCTCAGACACAATCCTCAGCGCCATTCAGAGTGCATCCGTTAAAATTGCCATCTTTTCTCAGAGATATGCCGAAACCACCTGGTGCTTGGATGAACTGCTTGGGATGTTGACATCACATCATAAGCGCCACAGGAAGGTTATTCCACTGTTCTATGAGGTTGAGCCAAACGGATCTTCGTCATATTCACAGTGGATGTCGTAAAAATGCCCTTGAAGACCACCAAGCCAAAGGAGCCTCCAACGAAGTGATAGAAAAATGGAGGAATGCTCTCTACGAAGCCTCGAATTCTTCTCTAAACATTTCAAAAGCTGAGAACTTACCAAGTGACCAGCAACAGGGCAACGTTCTATGTAGCCTGAATGAACAAGTCCAGCAAAGGTTTCTTTAAGAGCCCCCCCCATAAGTCAACTATCCCCCATAGCTCCACCAAGACCAGCGGCCGAGTTCAAGCAGGAACACCTAGCAGCCGAGTTCGGCAAGAGTTGCAGAGCAAAAACTCCAGGCGAGAGGGTGAAAATGGCCGCGTCTTGGGGATTGACCCTATTTAGGGTTTCCCCCACTTTCCGAGGGCGGTGGGCTGCTTGGAGAGACCGCGTGTCCTTCATGCGGACTCGCTCTTGCATGGCGGTGAATTGACACGAAGAGCCGCGTGGCCATACCTTTTGCTTAGCCGAGAGTCGAGTGAAAAGGGCTAAGCCGTCGAGTAAATTTTCCTTATTTATTTTATTTAAATTTAGTTTTAGTTTTATAAACTAAGTTTTGGCAAAATTCGTATATATATATTTATAAAGTGTTAGTATCATTTTATTTAAAAATTAATTAAATTTTGTATACGTTATATAATGTTAGCGTTGCTTTATTTTAATTTCGTATATATATTTATATAGTGATAGTATCATTTATTTAGAAAAAAAAATTATTATTAATTAAATTTTGTATACGTTTATATAGTGTTAGCGTTGCTTTATTTAAATTTAATTTCGTATATACATTTGTATAGTGTTAGCACCATTTTATTTTTAATTAAATTTGGTATACATTTATATAGTGTATAACCTAAGTTTTGTTAAGAATTAAAATTTAATATTAAAAATTTTGCCGAAATTTCAACTCCTAGTCGAAGAGATGAAAGAGACCCGAAAAGTCAAAAACAAGACACCATTAAGACCAGCACGACGAGCTGAACACCATGACAGGATTGTTTAATAAAAACGACTATAGATTTTACTGCGCAAATCCTGACAATCTGTTATCTCATGATGCAAGTTATTTCTTATGCATAAGTATAAGTGTATGAATACCTACATTTTAGTTCCGCGTGTATTTGATTGAACAACTAAGGACATGACTTTATTTTAATAACTCAGGGACTATCATGGTGACAACACGCAGAGGTCGAGGTCGGGGTCAAGGTCGACCACCGTCACCACCACCTCCACCACCGCCAACACCGCCACCACCAACCTCAACACCAGAAATGCAGATCATAATGAGGTCATTGGAGGCTATTATGACCACGATGAACAGGCAGTCGGAAAGGGCCGCCGAGGTGGAAACCACTCAAGTGAGTCGAGAGAACTCTGAAAGGGCACATGGCCCAAGACTGGAACCGCTTCAGGACATATCGAGGGAGTTACAAAAGATAAAGGTTCCAGAGTTTTCTGGAGGATGACCCGGTAAGCATGCCGAAGCATGGCTGGAAGGCATGAAGAGATGCTTCGCATTGAATGAGTACACATCTAGTTCCAAGGCTAGGATGGCCGTCTTTCAGCTTAAAGGTGATGCTTTGAATTGGTGGTCAGACCTCGAGAAGCAGTTGCACCTTACTCCTCTTACAACTTCTTGGGAACTGTTCGAGGAGAGGTTCCACATGAAGTATTTGCCAAATTATTACAAGGAAGAACAGGCAGGTGCACTCCATGCCTTAGTACAGGGAGACAAGACAGTGGAGGAGTATGAATCTCGATTTATGGAACTGGTAAAATATGTTCCTTACCTTGATGCAGATGATTGTCAGGTAGAGCGTTTTGTGTATGGACTTAACTACAAGATTAGAGCTGCTGTGCGGATGTGGAAGCCAACTTCAGTTGCCATGGCAGTTGAGTATGCTCGTTATGCAGCTGATATGTCAGATGGAAAAGGGGGGCAGTAAGTTGACAGGAACCAATCAGTATGTTTCAGGGAAGGCATCACGTCCTTACTTCAGGGGAGGACAACCTAGGCCTCCTCCTTATGGTAACCGGTTCACACCGAGGGGTAATACTTCAGTTAACTCAATCTCGCAGGCATCGTCCGCAACCCACCAAAGCCAGGGACGTACACAGGGAAGTTCCTATAGAGGAGCAAGGGGTTTTAGAGGAACTAGGGGAAGGAACTCATCTCAGAGGATTCCTTCGAGCAACAGGCAAGCCCCTCCCAATCTCTCTTGTTGGGGATGCGGAGGTCCTCATTTCCAGCGAGACTGTCCCAAGGGTCAGTCAAGCAGCAGGCACAGGGAAGGAAAGGCACCCATGGATAGTTCGGGTAACAGTCATCGGATTCATGCAGCAGTGCATAACCACCAGGCAGAACATCAGTCTACCGTAGTAGAATCCACTGGTAATGTAAACAATGTCAAACTTAAAATTTTGTTTGATCCAGGAGCAACTGATAGTTTTATTTCACCATTTGCATTAGATAAATGTGGGTTGGCAGCCTACGAGCACGATGATTTCAAACTGGTCGAAATGGCTTCAGGAACTAAGCAACCAGTAGGTCTTAAAGTGAGAGGTTGTGGGGTTGACTTAGGAGTTTGCACCACTGAGTTGGATGCTTATGTCACCAATTTGGGGACTTATGACCTCATTATTGGCATGGATTGGTTAGAAGACCATAGAGCTTTCATAGACTGCTATGCAAAGAAGGTGTTGTGCCTCGATGACGAGGGAAGGACAATTCAAATCCAAGGCTTGAAGAGGAAGGTATCCCTCCGTTTCATCTCTATGGTGAAAGCTAAGCGGTGCCTAAGACAAGGATGCCAGTTGTTCGTAGTGGAGGCCGTGAGCGATAGTAAAGGACCTTCCTTGAATTCTTACCCAGTACTTTCTGAGTTCAAGGATGTCTTTCCGAAGGAATTACCAGGACTACCTCCAGAAAGAGAGCTCGATTTCACAATCGAACTAAAACCTGGTGCAGAACCTATCTCAAAAACTCCTTATAGAATGACAACTCCAGAGCTCCGTGAGTTACAGATCCAGTTAAAAGAATTGCTAGATTTGGGACTGATTAGACCCAGTATCTCACCGTGGGGAGCACCAGTGATCTTCGTTAAGAAGAAGGATGGATCTCTGCGACTGTGCATAGATTACAGAGATTTGAACAAGGCCACCGTGAAGAACAGGTATCCCATACCAAGAATTGATGACCTCTTTGATCAAATGAAAGGTGCGTCAGTCTTCTCAAAAATTGATTTACGATCAGGGTATCACCAGTTGAGGATCAAGGAAGGCGACATTCCTAAGACTGCCTTTCGAACTCGATTTGGGCATTACGAGTTTGTAGTGGTACCATTTGGTTTGACCAATGCTCCAGCTGTATTCATGAGCCTCATGAATGGTGTCTTCCGAAAATACTTGGACCACTTTGTTCAGGTCTTCTTAGATGATATTCTTATCTATTCTAAGAATGAGAAGGAGCATGAGGAACACTTGCGGTTAGTCTTGACATGCTTAAGGGAACATAAACTTTATGGTAAATTGTCAAAGTGTTCCTTCTTCCAAAAAGAGATTCACTACTTGGGGCACATCATCTCAGGTGAAGGGATCTCTGTAGACCCAGAAAAGGTAAAGGCCATTGAAGATTGGCCAATTCCAAGGAATGCTCATGAGGTGCGCAGCTTCATGGGGTTAGCAGGCTATTACCGGAGGTTTGTGGAAGGATTTTCTAAAATTGCAAAACCTATTACCACCTTGCAGCGCAAGGGAATCCGGTATGAATGGACCGATGAATGCGATGCCGCTTTTACAAGAGTTAAAAAGATTGTTGACAAGTGCACCGATCTTGCGGGTACCAGACATGGATAAAGATTTCATGGTATGCACCGATGCCTCGAAGCAAGGATTAGGAGCGGTGTTGATGCAGGAAGGTGGGGTAATAGCTTATGCATCTCGAAAGTTGAAACCTCATGAGGAGCAGTATGCCACGCATGATCTAGAGTTGGCAGCAGTAATGTTGGCGCTAAAATTATGGAGGCACTACCTAGTTGGTAGAAGCTTCACCCTTAAAACAGACCATCAAAGCTTGCAGTACATATTTACCCAAAGGGATTTGAATGCTAGGCAAAGGCGATGGAGTGAGTTCATGAGTGAGTATGACTTTCGTATCTCTTACATCAAAGGAAAGGAGAATGTGGTGGCAGACGCTCTAAGCCGAAGGCCGAGACTTTTCTCCTTAATTCCCTTGAAGGTTGACTTGAGGGAAAGGGTACTAGGACAACTATTGGGCGATAGTTGGTATCTAAAAGTAACCTCAGCTATTCAGAATGGAAAGGAACAGGAATTGAAGTATGATGGGTACCATCTTGAGGAAGATGGATTGTTGCGGTATCAGGGAAGGATGTATGTTCCTAAGGAAGGTGATATCAGGAAAACAATCCTTAGAGAGGCCCATAGATCACATTACTGTGCCCACCCGGGAGTGAAGAAGATGTATGCTGACATGAAGCAACTCTTCTTTTGGCCAGGTATGAAGATGGATGTAGTGGATTTTGTTTCGAAGTGCCTTGAGTGTCAACAAGTGAAGGCAGATCATCGTCATCCGGCCGGTCTCCTACAACCGCATGATATTCCTATGACTAAATGGGAAGTCATTTCCATGGACTTCGTTGTAGGATTACCACTCACATCTCTGAGACATAATGCTATTTTGGTGGTAGTTGACAAACTGACCAAAAGTGCTCACTTCGTTCCAGTCAGAGACACCTATGATGTGACAGATGTGGCAAGGGTATTCATAAATGAGATTGTACGTCTTCATGGAGTTCCTAAAAAGATAATCTCTGACAGAGACCCTAAGTTCACCTCCAGATTTTGGACAAGCATGCAGTCAGCATTAGGGACACAGTTGAACTTAAGCTCAGCTTATCACCCCGAGACAGATGGACAGACTGAGAGGGTGAATCAAGTGATGGAGGACATGCTTAGGATGTATGTTATGGATCAGCAGACACAGTGGGAGAAATATCTTCCTTTAGTGGAGTTTGCATACAACAATAGTCATCACAGCTCCATTGGTATGCCGCCATATCAGGCATTGTATGGGAGGCCGTGCAGGACACCACTCAGTTGGGACAGGTTAGAGGATCGAGTTTTAATTGGGCCTGAATTGATTCAGGAAATGGAGGAGCAAGTGATACAGATTAGGCAGCGGCTGAAGGAAGCACAGGATAGGCAAAAGAGTTACGCTGATGCACACAGATCAGATAGAACTTATGGAGTAGGGGATCGCGTATTTATTCGCATCAGACCAAATAAAAGTACCATTCGGTTTGGGAAGGGTACCAAGTTGTCACCTCGCTTTATAGGTCCATTTGAGATTCTTGAGAAAATCGGACCAGTTGCTTATCGTCTCGCGCTGCCACCCCACTTGCATAAAACTCATAATGTATTTCATGTTTCTGTATTACGACATTACATAGCTGATGAGACTCACAAAATTCATTGGAAGGAATTGCAGGTCTCGGACGAGGGAACCTTCAGGGTCGAACCATTACGTATACTCGATCGTAGGGTTCGACAGCTCCGTAGTCGCCATGTGGACCAAGTTAAGGTCCAATGGGACAAGTATAGCCCCGGGTCTGCTACCTGGGAGGACGCAGAGACCATGCGTCGAGATTTTCCCTCACTATTTTGACCATAACTTCGGGACGAAGTTTCCCGAAGGGTGGGTGTATGTAATGCCCATATTTTGATTCGGCATATTTATTAGTTAGACACACCATACTTTACTTCTTATATATTTTGTCGAACTCAGCTCGACTGAGTAAACTATATTGGACCTCATTATATGATGTTACTTTGTCTTATGATTTCACCATGATTATGATGTTACTATGTTATACAGTTATGATGTCATGATTATCATATGATTTCCTTATTTTACGATTTGCAGTATATGTTTATATGTTTTCCTTAATGAAATGTGAAATATATGATTCGGTACGTGGATACCATCTTCTTATATGAATCATTGAAATGTTATATGTATCTATGCTGAGCTAAAAGGTTACATGAAATGAAATGATAAAATGGATCAATTGGCGATCAATGGAAAATGCTTTCTATAAATTGTATTTTGCAAAACACTAACCTACAGGACACAAGGGCTATGGGATAGCCAGTTACTTGATCTGATATACATTGGAAAGGAAAAAACATGTTCATACAGCAAACCTTAGCAGCCAAAATGAGGATACGATAACACAAACTGATAATCCCGATAGCAGCAAGTATGAGTTGATAAGGGCGTAGGCCCAGTATGTTGAGAGGGATGGATGTGTTTTCCACCCTATGTTTCCATGAGACCCGAGGTCGTGGGAGGGCCGTGCTGAGACACGCTCCCCATGTTGTTGTGATGACGATTGTCGGATGCCTGCTAGGGGAGGATAGGTCCGCTGTTCAGCCGACGCTATCGCTCTCAAGTTCTATGTGGTCAGATCGGTGAGTCCGACACCCACTGTTGTACTAGCAGAGGGAGGATAGGGAGGATGCTGGACGTAGGTTATGATGGGAGGATGTGTTAGTTAGTACTGTTGGGGGGTTTAGTATTCCTTGATTCCGAGTTAGTGGAAGTAGGCACCCTTCCTGTACTTGATTGATTAAACTAATGTAAACATAAAGACAATGATGTTAAATCGTAAAGGGTTAACTGTTAAAAAACCGAGGATGTTAAAGTAATTATACTATAGATTATGCTTGCTCTTCTGCATGGGGGTAGATACTATTGTTAGTTAGCAAGTATGCATAGGCGGAATGGGGTTTGTTTATAGTACATGTCCGACATGTGCATACACTGGCCATGCATGCACACCTTGTACGTGTACAATATTACTGGTGTATAACATACTTGTCATGCTCGAATAGTAGTATAAATGTCATAGATAACTCAGTTAAGGATACATCAATCAACTTAGGTAATGAATGGTTAGGTTGTCAATGTGTAAATAAGTGAATTAGTAATTATATGAAAACATTGTAATAATAAACTAAGACAAGTATCGTCAGTTAACATTGTCATAGAAGAACTGTTGTGAATAGGGTAATGATAGTGTCTAATTAATTAGTAAAATTGTTTAAGCCCTTACAAGTGCTTTGTTTATAATAACAAGGATGCTATGTTGATGATAGGGTACCCATGTGATAAACAAATAATTAAGAATACTATGATCGATTCACCTTTAATTATTGTCAAGGGGTGATTTAATTATTATTATTAATTAATAAATGATATTCCAGCAACATTTATATCCCTATCGTAACAAATGCAATATGAGTAAGATTTAAAATATTGATTTATAAATTAATATTACGTGATTAATTCCATTTCAAGGTTAGCCATAACAAGATAATCCTTTTTGGAATAACCGTGATGTGATGGAAATGGATATTTAATTATTCAATGTTAATCTTGGAATTTAAACCTCAAGCTAAAGTAGCCTCGACGGATAAGGTGGATCATTAAGACACATCATGTCCAAGTTGACAAGGGGCAACTAATTATATAATATTTTATTAATTACATTAATAACATTAAAATATCAAGGACGGCGGATAGACTTGTATTTAATGAAACTGTCCCGAATGGATAACCTTGGGATGATAATTCCCACCGTAATAAATAATTACGACCGTCAATCCAAAAACCAAGTGAATTTCTCCATAAGAGTAATTAATTATACATTTCTATAATGAGACGTGGATGAATGAACTAGGGAAAGGAGTAAAGGTTTGAGGGGCTCGAGAGGGGGAGTTTGGGGCGGTGGAGTAAGCCCAAGGTCTTCTCGAGGATGGACATGTATATAGAGGGGGAGAAGGTTGAAGGTGGGGGGGGGTTTTTTTTGGATGGGGGAAGAAAAGAAGCTTGGAGAACAGAAGTTGGGAGAACAGAAAATTTGGCGAACCGAAGGATTTTGAGAACAGAAGGAAAGACTGCTCTCGAGATTATCAGATTGTGGGCTCGGGGGCTTGGAAATCCTTTGATTTCCAAGGGCCAGCAAGATTATAGCTGGTCGGTAGGGTGGACACTTCAGTTTGGCTGTCTAAGGGGTTACACAACCTGCTACAACTTACGGTTAGCATCAGCATCAGGTAATTTCAGTTATTTACTATTATGCAAAATCTTACTGTAAACATGCAAACATACTATTTACTGATTTACTGCTATTTACTGATTTACTAAGTTGTGAAACCTAATCTTATGCTGGAACATGATTGTTGGAAATGAAATATTGCTATGTTTGTCTATTTTAAATTACGAATGCAAGGTGATAAAAGAAAACACAACAGTATACTAAATATTATTTAGGCACTTAGTAATTCTTAGAAATTTACTTCCATAAATTGATAAGGTTTAAAACGTAGAGAATTAAACCATAAATTGTACATAGTGCTCTGCTGTAAAAACCAGAGCACTACAGCATGCTCTTCGAGGATTTTCTTGGTAGCATGTAATCAACTCTGACAGATCCTATAGGTTGAGCAGTAATCTCGTAATCATCCCTGGGATTCTCTTTGAGGTTTTGTTCAGTCACATGTAATCATCCCTAGGAGATCCTATAGGTTGAGCAGTAAGCTTGTAATAAACCCCAGGACGCTCTTCGAGGTTTTGCGAGGTTGCATGTAATCAACCCTGGGAGATCCTATAGGTTGAGCAGTAAGCTCGTAATCAGCACTGGAATTATCTTCGAGGTTTTGCGAGGTCACATGTAATAGCTCCCTGGGAGATCCTATAGGTTGAGAAGTAAGCTCATAATCAGTCCTAGGATGCTCTTTCAAGGTTTTGTTGACACAAATAATCATCCCTGACACTCCATAGGATGGCTTGCTCGCAGAGATGATGAAGACCTATAGGAGGCTGGGCCTCCATCCAGCATGAAAAAGGGTTGGCTCTGTAGAACTTCCTATAACAAGAAGAATTGAGAGATAACACCAGTGATCTAGATGAAGAGTACATCAATAGTGACGATGATGCTCTGTGATCCAATGATAATGATCCAGCTCTAGTATTGAAGACTTGTGCCTAATTTTATTGATGACTTGTGTCAAGCACGTGTCAATAGAATACCTTCCTAGTTAAGAGGGAGTGTTGATGTATTTGTAACTTTGAAAGATATTCACTTGTATATTGTATTTATTGCATTTGTACTTTATTGTATCCCCAATGGAGATGTATTATTCCTCTGATTGGAAGTGTCGTCATTTGTATTGGCAAGTGTCGCAAGTTATATTGTAAGTGTGGTAACTTATATTTGATGGGTTATTAGACCACCTTGGTGTGGTCATCCCTGTATGAGTTAAATGGTTATTAGACCACCCTAGTGGGGTCGGCCCAGTGATAAGTGGTAATGGGTTATTAGATTATCCTAAGGGATTTTGGCCCAATTAGAGTAAAAGGCAAGTAAAGGTAAAGTATAAATAAAGAGGAGAGCCTCTCTATTTATCCATTCACACACTCACTCACTTCGCATTAGTTAGAGAGAGGAGGTGTGCGCACAAGTGGAGGAGGAGAAGTCACTAGGAGACTATCTCTATCTTTTGGGGTTTGATCTTTGTGATCTTTGTATTGTTGCTCATTCTATCTCTGAGGAAGTTGCGGGGTTTTTCACCTTCTTGGTTTTCTCCAGTGAAAGAATTTATGTCTCTTGTCTCTTATGTTTGATATGTTGTACATGTTGTTCTCTCAGTTAAGATCCTAGATCATATTGAATTAAGTAATGAAAAACTAACATGTCTTTAGATTGACTTCAGATGCCCAAAATACCCTTTTGATAAAGGGATTAAATTTTTATTTAGATCGTGGTTATGAATATTCTTATCTCTATAACATGGATTTCAATCCATGAATAACAAGTTACCATTTTTCAGTTTTGAAAAAAAACAAATAAAACTAAAATAAAATAAAAAATAATTAAAAAAAGTAAATGATGTTAGAAATAGTAATTACTCCCGCTAGATTTAGCTTTAGCTTTAGTTCTATTTTAGATGTCCAGTTAAATTAAGTTAATAAATTATGCAAGAGCATAAAGCATGCATGCAAAAGCTAGGTCAGGTTTTTATGTTTTCAATAGGTGTTTAAATACACCTTCAACCTCTCACTCTAATAGTGAATTAGATCTTTCATTTATCAATAATCATTGAAGAGCCATAACTCATTGTGCATAATATTTGTGTTTAATTATACCTCCAACCTTCACATTGGTATCAGAGCAAGGAAGAAGATCGATTGAAGAAAAGAAGAAAATCTTGTGAGTGCAAGAGAAGTCGTAGCTTCGAATAATTTTGTTGGAAATTTTCATGCCCATCTCTTGTAAGAAGGCATGATAATCTCGGGCAAACTTTCAAAATAAAATTTTCCAAGAATTTTTCTTTCCTTGCTTGTATTCATAGCAGTGACAATTCTCTAAATTTTTGTTCCCTTGCAATAGCACATGGAGTGATCATTTTTTGGATTTTCGCATGGAAGCCTCCACGAGAGACGCGAAAACTCAAAGTTTGAAATCACGTGATTTTTTTTAGCAAAATTTTCTTCATGTTATCCCTTGAGAGATTGTGAAGGATTATTGTTGAATATTGTAACTTCTAAGAATATTATAATTGTACATTATTTATTCCGGAGATGTTTCATTCCTCCGAGGTAATCCTACTATGTATCTGGAGATGTTTATTCCTCCAGGGTTTGATATTAACTAGGGTTATTAGACCCACCATGTGTGGGTCGGCCTTGTAGTTATATTTTAGGGGTTATTAGACTTCTCCAGGTGAGGTCGGCCCCAACAGGTCTTTTAGTCAGTTGAGAGTCAAGTATAAATAGAGGAGGTGAACTCCTCATTAGAACACTCACTCACTTGTGGAAGAGTGCGCACTTGTCTGGGAGATCAGCTAAGGAGACAAAGGAAGGAGGAGCACATCTTGTATTTTGGTTGATCATCTTATTGAGGAAAGCTTTACTGGGTTTTCTACCCCATGAGGGTTTCCCAGGATATATTGTGTGTCTATCTTGTGATTATGCTTCTTTCAGTGATCTTGCTTGGTTATTTGGTTTAAACTTAACATGGTATCAGAGCTAGACTGAATAGGACATCTTTCACAAGGTAATATTATCTTTCTCTCTCTCTTTGGTGAAGTTAGGGTTTCAGCCCAAAGTTGGTATTATTGATTTTTGGTTGCATGGCTGGATAGCCCTCCTCAATACCTTTCTTTTAAGCCCTAGATCGAACTTTTTGGTTGGGTAGAACTCCGGGAATTACAAACCCTAATTCTACCAAAAGTGCGATACGTCAGATTTTGGTTTCAGAAAAAAGTTGGATTTTTTTTATTTCTGATTACGTGGTTGGATAGCCCTTATCAAGAGAATTCTTTTAAGCTATAGATCGAACGTTTTGGTTAAGTAGAACTCCAGGAAAGTCAAACCCTAATTCTACCAAAAGTGCGATAAATTTCTGTTTCAGTTTCCGGAAAAGTGAAAAGTAACTTTCCAAGTAAGTCTACTCTGTCTCTTGGACTCCCCCAAGAGAAGATGGCTCCAAATACTAAGCTTGAAGACAAGCTAGAAGGCATAGAGAATTTTCGGGCATGGAAATACAGAATTGGTCTCATTCTTGAAGAGAATGATCTTGCTCAGCTTATCAAGGAAGAAGTTGCAGAACCAGAAGGAGATGAAGCCAAAGAGAAACATAGGAAAGATTTGATTAGGGCAAAGAGAATCATAGCTGATTCCATCAAAGACCACTTGATTCCCCAAGTGGCCTCCAAGAAGACTCCAAAGGAAATGTATGATGCCCTAGGAAGAATGTATGAAGGGAAGAACATCAATAGGAAGATGAATCTGAGGTCTAAATTGAAGAGCACCAAGATGCACAAAGGAGAATCCATTCAAGACTACTTCTCAAGGGTTTCACAAATCAAGGAACAACTAGATGCAATTGGTGATACCCTTGATGAGGATGAACTTGTGATGACTGCCCTCAATGGTCTCACTAGATCTTGGGAGTCATTTATACAAACCATGTGTGCCAGGAAAGAGAGCATGAAGTTTGATGTAGTATGGGAGGATTGTGTTCAAGAAGAAGCTAGGGTTGCAAATAGAGAATCCCTTCTGAAAGAGGATGACCAAGCCTTAGCCACTCATACCAAAAGAAGAAGAATGAGTCATTTCAAGAGAGTTGACCACAAAGGATCTCAACACTTCTCTAGATCTAACAAGAGAAGAGGACCCAATTCAGCAAGAGATCTTTCTAAGGTAGAATGCTACAGTTGTCATAAATTGGGACACATCTCCAGATTTTTTCCTTCTCAAAAGAAGAAAGTCTTCCACAAAAGACATCATGCACATATGGCAGAAAATGAAAGTGAAGAAGAAGAAGAGGAAGAAGATGAAGAAGAAGAAGAGGTAGAGGTAAAACCCAAAAGGAAAAGATGTAAGGTGAAGAAAGAAGATCCAGAAGAATATGTTCTATTCTCTGCACTCTCTGGATCTGTATCTCCTGGAGAAGATACATGGCTCATTGATAGTGGTGCTTCCAAGCACATGACAGGTCAAAGGAAGACATTCTCAAATTTTGAAGAAAAGTCTTCTTCACAGAAAGTATCTCTAGGAGATGACTACCAATATCCTATCAAAGGAATTGGTGAAGCTAGCTATAAGCTAGATTCTGGAACACCCTTAAAGATGAAAGACATCTTATATGTCCCAGGTTTAAAGAAGAACCTTCTCTCTATTTCAGCTCTAGATAAGAAAGGCTTCAGAGTAGCCTTCATAGATGGACAAGTACTCATGTGTTCCAAAGGGAAGACAATTAAAGATGCAGTTGTTATTGGTGAAGAAGAAGGAGGTCTCTATAAACTCAAGGGTCATCCAGAAGCTGCCTTTGCACATGAGATCTCTAGCCCCAGTGAGCTATGGCACAGAAGATTAGCCCACATCAACTTTAAAGCCTTACCCTATGTAAGCAAGGTAGTCATAGGATTACCAGATTTAAAAGCTGATCATGATGGCTCATGTAAAGGATGTAAGAAAGGGAAAAATATCAAGAACCCCTTTCCAAAGAGTGAAACAAAGACTAAGAACATTTTAGAGCTTATACACTCAGATGTATGTGGTCCAATGCCCACCACTTCCTTAAGTGGGTTTGAATACTATCTTTCATTCATAGATGACTATTCAAGGAAAACTTGGATATACTTCCTAAAAGGTAAGAATGAAGTCTTTGGAAAATTCAAAGAGTTCAAGGCTCTAATAGAAAATCTATCAGACAAGAAAATCAAAACTCTCAGAACAGATAATGGCGGAGAATTCACCTCAAAGGAATTTGAGGACTTTTGCAAAGAAGCTGGAATTAAAAGGGAACTAACTACTCCCTACAATCCCCAACAGAATGGGGTGGCTGAAAGGAAAAATAGAACAATCATGGAAGCTGTGAAGACCATGATACATGACCAAGATCTTCCCATGTACTTATGGGCTGAAGCAGCCAAGACAGCAGTTTATGTGCAAAATAGATTATCTCACAGTGCTCTTGAATTCAAAACTCCAGAAGAAGTGTTTACAGGTAAGAAGCCTGAGGTAAGCCATCTTAAAATATTTGGGTGTCCTGTGTATATCCACATTCCAAAAGAAAAGAGAACCAAGTTGGATCCCTCAGGTAAGAAGGGAATGTTTGTTGGTTACTGTGAAACTTCCAAAGCCTTCAGAATCTACATACCAGGTTTCCATCATATAGAAATAAGTAGAGATGTAACCTTTGATGAGGAAGCAGCTCTCAAGAAATCCAGAAAGTGTCAACTTGAAGAAGTTTATGAAGAAGATTCATCACCCAGAAATTCAGAGACTGTTCACATCCCTGAAGAAGCTACACCAGAGGATCATGACATGCTGGAACCTCAAGAACCCCCTGTTGCAGAACTATCCAGGAAAAGAAGACCAGCATGGGCTAGAGATATTATTCAAGGAGTTGAAAGATATGGAGGTCCTGAAGGATCCACTAGAGAAAGAAAGAAACCAAAGCTAGTATCCAACTATATGGCCTTAATGTGTGACCTTGTGGATCAACTACCTACTAGCTATGAAGAGGCAGCTCAGAAGAAAGAATGGGTAGAAGCAATGACAGAAGAATATCAGTCAATAATGAAAAATGATGTTTGGGATATAGTTCCCAAGCCAAAAGATAAAAGTGTGGTTTCTTCCAAATGGATCTTCAAAATAAAACATGCCGCAGATGGAAGCATTGAAAAATACAAAGCAAGATTTGTAGCCAGAGGATTCTCTCAGAAGGAGGGAATTGACTACGAAGAAACATTTGCACCAGTTTCCAGGTATACTTCAATTAGAACTATTATGGCTCTTGCATCCATGATGAAGTGGAAATTACACCAAATGGATGTTAAGACAGCTTTTCTGAATGGAGTAATTGAAGAAGAAGTATACATAGAGCAACCTCAAGGGTTTGAGGTTAATAATGGAAGAACTCATGTATGCAAATTAAAGAAGGCATTATATGGGTTAAAACAAGCTCCAAGGGCTTGGTACGGAAGGATTGACAATTTCTTGACTAGCATGGGCTTTACCAAAAGTAAAGCTGACCCAAATCTTTATCTCAAGGTGATGGATGATGAACCAGTTATATTGCTGTTGTATGTAGATGATCTTTTCCTAACTGGAGATGAGAAACAGATTATTGAAAGCAAGAAGAAGCTTTCTTCAGAATTCGAGATGAAAGATCTCGGATTAATGCACTACTTCTTAGGTCTAGAAGTATGGCAAGAATCAAAAGGGATCTTTCTAAATCAAGGTAAGTACACTGTGGAGATTCTCAAAAGATTTGATATGTTGGAGTGTAAAGCCATGGCCACTCCCATGGACTCCAACTTAAAGTTATTAGCTAATGATTCATCAGAACTAGTGGACATAACTCTATATAGACAAATCATTGGATCATTGATGTATTTAACAAATACTAGACCTGATATATGCTTTGCTGTAAATACCCTAAGTCAGTATCTAGTAGAACCTAGAAAGGTTCATCTAATAGCTGCAAAGCATATAATGAGGTACCTAAAAGGTACATTAGATTTTGGCCTATTTTATCTTGGAAGTCATGAACTCAGATTACATGGTTACTCAGATTCTGATTGGGCAGGTAGTGTCTCAGATAGAAAAAGTACCTCAGGTGGATGTTATGGTCTTGGATCTGCCATGATCTCATGGTTCAGCAAGAAACAATCAAGTGTGGCCCTCAGTACTGCTGAAGCTGAATACATAGCTGCCTGTTCTGCTAGCTGTGAAGCAGTATGGCTTCGGAAACTTTTATCTGGAGTGTTTGACTTAGAAATGGAACCCACTGTGATTATGTGTGATAATCAAAGCTGCATCAAGATGACTGAAAATCCTGTGTTTCATGATAAGTCAAAACACATAGAGATCCGTTACTTTTATATTCGAGATATGGTGCAGAAAGGAGCTATCAAGCTAGAGTATATAAGCACTGAGGATCAAATTGCTGATATCCTAACCAAGCCTCTGTCTCGAGTAAAGTTTGAACACTTCCGAGACAAGCTTGGTGTAGTTCAGAAGAACCCTCCTCGAAAGGGGGAGTAGCACAGTATGAGACAGACAAGCCTATCTCATCAATGATGAGGTTACTTAGTTTTCTTTACTAAGAATTATTTAGATTTAGGACTCTTATATTCTTTATTTTTATGATTAGATGTATACATACTTTTGATTATAGATGTATACATGCTTTTGATGTTAGATGCTTTTGATGATGATGATACATGTTGTGGTTATACATGTTTGATGACGATGATACATGTTATGTTTATACATGTTTTGATGTTGATGATACATGTTGTGGTTATACATGTTCTACATGTTGTGGTTATACATGTTTGATGATGATGATACATGTTGTGTTTATACATGTTTTGATGTTGATGATACATGTTGTGGTTATACATGTTCTACATGTTGTGATTATACATGTTTTGATGCTGATGATACATGTTGTAGTTATACATGTTCTACATGTTGTGGTTATACATGTTTTGATGATGATGATACATGTTGTGTTTATACATGTTTTGATGTTGATGATACATGTTGTGGTTATACATGTTCTACATGTTGTGGTGATACATGTTATGATGATGAGGATACATGTTCTTGATGAACATGTGAGGGGATTGGATCATCCCTGGACTTTCAGTCCTAAAGAGAGCCGTAGACGTGAGGTCTCCGAGAATGAAGTCCTTAGTGGACAGTTGAGGGGATTGGATCATCCCTGGACTTTTAGTCCTAAAGAGAGCCGTAGACGTGAGGTCTCCGAGAATGAAGTCCTTAGTGGACAGTTGAGGGGATTGGATCATCCCTGGACTTTCAGTCCTAAAGAGAGCCGTAGACGTGAGGTCTCCGAGAATGAAGTCCTTAGTGGACAGTTGAGGGGATTGGATCATCCCTGGACTTTCAGTCCTAAAGAGAGCCGTAGACGTGAGGTCTCTGAGAATGAAGTCCTTAGTGGACAGTTGAGGGGATTGGATCATTCCTGGACTTCAGTCCGAAAGAAGAGCCGTAGACGTATGTCTTCGAGAATGAGGGATTGGATCATTCCTGGACTTCAGTCCGAAAGAAGAGCCGTAGACGTATGTCTTCGAGAATGAGGGATTGGATCATTCCTGGACTTCAGTCCGAAAGAAGAGCCGTAGACGTATGTCTTCGAGAATGAGGGATTGGATCATTCCTGGACTTCAGTCCGAAAGAAGAGCCGTAGACGTATGTCTTCGATAATGAAGGGATTGGATCATTCCTGGACTTCAGTCCGAAAGAAGAGCCGTAGACGTATGTCTTCGATAATGAAGGGATTGGATCATTCCTGGACTTCAGTCCGAAAGAAGAGCCGTAGACGTATGTCTTCGATAATGAAGGGATTGGATCATTCCTGGACTTCAGTCCGAAAGAAGAGCCGTAGACGTATGTCTTCGATAATGAAGGGATTGGATCATTCCTGGACTTCAGTCCGAAAGAAGAGCCGTAGACGTATGTCTTCGATAATGAAGGGATTGGATCATTCCTGGACTTCAGTCCGAAAGAAGATCCGTAGACGTATGTCTTCGAGAATGAAGTCCTTGGTGGACGGTTGAGGATTAAGTCATCCTTGGACGTAGGTCCTAAAAGCACGGTGAAGGATTGGATCATCCTTGGACTTTAGTCCTATAAACTGAGTCGTAGACGTGAGGTCTCCGAGAACATGATAGAACTGGATCGTCCCTGGACTTCGGTTCAAAAGGTACATGACTGGTTTACATCATTTCTTGACGATGACGATGATCGTGTGATGACGATGCTGATGATCGTGTGATGACGATGTTGATGATCGTATGATGACGATGCTGATGATCGTATGATGACGATGCTGATGATCGTGTGACGATCGTGTGATGACGATGCTGATGATCGTGTGATGACGATGCTGATAATCGTGTGATGACGATGCTGATGATCGTGTGATGATGATGCCGATGATCATGTGATGACGATGCTGATGATCATATGATGACGATACTGATGATCGTGTGATGACGATGCTGATGATCATGAGATGACGATGCTGATGATCGTATGATGACGATGCTGATGATTGTGTGATGACGATGCCGATGATCGTGTGATGACGATGCTGATGATCGTGTGATGACGATGCTAATGATCGTATGACGATGCTGATGACGATGTTGATGTTCCAGTAACTAGTCAAGTTACTGATGATGATGAAATGAAGAAAGCTTCCGATGATATATAGATGATGTAGTAAATGACTCCTTGCTCCTACAGATGTTGTTATAATATCCTTCTCGTTAAGGGGGAGTGTTGAATATTGTAACTTCTAAGAATATTATAATTGTACATTATTTATTCCGGAGATGTTTCATTCCTCCGAGGTAATCCTACTATGTATCTGGAGATGTTTATTCCTCCAGGGTTTGATATTAACTAGGGTTATTAGACCCACCATGTGTGGGTCGGCCCTGTAGTTATATTTTAGGGGTTATTAGACTTCTCCAGGTGAGGTCATCCCCAACAGGTCTTTTAGTCAGTTGAGAGTCAAGTATAAATAGAGGAGGTGAACTCCTCATTAGAACACTCACTCACTTGTGGAAGAGTGCGCACTTGTCTGGGAGATCAGCTAAGGAGACAAAGGAAGGAGGAGCACATCTTGTATTTTGGTTGATTATTTTATTGAGGAAAGCTTTACTGGGTTTTCTACCCCATGAGGGTTTCCCAGGATATATTGTGTGTCTATCTTGTGATTATGCTTCTTTCAGTGATCTTGCTTGGTTATTTGGTTTAAACTTAACAATTATTATAATATTTATAAAAAAAGGCTCCTCCTCATGTGGTGGTTGAAAGGTTCATATAATTTTCTTATTTAAAAAAAGGTTTGGTTCAAAAGCGTTTTTTCTTTTAGTTTTTTCTATATAAAAACTTTTCGTAAAAGTTCTTTTCTAAAAACATTTAGGGGAGTGAAATGGAGAAATTATTAAAAGGAAGGATATTTTTTTAACAAATCCTTTGAAAGACTTTGCAACATCTATGGCTTCTAGTAGCAACAATCAGACTCAGGTTTCTTTTCTTATGGGGAAAAAGGACAATGATGTTTGGGCCACGAGGATGGCAGTTTATCTTAGATTAGAAAATGTGTGGGAATATCTCTTGCATGGTTTTTTCAAACAAGGAGATGATGCTTATTATCAAGCCCTATCAAACACAGAAAACTTGAAAAGGATATCCTTAGGATTCATAGGAAAAAGGATGTGAAGGCACTGCATCATATAATGAATGCATTTGATAACAACGTATTTCCAAACATATCATCTTCATTGCACACCAAAGCAACATGGGAAACATTCGAGACTAGTTCTAATGTGACTAATGCCTATGATAAGGAAAGACATAATGCTAATGTGACTAATACCTATGAGAACAAAGAAGATGTGTTATTTCTTACATTTCATGCTGCACATGAAATCCCAACGGGACTTTGGATTTTAGATAGTGGCTGCAGTAACCATATAATAGGTGATAGAGGTCTAATTGAAGACCTAGATGAATCGCTGAAGATAGAGGTCAAAGTTGGAACAGATGAGGTAGTTCCAGTTCTTGGAAAAGAAGTGGTCAACATTTTGAACAAACAAGGCCAACACAAGACAATCATAGATGTATATGATGCTCCATGTTTGAAGCACAATTTGCTTATCATTGGGAAACTTATTGAAAAGAAATACAAACTCATCTCTGATGGATCATATTGTGAAATATATGACAAACACATGAATAGAGAGTTGATAATCAAAGTACAAGTGACTACAAACATGATGTATCCACTAGTCATGAGTTGTAGCAACAAGGTAAGCTCTTTTACTCAAAAATCCACATGCATGGATTATTATTGGTTATGGCATTTCAGATATGGACATCTTCACTTTGATGGTCTAAAGTTGTTGCAGCAGAAAGAGATGGTAAGAGGATTACCCCCTATGAAGGACCGAGGAAACAATTGTGAGTGTTGCATCATTGCAAAGCAGCATAGGGATAGCTTCCCTAAAGGTATCTCTCGAAGGGCACATGCACCTCTAGAAATTATTCATACTGATCTATGTGGTCCAATGCAGACTTAGTCAATTGGTGGAAAGTATTATTTTCTTACATTCATTGATGATTTCGGTAGAAAAGAATCGGTATATTTTGTTCGTAATAAGTATGAAACTTTTGGAAAGTTCAAGGAATTTAAGGCTCTGGTTGAAAAACAGAGTGGTCATCAACTCAAAGTATTGAGATCATATGGAGGGGGAGAGCATGACTCAAAGGAATTTCATGATTACTGCAGATATCATGGAATCAAGAGAAAATTCACTATAAGATATGCACCTCGGAAAAATGGTGTTGCAGAACGCAAGAATAGAACCATCATGAATATGGTAAGGAGCATGCTGAAAGGAAGGAACTTGACCCATGATTTTTGGGGAGAGGCAGTGGCTTATGTTGTTCATGTGACGAGAATGTATTTAAAAAAAGTTGTGAACAATAGAGTACCATAAAAAGCATGGATAGGTATGATTTGTAATGTTTCTTGTTTACATGGGATAGCTCCGCAAGAAGTGTGGAAGCCGACAAGTGTGAAAGGGTCATTCCGCGAAAGAAGGATCATTCACGGTATTCACAGGAGAAAAAGAATTGATAGATTAGTTAAGTTGGTCATGTGGACCATTTTGTAATAGAATAGAAGCATATAAATAGAGTAGGATTGTAAGCCTAAGGGCATCGAAATCTTTGATGATGATCCTATCTTTTGCGTTTGGCATTATATTCGCAACATGATGTATTGACGGTTTCTGCGAGGTTAATTCCGCAGGTTTGGTGAATGAATGGATATGTTCAGTTATGATTATGTCGAATTTGTTGAGCTCTGTGAATGATAATTTAATAGTATGCTGTGTATGTCATAATCCCTAGTTAGTGTGAAGGTAATGTGTGCATGTCCTCTACATCACTGCGAAAACTTGGTTCTAGCAGCCCCCTTATCCATCTCGGGTGACATTGCACTTACTCTGCAAGTGTTGCTGGGAAGGGTTACACTGTTCTGGCCCACTGTATAAGGGATTTTGGCTTGATAGTTTGTTGGCAACAGTGCGAAGTGAACCCCTATCGACAGATGCTGTGTCAACAAATGGTTCCATTTTCGGGACCCTAAGGAAGAAAGAAAAAGAGGATATGTTATGGCATCGAACAAAACTAGAGATCCAAGAGTGGTTCAACAAGAAGGGGGAGGAATTCGTAGAAAG
Organism: Larix kaempferi; assembly: GCA_027924585.1. Lineage (NCBI taxonomy): Eukaryota > Viridiplantae > Streptophyta > Pinopsida > Pinales > Pinaceae > Larix > Larix kaempferi. The sequence continues at coordinate 4,219,841 of BSBM01001136.1, read as the reverse complement.
CGAGATCCTAAACAAATAGCGACTAGTTGGTTAGAAAGATACGTTTATTCAGCTATCCACGAAATCTTTTTCTGTGAATTCCCGATGTTATTGCATGAGTGGCTAGCACAACTAACATTCCGAAAGAACCACTTCTAGAAGACTGAACCTGATTATTGGACCCCGGAGTTGGTGTGATAGCTGAAACAATTCGCATAACAAGGTATTGTGAGCTGTTGATTTTTGGGTAGACAGTATCCTCGAAGGGTATGTGATTGAGTTCATGGTAGATACTATCAAGTCGTACAGTGATGCTGAAAGAAAATTCTTCAGAGGGCCAAGAGGAAGATTCTTGTCATTATTACAACTGTGGATTAAAATGCTTCTCCGTGAAAAAGGAATATTGAGGATGTCTTCTAACGAGTAGAAGAATCAGTGTGCGGAGGGAAAAGGTATCGCGTAAGTCCAAGTCTGACAGAAAGATGTGGTAGATGGACATGAGCGACGATGAATTTCTATGGGAAGCTGAAAAAGAGTGTGCTACCTTGAGGAGTGGAGTAATATTTCGGCATCTTGAGAAGAAGAGGAGGACTGAGAGAGAGTCTCCTGAGAGGACTGTAATAGAGAACTGTGAAATAGGACCACAAGGGAGGAAGCGACCTTATTGCGAATGAGATGTTGACAAGGATACCCCAGAGGCAGAGGGAGTTCAGATCGTAAGTTACCACGTACCTTCGACCCCGCACACTACTTTGAATTTTATAGGAAGAAATCCAAGCTACTCGCAGAGTTTCCCTATGTGCAGCGACAAGAGTAGCACTTCAGTGAACAACAATACTAGCAACGTTAGGATGGTAGACGAGGCAAATATGCCCACCTTTCAAGGGAATGGGACCAAGGATCCCGAATAGTATTGGGTTATATGCGAAGTAGTCTGGATCGTGAAGTAGGTTCAGGATGATGTTATAAATATGGGACAGCTAGCGATGACCCTTAGAGGCCGGGCGTCAGACTGGTACATGAATTTTGTAAGGGTTCCAGCGAGAACAACAGCCAAGACATTGGCACAGGTTAGAATGGCAATGATTGATGAATTTAAAAAACCAAAATCTGAGTCGCAATATGTCACTAACCTTAAGGATATTAAGCAATTCCCGAATGAGTCAGTATGGGAATTCGATCAGTGGTACAAGACGCTAATAGAAAAACTGAGTTTCCTGATAAATGAGCTGCAACACAAAGAATGGTTCATCGCAGGCCTGGTACCGCATATCTGAGGACCACTGATGCAACAAAAGGTTTCGACATAGGAATAAGTGTTAGAAATTGTGATGAAGCTGGAGGCTTCACTAATGGGCAAAGTGGGGATGGAAATGGATATAGACCAGGCACAGTTGGCCAACTTAACACTTCAATTAAAGGATTTTAGGAAGGGAAAGGAAATCCATGGAGACATATGGTGCACTAGATGCAGAAGTGAGGGGCACCATAAGGGAAATTGCCCAAAATTCCGTGAGTATTTGCAGTCGAGGGCACCAAACCCCCTTCGTTAAGGAGGCATGACATGGTGTACTGTATGTCAGACTAGAGGGCATCGACTGGAGGAATGTGTATATCTACAAAATATGGTATCAAAGCCAGCAAACTTATACTGTAAGTTTTGTCGATCGGTTGGCTATAACGAGATGGACTACAGGGCCTATGACTTGCTGCAAGATAGAATAGCTGACACGTATTTTATGAAGGGAGAGGAACCACCGATGGTGCAATATAAATCACAGTATAGTCAAGCACAGTTTAACCAACCACAACAATACGACCAGGGGCAATACGGGCAGCCTAGTATGGGAACCGGCAGTATCCACCACCGTTGTATGGCCAGTCGTAGTATGGGAAGGAACAATATTAGCAACTGCAATACGGGAAACCACAGTCTCAACCATATGGACCACCAGGCAAAGGTTTTAGGGGAGGATTCGACAAAGGTCGAGGCACCAGTATGGGTAAAAGAAAATAAAAGTACAACAGAAAGAAAAAAAAATGTAGAATGGGTAAAAGCAATAAAATTATAAGAAAACAGAAAACAAAAAGAGTGCATGGAGTGGAAAAGGATGGCTTGGGTGGTGCTAGAATGTTTCTCAAAATCTAATGTGACCATAATCTCAATTTATGGATGAGACTTGTCCCATCCTCTAATAGAAAAGATTAGAATATATCTCTTTGGGGTCTACTTTGGTTTTCCCATTGGAGAGGCTTATGAAACATCAATATTGTTGGTGTTCCAATATAATCATTGATTGGGTGATTGGAAGATCGTCTCTTAGAATTTTTTGTCTAGAGCATTGGATCTATAGAACTCGTTCATTGCTCAACTCCTTCCCTCTTATTTATTTTGAACACATCTCCAAGGAACTAAATGGAAGAGCTAACTTCTTATCTAAATTGGCCATTGGGCCTATGGATGGCTCTATCCATTATAATGAATTCCTTGAGGATCAACTGCTGGACTCTGGTTCACTTTGTCTCCTTTAAATTTCCTCTGCTATAGGATGTTGTATTATGTTGTAGTTGGTTTTTGTATCTTGTTGATATTACTTAGTCTTGTTGATGTATTTGTAACTTTGGAAGATATTCACTTGTATATTGTATGTATTACATTTGTACTTTATTGTATCCCCAAAGGAGATGTATTATTCCTATGATTGGAAGTGTCGTCATTTGTATTTGCAAGTGTCGCAAGTTATATTGTAAGTGTCGTAACTTATACTTGATGGGTTATTAGATCACCTTGGTGGGCTCGGTCCTGTATGAGACTCGTCATTTGTATTTGCAAGTGTCGCAAGTTATATTGTAAGTGTCGTAACTTATACTTGATGGGTTATTAGATCACCTTGGTGGGCTTGATGGGTTATTAGACCTCCCTAGTGGGGTCGGACCAGTGACAAGCGGTAATGGGTTATTAGACTCTCCTAAGGGAGGTCAGCCCAGTTAGAGTAAAAGGAAAGTAAAGGTAAAGTATAGATAGAGAGGAACACCTCTCTATTTATCCATTCACACACTCACTCACTTCGCATTAGTGAGAGAGAGGAGGAGTGTGCCCAAGTGTAGGAGGAGAAGCTGCTAGGAGACTATCTCTATATTTTGGGGTTTGATATTTGTGATCTTCTTATTGGTGCTCATTCTATCTCTGAAGAAGTTGCGGGGTTTTTCACCTTCTTGGTTTTCCCCGGTGAAATACTTTGTGTCTCTTGTCTCTTATGTTTGATATGCTATACATATTGTTCTCTTAGTTAATATCCTAGATCATATTGAATTAAGTAATGAAAAACTAACATGGTATTAGATCTATCCTAAAGGAAGGCATTGTATGGCATTTACAACACTTGTTGCACTTGCGAAAAATTGGAAGCTAGGGCTTGATATAGTAAAAACTAGCTATCATGGAACTTTCGCTATAAATAGGTTTTGGAAAAGGTTAAGGGTCTGAATTTTTTATAGGATGAATATCAGACACATATGTACCCTATGTAAAAATTTCAACCTCACATTCATTGTACTTTGTTAGATATAATCCGTACAAGTTAGGGTTTCTACCTCTTCCAGAATGCAGCCCTAAACTAGTGACCTAGGGACAGAGGTAATATCTTGGGCTAGGAAATACAAATGAAATTCAGTAAAAAGTGATAGTTAGGGAATAGATTGTAGTTTCAGAGGTCCTATTTGTAGAGGCCGAAGTTGAAATAGTGAGACGTGGCACTCCGTACAAGTTCACTATGCTATTTCACCCCATAAATAGGTCATGTTGCGACACTTAGCATATCTCTCTCATGGAGAATCCATTGAAGCCCAGATATATGGGGTTGAAAACATGACAAGTTAGTAGACCACAGGATGACATTTCAAACCCCGAGGATACGAAATTTTAGATATAAATCAGAAACAATATGGCATATATTTATATCAAAACAGAATTTGATTCTGAGCACTTTCATTTTTGGCTTGTCACTGCTGCGGGAAATTAGGGCTTTTGAAAGAAGTGAAATTTTTGAGTGCTCTCAGCATAGGATTGATCTCCTCAACAAAATTGAAATTTAGAGACCAAGATCAAATTTTTTGGTTGGGTAGAACCCCGGGATCCATCAAACCCTAGTTCGGGTTTTGGACCAGAAAACCAGATTTTGATAGAAATTGCAAATCTGAAATTCATAGGTCATTTTTGAAGGGTCAATTTTTGAACTTTTTAAAATCTGAGCACACTAGTTTACTCGCCTCAGTGAAATGCATCTCCTTGTCTAGACAAAATTTTGAAATTCCAAGTTTGGATTTTTAAGGTTTCTCTGCCAAACCCTAGCCAGCTCTAGATCTAGTTTCAACAAATCAAAGTGGATTGGGTTAATACTAGAAGAGAATGAATTGGACACCTACATAAGTGAAGAAGCTCTAGTTCCAAAGGGAGGTTAGGCTAAGGCCTTACATAATAAGACTACAAGCAATCCCGATAGGTATGACTTGAGGAGATACAGGTATGTTTTGAAATATGTTCATGATTAAGCTTGTCTTCATATTATTGAGGTTAGTACAATCTTGATTAATTTTAGACTTGTCTTATCACGTTAGTAAAAGTATGAATGCATGTGAATGATAGAAGACATTCATTGATTAGGGTTATGACACTTATGATTGTAGTAATGCACTGTGGTTTTATATGAGGATGATGTTGTCCGCTAACATGAAAGGTACATCAAGAAAGACAAATCAAGTTCTAGATCAAGAACATATGACCATGGTGACATGAAGACAAAGACTCATCCATAGGCATTGATCACATAAAATCTCTACTTATGAGGTCTGTATAATTTGGTTCTACAATGCTTAACTTATGAGATATGCAAGTTACTAGCACAAGGTGTCTAAATCATTGAAGAGAACAAAGAAGACATTGTTTGGGTATGTTAGACATAACTAGCAAACATGATAATCCAGGTATGTTTTTCCTATATGAAATTAGAATCCTACCTTGTGTTAGGATCTTATATAAGTATATTTTTTGTATGATTGATAATGATTATTCACGAAGTTACAAGTTTGAGTAATCATGGTTTTATGCATATTATGCTTCTTACTTTGATTGATGATATGATAAACCAAAAGACCCCTATGGTCAAATAAGAATATGCATGAGTAAAAGAAGTCATCCCTGAAACCTTGAAATACTGACGCTTGTGATAAATTACCTGTGTATGAAATGACCATGACCATACATGTTTAAGATTATTTAGAATCATAATGTTTTTATAGTATTGAGATTATACTAATGAATGTATGACTATGTATGAGGTCTTGAGGATGACACAATGATGACACTAGTGCACACTTAAGCATGCATAGTGGTCCAGGATGGATATAAGTTCAAGGACAGATAATCCAGGAAGCAAAGATCAAGAGGGAGCACACTCCGTTATTTTTTGCAAGGAAGCAAAGATTGAGAGGGAGTCCACCCAACAACCAAACAAAGCTAATTATTTGAATGATCACTTCTTGTATATATTATTACTTAAATGATGTTGTTAAGTCATGTACATACTTATGTTCCTATATTTAGGATGTATATAATGCATTTTAGAAAAGTTGCATTAATGAACAAGATACTACTAATATAGTAATAGGTAAGTGGCCTATGCTACTGTACAAAATTCCATTGCTACTTATCTAGAATGAAACCTCTTTGTTGACATGTTGGGAGTAGTGCACACTCTTAACAATGTTTTAGTAGAGATGGAAGGAATCTAGAAAGTTACTATATGAATACGAGATATGGATGAATGTTGTATTGAAGCATTGGCTAAGATAATTGCATGACTATATGACATATGTCTTTATCTGTAAGAATTTATTCTGAAAAAATATGAGAAGTTTCTAATCATGCAATTGAATTTGACTTGTAGGAAAGATCATGTATAATGACCTACAAAACGACAATGACATTTATTCCAGCAATGAAGTTCAAGAAAACTACCTAATGAAGATATTGAAGAATCTGAAGTTCGTAGGATCAGGGATGTAGTAGTGAAAGGATGCCATGATCAAGGAGTACCAGTTGATCATGAAGAATGGTGTATGGGATGTGGTCCCAAAACCAGAAGGGAAGTATGTTTTAACTTCCAAGTGAGATCAAGCATGCTGTAGATGGTAGCATAGAGAAACACAAGGCAAGCTTTGTAGCTCGTGGATTCTCCGAGAAAGAAGGGATATATTATGAAGAAAATTTTGCACCTGTAGCCAAATACACTTCCATCAAAAGAGTACTTGATCTGGTTGTAGTGATGAAGTGGAAGATACACCAGATGGATGTCAAGACAACTTTCTTGAATGGTGTAGTTGAAGAGGAAGGGTATGTGGAGCAGCCACTCGGTTTTGAGACACATGACAGGGAGTCATATGTGTGCAAATTAAAAAAAGTCTTGTATGGCTTGAAACAAGCACCCAGGACATGGTATGGCAGGATAGACAACTTCCTGAACAGTTTGGGCTTTACCAAGAGTAAAGCGGATTCCAACCTTTACTACAAGGTTGAGGAAGGAAATCTAGTGATAATCCTACTGTATGTGGATGACCTGTTTGTGATAGGTGAGGATAGGTTTATTTCTGAAATGAAGAGGAAGCTTGCTGCCGATTTTGAGATGAAGGACTTGGGTATGATGCATTACATTCTAGGTATGGAGGTGTGGCAGAGAGCAGATGGAATCTTCCGTAGACAAGGGAAGTATGCAGTAGAGATCCTGAATCGGTTCCATATGATGGACTGCAAGGCCATAACCACACCTATGGCGTTGAACCTGAATATATTGAGTGATGCTTCATCATAGTCGATTGATGCCACAATGTATCGTCATATGATTGGGTCCTTGATGTACCTGACAAACACGAGACCCGATATTTATTTTGATGTGAACACCTTGAAACAGTTCCTAACAGATCCTAGACATGTTCACTTGATTGTTGTCAAGCATATTCTGAGGTACCTGAAGGGTACGATTGATTATGGGCTCAAGTATGATGCAAATCAAAAGGTTAACCTGGAGGGTTATGTTGATTCAGATTGGGTAGGTAGTGCTGCAGATAGGAATAACACTTCGGGGTGCTGCTTCAGTATGGGATCAAATGTGATCTCTTCGTTTAGGAGGAAGCAATCTTGTGTAGGACTGAGTACAGTCGAAGTAGAGTATGTCACAGCTTGCTCGGCTAGTTCCAAGGAAGTATGGCTAAGGAAGCTACTGTCAGACTTATCTGATCTCCAGTTTGATGCTACTTGTATCTTTTGTGACAACCATAGTGGTGTGAAGTTGTCATAGAACCCAGTGTTCCATGACAAGTCGAAGCATATCGAGTTCAAATATCACTATATTAGGGATATTGTGCAGAGAGGAGCGGTAAAGCTCCTGTATGTTGCGACAAATGAACAAATAGCAGATGTGTTGACCAAACCACTAGCCAGAGTGAAGTTCGAGTACTTCAGAGAGAGGCTTGGTGTTCTCCAAATTGAAAATACTTCCAGGAGGAAGTGATGCGACACAAATGCGAGAGCCATTCCTAACATGGTGGTAGGAGGATCCTTCCCATGGCTGCGGATGTAAGTGTTGTGTGATGAGCATCAAGATGATGCTCAGAATGATGTTCTATATGATGATGATCAGTATGATCAAGTGATGATGTGCATCTGGGTGATGCTCTGTATGATGACCAGGATGATCATGTGATGATGATATGCATCAGGATGATGCTATGTATGATTCTAATCAGGATGATCATGTGATGATATGCATCAGGATGATGCTATGTATGATGATGACCAAGATGATCATGTGATGCTGATGTGCATTAGGATGATGCACTATATGATTATGATCAGTATGATCATGAGCAGCAGGATGATGCTCCATGAGAAGATGATCAGTGTGATCATGAGTATTAGGATGATACTCTGTGGCCATGGAAAGGTTGTGCAATAGCATGTAATCATCCATGGGAGATCCTATAGGTTGAGAATTAAGCTCTTAATCATCCCTGGCATGCTCTTCGAGGTTTTGCTTGGTAGCATGTAATCATCCCTGGGAGATCCTATAGGTTGAGCAGTAAGCTCGTAATCAGCCCTAGGATTCTCTTCGAGGTTTTGCTCAGTCAAATGTAATCAGTCATAGGAGATCCTATAGGTTGAGCAGTAAGCTCGTAATCAGCCCCGAGATGCTCTTCGAGGTTTTGTGAGGTCACATGTAATCAGCCCTGGGAGATCCTATAGGCTAAGCAGTAAGCTCGTAATCGGCCTTGGGATGCTCTTCGAGGTTTTGTGAGTTCAAATGTAATAGCTCCCTGGGAGATCCTATAGGTTGAGCAGTAATCTTGTAATCAGTCCTGGGATGCTCTTTCGAGGTTTTGTTGACACACATAATCAACCCTGAGACTCCACAGGATGGCCCGCTCGCAAAGATGATGAAGATGTATAGGAGGCTAGGCCTACATCCAGCATGAAAAAGGGTTGGCTTTGTAGAACTTCCTATGATGAGAGGAATTGAGAGATAGCACCAGTGATTGAGATGAAGAGTACAGTAGTAGTGACGATGATGCTCCGTGATCCAGTGACGATGATCCAACTCTAGTATTGAAGACTCTTGCCTATTTGTATTGATGACCTGTGTCAAGCACGTGTCAAGAGAATACCTTCCTAGTTAAGAGGGAGTGTTGCTCTATTTGTAACTTTGGAAGATATTCACTTGTATATTGTATTTATTACATTTGTACTTTATTATATCCCCAACGGAGATGTATTATTCCTCTGATTGGAAGTGTCGTCATTTGTAATTGTAAGTGTCGCAAGTTATATTAAGAGTGTCGTAACTTATACTTGATGGGTTATTAGACCACCCTAGTGGGGTCGGGCTAGTGACAAGTGGCAATAGGTTATTAGACTCTCCTAAGGGATTTCGGCCCAGTTAGAGTAAAAGGAAAGTAAAGGTAAAGTATAAATATAGAGGAGAACCTCTCTATTTATCCATTCACACACTCACTCACTTCACATTAGTGAGAGAGAGGAGGAGTGCGTACAAGTGGAGGAGGATAAGTCGCTAGGAGACTATCTCTATCTTTTGGGGTTTGATCTTTGTGATCTTTATATTGGTGCTCATTCTATCTCTGAGGAATTTGCAGGGTTTTTCACCTTCTTGGTTTTCCCCGGTGAAATACTTTATGTCTCCTATCTCTTATGTTTGATATGTTGTACATGTTGTTCTCTCAGTTAAGATCCTAGGTCATATTGAATTAAGTAATGAAAAACTAACAAGTCTTTAGATTGACTTCAGATGCCCAAAATACCCTTTTGATTAAGGGATTAAATTTGTATTTCCACCCTGGTTATGAATATTCTTATCTATGTAACATTGATTTCAATCTATGAATAACAAGTTACAGTTTTTCAGTTTTGAAAAAAAAAAACTAAAATAAAATAAAAAATAATTAAAAAAAGTAAATGATGTTAGAAATAGTAATTACTCTCGCTAGATTTAGCTTTAGGTTTAGTTCTATTTTAGATGTTCAGTTTAATTAAGTTAATAAATTATGCAAGAGCATAAAGAATGCATGCGAAATCTAGGTCGGGTTTTTATGTTTTCCATAGGTTTTTAAATACACCTTCAACCTCTCACTCTAATAGTGAATTAGCTCTTCCATTTATCAATAAGCATTGAAGAGCCATAACTCATTGTGCATAATATTTGTGTTTAATTCTACTTCCAACCTTCACATTGGTATCAGAGCAAGGAAGAAGATCGATTAGAGCAAGGAAGATGATCGATTGAAGAAAAGAAGAAAATCTTGTGAGTGCAAGAGAAGTCGTAACTTCGAATAAGTTTGTTGAAAATTTTCATGCCCATCTCTTGTAAGAAGGCATGATAGTCTCGGGAAAACATTCAAAATAAAATTTTTGAAATTTTTTTCTTATCTTGGTAGTATTCACAGCAGTGACAATTCTCTATATTTTTGTTCCCTTGCAATAGCACATGGAGCGATCATTTTTTGGATTTTCGCGTGGAAGCCTCCACGAGAGACGCGAAAACAATAAGTTTGAAATCACGTGATTTTTTTTAGCAAAAGTTTCGTCATGGTATGCCTTGAGAGGATTGTGAAGGATTATTATAATATTTATAAAAAAAATGCTCCGCCTCATGTGGTGGTTGAAAGGTTCATATAATTTTTTTATTTAAAAAAGGTTTGGTTTAAAAGCGATTTTTTTGTTTGTTTTTTCTATATGAATTTTTTTCATAAAAGTTCTTTTGTAAAAACTTTTAGGGGAATGAAGTGGAGAAATTATTAAAAGGAAGGATATTTTTTTAACAAATCTATTGAAAGACTTTGCAACATCTATGCCTTCTAGTAGCAGCAATTAGTCTCAAGTTTCTTCTCTGACTGGGAAAAAGGACAATGACGTTTGGGACATGAGGATGGCAGTTTATCTCAGATTAGAAAATGTGTGGGAATATATCATGCATGGCTATTCCGACCTAGGAGATGATGCATATTATCAAGCCCTATCAAACACATAAATGATAAAGGATATCCTTAGGATTCATAGGAAGAAGGACGTGAAGGCACTGCATCACATAATGAACACATTGGATAACAATGTATTTCCAAAGATATCATCTTCATTTCATGCCAAAGCAACATGGGAAACATTGGAGACCAATTGTCAAGGTGATTGTAAGGTACTAATTGGTAAAATCCAAAACCTAAGAAGATATTTTGAATATTTGAAGATCAAAGAATGAGACACAGTGGATTCTTTCATGACCCAAGTCATGGGGATTTTGAATCAGTTGAATACCTATTGTGAAAAGATTGAATATAAAAGGATGGTTCAAAGGGTTTTGAGATCCTTACCCAACAAATTTGATCTGAAAGTTGCAACAGTTGAAGAAGCAAAGGATATGAGCACTCTCTCTATAGATGAGTTGACTGAAACAATGCTATCATATGAATCTAGAATCAAATCGAATGAAGAGTCCTCTCTAGAGAATGCTTTCAAAGCACAAGTCTCATTCTCAAAAGGCAAAGGAAGAGGAAAAATAAGTGTAGGACAAGAGGAAGAGGTAGAGGTGGCCGAAGCAATGGAAAGGAAGATCAAGATCACTATCATAATCATGAAGGAAGGAACTGCGACAAAAAGAGGTCAAATAAATATAATTTTAAGTGTTGTTATTGTAATAAATTTAGCCATTATGCTAATGAATGTAAAAAGAAAAAGCATGATAAGGAAAAACATAATGCTAATGTGACTAATACCTATGAGAACAAAGAAGATGTGTTATTTCTTACATTTCATGCTACACATGAAATCCCAAAGGGACTTTGGATTTTAGATAGTGGCTGCAGTAACCATATAATAGGTGATAGAGGTCTAATTGAAGACCTAGATGAATCGATGAAGATAGAGGTCAAAGTTGGCACAGATGAGGTAGTTCCAATTCTTTGAAAAGGAGTGGTCAACATTTTGACCAAACAAGGCCAACACAAGACAATCACAGATGTATATTATGCTCCAAGATTGAAGCATAATCTGCTTATCATTGGGAAAATTATTGAAAGGAAATACAAACTCGTCTCTGATGGATCATATTGTGAAATATATGACAAACACATGAATAGAGAGTTGATCATCAAATTACAAGTGACTACGAACATGATGTATCCACTAGTCATGAGTTGTAGCAACAAGGTAAGCTATTTTACTCAAAAATCCACATGCATTGAAGATTATTGGTTATGGCATTTCAAATATGGAGGGGGAGGGTATGAATCACAGGAATTTCATGATTACTGCAAATATCATGGAATCAAGAGGAAATTAACTACAAGATATGCACCTCAGTAAAATGGTGTTGCAGAATGCAAGAATAGAACCATCATGAATTTGGCAAGGAGCGTGCTGAAAGGAAGGAACTTGACCCATGATTTTTGGGGAGAGGCGGTGGCTTGTGCTATTCATGTGATGAGCATATATTTAACAAAAGTTGTGAACAACAGAGTACCAAAGGAAGAATGGATAGGTATGAGTTGTAATGTTTCTTGTTGGCACGGGATAGATCCACAGGAAGTACGGAAGTCGACAGGTGCGAAAGGGTCATTCTGCGAAAGAAGGATCATTTGCAGTATTCACGGGAGCACAAGAATTGATAGATTAGTTAGGTTGGTCATGTGTACTATTTTGTAATAGAATAGAAGTAGATAAACATAGTAGGATTGTAAGCCTAAGGGCATCGAAATCTTGGATGATGATCCTATCTTTTGGGTTTGGCTTTGTATTCGCAACATGATTTATTGACTATTTCTGCGAGGTTAATTTTGCAGGTTTGGTGAATGAATGGAGATGTTCAGTTATGATTATGTCGAATCTGTTGAGCTCTGCGAATGAATTAAGATGTGAATGATAAGTTAATAGTATGATGTGTATGTCATAATCTCTGGTTAGTGCGAAGGTAATGTGTGCATATCCTCTACATCACTGCAAAAACTTGGTTCTAGCAACCCCCTTATCCATCTCGGGTGAGACTGCACTTGCTCCACAATTGTTGCTGGGAAGGGTTACACCTTTCCAGGCCAGTGTATAAGGGAGTTTGGGTTGATAGTTTGTTGACAACAGTGTGAAGTGAACCCCTATCAATAGACGCTGTGTCAACAAACGGTTTCGTTATCGGGACCCTAAAGAAGAAAAAAAGAGGATATGTTATGGGATCCAACAAAACCAGAGACCCAAGAGTGGTTCGACAAGAAGGTGGAGGAATTCGCAGAAAGTGAGAATCAAGATCCTAAACAGATAACAACCAGTTGGTTAGAAAAATACATTTATTCAAATATCCATGAAATCTTTTTTCTGTGAATTCCCAGTGTTATTACATGAGTGGCTAGCACAACTAACGTTCCGAAAGAACCACTGCTAGAAGACTAAGCCTGATTGTTGGACCCCAGAGTTAGTGCGACAGCTGAAACAAGTCAATAACAAGGTATCGCGAGCTGTTGATTTTTGGGTAGATAGTATCCTCAAAGGTTACGTGACTGATTTCACAGTAGATTCTATCAAGTCGTATAGTGATGTCGAAAAAAAATTCTTCAGAGGGCAAAGAGGAGGATTCTTGTCATCATTAAAACTATGGATTAAAATGCTTCTTTGCGAAAAAGGAATATGGAGCATGTCTTCTGATGAGTAGAAGAATCGGTGTGCGGAGGGCGAAGATATCGCGTAAGTGCAAGTTTGACAGAAATATGTGGTAGATGGACATGAGAGACGATGAATTTCTAAGGGAGGCTGACGAAGAGTGTGGTACCTCGAGGAGTGGAGCAATATTTCAGCATCCTGAGAAGAAGAGGACTGAGAGAGAGTCTCCTGAGAGGACCAAAAAAGAGAACTACGAAACAGGACCACAAGGGAGGAAGCGAACTTATTGCAAAGGAGACGTCAACCAGGCTACCCTAGAGGCAGAGGGAGGTTAGATCATAAGTTACCATGTACCTTCGACCTCACACACTACTCTGAATTTTATAGGAAGAAATCCAAACTACTCACAAATTTTCCCTATGTGCACTGGCAAGAGTAGCGCTTCAGTGAACAACAATAGAAGCAACGTTAGAATGGCAGACGAGGAAAAGATGCCAAACATTGAGGGGAATGGGATCGAGGATCCTGATCAGTATTGGTTTATATGCGAAGTAGTCTGGACCATGAAGCAAGTTCAGGATGACGCTATAAATATGGGACAACTAGCAACAACCATTAGGGGCTGACGTTAGACTAGTACATGAAGTTTGTAAGGGTTCTAGCGGGAACAACATCTAAGACATTGGCGAAGGATAGAATGACGATGATTGAGGTATTTGAAAAACCAAAATCTGAGTCCCAATATGTCACTGAGCTTAAGGAGATTAAGTAATTCTCGAATGAGTCAATATGGGAATTCGATCAGCGGTACAAGATGCTGATAGAAAAAGTGAGTTTCCCGATAAATGAGCTACAACACAAAGAATGGTTCATCGCAGGCCTGGTACTGCATATCCGAGGACCACTGATGCAACAAAAGGTTGCGACACAGGTAGAAGCGTTAGAAATTGCGATGAAGCTAGAGGCTTCACCAATCGGCGAAGTGGGGATGGGAATGGATAGGGTCAGGCACAGTTGGCCAACTTAACACTTCAATTGTAGGATTTTAAGAAGGGAAAGGAAATATGTGGAGACATATGGTGCACCAAATGCAGAAGTAAGGGTCACCATAAGGACAATTGCCCAAAATTTTGTGAGTATTTGCAGTTGGGGGCACCAAACCCCCTTCGTCAAGGAGGCATGCCATGGTGTACTGTCTATTAGACTAGAGGGCATCGACTGGAGGAATGTGTATATCTACAAAAGATGGTGTTAAATCCAGCAAACTTATACTACAAGTTTTTTTGATTGGTTGGCCAGGACGAGAAGGACTGCAGGGCCTATGATCTGCTATAAGATCGAACAGCTGACACGTATTTTATGAAGGGAGAGGAACCATCGATGGTGCAGCAACAATCAAAGTATAGTCAAGCGTAGTTTAACCAACCACAACAATATGACCAAGGGAAATATGAGAAGCCATAGTATGGGCACCCGCAGTATACACCACCGCCGTATGGCTAGCTACAGTATGTGTAGCAATAATATCAGCAACCGCAATACAGGAAACCATAGTATCAACCATATGGACCACCACGTGGAGTTTTCAGGGGAGGATTCCGTAGAGGTCGAGGTGCTAGTATGGGACGCAGAGGAGCTGCTGGATGGGGAAGAGGACCAATCATCTGTTACAATTACAGACACTAGGGGCACTACTAGTGGGATTGTCCGTGGATTGTCCAAACCCTATGCCACAGTGTACATACTGCAGTGTTGTAGATCATAGTATGGAAGACTGCCCTTAGCTTATTGCAAAATGGAAAAATAAGCATCCACCACAAAACCAAAACCCAAATAATCTGAATGCACCAACTATTCTATAGATGATTTCAATAGAAGCCAAAGGTAACCACGCAACAGTCAGGATAGTGACATAAGGAGGGGCGGAAACAGGTGGCATTAATCCACACACCAATGTCAGACCAACACAAACAAAACGGAAGCAAGTCATTGTTGGCACAAAAGTGGAAAAGGACATCTTTTTGAAGGCATAGGATGCAATGAGGAATAAGAGACAGGTACCTCTTTGAGAAGAAATCTATGACATGCCACCGATGTTCGACTCGACGAAGTCGCAAAGGAAGGAAAACACTCTAACAACCTTCGTGGGGAGTTTCCTAGATTTGGCAAAGGACCCAGCTGTGTTGGAAGAGATAGATAGTTTACCACAACGACGAGGAGGTGCACAACTGGAACAAAGAGTTAATTGCATGCATAAAAGAAAGCAAGGTGGGGATATGCAGATGTTAGCACAGATTGGAGAATTGATGTCGACTCCATCATTCTGGATTTGGGTTCGGACATGAATATCCTGACTAAACAGACATGGGAGATAATGGGGAAGCCATGGATGAGCTGGTCACCAATAAAGCTATGACTGGAGAACCAAAGAAAGGTCACCCCGCTCGGTCAGGTATGTCAATTTTTGATTGAAATTGAAGGGCTCAGAATGTATGCTGATTTCGATGTCATTAAAATTGTGGATAACATCAGTCCCTATCTAGTACTGCTTAGGATAGACTGGGCCATGTAGAATCAAATAATTATCAACTTTAAGAAAAGGATAATGTCATTTGAGAATCAGGAAATAAGGGTTATCGCACCACCGGATCTTGCGGAAGGGCTGTGCTGTACGGAGCCAGCCAGAGATGAGTTTACAGAAGGATGGGACAATTTGTATAACATTTATGAGGATTATGTTAATCCTACCATGAATAGAGAACTAGGATGGCGTAGTGACAGCTCCGCATCCTCTGATTTAGATTAGGCCCTTGAGAATTGGCAGAATCGGTTGCATGAAGTGTCCTTTCGAATATGCGCACGGATAACACAGTCCCTACGAAGGGTAGCCACGGAGGAGTATGTGTTACCTACCTATGCGGGGTTTCTGAACTTAGGTACGTTTCTCACCGAATTTGAGGAAAACGTGGCAGAACCACAAGGTCTCCTAGCATTGGAGAAAGCCCTGAAGGCTACCCTTGCGCAATGGTGGGCACCGTATAAATAAAACATCACATCTTGGCCAATATGTCGATGCCTAATGGAGGTTTGGTTCAACGAAGCTGCGGAAGACGACCATATGAGATATGATGGACGTGGATACTCGAAGGCACATATGAATGCATGTCAACATCAATGGGGATCGAGAGCACGACAAGAGTGGGTACATGCATTCGTACACACGTTAGATGAGGTACCGTGGAGCTGGTATGTTGCAACAGAACTGCGACATGGGATGAAATCTTGGGAATAGCTTACCATTGGCTTCAGCAAATCGTTCTCATTCTTAGACGAAAATATCTTCATCCACACCGCACTGCAGGAAATCCATGGAAAAATATTTGAAGTAGCACCGACTGGACAACCAATGGCACTCCAATGGACTACGACACCAAAAATGTTGATGGAGTGTTACAACGTCACTCGAGAGCTCGGAGATGATGGTGACCCCAGGGCAACGTATGTACATGGTATGTACTAGAGTCGGAGGGTAGTCGTAGTGTTGTGGCACCAAATATACCGTCGGACAAATTTCAACAACCATTAAATATCAAGAAGGTGAACCTTGGGTCGGAGGAAAACCCGAAGTTCACAAGCATAGCTGACTACTGGGACGAGTCAACCATTGCAAAGATGACTGACTTACTGCATGAGTTTCAGGATTTGTTTCCAACGAAATTCTCAGAGAGGAAGGGAATTTCTAAAGACTTAGGGGAAATGAGGATCCCCCTGAAACCTGATGCAAAACCGATTAAGTAGTGGTCATATTGATTGAACCAGAGATACAAGGAACAAGTGCAAGCCAAAACTGAAAGAATGCTACAGGTAGGCATTATAGAACTAGTGGATGAATCAGTCCAATGGTTGTCCAGGACAGGTAAACCGACGAAGTATGAATATGTGTCGACCTAAGAAAATTGAATGATTCATGCCTACATGATCCATTCTTGACCCCATTTACGGATGAAGTGCTCGAAGGAGTAGGAGTTCAGGAGATATATTCCTTTACAGATGGATTTTCGGGCTACCACAAAATCAAGATTGCGAAAGAAGATCGACAAAAGACTACCTTCATCACAGAGTGGGGATGCTTTCAGTACACGGTGATGCCATTTGGATTAAAGAATGCTCCCGCAATATTTTCCAGAATAGGTGTAGCATCCTTCAAAGATTATATTCATAAGTTCCTCGCTGTCTACATGGATGATTGGATAGTATATGGGTTAGTCAAGGATCATGTCACTAACTTAAGACTCATGCTAGAATGCTGTCGATAGCACCAAATTTCCGTGAACCTTAAGAAGTGTATCTTTTGTGCTCCGTTCGGCATTCTATTAGGACACATTGTCTATAGAGAAGGAATGTTGGTATATCTGGTGAAGATTGCCATCATTGTCAACCTCCCACCACCAACGATGGCTAAACAACTATGAGCGACATTGGGACACACAGGTTACTATAGGAAATTCATCCAAGGATATGCAGCTATCACATCACCCATGGAGAAGTTACTAAAGCAAGATGCTAAGTTTGAATGGACTAAGGAATGCTAGAAAAGCTTGGACATATTGAAAGAGAAGATGGTCGCAGCACCAATCCTCACATTTCTAGATTGGATGAAGGAATTTCACGTACACGTTGATGCGTCGTCAGTCACACTTGGCTTCATCTTGACCCAACCAGGAACCGACAACATTGACCACTCGATAGCATTCGCAAGTAGAAAACTGTCTACTGCGGAGAGGAACTATACAACCACCAAGCAGGAAGGGCTAGCGATCATCTATACTTTGCAAAAATTTTGGCATTACCTCTTAGGGGCCACTTCAATATGTTCACAGATCATTCTATGCTGAAATACTTGGTGAACAAGCCTGTATTGGGGGGAAGATATGCTGTTGGCTATTGTTGTTTTAGGAGTTTGATTTTGAGATTATCTAAAGCTGGGACGATTGAACATGGGACTTTATGTTGGAGCATAGGCCGCAGCTATGGTAAAGCTGCCAAGTTTTGGGAAAAAGAACTAAGTTTGAAGGAAAAGTGCTAATTTTGAGGAAAAGCACCATTTTTGGCGAAAATGAACATTGCGTGGTACGGCGCTAAATGGACGAGCTCACCGAAGAGTGCGGGCCGAAAATCGTAGAGATCGCGCGCACAAGCCAAAGAAGAGTAAATGTGGCCGAGTAGAAAGCTCAACCACCACAATAAATGAAGCGGCATAATAGAGGGCTCAGCTACCCTCATTAAGGCAAAGTATAGGAGTTATGGTTACTCGGACCAAGGAAGAGCAACGGGACGAAGCATTGAAGGCAAAGGACAAGGAGCAAAGAACGAAGAAGTGGGACCCATACCCACGATCTGCGCTGGAAATCATGGAGCCTCCAAGAAGCTGCAACGCGACTGCAAGAGGCGTCTAAAGTACACCTAGCCGTGTCAGTGGTTAGGGTTTTTAGGGATCATTGTTGGGGAAAGGCCCACAGTTTTGTAAAGGTGCGACCCTTAGGGCCACCTATATATATGTGTAATTGTAAAGGGAAAAAGGTTAGATGGGTTAGATAGCTTGGTTAGAAGGGTTAAAGAGTTAAAGAATTGGATAGCCGTAGAGCTAGTCACGGAGTTTACATATAGTCTAAGTTGATGTCTGAGTCATTGTAATCTCTGTAGAAGAAGAGAATAGATCTAAGAGAAGGGCTCCCAGCTGTGTGCATGGAGTTTCCCAGAAAGATCTAAGGTTGCAGTTGTGTGCACAGTGGAACTATGTAATTCCCATCTCATGATAATATGAGATACAACTCTCGTGGACGTGATTTTCCCATGGAGGCAAACCACATGATTCTTGTTGTTATGGTGATGTTTTGCGTGAATGCTTGTTTATGTTTTACTATCTATGTTTACATGAATGTTTCCTTGTCTTTGTGAATGAGTATGTAAAGTAAGTCCTTGAAGCTCCCCTAGAAGTTATACTCGTGCAGTGTCGAAGGAGCCTGTGAGAACGCTATCACCGCAGCGCTTGAGGAGTGTGTTATTGTGTCGAGGTGCAAGGCTAGAGACGATACAGAGTATCAGCGTAGCGGGTTAAAGCCTTGTGCGCAGGGGTGGGGCTGCCGCGCAGCTAGGCTGAGACGAGTAAGTTCCAGCGCAGTGGCACTGTGAGGCCTATAGAAGAGTAAGGCGCTCTGTACAGGGGTTACCTGCAAGAAGGTAGGAGAAAACTGTAGACTCCGCACCACCTCGGTTGAGGAAACCTGATTCCTTATCCCCCCCATAGCCACTTCGGGTGAGACCTCGGGCTGCTGCACATCCCGTTGCCGAAAGGGCCGGTGTGCCAAGGGGTGTTTGTTGCTGTGCCTCCTGAAAACTCGGGTCTGTCCAGAAAGCGGCCAACAAATGGTTCTGTTGCCTTGAGACTTGTTAAGCCAACAAATGGTTATGTTTCCTTGAGACTTGTTATTCTGGAGACATGCGAGATTGATGCGAAACCGAGAGGAAGAGCAAGCCAACAAATGGTTCCGCCGCCGGTTTTAACCCTATTATTTTGAAGGCAATGTGGTGCTGGAATCCTACAGCTAAAGAAATTCAAGAGTGGTTTGATTCAAAGGCGAGAGATTTCACTGAACGTGAAAATAGACGCCCTCGGCTTCAGATAGAAGACAGGTTGCAGAAGCATATTTATACTGACCTTCATGAAATCTTCTTTGTAATGTTTGCACTCGAGTTGCATGAGTGGGTATCCAAGCTAGCAGATACTCAACCCACTGTGCATGTTGATCAACCTATCGTTTGGTCGCCTGAGCTAGTTAGCACTGTGAAGCGGGTAGATAATCCTGTGTCCCACGCAGTAGAATTTTGGTTGAATAGTCTGCTGGAAGGCTTCATCACTGAGTTTGCAGTAGATATGAGAAAGAGCTTCAGTGAGGCTGAGAGGAGCTTCTTCAAATCATACAGGGGTAAGTTCTTAAATTCTCTGAACCTGTCGATTAAAATGCTCTTATATGAAAAATGAAAACTATGCATAGCTTCCGATGAATAGCATAGACAAGTAATGTCCGCAGATTCTGATAGTGACTTTGAAGCTATTGGTTGCACTCATAGTGGAAAATGGTATAAAGTAGGCCTCGACCAACATTCTTTTGAGTCTATCCTAGAAGATAGTCGAACTCGTAGAGTGAGCCATATAGAGAGACAAGGGAGTGTTCATATCCCTTATCACCCTTTTACACCGCAAAAGCCAGACGGGGCTCAGCATAACCCCGCAGTAACACCTTCTAGTAGCCCGCACGGTACTTCTAGTACCTCAGCTCCACCTTTGTTTAACCATCCCGGAGGCAGTGCCATAGCACATCCACATCAACCTAGCGCAAGAAGGATGGGTGATGACATGAAGCTACCAACTTTTAGAGGAATAGGGATAGAAGACCCTGAGTAGCACTAGTTTCTATGTGAAGCCATTTGGACGATTAAGCAAATTAATGATGATGCTGTTAAGCTGGTTCAGTTAGCAACCACACTAAGAGAGAGAGCCTTAACCTGGTTTATGAAATACTCAGCAGCACATAATAGGATGCTTGCTGATGTAAGAAATGCTATGATTAAAGAATTCAAGAAACCTAAATCAGAATCACAGTGCATAAAATAACTCAAAGACATAAAACAGTTACCTACAGAGTCAGTATGGGACTTTGACCAGAAGTTCAAAGCCTTGATAGATCAAATAAGCTTTGAGTTTGCACCGCAGCAGCATAAGGAATGGTTCATTGCTCCGCTGCTTCCTCACATTAGACTTCCTCTTATGCAACAGAATATCACTACTCAAGAACAAGCTCTAGAGATGGCTATGGAACTAGAAGCTTCACCAATTGCTGGAACAAGCAACGATGTTGTGCAGTTGCAGAACCAAATAGCAAACTTAACTTTGCAAGTGCATGATATTAATAAAGGAAAGGATGTCAAAGAAGAAATTTGGTGTACAAAGTGTAGAGCACAAGGACATTCAAAGGACCATTGTCATGTTTTCATATATTATATTGCAACTGGAGCACCTAACTCTTTACCACAGGCACAGGGGCCTTGGTGTGAAATCTGTAGAACTAGAGGCCACAGACCACAAGAGTGTCACTTGTTATAGAAATATGTACAAAATCCAAAGAATATATATTGCAATTTCTGTAAATCAGTAGGCCATGATGAGAACAATTGCAGAGCATATGAGCTTATGATAGAAAGAAAACATGATGTTTATAGAGTACATTCAGAACCACAAGGACCCATAGCAGAGCCGCAGTATGAACCAGCTTGGGAAGGTCAAGGAGGAAACTACATGGGCCATGGATGCGCAGCAGGTTTTGGTCATGGAAGAGGACAGATCACTTGTTATAACTGCAGAGCTCAAGGCCATTATGAAAGGGATTGCCAAAATCCTACAACCCTCTGCAGATACTGTAAATCTTATGATCATGTCATTGAAGAATTCCCTCAGTTGATGGCCAAGATGCAAGAAAAGAAGCCACAGGTTAACTAGAATATCCAGTTGATTGGAGTAGAAAAAAGAGAACCAGACCCTACAGTTAATATAGTGAAGTGCAGTGGAGCAACCACTGGTGTGCCAGAGTCAGGAACTGGAAAGCCAGTGACACAATGGGTGCGCCGCGCTAATATTAAACCATCCCTGCTTGACCTACAGAAGCAAAAAGAAGCATTCAAGCAAGCTCAAGAGTATTTCTCATATCCGCGAGCTTCAAGTTCTGTCGCAATTCCGCATAATGATATCAGACCGCATGTGCCACATCAAGAGAACTGGGTACAAGAGCAGGCCACTACATCTGGAAGGCTTGATGAGGAGGATGCACTAGGCAGTGTTCATGCTTTCCTGAGAAACTACTTAAAGTTGTTGCGCAATGAAAAAGCAACTATGGAACTCCAACACCTGTTGGATCAGTGTCAACAAATTGCTTCGATGAAAACACCACAACGTGTTGTTCATCAAATTGGGAGTCATGATAGAACTAGAAGAGAGATGAGACTCACAGCGCAGATTGGAGCATTTGAAATGGACGAAGTCATTTTGGATTTAGGCTCAGAAGTTAATGTTCTCACCATGAAGACATGGGAACAGAAGGGTAGCCCTCAGCTTACCAGATCTCCTATCCAGCTAAGACTTGCAAATCAACAACGAGTTTCTCCATTGGGCAGATTACCCAATGTACCTATTGATATCGAGGGAGTAAGAAGTTCTGCAAACTTCGAAGTAATCAAAATTCTGGATGACAATAGACCTTACCCAACACTTTTAGGCATAGACTGGGCATTTGATAATTTGGCTGTCATTAATTTGAAGAAAAGACAGATGACCTTTGAGGATGAGCAGATCAGGGTCATTGCACCACTTGATCCCCTTCAAGGACCACACTATATTGAACCCATTCGAGCAGAAGAAGAAGTACACCGCATGGAAATCTTGTATCAAATGACTGCTAGTCATAATGATTATGTCAATCCCACAGTGGATGGCCATATCAGCTGGCGATGCGATAGCTCGTGCGCATCAGATTCGGAAGCAGGACTGGAAAACTGGCAGAATTGCTTACATGAGGTTTCTGCAAGGCGTTGCACCATGATGACTAAATCCATTCGATGGATTGGCACAAAACTGAATAACACTCCAATCTTTGATGGTTTAACTGGAGTAAGTGAATTCATACATGCATATGAACAAGAAATCCCAGATGAGTAGCGCATACAAGCATTGGATGTAGCACTGTGTGCTACACCCGCGAGATGGTGGGGTGCACATAAAGAAAATATCGACACATGGCAAGACTGTCGCAGGTTGATACTGCGCAGATTTCAAGAGACTACAGTAGGAGTTTTGTGCAAATATGATGGACAGAGTGACCCTAGGACACACGTGAAAGCATGTATTCAGTAATGGTCAGATATTCCAGAGGATGAGTGGGCTCACCTATTCATCCACACGTTGGATATAGTTCCAAGGAACTGGTATACTGAAACAGAGTTGCGCAGAGGCACTATCACTTGGCCTCTCATGATTGAAAGTTTTCAACTCACTTTCAGCTTTGAGTCAGAACATCCAAGCATCGATCAGGCTTTAAAGTGTATTAGAAAGAAGGTATTTGAACAATGTCCATTACCAGAGTATTCTCAACCAGACTGGGCTGTCCAGATGGAACATGCCCTGGAATGCTATAATTTTTCCGCTGGAGAAGAGGATGATGATCCTCGCAACATCAATATTCCAGAGTTAGAAGGGACGCACAAAGTCGAAGGAACTCAGCTTGATATCCTTGCCATTACAGAACACATCAAGCTCAAGAAAATTAACATTGGTACAGAAGCCGAACCCAAGTTTGCCTCTATAAAAGATTATTGGGATGATCAAACTGTTGACCATATTGCAGATTTACTACATGAGTACCAGGATATCTTTCCTACCAAGTTTACAGAATGAAAGGCATCCTAGGAGATTTAGGAGTTATGCACATACCTTTGAAAGTAGATTCTAAGCCAGTAAAACAGCGCCCGTACAGGTTGAACCCGCGATATAAAGAAAAGGTCAGAGAAGAAATTGATAAGATGCTTGTAGCTGGTATCATTGAGCCAGTAGAGGAAAGTGATTGGATTAGTCCTATGGTGGTACAAGAGAAAAAGACAAAAGGTGAAATAAGAATCTGCGTGGACCTGCGCAAGCTCAACGATGCATCAGCGCATGATCCATTTCCTACGCCCTTTACAGATGAAGTGCTTGATAATGTTGGAGGACAAGAGTCTTACTCCTTCACTGATGGCTTTTCAAGATACCATCAGATCAGAATCCATCCAGAGCGCCGCCATAAGACCACTTTTGCGACTTTTACGGTAATGCCCTTTGGTCTTAAAAACGCTCCTGCTATCTTCTCTAGAGTCGTTGTTGTTGTTTTTAAAGAGTTCATCCATGAGTTTCTAGAAGTCTATTTTGATGACTAGACTATGTTTGGTTTACTAAAGAACCATATAGGGAATCTAAGGATGATGTTAGAAAAATGTAGACAGTATTAGATTTCCCTCAACTTGAAAAAATGTATCTTCTGTGCTGCTTTTGGTATTTTGTTGGGTCACATTGTGGGCATACAAGGACTCATGATGGATCCTGCGAAGGTTGCCATCATTGCTAACTTGCCTGTGCCCAACTCAGTCAAACAATTGTGCACTACCTTGGGACATACAGGATACTACAGGAAATTTATCAAGGGTTATGCAAAGATCACTACACCTATGGAAAGATTGCTGGAAAAGGATTCGAAGTTCCAATGGACAGAAGAATGCCAACAGAACTTGGACACACTTAAAGAAAAGATGATCACAGTGCCTATTCTAGTTTTCCTAGACTGGAGAAAACCCTTTCATGTTCATGTAGATGCTTCTTCCATAGCATTGGGGGTTGTACTTACACAACCGGGAGAAGGAGGTATTGACCACCCCATACCTTACAAAAGTTCAGACACTATCTATTGGGTGCTCATTTTAAAATGTATACTGACCATTCTGCTTTGAAGTACTTGGTCAATAAGCCAGTGTTAGGGGGAAGAATTTGCAGATGGCTACTCCTTTTCCAGGAGTATGATTTTGAGATTATTGTGAAGCTAGGTAGATTGAATGCAGGACCTGACCATTTATCTAGGATAGAGTCAGGGGAGGAACCTACAAATTTGGAGGACAATTTGCCTGATGCGCAGCTATTCTCTATTCAAGCAGCAGATGGATATTCTTCTGATATTCTTGACTTTCTCACTACAGGGCAAGCGCCAGTGGAGTTCACAATACAGCAGAAGAAACAACTTGTTGTCAAAGCCGCAGACTTCACTTTGATAGCAGGCCAACTCTATAAGTTGGGCCTTGATGAAGTTTTGCACAGATGCATTTTACCGCATGAGAAGAACTCCATAATCGCAGAAGCGCACTCGGGAACCGTAGGAGGCCATTTCGCAGGAAAGCCGACTGTGCAGAAGATCTTAGCCGCAGGTCTTTGGTGGCCAACATTGCACAAGGATACTAAGGAATTCTGCAAGTGTTGCGATGTGTGCCAGCGAATAGGAAAACCTTCAAGAAGAGATGAAATGCCGCTCAGACCCCAGATAACAGTGCGTGCTTTTGATAAGTGGGCCATTGATTTCGTGGGACCTATCAACCCACCAGGAAAGAGAACCGGCGCAAGATACATCATCACAGCTACTGAATACCTCACCAGATGGGCTAAGGCAAAGCCAGTTAAGAATTGCGACGCTGTCACTACTGCGCAGTTCATTTTTTAGAATATTGTCACTAGATTTGGATGTCCACTTATTCTAATGAGTGATCAGGGCACACATTTCCTGAATGAGACTATAGAGGCCCTTACTGAAGAATTCCACATCAGTCACCATAAGAGTACACCCTACCACCCTCAAGATAATGGTACAGTGGAGGCATTTAATAAGATTTTGGAGAATGTCCTGACTAAGATCTGTAACCAACAAAGAGATGATTGGGATCTTAGAGTCACAACTGTGTTATGGGCTTACAAAACCACATGCAAGAAACTAACAGGTCACACACCTTTCAGTTTGGTGTATGAACAAGAAGCAGTTATGCCCATGGAATACATTGTTCCCAGTCTCAGAATTGCTCAAATTACAGAAATGGCAGATACTAATACTATGAGCGAAAGGCTATCACAATTGGTTGCCTTAGAAGAAGACATGCTTTTAGTTGGATTCCATCAACAAGTGCAGAAGGCGAGACAGAAGGCTTGGCATGACAGGCATATTAAGAATAAAGTCTTTCAGGAAGGAGCCTTGGTACTCCTCTATGATAGTAAATTCATCAAGTTTCCAGGGAAGTTTCGTGTACATTGGTTAGGCCCTTTTCAAGTAATGAAGATAACAGAAGGAGGAGCAGTTCAGGTTGTGAAGCTTAATGGAGAATTGCTGCCCACAATGATCAACGGGAGTCGGCTCAAGCTTTATCAAGATAGCCACTCCGCCCTGTCGACCTAATCAGCTGCTAGAGTCGTGCAGATGTCCAGTGTAGTTGAAAGAGGCATCGCACTTATCACAGTCTACACGGAAGTTGCGAGACATTTTCAATCCCTGGCTTCCCGCGTAGTTTCTCGAACCATCCGTGCAAGTAATAAAGCCTATTCTGAGTAAGTCTATTTTCGCTCTTGCGAAATTCCCCGAGTTGTCAAACTTTCACTCTTGAGGAGTTCCTTGTTGACAATTTTCCACTCTTGAGGAGTTCTTCTCGCTGTGGAGCCCTCCATATGCATAGTTACCCATGCTGAAGTTACCCGTCGAAAATTTGAAAATTTGAATTACGAAAGTTCTATAGCCGCGTCTGAGTCTTAATGAAGGATGAGACCGCCATTTAATTATATTTGATCCGACAGATTCGGCTTGATTTCCCTAATATTCGCATTTAATTAAGGAACCGAAGGCCTTAGCATATCTTTCGAAGGCTGTCAGAGCCCGTCCATCACATTTAATGCACCACAGAGGCGTGGGGGGCAGGGGGGTTGTCAAATCATATGCATAGGAACCTACAGTTATTAGCCCCACTTGTCCGCATCTACTACCACCTTTAGCTATAAATACCCCTCATTCGTATATGCTTGGGTTACTTTCCTCGAGTTGTATAGTTGTCTTGTTTGAGAGTCTAAGTCATTGTTTTTAGAGCCGTGTTGTGCAGATAGCTGCCCTTTGTTTTCAGAGTTCGTATCCTACATTGTTCCGCCCCTCTATTATGTATTAGTCGTGTATGCAAGTTCATGACAGAGAACCTGTCAACTGAAGAATTTGTCCGTAAGTTTAGACGCAGAGGTTTAGATTTCGGAATGGGTACCCCGATCAAGATCGTCGAGCTTCCTGATCCCAGACAGTCCTTGGGCACGCGGGCGTCTCAACAGCATCAACAGCAGCAGACAGAGGAACCCATTCCAGAGCCCTTGGCCACTCTAGTTAACTACATTCCTCCGTATCCAGATGATGCACCCGAGGTGCGTATTCCCAAGAATGCCAAGTATTCTATTCTGTTGCCACCAATGGCGGAAATCATGCACGAGGAAGGATCCCTCCTTGGACATCTCCCACTGGTTAAGTTCTCTGACTTTAACTTAGGAGATTATAGAACGTATCCACAGTTTGCGCCGGATCACTATGTTACAGTGGTCCATAACCCTGTTAAGAAAGTTGATGAATTCGTCCCGTAGCAATTTGCAGTAAATCTCGAGAGGCCTGGATTGTTGAACCTGTTGAAGCTACCACACTTCGGGCGTAGCAATGAAGTTAATGTCGTTGTCAAGGTCCTGTTATCCTGTGTTCATGGTGGTTATCTTTGGCTAGGGAGGCCAATTGATTTGAATGTGGACCTGATTCATCAAATTACCGGCCTATCTAAGGTTGGTAAGGACCCCAATGTCCACTTCGTTGGTAAAGACAGGGACCGAAAGCTGGCTGCATAGGTGGTGCAAAAATACAAATTGTCTCGAGGAGGTCGGGCTTATGACCTCACTGCAGTAGAAGACGAAGCACTCAGATTCACAGGTAGTCTGCTCGCAGGCAGATTGCTAACGAAGTGCCGACCTAAAGAAGTCCCTGGAGCTGTTGTAGAGCTCGCAGTCGCAGCGACGGAGGGAGAGCAGTATAATTGGTCTCTCTTCCTCCTAAATACATTCTTGGACGACTGCCGCAACGTTTAGAACACCGCTAATCAACTGTTCCATTTCTCTTGGTTCCTGATCTTATGTGCCTTTGTCAGGTGGAAGGAACCGCCCAACACTCAGTTTCTTCTGCGTTGTTCAGGAGAGGTTATAGGGATGCGTTATGTCAACCTCTGGGATTCTAATAATCCCGTGAAGCGCAAGATGAACCGTGCCGTATTCTTTGAGTACTACAATCTCCTCAGGGATACCATCCTGCAGATGCCGAGGCTTATAGAGGAGATGGCAGAAATTTATGGAGTGAAGTTGGTCTTTTTTGCCAACTTGCATGAAATCTATTTCCACCCTCACGGAATTCAGTAGAAAGAATGGGCCGTAGGGCTCTACCGAATGACTACCCAGGATGTGGAGGACACTATGAAGTCCTGGACAGATGAATGGAAGCAGGCCGCTGACATCGCTGTCGCGATGCCACCCCCTGCGGCGCTAGAAAAAGATAAGGGAAAGGAAAAGGCCACGTAGAAGAATGATGAAGGTCCGTCAGGACCGCCTCCCAAGAAGCAGAAGCTGTCACACCCTGCATAAGCGACTGGAAATCCCTCTGAGACCCTTTCCGCGGGGTTCGACTAGTACTTGAAGGAGCAATTTCGCGAGCTGCGGACCTCTCAGGCCAAGATCAGAAGTGCTCTGGACCTGCGGCTCATGGAGTTGAAAGGTCTTGCAGGACGAGTTGCACAGACCCAAGCGCCAGCATCCGGCTCGCAGGCGCCGCAAGCATCTACAAGCACCGAGCTGGTTGAAGTACCTATAGAGAGGCACACTGTTGTCCACATCCCGCCTGCAAGCATGACACTTCCGGATCCTTTGGCTGCACTGCAGGTAAGCGTGGTTGGCCCTGTTGAAATAAATTTGTCACTAATTCCGTTGGAAATGCTGCAGTTGGTTCATGAGCAGGTTTCTACTGAGCTGAGAGCTAGGGAGCTCTCCAGATTCCACGCCAATCAAAGACTGCAGATGTAGGAAGCAGAGCTGAGGGCAGGCTACAAGGAGATCTCTACGCATCTTGAACTTCACGAAGTGCAAGACACTGGGCTAAGAAATGTTGTTGATGAAATCGCCGAGGAGCTGCCAGCCTGCTAGATTCAACTAGACCTTCCATTAGTTGAGAAAGTGCAATGCATCGGTAGAAGGGTGCAAGCCCTAGAACAACAAATAGTTGCTATGGCTGAGGACCATAGAAAGCAGCTCGCCAAGTTGGAAGCTTGTGTCGCAGTGCCTCCAGTAGATGAGACGCAAGAATGACTTGAAGCACTGCGCATAGCTTCTACCCAAATGAAGAGCAGAACAGAAGAAGCCTAGCAGTTAATGACGCAAGCTATGGAGGCTTGGGCGGAGCTCGAGAAGCTCCCTTCTAAAGTTGCCTTGGTGGAAGAGGTGGAAGTAGCAGAACAGTCCCTAACTATTCTAAGCGAAGAATCTAAGTACCTAGAAGGCTTGGCAAAAATGAGAAAGATGAGCGAAGTCCACAAAGTCCAGCAAGAACTGCACAGGCTCAGAAACAAAGATGCTACTCTCGCCAACATCATTCAGCCATTTATGGCTGAGTATGCTGAACTTGCTGCCCAAGCAGAGGCCAAGATCAAAGCATTTGCTGAATCTCAAGAGTTGGTCGATGCTCTAGAAGGAGAAGAAGCCACTTCAGACCTGGTGCAGACAGCCATGGAATGCGTACAAGACATGGACACCATTATTGCGCAGTGGAAGAAAGCTTTCACTGCAACTCAAGCCAAGTCAGATGCACAACTAAAACAACTGCAAGCTAGTGCGGGTAGCTCGGGGACGAGCCACAAGTAAGTGTTAGGGGCTTGTTGGAGCATAGGCCGCAGCTATGGTAAAGCTGCCAAGTTTTGGGAAAAAGCACTAAGTTTGAAGGAAAAGTGCTAATTTTGAGGAAAAGCACCATTTTTGGCAGAAATGAATAGTGTGCGGTACGGCGCCAGATGGACAAGCTCACCACAGAGTGCAGGCCGAAAATTGTGGAGATCGCGCGCACAAGCCAAAGAAGAGTAAATGTGGCCGAGTAGAAAGCTCAACCACCACAATAAATGAAGCGGTGGAATAGAGGGCTCAGCTACCCTCATTAAGGCAAAGTACACGAGTTATGGTTGCTCGGACCAAGGAAGAGCAACGGGACGAAGCATTGAAGGCAAAGGACAAGGAGAAAAGAACGATGAAGTGGCATCCATACCCGCGATCTGCGCCGAAAATCATGGAGCCTGCAGGAAGCTGCGATGCGACTGCAAGAGGCGTCTAAAGTACACCTAGCCGTGTCAGTGGTTAGGGTTTTTGGGGATCACTGTTGGGGAAAGGCCCACAGTTTTGTAAAGGTGTGACCCTCAGGGCCACCTATATATATGTGTAATTGTAAAGGGAAAAAGGTTAGATGGGTTAGATAGGTTGGTTAGCAGGGTTAAGGAGTTAAAGAATTGGATAGCTGTAGAGCTAGTCACAGAGTTTACAGACAGTCTAAGTTGATGTATGAGTCATTGTAATCTCTGTAGAAGAAGAGAATAGATCTAAGAGAAGGGCTCCCAGCTATGTGGGTGGAGTTTCCTAGAAAGATCTAAGGCTGCAGCTGTGTGTGCAGCGGAACTGTGTAATTCCCATCTCATGATAATATGAGATACAACTCCCGTGGACGTGATTTCCCCGTGGAGGTGAACCACATGATTCTTGTTGTTATGGTGATGTTTTGCGTGAATGCTTGTTTATGTTTTACTATCTATGTTTACATGAATGTTTCGCTGTCTTTGTGAATGAGTATGTAAAGTAAGTCCTTGAAGCTCCCCTAGAAGTTATACTCATGCAGTGTCGAAGGAGCCTGTGAGAACGCTATCACCGCAGCGCTTGAGGAGTGTGTTATTGCACCGAGGCGCAAGGCCAGAGACGATACAGAGTATCAGCGTAGCGGGTAAAATCCTTGTGGGTAGGGGCAGGGCTGCCGCACAGCTAGGCTGAGACGAGTAAGTTCCAGCGCAGTGGCGCTGTGAGGCCTGTAGAAGAGTAAGGCGCTCTGTATAGGGGTTACCTACAAGAAGGTAAGAGAAAAATGTAGACTCTGCACCACCCTCGTTGAGGAAACCTGATTCCTTATCCCCCCCATAGCCACTTCGGGTGAGACCTCTGGCTGCTACGCAGCCCATTGCTGAAAGGGCCAGTGTGCCAAGGGGTGTTTGTTGCTGCACCTCCTGAAAACCTGGGTCTGTCCAGAAAGCGGCCAACACTTTACCATCTCTCACAGATAGAGTTAGGATAAGAACCAAGGAGTATGGATGAAGGATTACTGGATGCTCAATTTTTTAGGATTGGCATGGTCGATAATGACTATGAACAAATTATTGAATTTTTGGTGACAGGGGAGGCGCCAGCCGAGTTCACCACTAGCCAAAAGAGGTAGCTAGTTGTCTGAGCTGTAGATTTTCATCTAATTACATGAGATTTATATAAAATGGGCCCAGATGGGATTCTACAACACTACGTCCTTCCGCATGAACAAGAAAAAATCATGTCGGATGTTAATGACGAAATTGCTAAGGGACATTATGGTGGACGAGAAACTGCTAGGAAGATCCTTCGAGCAGGGCTATGGAGGCCAACCTTGCATGGAGATGTTGTAGACTTTTCCAAAAGCTGGGACGTATGCCAATGAACCGGGAATCCCTCACATTGAGACAAAATGCCACTAGTACCACAAGTAACGCTGTAGGCCTTCGACAAATGGGTCGTTGATTTTGTGGGACGCATCATCCCACTTGGTAAGAGAACAAGGTCGCATTACACCATCACTGCAACAGACTACCTGATGCATTGGGAGGAAGTTGTACCAGTGAAAGCTTGTTCTGTTGTGACTGTAGCACGATTCCTATTTGACAATGTGGTCACTAGGTTTGGTTGCCCAAAAGTATTATTAACCGACCAAGGGATGCACTTTGTTAACCAAACAAATGTCGCACTGACAGAAGAGTTTTAGATCCAGCACAAGAAGAGCACACCTTACCACCCTTAGGAAAACGGGACAGTCGATCCATTCAATAAGATATTAGAGCATTCCCTCACCAAGGTGTCCAATGTGAACCGTGATGATTGGGACCTAAAAATCCCAGTGGTCCTTTGGTCATATCACACCACATGAAAGCGATTGACTAGCCATACCCCATTTAAGCTCGTTTACGGCCATGAAGCAGTTGTGTCGATGGAATACATAGTACCGAGCTTGTGCATCATAGCAGCAACAAGGATGAGTGATGATGGTGCATTGGAGGACCGGTTGACACAACTAATACAGCTTGACGAATATCGATTCATCATAGGGTTCCATCAGAAGGTAGAAAAGGACCTCCAAAAGGCATGGCACGACCTCCATGTTAAGATGAAGCACTTTCAAAATGGGGATACAGTTCTGTTGTATGATAGTAAGTTTGAAAAACACCCTGGTAAACTGCGAATGCACTGGTTGGGACCATACATTATCACTTTTGTCACCAACGGAGGCGTAGTACAGCTACAAAGTCTGGATGGAGTACTATTACCTAAATTAGTTAATGGGAATAGGTTGAAGCCCTATCACCATGATCTGACGTAGAGTGGATGAGGACTGATGGTGCAAAAAAAAAAACAGGATACCAGGTGGCCAGAGGGCACACCATCCAAGAGAAAATGAGCAAATGGGAGTGGTTGTGTTGTAGTTCAGGTTGCGACAGCTGCAGGGTCACGACCCTGTCAAATAAACAATCATTTCGGACCATCAATAGATGGGATTCTTTTAGATGATCTGTCTTGTTTGTAGGTATGATCGCTAGCTGTCCCGGATTGGCGTCGTCTTCAAACACGTTTGGCACATGGGAATGCACTATGGCAGCATGGCCAGTGGCACTACGAGAAACGGTTCGCACGGTTTTGCAACAAAGGAAAGCTGGGAGTAGTATGGTCTCCCATCACGCATGTAGGAAGTCCGGTCTCAAATCGCAGGAAACAAATGATGACAAAATCGGCACATCAGGTGAACGGATCTGCGAATGATTTCCAAAGCAGGCATCTCGGAAGGTGAAATGCATAAATACAGACACTAGTGGCTAAGCAGAGCTAAGTGGAATTTACCAGATGAGAGAAATACATGCTGCGAGTAGGTCAGGTAATTGGATAAGCTAGGAATTCCAAGGAGGTTGTGGAAATGATCCATTTCATTTCGTGCGGTAGCACACCAGGTTTGCTGCGGGCCCGAATGACAAGTGTGCATGAGCGCCTTGAGCAGGAAGAGGTGTGGGCACTCGGGTGTCACAGAGGTGAAGTTTCATCTGAGATGTCTAGGTATGTGGTAGTAGTTCGAAGCCTTGTGGTCCTAGAGACCACCAGAATGAGAAGGGCGGTACCCCTCTGGTCCCGGTAGGAAGCAATACAAGGTGTGAAACAGATGCTCTAGAGCAGTTGGCCTATTTCCCACCTTGGCGACATCGATGACCTTCTCCCCAATATGGAACGAACGTGGAGAGAACCAACAGACTCCGAAGAGGTAGACGGTGAAGGTTTCCAGAGACTAGAGGATGAGTTCAAGAAGTACGTGACAGCGAACCAGAGATCGACGGATGAAGATGAGAAGTACACAACAGCGAGCTCCAGATGGAAAGAATAGTTTTAGAAACAGAACACAGTGAAGGCTGGGTACAAACCAGCAGTGTCTAGCTAAGGTGGCCCAGGACAAGACACAAGTTTTTGTTGGGGAGTTGTTGGCACGGGATATATCTGCAGGAAGTGTGGAAGACGATATGTGCGAAAGGATCATTCTGTGAAAGACTGATCATTCGCATTATTCACAGAAGCACAAGAATTGATAGATTAGTTAAGTCGGTCATGTGGACCATTTTGTAATAGAATAGAAGCATATAAATAGAGTAGGATTGTAAGCGTAAGGGCATCAAAATCTTGGATGATGATCCTATCTTTTGGGTTTTGCTTTGTATTTGCAACATGATGTATTGACGGTTTCTGCAAGGTTAATTCCGTAGGCTTGGTGAATGAATGGAGATGTTTGGGGATGATTATGTCAAATATGTTGAGCTCTGCGAATAGCTTAAGATGTGAATGATAAGTTAATAGTATGTTGTGTATGTCATAATATTTGGTTAGTGCGAAGGTAATTTGTGCATATCCTCTACATCACTGCGGAAACTTGGTTCAGTAGTCCCCTTATCCATCTCGGGTGAGACTACACTTGCTCTGCAAGTGTTGTTGGGAAGGGTTACACCTTTCCGGGCCGGTGTATAAGGGAGTTTGGGTTGATAGTTTGTTGGTGACAGTGCAAAGTGAACCCTGTCGATAGATGCTGCATTAGCATTTCTCATTTTAGAATATTTGGTTGCATTGCTTATGCTCATGTTCCTAAATGGATAAGAAAAAATATAGATGACATGAGTGAGAAATGTATCTTTCTTACATACGGTGAAGAATCTAAAGCCTACAAACTGTATAGCCTTATTACCAAAAATGTTATCATCATCAAAGATGTGTTGTTCAAGGAGGACGAGTCATGGGATGGAACTGCATACAAGGTTGTGGGAGCTCCAATACCCCAACCAGAATATGAAGAAGAAGAAGATTTGATTGGACAGTAGGTTCTAGTAGCATCTTCACACTAGTAAATATTCCAGCAAGGAAACCTAAAAACTCAGTTCGAAGTGAAGCATCAAGATCAACAGATCGATATCATCCTAGTCCACAATCAGATAATGAATCTAATCATAGTAATATAAATACTAGAATATTAGAAGATATTTATCATGAATTGGATGCAAGTACCAATTTTTATTGTATTGCTAGTCAACCTATGTTTTATGAAGAAGCAGTAAAAGAAGAGGATTGGGTAAAATATATGGACGAAGAGATAAATTCCATTGATAGAAATGGTACATGTGATCTAGTTGACCTACCAAAAGATAACAAACCTATTGGTGGGAAGTGGGCATATACGACCAAACTCAATAAAATAGGTTAGATTGATAGGTACAAGGAAAGGTTAGTAGCAAAAGTTTTCTCGGAACAATAAGGAATTGATTTTGGAGAAAATTTTGCACTAGTGGCAAGATTGGACACATTGAGAGTAGTCCTAGCAATAGCAACTCAGAACAAATGGAAAGTGTATCAGATGGATGTCAAGTCAGAATTATGTCAAGTCAGAATTCCTGAGGAAAACATTTAAGTGGAGCATCCACAAGGGTATGAAATCAAATAAGATGAAGATAAAGTTTACAAGTTGAATAAAGCTATATATGGGCTCAGGAATTCTCCAAGAGCTTGGTACAACATAATTGATTCTTATCTAATCGGTAAGGGTTTTAGCAGAGGAACCAATGAACCAACTATTTACACAAAAGTAAATAAGCATGGAAAAATATTAATAGTTTCTTTATATGATGATGATATGATTTTTACAGTTGACGTGTTAGTAGATGAGTTAAGGAAGTTATGAAGAAAGAGTTAGAGATGACAGACCTTGGATTAATGAAGTTCTTTCTTAGCTTAGAGGTAGAATAGTAAGAAAAATGTATATCTATCTCTCAAAGTAAATATGCTAATAAATTATGTGATTCAAAATGCTTAATTGCAAACCGACACCTACAGTAGTGGAAACAGGTACAAAGTTGAGCAAAGAAGATGTATGTCCCAAAGTAGATCCAACACTCTTTAAGAGATTTATAGGAAGTCTCGTGTATCTCACAACTACGAGACCAGATATTATGTATGCTCTGAGCTTGATTTCCAAGATCATGGAGTCTCCTAATGACTCGCATTGGCAAGTTGGAAAAAGGATATTATGATATGTTGCAGGGACTTCAAGTTACAGAATTTTATACTCAAGCACTGAGTATGATGCTTTGACAGGTTTCACTGACATTGATTTTGCAAGAAGTTTAGATGACATGAAGAGCACTTCTTGTAATGTTTTTCACCTTGGATTAGGGGTGATTTCAGGGAATCAAAGAAGCAACCCATTGTGACTATTTCATCGGTAGAAGCATAATATGTAGTAGCAACATTAGCAACATGTTAAGAAGTCTGGCTACACAAAGTTTTGGAAGGTATTCAACAAAAACAAGAAGGAGAAACAACAATCTATTGTGACAACAATTCAACGATCGCCCTATCCAAGAACCATGTATTTCACCAGAAGATCAAAAAGCACATTGATACTAGATATCACTTCATAAGAGAACTTTTGAACAATGGTGAAGTTCAGCTTGATCATTTTAATTCAATTGATCAATTGGTTGACATATTCACAAGGCCGTTAACAAAAGAAATTTATGAAACTCGTAGAGATAATTTAGGCATTGTAAAAGCTACAGTAGTCAACAATCGTAATTAAGAGGGAGTGTTAGAAATAGTAATTACACGCACTAACTATTGCTTTAGATTTAGTTCTATTTTAGAAGTGTAGTTTAGTTGAGTTAATAAAGCATGCAAGAGCATAAAGCATGCATGGAAAAGCCAGGTTAGGTTTTTAGGTTTTCAGTAAGTGCTTAAATACTCCTTGAGCTTTTCATTATAATAGTGAATTAGATCTTCCATTTATCAATAAAGATTGAAGAGTCGTAGCTTGTTCTACATAATATTTTTGTTTTATTCAGCCTCCAACCTTCAAATGAAGGCTTTAAAGGATATCATTACATTAAAAAACCGTTCGTTTTAGGAGAACTTTGGTTTCTTAAAAGCCATCAAGCATGGATGAAAACGTTTTCCTCAAGGACCAATTGAAAGAGACTTTTTTACTTACCCGATGTCCTCGCATCCACTACAATATTGTTCCCCCGTGAATTCATTAGAATCCTGAAGTTTATAGTCCTTATCTTGTGTGTTCGAATACTTGAATTCTATGTATACAATATTTTATTTTGTGCTGCTAGAATGCACGAGTACTAACTAATATACATGTGTGAATTGCATGAAAACAATATGGCCTCTTAGAAACATTTAGTGAGAAAGGAGAAAGTTGAAGGACTTAGTTGAGAACAAGAAGGACAGTTAGATTTAAATGTTATTAAGCCTATGTAATGCAATACCAAATGAAACTTGGAACTCAATGGAAATATACCGGAGAAGGATTTATTAGATGTTCAGTGATGAATATTATGAGAACACATTCCAAGCAAAGATAAGCAAAGCCTTGAAAATAAGGTACTTCATAACATTAAGAATTCCATCTACATAAAAACACAGAAAGCCTTGAAAACAAGGTACTTCATAATATTAAGAAGTCCCATCTACATAAAAACACAAAAACCCCAACAATAATGCCATGCACATAGATTATTTCATGGTTGATAGATCACAATGACATTAAGAATAGGTTGATTAGTAACAATGAAATGAAGAATGGGACCAAAGTCATTCATATGTATGCCAATAGGTACATACTCAGTTGTAAATGTTAAGCTTCCTTATGCTATGCAATTTCTCTTATCAATACAATATATGGTAAAGAGGATTAAAAATATGTCAAATATTCTTGGCTCTTGCTCATGTGCCACATATTTACAAATGTGGATATTTTCAAATAGGCATCTATTTTGTCCACCATCATGAGAGATGCACTTTCTATGGAAAAGTATCAAGCTTCACGTATCTTTAGGTATCTCATTTGATTTTTTTATGTCCTCTTACTTACTAATGCCATGTGCACAATTAATATTTTCCCCTCATTAAAATGGAGGTAGAAACTAAGTGATCATATATTTCACGTCTTTTATTAGGTTCTATCCAAACATATGTATACGAGAAAGTACATGCACATTTGTGATCATTTTTTAGCCCTAGTGTATAAGCTTATATTCAATAAGACAATCCCATGTATGACAGAAGAAGCAATGGGGGTGAAGAAGTAGTGGGGGTGATAGGAAAGTTAGGGGACTAGTACATGCTTCCTTCACATACATCAAGGTCTTTGGATCCACCAAACCCCCACATTTATTGCTGAGGTTTGTGCTAGATAAACATATCATTCATAAAGTTATTTACCAATCTTATCTTTTTAAATTTGGAGTTTCTCTCAGCATGGTGAAGAAAGTTCCATCGCTCTCTCTCCCATTATATGTTGGACAATATGGTGTAAGTAGTGCAAAGGTATCCAAAATGGAAGGTGAAATACTATCGGCTTTATCATTTTGGCGAGTTGAGGTTTCAACGTTATGATTTTCTTGATGTGCTATCTAAACACATTGTAGAGGTCTAGTACCAATGGCCCTATAAACATGAATGTTGGCAGGAGGAGTAGTTTCATATGAAATCCAAGTCTTATGAGGAGGTCATGATTTGAAAATATCATCGTTCCATGTTGCAATTAAGGAATACCAAAAATAAAATGACAAAGCAAGCAACTAAAGTTAGCGAAATTAAAGAAAAATTTGAAAATGAGAAAGACGTAAATGTGTCGATAGTGCCAGAGGAAAGACAAAAAGACAAAAAGATACATCTAGAAGAGAGGAAAAATTAAAGTTGAAAAAGAGGATGATGGACAAGCAGTACAAAAATATTAAAGCTATCGAATAGAGTGGGAGGTTCCTGAAATTAAAAAAAAATTACAAATACCGCATATGTGTGAAGATCCTGAAAACTATTCAGACGCATGAGTTCTTGTTGGAGGATATATGCACTCTCCTAGTAATTGTAATTCGAAACATTTCATGTGGGTTAATTGTTTAAGTTTGACATAAGAAATTGGAGCGCTGTCAAATAGCTAGAGAAGAAGAGGAAGCTAAGTGAAAGGAAAGATTTGGTCATCCCTACTAAGGTAATGGTCATGGATATCAAGGATATTGATCTAGTTGCAACAAGTACTATCACAATTTCTTTTTTCGAGGTCACTCTATGTGCCCTTCTCAAATTTAAGAAATAATTATAGGAAATCAAGAAACAACTTGATATTTTGCAGAATGAAGTGGTCTACTACAAAGCAAAGCAACTAGGGGAGATCCGAGAGAAACCATATGTTATTTTTTACTATTAAAAATTGAATCAAATACTGCAATAAATGATTTCTATGATAAAACAAAATCTTTTCCTAATATTTGTCACCATCTTGTCCATGTATGTAACCATATTCAAATATAGAGATTGAGGTAACAAGAACAACAAATTAAATTTGATACACTTATGAGATGGAATAGGAATTTCATAACATTCTGTCAGAGCTTCCTATATTATTGATGGGTCCCTCTTTTTCCCATCTTATCTCAAATTTTAAGCCTAATTATGTATGGGAACTAGAAATTTTGACTAGTTTGGTGTAGATCAATTTTTCCTTTTGGTTCTTAATCTAACATTTTCAGGATATTATATTATAGAGGCTTAATCAAAGTATTTTTGCATTAATTTTATTTATTTTTAACCCTTTTATAAATTCAAAATCATACTCGGAATAATTACTTGGTTTATACCTTGTTGCATTGGGAACTGTTTCGGCAACACTGCGAAAGAGGAATCGTTGATTAACATAAATGTGGGCCTCCATTGCAAAATCCGTCACATGGGTTTTTAAGGTTGATGTTTATGGATGGTGTGGTGTTCGTGTCAACTTACCAAGTTGCTGAAAATCATCCCTAAATATTAATCAAAGCATCCAATTACATGTTAAAGATAGCCCAAGAATCTAGCAGATTGTTGGAGTATGTAGTTACTAGAAGAATCAACAAAATATTTGGTGTATTGATTTCCGCATCTGATTAACCTCCAATCTAATGAATTTCATCATTTCTCGAAACGGCATTGCAAAGGAATTTAACTATTTCTAATATTGGAATTTTGTATTGATTAGCTCGTAGGTTGAGTCATTGATTCGATGTGTCTCCTCAGCGTTTTGTAAATGCTATAAAATTCAGAAAATGGTATTGTTTTTGGTTAGGAGGGAGAAGAGTCTTAGCATCAGATCAACACTTGTAATGTCGCCATCTGGACCCTACTGCATTAAAATTGTAAATGATGGAAATATTGTTATTAAATTATGGTGAGGAGCTCAAGGCCAAGGCCCCTCCATCGATTTACCGTTTTATGTATCAGTAATTAAAAATAGATGCCTATGGTTCTTGTGCTAGATAGGCACAATGTAAATTAAGATATCATGTAAATATGAATTTTAATGAAATACCCACAACTAGCTATGTAATGCAACAAAGAAATAGGGGCATGATTTTTACAAGGAACAGGGACAGAAATTATTCAAACCCTTGAGCCAATGGTGTTAATCCAAATGTCAATGAAGGAACTCATAAACCCTCAACTACCCATTTTGACTTATGCACCCAATCATTCAATTCTTCCAAGAGTTGGTTGAGGTAGTGAATGCCTTGGGAATGGAAAGGTATGGCAGCCAATTTCGTGTATGTGAAAGCCATCAATCTAGGAAATCGTATTTTTTCTTCTTGGGCAAGAAAACACCCACAAAATTGTGCCCAAAGCCATCCTTCACCCATGGACTTTACTCTCTCACGCAGTCTGAGCTAGCTAGGGCTTTATCCTTCATGTTTTCCATCTTTTTCCTACATTTTCCATGGCTGTGAACTTGTTCTTGTATTGCACAGTGGCTGGGAGTCACGATTTGGGGGTTTATGGAGGTCGTTTCTATCCCTTGAATGCCCATAAATGTTTTCTTGAAACAATTTTTCTCTCCCAGGGTTGATTCCCCAATTGCCATTTCATTTTTGGTTGCCCATGTTTTTACTGGAACTAATGAAAATCATTATGGACATCCCACTATCAAAATGTATCTATTCATGCCCAACATTTGCGATTTTGCTGTTATTTGAATCCCTGTTTTGGTTTGAAATTGTGAGCAAGAAATTACGAGTGGAAGTGGACCAGAATTGGCTTGATAAACCTAGTGAGGAAGGTAACCTCTCAAGAAGATCAAAAGGGCTGGCCACTCTTCTATGCACACCCTGAACAGTATTGGATTGGAAGGTATGGCCCGAGGGACTGTGTGGTAGTCAAGGGAACACTTCCTTATGTCGGGTGTGTAGGCATTGTGGGGAACCAAGCTGGATAGATCTTGGTGAGGTATCCTTAGCTCCATGGTTGAGCTCACTAGCTTAGCAATTCTTCCTTTGCATTTCCTTAGTATCCTGATAAACCCAACTGTAGATTGACTTGGCTGATTTTGGTGTATATATGGTTATGTGTGAGTCCATTGTTCCCTTTTACCTTGTAGAAATCATGCCCAGCTCGGGGGGTGGCAGTTGTGTTGAGAGATCTATGAGCACAACTGGCCTATGGTTGGGTGGAACATTGCAGCGACATAGCTAGTTGCTCGGGACTACTTTGTTTTAAGATAAGTACTCTCTTGCTTTAATTCTGTAATGTATTTATTTGATGAGTATCATGAATATCTTGAATGTATGCTAGATGAGTAATAGATTTACTTCCACTGTGTTTCTTGTATATATATATATATATATATACATTTATGTATGTCTTTTTATATTATCAATGAGTTAACTTAATAAACATGGGGCTAGATGCCCAGTTTTAGCATCACGTTCTCTCCATCACATTGGTATGATGGGAGGGGACATTACATTTTGGTATCAAAGCTATAAGCTACAACATTGGGCCTCTATGGGCCAAATTTGATAACAGTCACAAGGAATACCCCTTCTTGATCACCATAGGCTACAACGTTGGGCCTAAATAGGCTAAGATTGAATAGCTTGCAAAGGAAAGATCACCTCCTCTTGAGCAGTGATTATCACAGAAAGAAGGAAAATTTTCAAAATTTCTCTAAGTGTTTTTGAAATTTTTCCTACGGTTGTGTCGACAAAAATTTTGCTATTTTTCTGTGATGCAGTTGGTGAAAAATATGCTATTTTTTCTGCGATGCGGTCGGCGAAAAAAGATCCTACTTTCTCCAAAAATGATCGGCAATTTTAGGCTTAAATTCTGCGACATGGACGACGATTTTAGGCTTAAATTCTACGATGCAGGCGGCAATTTTAGGCTTAAATGTTGCGACACGATCGGCGATTTTAGGCTTAAATGCTGCGACATGGGCGGCGATTTTAGGCTTAAATGCTGCGACGCAGGCAACTTTTTTAGGCTTAAATTTTGCGACGCGAGCGAGGATTTTAGGCTTAAATGATGTGACACGGTCGGCACGCTTTAAGCCAGATCACAATGACCAGCGGTTGGCGGTTGGGGAAAGATCGGTCGACGATTTTAACTATAATTTCCGCGACACAGTCGGGGAAGAAACTGCTAAGTCCACCTAAATGGGGAAAATACAATAGCTTTTCAGTGAGATCGACGCACCCTGCACTGGTGCAGGGAAGCCACAAGGGGGAAATCCCCCTTGACCTGCGTCATCCCCCTGAGACAGTCATTGATTGTGAGAAAAATATATGATTGGACAAAATTGTCAATATAGGATTTTCCCATATACATGCAAATAATCTATGGTAATATAATGCAGCTAACAACTATGTTTATAAACACATTTTGCATAATCATAGTCACATTAAAGACAACATTCCAGATAGTGTAGTTGGAAATTTTGGGTCTTGGTTGGGCTAAGAAAATCAACATCATGGATGATGCATAGGATCCCTATGAGCCTAAGACAAATTCCATGGGGGGAAAACATACATGTGGAGAATGCTGAGACAAAATCTAATGGGAGAAGGAATCAGAAGACTCCCCCAGATATTGCAGCCACCATGAGGAGCCTAAGGGTGGAGTTGCAAAGTTGTAGAGAAGATAATGAAAGGATGATTAAAGCTCGGGAAGAGAAAAATCAGTTGAATGCCACCATGCTTTAGAGTTTGACAGACATCCAAAGGCAAATAAAATCTGGGCATCAGACATCAAATCCAAAAAGGAGTGGGAGTAGTTCAATGAGGAATTCCCGCAAGAGGGATAATAGATCAAGAAGGGTTTCTAGAGACAGAACATATACTCCATAAATATCTTCTAGTGGATCATCCGACTCTGAGGAATTCATTGAAGGTCCAAGCTCTTCATCTCACAAGAGTAAGAGGAAGAGACATCACAAGAACACCTCACATGGGGAATTTAAGAAGGAAAAACCTCCTACATTTGATGGAGTGGTAAAGTGTCACATCCTGAAAAATACCAAAAATTTAAAATTTTTTATAATAGCAATAATTATCAAAATCAGTAATGCAGAATAAATAAACTAATTAAATCTCATGTCTAGAATAGTCGAACATGGTAACATGTCGAAATTAATACATATAAAACATAACACTAAACGAATTGCTAATGCGGAATTTAAGTAGATACTAATCTTTGATCGCAAGATGTTTTATGATTGTAACATCATTAAATGCAGTCTTCACCTTACTGAGTTCTAAAAGTACTTCTATGTTGTACATATGCTTATATTAATATGCTGTAATTGATGACGTACTGACATTTTGCTTGTATGATTATGAAGGGGTCCTACGAGGTACCCTGGAGTTTACTTAGCTATGATTAGCTAAGGCATTTGAAACAAATTCCATGTGCAGACAACAGGTAAGAATTCTACGGCAACAAAGTTAGAGTATCATTCAATTCATCGTCAAAGTAGAATTAAATGCTAAGTACGTCCTTGTGAAACAAGTTGCTGGAGGTATGAATATTTTGGTTTCCAAACAAGTCAACGTGCTGAAATACAAACTCTTCAATGCTATTGAAAACACGTCGTCAGTTGATTGATATAATGTTATTTAATTTTATCGTAGGACTCCTGTCTTTATCATGAACACCTTTGAATTTATCATTAAACTTTGCATCTACAGAACTTAGATTATTCTAAGTCCTGAATTCACTATTCAATTATCAATGATCTACAATGTATTTGAATGGTCTAGTGATTAATGTTATGAACTTTGCATTATAATGTATAATGTCATTTTTTTAAAATTATGCCCTTGGCATCATGCTTATCCATGTACATATATGGCTGGTTCTTATTAGTTACTATGCATTTACAAATTTCAATGCTATGTAATTCAAATATTATAGTGCCTAATCCTTGAATTATATGAACTATGCACATAAATTATAATACTATGAATTTCAAATTGAAATGATATGTTTATCACTATACGATGTAATCACTATCATATGCAATACTATAATTACAATATGCAAACTATGGAATACGATGTAATTCTATCTATTTATGTACTTAAGCAATAATTGAACCAATGATATAGTGTCTCCAACCTTTGAAAACCAAGACTATAGCAATGAATGGAACTATGCTATTATACCTAGCTCTTACCCTAAGTATTGACAACATATCAAACTAATTCATAAAGGAGTGATGAGTTTGACGGTTATTAAATGCTAT
Source organism: Larix kaempferi (assembly GCA_027924585.1). Lineage (NCBI taxonomy): Eukaryota > Viridiplantae > Streptophyta > Pinopsida > Pinales > Pinaceae > Larix > Larix kaempferi. The sequence continues at coordinate 4,175,537 of BSBM01001136.1, read as the reverse complement.
CTGCAGGTTAACAGTGTCCCAATCGGTAATAAATATGCTAACCAAACTCCATTGTGGAAAGTATGGGTGTCCATCCATGTAGTCCCTTCACGTGAGCTTTGGTTGGTTTTAAAACTAGGAATCTTGGCTAGCATGGTTGTCATGATGCTTCTCCTCCGAGCTGTACATGGTAATATCTCTTGGCAGGCAGTTTTGGCACTGTTGTGGTTGATGTAATTAATGGGATATTACTGTAATGTTGCTCAGCTTTAAACGTAGCATCATTGGCATCTCAATGCTTGTTGATCTCATCAAATCTCAATCATTGATGTTGTTACCCTAAACCTTGTTGTATGTAATGTTTTGCAAGCTTCTCGGTCTTCATTGTTACGCTAGGTTGAGGCCGACAGACTACCAAAATGTAGGGTTTGGCAAGAGTGTCTCTCAGGGTTTCAATCTTATGACCTGTGAGTGGTAGTTTTCTAAATAGTTACAGGCATTAAACCTTCTGCATTTAAGCTACAATACCAAAATAGTGACAGGGTGTTCTTCTTCCAGTGTAGCTGAAGTGTTTTGGACAGGGTTCGATTCTCCTACGGTTGAGATTGGTTTGTTGTGATAGCATTAGGGTTGTTGTCAATACAAACTTGCTTCATCGTTTGATGGTGTAATGGGTTGATATTTCTAAATGCCAATTTTAAAGGTAAATATTCGAGAACTGTAACATAATACTGTAATACTTGATTTGGTCCTGCATAATCTTGTTTTAACCTTTCACTTCATGTTTTGGCAGGTACCCGCTCGAATGAGGTTGCTGTGTGAAGAATAGGAAATTGGATATTGCTACGGTTTTCCTGGTAAGCTCTGGTGGTTCACAACAAACCTCGTAGGTGCCTTGGATGGTGGTTGCTATATGCCGAGAGTTGGAAACATTTGTCTTATTTCAGTGATGGTCGACTGCGAAGTTTTTAGTTTGACTTGCTTTAATGTCAATATGTAAGAGGTTGATCCTTAGTCCTTTATAATGCTCAGCTCAGTAGGTTTTTACTGAAGCATTGGAACCAGCTTCGAGTTGGTCTTTACACCTTTGGATGTTTGAGGGAAAAGACCTTTCGTGTTTTTGGAAAACTTTAAATGGAAAGTAATATAGCCTCTGTCATGTTTTAACTATGATGTTGGGCAATCTTTAATGGAGTCGTGTTTATTTTCACTTGCCTCTGAGCTATTGGTTTTGATAAAAGTATAAGATTGTTTTGAATACTGTTGAATCGAGTCCGAAAATGAAATTATCTCAGGTCTAGTGTAGATGATTGCTTTTTATTCTTCGTCAATGATGTCGATAGTGAAGTTTTTGGAAGGATTGTGAAATGAGTTCGAATGTCAAGAAATTTTGCAAAAGATAGTGCACAAGGTCTAAATTTGAAATGTAAAAGTGTTCTACCTGTACCTTTGATTTCTATCTGACTTGCATTAAGCTATGATTCCATAAGCTTAACCTATGTATAAATAATTTCGATAGTGTGACTGTTTTCAAATGTTGAGATGTGTTCTACTAGGGTTATGAATCCTTGATAAACAATGGTAAAGAATCGTGCTTTTTGCTGTGTGAATTTACTATCTTGAAGAGGTTTCGACATGCTAGCTAGGGTTTGAAAAAGAAATGTTTAGGATTCACCATGAAAGGCTTGAGTACAAAAAAATGATGGATTGTGTAATTAATTATAGGGTTTGGAAATAAAATAGGGTTTGATACTACTTTGAGATATTCAATGATTGAAAACAAAAGTATAAATATTGCAGAAATGAAATGTGAATATTTGTACTAGATTGATACAGAACTAATCATTGAAAATACAGTTGTATTGAAAACATATAAAGTATTAATGTGCATTTTCTTACTATCTTAAATGAATAGAGACAAGAGAATATATGGAACTGTCAGAAGCATACTTTGTTTTTCTTTCAATTAATATTTACATGAATTCTATACTGCAATTTGTGCTATACTATAATGTTTATTGTGTTTTAAAAAAAATAGGACATAATTATAAACATAACACGTAGTGAAATCATTTATCCAATCAATGGTAATCTGACTATCTCTCATTTATCATTAATTTGCTTCTCTATACTAGAGTACTGTGTAGAGAACAACACAGGGAAAAATATAGAGATGGTTATCTAATCAGGTCTTTAACAAAGCTTTATCATTCAGAATTAAACATAGATCAGAAAATAAAATAAATTCTTTTACAAAACAGAGTTTGACTAAGCAGAAACATTAAGCTATAAACAAAGTAGGAACAATGAAACCTGATTAAGTGTAGGGAAACAAATAGCCCAAGGAACCTGTTCCACCCAACCAATTCCTGAAGACAGCCAAGTTACATGCCTTAGGACCCCCGAGCCTATTCACTGAACCACCCGGAGGAAGAAACTTAGAAACTTAGGACCTGAACTTGCAATAGCATTAGTTATCCAATCTTAAAGACTTAGCATTCAAAGGGACCTGCCCCAACACCTCTGGATCTCCTTCTCAGAATAATTTGCAGACTTACAGTTGCACTCTCAAATAGTCTCCCTATTCGAATCTCTCAGTGATCACCTAATGCACTTGACGAATATTTCTGCAGAAAATATTGTAAGAGTTGCCTGCTCAATTCAAATTTTCCTTATGTAGGTTGCCTAGGCATTTTAGTGGTTAACTGGTCATTTAATGAGCTGCATGCTCACTCCCACCACCTGGGGAATAATGCCACATTTTTAGGGGTAGTTGTCCCATAACCAACAGCTAGTGGTGAAGTGCAATTGCTACCATCTATCCCATACCTTATAACAACTTCCATTCCTCCTAGTGGGTCAGTGAACACTCATTTAACATTTCCCTTGTCTGTTTGTCTCCTACTTTAATTTATTAAATAATAATAATCAGTAATTACATTCATCCTTGACCAAACTTGGTCATAATTACAAAACTTTGTAATTAAAATTTAACATAAAGTATTTTGCCAATAAAATAATATTTTCATAATTTGGGTAGGTGACATAAAGTCTTGTCAAGAAGCTGAAGCTTGGCTTCTTGGGATGAGAAATTATTTCCAAGTGCAAGACTACTCTGGAAATATGAAGGAAAGGGTATCCATTTTTAACTTGAATGGAAGAGCCTCTATATGGTGGGATCATATCAGGTGAGTGAGGAAGATCAATGAAAGAAAGATTGTGTTGAAGCAGTTCAAGAAATACTTCCAGCATAAGCACCTCTCTAATAGGTACTATGATGATAAGATCAAAGAGTTCCATGATTTGAGATTGGGACAATTGACCATGGAAGAGTATGCAAACAAGTTCTTGGAGCTGTTGAGGTATGTCAGGTATATTCGAGATGATAAGGTGAAAATTCAGCATTTTCTAAGTGGGCTACCTTAGTCATATAAAGATAGGATTGAATTTGATGAACCTTGAACTCTAGAGGAGGAAATAAGGAAGGACAAGTATTGCTATGATCAAAACAAGAGAAAACCCAATTTCCATCAGGCATGGAAGGACAAGAAAAATGAGAAGTTTGACCAAAGGAAGAAAGGTTTCAAACCTCCTGATATCAGAAATCAACAAAGGTAGCCATCATAGGTTGTGACTAAGCCAACTAGGATGATGGGAGACAAGCCAAGAGATCCAAAGGAGCCAAGAGAACCACTTCAATGTTGGGGTTGTGGAGGAGACCACATGCTTAGGAACTGTCCACATCGGAATGGGAATGCAAATCAAGTTCACAACATCCAAGGAGCTGAAACTATGGGTCAAGTGGCGAGGACAATCCCTAGAAACTATGCAGCACTAGACGACCACCACGTCGATCATCAATCAACTGTTGTTGAAGTTGAAGGTAATATTGCTAAGCAATATGTTTCTATTTTGATTGATCCTACATCTACTCATAGTTATATCACTCCTAAAATTGTTGAGATTTGTGCTTTTAAGAAATCAAAGCATAGTAAATCATGGCTAGTTCAACTAGCCACTAGAACCAAGAGAAAGGTTAATTAAACTGTAGAGAAATGTCCCTTAGAGATGGACAGGTTATTCACTTATGCAAATATGAATGTTTTGCCACTTGGTTCCTATGATATTCTTATTGAAATGGATTGGTTAGAAGCACACAAGGTTAAACGTGACTGCTACAACAAGACATTTGAATGCATGGATGAAGAAGGAAACCCAAGAGTTATAAGAGGCATTCCAAAGGTGATTTCTATTAGATAGGTTTCAGCCATGCAGTTGAAGAAGTTCCGTAGAAAGGGTTTTCAATTGTATGTAGCCCATGTTTTGGAGGCAAAAGAGAATGAAACTCTTAAGTTGGAGGACTATCATGTGTTGTAGGAATTCAAGGATATTTTTCCCGATGAGATTTTGAGACTTCCTCCAAAGAAAGAAATTGATTTTACAATTGAACTTGTGCCAAGAGCTGCACTAGTGTCCAAGACACCCTACAGGATGAGTACAATGGAATTGCTAGAATTGAAGATGCAATTACAAGAGTTGTTGGAAAATAAATATATCAGGCCAAGTGTGTCCCCGTGGGGAGCACCTGTTCTATTTGTGAAAAATAAAGATGGAACACTCAGATTATGTATTGACTACAGGAAGTTGAACAAAGTTATTGTGAAGAACGAATACCCATTGCCCCGAATTGATGATCTTTTTTTTCAAATGAGAGGAGCAAAGGTATTTTCAAAGATAGACTTGAGTTCTGGTTACCATCAGGTAAGAATAAAAGAGGAAGATATTCATAAGACAACCTTTAGAACAAGGTATGGGAACTACAAGTTTGTGGTAGTACCATTTGGTCTCACAAATGCACCAACTACATTCATGTGTCTCATGAATAGCGTTTTTAGCAAGTATTTGGACAAGTTTGTTCTTGTTTTTCTAGACGACATTCTCATCTATTCTAAGAATGAAGAAGAGCATGAAGAACATTTGAGAATGACATTGCAATTGCTAAGGGAGCATAAGTTGTATGCACACTTAAGCAAGTTTGAATTTTATAAAGATAAAATTCATTATTTGGGTCACATCATCTCAGACGAAGAAATATCTGTGGACCCTGAGAAGATTGAAGCCATTATGAACTGGCCAACTCCAAGGAATGTGATAAATGTGAGATATTTTATGGGACTTGCAGGGTACTATAGGAGGTTCATTGAAATATTCTCCAAGGTTGCACACTCGATCACTTTTTTGCAAAAGAAGGGGATAAAGATTGAATGGACGCCAAGATGTGAAGCAAGCTTCCAATGGTTGAAGAATCTTCTTACGAGTGAACCAATTTTGAAAATTGCAGACCCAGAAAAAGACTTTGTGGTGTGTACCGATGCATGCAATCAAGGACTTGGAGGAGTTCTTATGCAAGACAACCACGTGGTATGCTATGAGTCAAGAAATTTGAAGGAGCATGAGAAAAACTATGCTACTCATGATTTAGAACTTGCAGCCATAGTACATGCTTTAAAGATGTGGAGGCATTACTTAATGGGAAGGAAATTTGAGCTAAGGGCAGACCATTGTGGTCTGAAATACTTATTTGAACAACCAAATTTGAATGATAGGAAATCTAGATGTTTGGAATTTTTGTGTGAATTTGATTTTGAAATCAAACACATAAAAGGGAAAGAAAACAAGGTGGTTGATGCACTCAACAGGAAAGTACATGAAATGCATGTGGCAGCACTTAGTACTTTCCAAAAAGATTTGAGGCAACATATTGTTAACCATATTATTGAGGATGAAGTGCATCTGTAGATAAAGGACAAATTGTAGTAGCAAGTGTTGATGTATATGTAACTTTGGAATGTATTTCATCTATGTATTTCATATATATTTATTGTACTCTTATAAGAGATGTGTTATTCGTCTATAAGGAAGTGTCGTCATGTGTATTGACAAGTGTCGCAAGTGTGTGTACTTGCCGATGGGTTATTAGACCACCATGTGTGGGGTCGGCCTTGAAATATATATTATATTGTGGATGTACCTAGCTAGACAAGTTGGACCCATAGTGTAATTGGGCAAACCGGTTAAGTATAAATAGAGATTGGGAGATCTCTATTTGATCACTCGGAAAACTCACACTTCTCTCACTCAGAAAGTGGCACACTAGTGAGGAGGAGGATGATCTGCTACTAGGAGACTATCTCAGTGTATTTTGGTTGTACTTTGGTTGAGCCATTGCTCTCTCTATCTCTGAGGAAGTTGTGGGGTTTTTCATCTTAGGGTTTTCCCCACGGAAACTCTGTGTCTCTTGTCTCTCATGCTTTTGATTCTTGTGATGCTTTTCATGCTTATTATGATTGTTATGCATTGATATACTGCACATATTATTCTCTCAGTAAATATCCTAGAGTATTGTGAATTAATGCTCAAAATTTAACGTGGTATCAGAGCTAACCTGAGAAGAAGACATTGTGCAGTGACAGAAACTAGGGTTTCTTGTTTATTGGGTTTCTCTCCACAGATTTTGGAAAAGCAGTATAGAAGATTGACTCTACTCATCAAGGAGAATCTATCTATCCAATCAGAATTCAATTCTGAGCATTTTCAGATTTGGCCCTAAAAATTAGGGTTTCCTCAAAAATAGAAAATTCTGGACTCTGAAGACATAGCTGGAAGCTCCTTGCAAAAATTGAAGTTTAAAGCTTTGGATTGAGGTTTTTGGCTGGGTAGATCTTCGGGAAACTCAAACCCTAATTCAGGGCTCTCCTCAATGAATCCGAGAAGACAGAAAGGCAGTTTTGAAGGGTGTAGCTTTGCAAATCTCGAATTTTGAATACACCAGGTTGATCAGCTCCTCAAGGCGCATCTTTCTATCCTTTCAGAAAGTTGAAATTCACATTTTGAATTTTTAGGGTTTTTTCGACAAACCCTAATCTAGGACCAGATCTAGTTTTCAACAATTCAAGTGGTAAGACCTAAAAATTTTCTATTTCCATTTGTAGTACTCTTTAAGATGTCTCACCACACCAAGCTTGAGAATAAGCTTGAAGGGGCTGATAACTTCCGATCCTGGAAGTATAGGATTGGGTTAATCCTGGAAGAGAATGAGTTGGACTCATATATAAAAGAAGACATCCCTATCCCAAAGGATGAAGAGGCTAAGATATTGCATAAGAAGAACTTGGTCAAGGCAAAGAGAATCATTATTGATTCTATCAAAGACCATCTCATCCCCCATGTGTCATATGTGAAGACACCCAAAGAGATGTTTGACTCCCTGACCAAGTTATTTGAAGGGAAGAACATAAATCGGAAGATGACTCTGCGGAATCAATTGAAAGGGGTCAAGATGTTGAATGGAGAAACCATTCAATATTACTTCTCCAAGGTCTCTCAGATCAAGGAACAACTTCAAGCTGTGGATGAAGTAGTGGACAATGGTGAAGTTGTTATGGCCACTCTGAATGGCCTACCTAGGTCATGGGACTCCTTTATTCAAGGAATATGTGCAAGAAAGAAATTGATCTCTTTCAGTAAACTGTGAGAGGAATGCTCTCAAAAAGAAGCTAGACTTGTAGCTTGTGAAGAAAAGATGGGAGGTGAAGATCAAGCTCTTGCAGCTCACACCAAAAGATGCAAGCCCAAGAAGGAGCACTCTCACTACAAGAAGTCCACTCACTATCACCAAAAGAATAAGAAGGATCTAAGGTGCTTCACATGCAATGAGAAGGGTCACTTTGCTTCAGATTGTCCCAAGAACAAAAGGGATAACAACAACATCCCCAGCAAGAAGAAGAAGGGCAGCAAAAGAAAGTTCCATGCTCGTGATGCCGAAGATGATGAACCTCCAAAGAAGAAGGCTAGGGTAGAAAGTGATGATAGTCATGATGACTCATTAAGTGAAGAAGAGTATGTTCTAATATATGCTCTCACAGGTACTATCTCCCATAGTTGTAATGATTGGTTAATTGACAGTGGGGCTTCCAAACACATGACTGGGTTTAAGGAATCTTTTGTAAACCTATCTGAACATGAATCACCCCATAAGGTGAAACTTGGGGATGATTATCAATACGCAATCAAAGGAAGTGGTGAAGCCTCCTACAACCTAGATTCTGAAAAATATTTGAAGATGAAAGAAGTCCTTTATGTACTTGGGCTTAAGAAGAATCTTCTCTCCATCTCTGCATTGGATGCAAAAGGCATGAGGGTTGCATTTGTAGATGGCCAAGTCCTAATGTGGCCAAAGGGTAAAACAATTTATGATGCAGTAGTGATTGGAGAGCAAGAGGGAGGATTGTATAAATTGAAGGGTCAACCTGAAAATGCCATGGTACATGACTCCATGGATCCAAGTGAACTTTGGCATAGAAGACTTGCCCATATGCATTATAGGGCACTTCCAATTGCAAACAAGGCTGTAGAAGGTCTTCCTGAAATCAAGACCAAACACGAAGGTGTTTGCAAAGGATCTGCAAAAGGTAAGAACATTAAGAAGGCTTTCCCAAACAGTGAAAGCAAGGCAAAAGGTATTATGGAAATCATTCACTCAGATGTATGTGGTCCTATGTCATCCAGTTCTCTGAGTGGGTATGTTTACTATGTCTCATTTATTGATGACTTCTCCAAGAAGACTTGGGTATACTTCTTGAAGAACAAAGATGAGGTGTTTGATAAGTTCAAGGAATTCAAAACCTTGATGGAGAATCAAACTGACAAGAATATGAAAACATTCAGATCCGACAATGGTGGAAAATTCACCTCAGGTGACTTCAAGAAGCTTTGCAGTGATTCAAGGATTAAGAGGGAAATGACTGATCCCTGCAATCCACAACAAAATGAAGTTGCGGAAAGAAAGAAAGAACAATCATGGAAGCAACAAGGGCAATGCTGCATGACTAGGATCTACCTATGCATCTATGGGCAGAAGCAGCTAGAACAACTGTATATGTGCAGAACAAAACACCCCACAAGATATTGGACAACAAGACACCAGAAGAGGTCTTCTCTGGTAGGAAACTTGAAGTCAACCATCTCAAAATATTTGGTTGTCCAGTATACACTCATGTCCCAAAGGAAAAGACGAACAAGCTAGATCCTTCAAAGGCTTATAGAATATACTTTCCAGGGTTCAAGAAGATTGATGTCAGCAGGGATGTGACATTTGATGAAAACTCAACATTCATCAAATCAAGAAAGACACCTATTGAAGTTTATGAAGAACCTAAGGAAACTAGATTTCAAGACACTACCATGACTGAAGCAATTCCAGATGTTGATCGTGAAAATGAAGATCCACAACAACCTGTAGATCCACCCCGTGAGGATAACTCTCACAAGAGGAAACCTGCATGGGCTAGAGAGCTCATTCAAGATGCAGAAAGATTTGGCATTCCAAAGGAAGAACATAGAGCAAATAAAAGAACCAGATCACATACCAGCTATGTTGCTTTACTCTATGACATTATGAACAAAGAACCTTCCAATTATGAAGAAGCAGCAGAAAAGAAAGAGTGGAAGGATGCCATGGTTGAGGAATACCAATCAATAATGAAGAATGATGTTTGGGATGCTGTCCCAAGACCTAAAGAGAAGTCTGTTGTGACTTCTAAATGGATCTACAAAATCAAGCATGCTGCAAATGGCAGTGTAGAGAAATACAAGGCAAGATTCGTAGCTCGTGGCTTCTCTAAGAAAGAGGGAATAGATTATGAAGAAACTTTTGTAGCTGTAGCCAGGTATACTTCCATCAGAACAGTCCTTGCCCTAGCTGCAGCAATGAAATGGAAAATACACCAGATGGATGTCAAGACTGCTTTCTTGAATGGTGTAGTTGAAGAGGAAGTATATGTGGAGCAGCCACTTGGTTTCGAAACACATGACAGGGAGTCATATGTGTGTAGATTGAAGAAAGCCTTGTATGGCTTGAAGCAATCTCCCAGAACTTGGTATGGTAGGATGGATAGTTTTCTATCTAGTCTGGGCTTTACCAAGAGTAAAGCAGATTCCAACCTTTACTACAAGGTTAAGGAAAGGAATCCTGTGATTCTACTCCTGTACGTGGATGACTTATTTGTAACAGGAGATGACAGATTGATTACAGATACAAAGAGGAAGCTTGCTGTTGAGTTTGATATGAAGGACCTAGGGATGATGCACTACTTCCTAGGTATGGAGGTGTGGCAGAGTATAGATGGGATCTTCCTTGGACAAGGGAAGTATACTGTAGATATCCTGAAGAGGTTCGAGATGATGGATTGCAAGGCCATGGCCACACCTATGGCATCAAACCTAAAGCTTCTATGTGATGCTTCATTTGAGCTGATTGATGTCTCTATGTATCATCAGATGATTGGGTCCTTGACATACCTAATGAACACAAGACCAGATATTTGCTTTGCGGTGAACACATTGAGCCAGTTCCTAATGGATCCGAGGAGTGTTCACCTGGTTGTTGTAAAGCATATTCTGAGGTACCTAAAGGGTACATTTGATTATGGACTCAGGTATGAAGCGAATCAAAAGTTTAACCTGCAAGGTTATGCTAATTTAGATTGGGCAGGCAGTGCTGCAGATAGGAAGAGCACATCTGGGTGTTGCTTCAATATGGGATTAGGTGTGGTCTCTTGGTTTAGCAGGAAGCAGTCCTGCGTAGCGCTAAGTACAACTGAGGCAGAGTATGTTGTAGCTTGTTCAGCTAGCTGTGAGGAAGTATGGCTTCGGAAGCTACTATCTGAGTTATTTGATCTCCCGCTGGATGCGACTGGTATCTTCTGTGATAACCAAAGTTGTGTGAAGCTGTCTGAGAACCCAGTGTTTCATGACAGGTCGAAACACATAGAGATCAAATATCACTATATCAGGGATATGGTGCAGAGAGGAGCAGTGAAGCTCTTGTATGTTGCAACGGATGAGCAGATTGCAGATGTATTAATGAAGCCATTAGCCATAGTGAAGTTCGAGTACCTCAAAGAGAGGCTTGGTGTTCTTTAGATTGATGACACTTCGAGGAAGAAGTGATGGAGACATTTGTTGAAGCCATTCCAAGCATGTTGGAAGGAGGATCCTTCACATGGTTGTGGATGTAAGCGCTAGATGATGAGCATCAAGATGATGTTCTAGTTTCTGCTCTGTATGATCAATTGGATCATTTACATTTGTGTATATATGCATCAGGATGATGCTGGATATGATCAGTTGGATCATTTATATGTATATGTATGTATGCATCATGTTGGATGCTGGATATGATTAGTTGGATCATTTGCATGTATTTTGTATATGCATCACGTTGGATGCTTGGACCATGTATCTGTATTTGTATTAGGTGGATACATTGTATGATCAGGTAGATCATGTATTTTGATATGTATCAGGTATGATCAGATGGATCATGTATTTGTTTGTATCAGGTGGATACATTGTATGATCAGGTGGATCATGTATGATGATATGTATTAGGTAGATACTTGGTATGCATCAGGTGGATGCAGTGTATGATCAGGATGATCATAGATGATGAGCTTCAGGATGTTGCTCCAGATGACATGTAGCAAAATGTTGCAGTGATGATGATTAGGATGATCATGTGTACATCAGGATGATGTATGGTGAGTATCAAGATGATACTTTATGGCTGTCGATCAGGTTGTGCAGATGAGCATGTCTCGTAGATCCTATAGGTCGGAGTTGTGTACCCGTAATAGCTTGGGATGCTCTTTCGAGACATTGCTCTGGGAGGACATGTAATTTGTGCCCTAGGAGATTTCAGGTCGGAGTTGTGTACCCGTAACATCCTGAGATGCTCTTGTGAGGTTTTGTCCTATGGAATGTAATTTGTGCCCTGGGATATTTTAGGTCGGAGTTGTGTACCCGTAACATCCTGCGATGCTCTTTCGAGGTTTTGCCATGACCACATGTAATTTGTGCCATGGGGAGATTTCAGGTCGAAGTTGTGTACCCGTAACATCCTGAGATGTTCTTTCTAGGTTTTGTGGTGACCACATGTAATTTGTGCCCTGGGGAGATTTCAAGTTGGAGTTGTGTACCCGTAACATCCTGAAATTCTCTTGCTAGGTTTTGTGGTGGGGTCACATGTAATAAGCCCTGGAGATCTGGACAGGATGAAAAAGGCCTTAGATGCTCTTTAGGGTTCTTGCTAGGCAAGAGACTCTTTAAAGGTTTTGTGACGCACGTACTAAGTCCTGAGGATTCCACAGTATGGCCAGTGATGACGAAGACCTGCAGGTGGTGGGCCTACATCCAGTATGAAAAAGGACTGGCTCTATAGAACTTCCTACAATGAGTAGAGTCAGAGATTGGTTAAGATAGCAGAAACAGTGACGATGATGATGACGATGCATCGATGACGATGATCCCAAAAAGAAGACTTGTCTAGCAGATCTGTGTCGAGAAATACCTTCCTAGTTAAGAGGAAGTCTTGATGTATATGTAACCTCAGAATGTATTTCATCTATGTATTTTATATATATTTATTGTACGCTTATAAGAGATGTGTTATTCCTCTATAAGGAAGTGTCGTCATGTGTGTACTTGTCGATGGGTTATTAGACTACCATGTGTGGGGTCGACCCTGAAATATATATTATATTGTGGATGTCCCTAGCTAGACAAGTCGGTCCCAGAGTGTAACTGGGAAAACAGGTTAAGTATAAATAGAGATCGGGAGATCTCTATTTGATCACTGGGAAAACTCACACTTCTCTCACTCAGAAAGTGGCGCACTAGTGAGGAGAAGGACCATCTGCTACTAGGAGACTATCTCAGTGTATTTTGGTTGTACTTTGGTTGAGCTATTGCTCTCTCTATCTTTGAGGAAGTTGTGGGGTTTTTCACCTTAGGGTTTTCCCCATGGAAACTCTATGTCTCTTGTCTCTCATGTTTTTTATTCTTGTGATGCTTTTCATGCTTATTATGATTGTTATGCATTGATATACTGCACATGTTATTCTCTCAGTAAAGATCCTATAGTATTGTGAATTAATGCTCAAAATTTAACAGCAAGACCTTGAAAATAAGTATGAAGGCTATCATTTGGAAGAAGACAAACTTCTTACTTATAATAACAGAGCCTATATTCCAAATGTGGCAGATTTGAGGAGGATTGTTTTGGATGAAATCCATAAAGCTCCGTACTCTTGTCACCCAGGATATCAGAAAACAATTGCTACAATAAGAAAATATTATTTCTGGCCAGGGATGAAGAAGGATGTCACTCAATACATTTCTAAGTGCATGAAATGTGAGCAGTTGAAGGTTGAACACCAACACCCAACAGGTTTATTGCACCCAGTGCCAATTCTAGAATGGAAATGGGAAGTAATTTCCATGGATTTTATTACAGGATTGCCAATGACTATGAGACAACACGATTCCATCATGGTTGTGGTGGACAAGTTAACAAAGGCAGCACATTTTATACTGGTCAAGTCTACCTACAAAGCCGATGCCATTGCAAATATTTTTCATGAAGGAAATTTTCAGATTACATGGATTGCCTAAGGCAATAATTCCTGACAGGGATACCAAGTTCACTTCCAATTTTTGGAAAGGTCTCTTTGCAGATTTGGGTACACAATTGAGCTTTAGTACAGCGTACCATCCTCAAACAGATGGGAAAACGGAAAGAGTAAATTAGGTACTTGAAGACATGCTTCGCATGTATGTAATGGACAAACCATCTAAGTGGGAGGATTATCTACACTTGGTAGAGTTTGCATATAACAATGGGTAGCAAGAATCATTGGGAATGAGTCCATATGAGGCTTTGTATGGCAGAAGGTGTAGGGCATTAGTGACTTGGGAAAATCCAATGAACAGAATTATACTTAGGGCTAGAATTGCTTAAGGAAATGGAATAAGAGGTTGCAAAGATCAGGAATAATTTGAAAGCAGCCCAGGATAGACAAAAAAGCTATGCAAATAAGCATAGAGGGCATAGGGAATTCAATGTTTGGGATCATGTGTATCTTAGGGTGAGGTCAAGGAAGAGTTCCTTGAAGCTTGGGAGTTGTGCCAAGCTATCACCTAGATATTGTAGGACATTTGAAGTGCTTGAAAGAATAGGGTCAGTTGCATATAGACTTGCATTTCCTACTAGCACTAGAGCTCATAATGTTTTTCATGTCTCTTTGCTTAAGAAATATGTACATGATCTTAACCATGTGATTAATTGGGATGTGATCCAGGTGGAACCCGAGGGAGAGTTCCAAACCGATCCATTGCGCATCCTAGACAAGAAGATAACATTGCTCCGTAACTGAGCCATCGGACAGGTAAAGGTGCAATGGAAGCACTATGGTCCCGATGAGGCTACATGGGAGCTGGAGGATACCATGAGAGTGGCATATCCATTTTTGTTCTATTTTGATGAGCACTGAGGACAATGCTAATGTAAGGGGAGGGGAATGTAATGTCCCCATCATGACCCTATTGCATTAAAATTGTAAATGATGTAAATATCGTTATTATATCATGGTGAGGAGCTCAAGGCCAAGGCCCCACAATCGATTTAGAGTTTTATGTATCAACAATTAAAAATAGATTCCTATGGTTCTTGTGCTAGACATGCACAATGTAAATTAAGATATCATGTAAATATGGATTTTAATTAAATACCCACAACTATCTATGCAATGCAACAAAGAGATGGGGGCATATTTTTTATGAGGAATAGGGAGGGAAATTATTCAAACCCTTGAGCCAATGGTGTTAATCCAAATGTCAATGAAGGAACTCATAAACCCTCAACTACCCATTTTGACTTATGCACCCAATCATTTAATTCTTCCAAGAGTTGGTTGAGGTAGTTAATGCCTTGGGAATGGAAAGCTATGAAAGCCAATTTCGTGTATGGGAAAGCCATCAGTCTAGGAAATCGTGTTTTTGCTTCTTGGGCAAGAAAACACCCACGAAATTCTGCCCAAATCCATCCTTCACCCATGGACTTTGCTCTCTCACGCAGTCTGAGCTAGCTGGGGCTTTCTCCTTCACATTTTCTATCTTTTTCTTGCATTTTCCATGGTTGGGAACTTGTTTTTGTATTGCAGAGTGGTTGGGAGGAAGGGAGTCACGATTTGGGGTTTTATGGAGGTCGTTTCTATCCCTTGAATGCCCATAAACATTTTCTGGAAACGATTTTCCTCTCCCATGGTTGATTCCCCAATTGCGATTTCATTTTTGGTTTCCCGCGTTTTTACTAGAACTAATGGAAACTCATTCTGGACATCCCACAATCAAAACGTATCTATTCATGCCGAGCATTTCCGATTTTGCTGTTATTTGAATCCCTGTTTTGGTTTGAAATTGTGAGCAAGAAATTAGGAGTGGAAGTGGACCAGAATTGGCTTGATAAACCTAGTGAGGAAGGTAACCTCTCAGGAAGATCAAAAGGGCTGGCTACTCTTCTATGCACACCTTGAACAGTACTAGATTGGAAGGTATGGCCTGAGGGACTGTGTTGTAGTGAAGGGAATACTTCCTTGTGTCGGGTGTATAGGCATTGTGGGGAACCAAGATGGATAGATCTTGGGGAGGTATCCTTAGCTCCATGGTTGAGCTCACTAGCTTAGCAATTCTTCTTTTTCATTGCCTTAGTAGCCTGATAAACCCAACTGTAGATTGGATTGGCTAGTTTTT
Organism: Larix kaempferi; assembly: GCA_027924585.1. Classification (NCBI taxonomy): domain Eukaryota; kingdom Viridiplantae; phylum Streptophyta; class Pinopsida; order Pinales; family Pinaceae; genus Larix; species Larix kaempferi. The sequence goes on along the minus strand of BSBM01001136.1, from coordinate 4,159,910 downwards.
GTGTATATTTGGTTATGTGTGAGTCTATTGTTCCCTTTTTCCTTGTAGAAATCATGCCCATCTCAGGGGTGGAAGTTGTGTTGAGAGATCTATGAGCACAACTGGCGTATGGTTGGGTGCAACGTTGCAGTGGCATAACTAGTTGCTCGGGACTACTTTGTTTTAAGATAAGTACTCTCTTGCTTTAATTTTGTAATGTATTTATTTGATGAGTATCATGAATATCTTGAATGTATGCTAGATGAGTAATAGATTTACTTCCGCTGTGTTTCTTGTATATATATATACATCTGCATATGTCTTTTTATATTATCAATGAGTTTACTTAATAAACATGGGGCTAGATGCCCGGTTTTAGCATCACGTTCTCTCCATCGCATTGGTATGATGGGAGGGTGCATTACAACACTCTGTAAACTCAATCTCTTTCACTGAGAATTGAATTCCCAGGAATAAATTCTATGTACAGTTTGTGAAATCCCCAAGGATTGGCCAACCCTGTGGATCTAATGTGTATTTTCTTCTACAAATTTGATCTTAGAATTTGTACAAGTATTTATTTTGATTGCCAATTTGTATAATAGAATCAATTTCTGTGAGTAGTTTGGAAAAAACATTTTTGAATTTCTGTGTATAAAATTCATACCGGCTATGAATTTTGTACTCAATTTCAATTTTGAAATCAATTCCAGAATTTGTATTAATATATTGTGTATCAATTGAATTTCTAGTTGTAAAAATCATTTCCAAAATCAGTTGTTGAGCATGGAAATTGTAAGATTATATCAAAATGTTTTTGGAATTTCATTTTGCATAAGGTGTGGTTTCTTGTGAATTTGTGTACTCATGCTCTATTTCTGCAAATAACAATGTGTCTCTTCCCATTCTTAGGTTGATCTTCCTTTCAATTTTCTTTCGCTACTATAGTTTAGGTTCTTCCTTTTTAATTTGCATCAGTGATTCCTCCTTTCATGCTTGATTCGCTATGCAATTTTTGGCAGATTTGACTAAACGTAGCATATTTAATTATAGGATTTCTTCGAGTGATTTTTTGTAGTGATTGTCTTCCTTTGAAATTTGTTTTGTTTTGATAGAATATTTTGGTATTTGCTATTAGAATATTTTAGTTTCAAAATTGAATCTATTGTAGACTCCATTAGATTTCCATATTTTGAATAGATAGGATTAGAATTCTGTCTTTGACATACATTTGTGTTGTAAGATTTATGTGTTTTTGAGTGTGAATTTAGGTACTTAGTTTGTGATTATTTGAGCTTGTTTCTTTTTGAAGTGTGAAGTTCATCTGCACATCCATAGTCTAGCATAGAGTTTATAGTCATATTTTTCATTTTTGTTCTTTGTACATTTATGTTTTTGAACAAATTTAGATTCCACACAGTAATACATCTAGAAACAAATTTAAGTACTACACTTGGATTTCATTTATGCATAAAATTTAGAATAAAACCAACTCTAGAGCTTAGCCTGTAAGGAATGTAGCTATAGAACATTTTTCTCATGTAGCAAGCCTTCATCAACGATAAATCATTCCAAGTCAATATAAACACCTTTATTTCAGATCTTAAACTTAATTAACATCTTTCAACTCAATAAACCTCTCTCATAGCCATACTACGGAACTTTAATCTATAGATACATACTCTCTAGATTAGATAATAGAGGGTAGTTTTCTTGTATGTAATCTACTTTAAGGGTAATTAATAGAGGTTTTTTCTAGTAAGCATTAGATCAGTTTGATTAGACTAAGCTAGGTTAGCCTTCACCGTGCATATACAGTCCTAGCACCTCAAAGCCTACCCCCGAATTAGTTATCATATAATTTTCCTGACAATTATGAGTCAATTAAATGCTCAACATAGAAATGGAATTTCATGTTTTGAAAACCTGTAGTAAAAAACTGATGTAAACAAAGAATCTGGTGATAAGGAGAGATTGTGGGAAGAAGTGGAGTAAGTGACCAATAAGTGTAATTTGCAAAGATTTAGGGCATGGGAGCACTTTATGGCACAAGATAAAGTGAGAATAGAGTTGTTTGATAAAGTGAGAATAGAGTTGGAAAACAACATTAAAGTAGTAGATTAGTCTATCCTACTCATCTCCAATTTCAACATCTCATAACTGAAAACACACATATAAGCTTTAACAAAAAAATAAAGATAATACAAAATCTCACTTGGAAAATTAGACAAAGCTATTTCAAAATTGAAGCAAAATCTTTCTATGATAAGTATTCTATTAGAAGAACACACATTTCCATTATGAGACTTTTCACCCATGGACATTATAGGGATATCCATATTTTAGGATGGGAAGCAATTACACAAAATCATGACGTTTCAAATGGGTGAAGAAATTCTTTTGTAATTTAAAGTTGATGTGATATCTATAAGTAGAGAAGAAATATATTTAATATTCATATAGTGTTTGTTGAGTTTACCCAAAGAAAGCCTTTTTGCACTTAGATTCAATTTTGGTAAAGAATATATTTTTACTTGTGTTTGTCTTTCATCTTTAGCTTAAGAAATTATAGATTATTTTAAAAACTACTTAGTTATTGTGTATTATTGTTAATTCTTATAAGAATTTTATTTGTTAATAGAATAGTGACAAAAGATTTGAATTGTGTATTTAATGTTATTAGTCATTTGAAATGTGTCTTTAATGTCATTAGTCTTTGAATTGTGTGTTTAATGTCATTAGTCATTATTTCTACTTAAGATTTGTAAAATATTTTTCATTTTGAATATAGATTGGTTATGCATACATTTAGTGTTCAGAATTTCATAAACATCATTTAGAACCAGTAATAATGGTTAGATTCTCCACACAAATATTTGTACTCTTATCAATAAAAATAAAAACACAATTTCATTTTAGATCTCTTCATGAAATATGCAATCATTTTCATTGTTTGTTCATATAATTTCATAGTTCTTTGAAAATTTCTATAAATTCAAATACTATAATTGTATTACTCATTTGTGAGATGTTTGACTTTGATAAAAAAAACTGTCAACAAAAATCTCCACATTACTAACTTTCCTACCAAACATAATACTCATTCTCCTCCCCATCACAAGAAAAGAAATCGAAATCAGTTGATTGGCTACCTTAACATGTGTTCACTTTACGAGTCCAAACAAGTAGGCTTCGTAGTATGCATGCAATACTGCCATAAATTTATATCTTCACAAATATTTTTGGCACTTCATGCCAGCCTGGTATGTTTCAGCTATTGGGCCTGTATTTACACGCTGCATTGAGCTGTTGCAGATGCTTTGTCTGGATTGGCGTTGTCTCTGAATCAAATCGATCCACTATCTTTTCTTCAGGGCTTCGTTCCTTCCTGAACATACAATACGCACGCACAGAATATTTGGACACTCAGTTTTTACAAACGAATCTTCTTTAGCTGCGATTCTATGTAAACATGTCTATAGATATATGGAGAAAAGGTTTCCGTATATTGTTGTTACCGCTGAGATGAGATTTTTGTCCAAAAGGAAATAATTCATCCATAAATAAATATAATATTAATGAGTGTGAACAGGAGGAAATGGATAGGCATAAACTCTGCACTACCCATCCCTGTGTACGACGTTATACGGTGGAATCTCAGTAAAGTCAAAGCGTATTTGATGCAAATATTACAGTAAAACCTTATAGATTGAACTGACAATCATCCTCCATGATGGAAAGTGGAAAAAACAGGGTAACGATCATCCCCCGGGATCTCGTCGGGCATTTCGATCTGGTGGTGATGATAAGAGCAAGTGGAGAAACTGTTGAGATAAAGGTAAACATCATCACCAATTTTAACTGCACAACAAGCAATCAATTCAATATATTCATGTCAATTTAGGCAGCAGCAATAGTATGGACAAAGTTGGTAAACATCCCACAAATATTCTCTCCATTGTAAACTGCACAACGAACATTCAATTCAATATATTCATGCCAATTCCACGAGCAGCATTGGTATGGACCAAAGTTGACTGGACGCAGCTAACTCATAAGTGGTCACACCGACGTCAGTGGAATCCTTTTGGATTGGATTGCTCCGGGTGCATATCAGTATCTTTGGTTTATTAAGCATTTGTTAAGACCATGAGGAAATAAAAATAACTTTTCACGTTTAGAGTCCTGAATTAGTATCAATTTATAAGATATAAAAAGTTAGAGCATTGCAGATAAGGATGACAGAACGTGAATTGGTATCAATTTATAAGATATAAAAAGTTAGATCATTGTAGATAAGGATGGCATAATTTAAAGTCGATGTATAAATATTACTACATTTATTTAATTATTTATGGATTTTAATTTTTTTTTTTTTTTTTTTTAATTTAATCTAGGAAAAACATGAATGATAGTGAATCCCTAATTCTAAGATATAAATATTTATCTATATAATTAGATATAATTTGATTTTTTTAATTTGTTATTTACTAATCTCATAATTTAAAATTTATCAATGTTTAAAATTTATTTTGATTCACTTTTGGAATACCCTTTTGTAAATTATTTTCTATATATTCATTTATTTAAAATATTTTTAATTTAAATTTATAAAATATATATATATATATATATATATATTTTGAATGAATGAGTTTAATAGTTAGGAATATATTTCTCTTTAAGAAGTTCAAATTTAAAAAAAATATATATATTATTTTGTAAGAAATTTATTTAAATATAAGTTATTATTTATTTAATTATCAATATAATATCAAAATTTGATATATTATTTTTTTTAATTCATTTAATAAAGTATATCAGTTTTTTTTTATGGTTTTGAAATATTTTGGTAAATAATTTTTATTCAAATATTAAGGGGTTTTTAGTTCAATATATGATATGTTATTTTTAAGATGGTTTGCTTCGTGTAAGTTATTCATTTTTTATTCAAATCTTATGAATATAGTCACACTTAATCCATTTTCAATAATTTTGAATAGCCCAATAAAATAGATCTCATATACAATATTAAAAAATTAAATTTAATATTTGTTAATATTTTACAATTATATACATAAATACAAAATTGTGAAATTATTATTTATTTAATTATTAATATGATATCATGGTAAAACATTAGAAGTTAAAGTAAAATTTATATAAGTATTATCTTCTTAGATAATAACAAGGAGGACATGACAAAGAGAATTTAGATGTGGAAATAAAAAAATAAAATTAAAATCTGAAAAGAGGGATGACATGATTTAAACTAATTGTAATAGAGTGGAAAAGTCAATAAAATTACTATCACATCTTTTAGTGGAGTTAATTTTAATTTAATACTTTTTAATATTTATTTTTATTTCAATAATGATGGTTTTTAATGTTTATTGAAATCAAATTTGGTTTATCCCACTCTAAGAGAAAAGACAAGTCATAATGATTTGATTTGTTTTAAAATATTATTTTTATACTCAAAAGGATTAAAGAGGAGCATCTTTAGTTCACAATAGTTTTGAGGAGTTAGAAGGTTACAAACGCGGTCAATCCTGGAGCATAGATTATGGTGGACCTTACATCTGATGTGGGTGTAGGCAAGGAATTCTAGGAGAAAATGATTTTCATCTTCAACACTCATAGACTCGCAAAGATGACAAATCCTTTCAACCAACGATGTTTTACGGGTTGTCCAATGCCGAGTTTCAGTAAGAAGTTCATGAGAGTTCATTCTAATCTTGGCAATATTAATTTTTTTCTTTGATATCGTTAATATAGGAAGATAACTTTGATCCTCAAGCTTATGGGTAATGATCTCTTTATAATATCATAATTTTATTTTACCCTCTAAAACTTTCTTGCACCACATTTTATCTTTGAATGTAGAAGTAATAATATTTTTGATGTTATGGATATATTGCAATGTGGTAATTTTGTCGATCACCGAATAATTTAACCAAGTCATGGCATCTTTAAGCCACCCCTACTTGAAGTGTAAGTGGTTTTGGTTGAATTTAAGAGCAATTTTAGGAAGCCGCTAGTCTCCTATATTGTTTAATTTATACTTGTACATTAGATATATAATCATAGCCATGTTTTCAATAAGGGAGAGCCCCACTTCTAAGAGGAGAATATGATTGTGTGTATTGCTCTTAATTTTAAGATTATAAGTAATAAACTGCTTTTGGATTTGCTCAATCCTTCTCCATGATTCTCTAGAAATGGTGATGCATCCCCAAGCTTCATGTCCATATAAGATAACAGGAGTGATGAGTGTTTTAAAGAGGAAATTCTTTCTATCCCACATCACAAGGTTTGTCTATTTATAGTTTTTTTCAAGACCAAAGTAGGATTTCCACCCTCCATTAATCCTCTTCTCAATGCTATAGGTCCATTTGAGCTTATGATCTATGTCAATTCCTATATATTTATAAGAAGTCACTTCCTCCAAGTCTCAATTGTCATATATAAGATTGTCATAAGTACCCTTATTGGATGTGATAATCACGACTTTTGTTTTGTCGGTGTTAATGGTCATTCGCATATTGGAGTAGAAATCCATGATAATTCTTAATTGCTTCTCAAGAGCATAGGGGAACCTTGCCATAAGAATGATATCCTCAACATAGAGAAGAAGAATTATGACTATTCCTTCTAAGTTTGTGCCAGCATAACCTACTCCTTCTAAGCAACCTTCTATCTTATCAATGTAAATGTTGAAAAGGGTAGGGAAGAGGGGGAGCCCTTGCTTAACTCAAATATTACAGTTTAATATCGTATAAGAAACACTTAGTGTTTTTGAATTTGGCAATAACATTGTCATATAACATTACAGTCGTAGCCCTTTGCTCAAACGAAACCTTTAACTCTTCGAATCTATTCCATAGGTTCTCTCTAGGAATTGTATCAAAAGTTTTTCTAAAGTCCGAGCAACAACAAAAATGGATTGGATTTATTATTACGACACTCCTCTGCAATGATCCTAAGTATAACTAGGTGGTCAATGGTTGAGTGATGCCTTGAAGCTTTCCTAGCCTTTAGCTCGGTTTCATTCATTTTATATCCATATTCTAATATTATTTTCTAGAACAATATCATACAACTTGACTAAAAGAGGGCTAATAATAATGGTTTAATAATTAGAGCCCAGTTCTCTTTATGTCCAATTTTAAAAATAGGAACTATAAGGATCTGAGTCCAAGGCTTAAGGAAGCTGATGCAGGCCCCCAACACCAGGGCCTACCTATGCCGAGGATTCACTATATGCCCTACAGGAAGCATTCGTTCTCTGTCAACAATTCCTTTGACCACTTATTACGTACAGTTTGTAGAAATATGTAAACTTGGCTCTTTCTAGAAGGGGATATTACGATATGTCTCAATACAATAAATTCCAAATATTGATTCTCCCCTTCACACAACTATTCAATGATACTCACTCAAATAATTGATTACAATGTCTTATTACAATGGCACCTTCCACTTGAAAACAAAATAAATCCACCACTCATCACTTGATTTGCAAAACTATACCTTCACTTAAAAACTTGATAGTTTTGCAACCATTTATCAATGACAGGCTCTCGCAGCTGCATTTATCAATGGCATACTCTCGTATCTCTTCACTTGAATCCCACGCAGCTCAAATCCACCTCTCTCAGCCTTCGTTTCAAATTGAAACTCTACGCAATCTCCACACATCAATGAATAGTGAGCCCACTCTTTACGAGGGATAAATAGTAATCACGCTCCACTCAATATGCAGTCTTAATACAAAAGAGAATTGTCTTCAAAGTTATGAGGTTTAGTCTTCACTGTGGAGGTCGCAGCACACAAAAAGAGGTCACAACTCTGCACTCACAAGTCATTCAATGATTCGGGCTCTATCAAGATTTGTATAATGGCTTAAAACTAATAGGTCATAGCAATTCGCAGTAGTCATTGAATGAAATACCAAGGTCGCAACACTCCAATGGTGGATACCAAATCCAGAGTGAAAGATAATAGATAACATCAACTCAACTTTTCATATATTCACATTCAACGTATCTCACAAGACTGAGCTTCTGAGGCTGGAAAGGCAATCGCAATCTCAAATAGGTTTAATGATGTTCTTTTAGATGATTTCTAGAAGCTTACATCTCTTCTCCATCTCGGTGTCCTAGTGTGTAATCACACATCATCATCTTGCCTCTCTAAAATATACAGGGCCTATGCTCTTTGTCCATTCTTTGGACTATTCGACTACACCATCGCATTACAGAGACACTCCTCTCTCTACAGGAAGATGACAATCAGTTTGCACAGGTTATGGTGTTCACGCTTGTCATGGCTCGACACCCACTTCTGAGTATTTTCAATATTCATTGTATTTTCGTTGTACATAACCCTCTGGCTCAATATATTTTTCTTAAGCTTCAAATAAGTTTCTACAAGCTTAGAAGTATGGCTCTACTCAACCCATTCATTTACTGGAGTCTCATATGTAGAGATTCTGCCCAGTTTTACCCTTGTTAACCCCGCATGTACATGCTTAGCTTTACATAGAACTACAACTATTCACCAACATTGCTTCAATCATATTGCATATACAGGTTACAAAAAGAAACAATAACACCGATTATTTGATAAACCTATTTCCCATTCAAAGAATAAACTATACATGCATTCCAGAGCTGAGCTCTCACTCATTCTCTGAGACCTCTAACCTACTCTTTCTTTCCTGAATTATCTTCCTCCCCATAGGCTTTCACATAGGGGCTTCACTCAATAAACCGCTATCATAGCACATTCATTTGTGGCATATGAAACAATACCCCTAATTTCACAAAATATTGGAAAATACCTTCCAAAATAATTTTTTTTAACCCCCTCCCAATAGCCCTTCCCAATTTAAAAAAAAAACCCTATTTTTACTAGATATTGTATGTATCAATTTTTTCATTAACATTTTTTATACCCCTTTATATTTCTACCTAGTATATTGATATGATACCCCTCTTATGACTCCACATGCATTCTACAATGCACCTTGCTTCTTTCGATGTATATTGTGGATGCACATTACTTCACTCACAATGCAATTACTCAACCACATATCATTATGATTTGCAACGTATAATGGTCTAATAAAGAGATAGGAGATCACTTCTTGTATGTCACTAGAGCCAATGCACATAGTACAACATTTAGATTGCATTTTGAAGTTCCCCAATTGTTGACTAAGCCTATTGTGGGCTAGGTATCCAAGCCCCTAGGGCCTGTAACAAGCTCTAGGAGGATGACTAAACCTCCCAAGTCCTATAATAGGAATGAGTGGTTGGGTGTTCAAGCCCCCATGGCCTATCAAGGGCCTATAACAGGCCATGGAGGCTTGGATCCTCCCAAGTCTATTGGTAACAACTGGTTGAGTGCTATTGGTAACAATTGGCTATCAATGGCCACTATCTCTCGACTATGATCGACTAGCAACCCACTTCACCATGAAACCCCTAGCCTCAACCATGCCTCAAGATGCGATTTCCCTGTGTACTGTTAAGCCCGAGCCTTGCCTCAACCCGATTTCTCATCCGGCTGCGATCCTGCCTTCTCCATTTGGAGGATATTTGTAATCCTGCCCATATAAAAAAGACCCCAAAGAATTTTTGTATTGCTACATTAAATAAAAAAAATCCCTTTGCCCCTTAATATATAACCAATATAATTTTTAGGTTTTCATGAATATTTAATACCGCAATATGAATGAACATGATATTATATTGCCTTCTAGTGAAGCCCCTGTGGGGTTACAATACTTTCTATTTTTAAAACCCTAAAGAAACTTTCTACCTCCCTATCGAGAGTGCCTATTTTTTCTAGATTACATTCCAAGAGAGCTTTTTCTTTCCAACTCTTCGACTCCTACAAACTTGTAACTCCTTCCTAGAATAAAGCAACAACTCCTATTTTAAGAAATCTACTCTTAACCCTATCTATGACTCATTCAACTACTTCATGAGTCATCCCTACATTCTAGGGATTGGTTACATACTCATCCTACCTTATCACTTATCAACCTAAGCATTTATTATGTTTATGCTTGCTAGGAAAATAAACCTTTTACAAAAGATGTTTACAAGAGTTTTTCAATTGGCCCTTCCTTAGCTAGTGTTAGACCTTTAGGTCTGACCATTCATCTAGTGTTTGAACCGGAGAGTAAATGCTCCTGCATTAGACTTTCAGAGTCGAAACAAGAACATGATCTCCTGATCATGAGGCTTCAATCTTCATCTTTCCTCCAGCTGCAATCTTCCAGGCTTCCACACTTTGTGCTGTAATACTCCACTATCCTTACCTTCACTATTCTTCACTTTCCCATCATCTTCACAGCGGACTTCTTCCTTCATTATGATGTAGATCTTCTTAGGTACCTGCATTTTCTCCCATAGTTCATCTATGGTCTTTTCCAATTCAGTTTACTGCTATAAAAGAACTCTTGTCTTCTTCACTATGCCACTGCACTTTGTCCATTCATCTCGAAATTGTTGATTGTTTTTCTCAGCTTTCCTTGCCTCAACTTCTACTTGAGACATTCTTCTATCAATATTTTCAATTTCTTTCATCAATTCAATTTCTACTTGAATTCTCACAAGCACAACAACACTATGCTTCCCAACATTTCCAACATAACGCTCCTCCTCTTTCTTGAGAACATCCAACAATTTCCTTTCAACTTCTTGACTGAATCTAGTAACCAATTCAGCCTCTTCCAGTTCTAGAACTGATTCCTCTTTAGTCTAAGACATAGCTATCTCACTTTCATCTTCACTGCTACCTCCTTCCCTGTCATAAATACAATCTCCCTATGACACTGCTTCTTCATTCTTCATCCAAATAAAATTCTGATTTCTCGCTTCTGTGACAGCTCTAAGTGTATGTCCAACAATCTTTTCTTGGTCATGCAGACAAACCAACTTCTCCTTGTCCTCAACAATAACATGATTCTTCATATGGGACATGAATGTCTCACCTCCCTTGGAGATGCTGCCCTCATTAAGTAAGGAATCAATAAATTCCTTCTGCTACAACAACTCAACTTGGTCTTCATTAGAAAGACATTCGTCATCATACCTAGCTTGACAATTCTCAACTTCCTTCAAGACAGCTCCAAGTGATGGATTTCCTTTTGCCACACCTGCAAACACATTCAAATTATTAATCACAAAATCACAAGACGCAATGGTCTCCCTTGATGATTCAATCATCGAATCTTCTTCTTGTTCAAAGTCTTTCTCAGGACCTAGAAATCCTTCAATGCTCTTCTTCTCAGCTTCCTCAAGCATGGAATTTGAATGCTTTCTATCTTCCTCTACTTCTTTCTGTTCTTGGCCATCGTCATAGACCAATCTTTCTCTGCTTTCAACTCTTGCTATATGTTGAGAAGAAACACCTTCCCTCAACTGTGCATGTGCATTTGAATGAGACTCAACTGTCCCATCTTCTTTCAAAGTATAAGAAGTAATATTCTGTCTATCTCCTTCGTTCTTTGTGACAATGTTAGAAAAATTTCCTTCTTCCTTATTTTCACTTGCCTTGAGTATCTCATCTTCCCATTGAACATTCATCAGTTGCTCTTTCCTCTTCTGTAGCTTATGCCACCTTATCTTTCTTCTCATAAGAAAACCACATCTCTAGTCTTCCTCCTCCTTCTGTGACAACTCCATCAATACTCCTAGACATACTTCTATCTCAGCCTTCTCCCTCTCATACTCTTCATTAGTCATCTGCTTCCATATGCCATTTGTCTTGGCATCTTCCTTCTCCACTTTGTGGCTGTATCCTGAACCTATGCAATGACTTTTGATAGTCATCTTCTAAGAGCTGCTCTCACAACTCTCCTACTCTTGAGGACACAATTGTCCTCTAGTATTTCAACCTTCAGTTGAAACACTAGGTCCAAGGAACACTTCTCCTCCTAGAAACCTTCACTGTCTTCCTTTATTAGTGGGACTGTGCCCTTCTTCTGCTGATATGTTTCTCCTCTACTGTTGTTACCTCTTGCATGCATACACTCCTCTTCCTTAAAGACTACAAGTCTGTCTTCTTGCTTCCACAAAAAAAAAATTCTTGTTCCTTCTCTGATACGAATTGATGCAGGCCCCCAGCATTAGGGCCTCCCTATGCCGAGGATTCACTATACACCCTACAGGAAGCGTCCATTCTCTGTCAACAATTCCTTTGAGCACTTATTACCTATAGTTTGTAGTAATATGTAAACTTTCCTCTTTCTAGAAGGGGATATTACAATATGTCTCAATACAATAAATTCCAAATATTGATTCTCCCCTTCACACAACTATTCAATGATACTCACTCAAATAATTGATTACAATAATGCAGTCTTATTACATTGGGAACTTCCACTTGAAAACAAAATAAATCCACCACTCGTCACTTGATTTTCAAAACTATACCTTCACTTAAAAGCTTGACAGGTTTGCAACCATTTATCAATGGCAGGCTCTCACAGCTGCATTTATCAATGGCATACTCTCGCAGCTCTTCACTTGAATCCCATGCAGCTCAAATCCACCTCTCTCAGCCTTTGTTTCAAATGGAAACTCTATGCAGTCTCCACACATCAATGAATAGTGAGCCCACTCTTTACGAGGGAGAAATAGTAATCACGCTCCACTCAATATGCAGTCTTAATACAAAAGAGAATTCCCTTCAAAGTTATGAGGTTTAGTATTCACCGTGGAGGTCGCAGCACCCAAAAGGAGGTCACAACTCTGCACTCACAACTCATTCAATGATTCGCGCTCTGTCAAGATTCGTATAATGGCTTAAAACTAACATGTCACAACAATTCACAGTAGTTGTTGAATGAAATACCAAGGTTGCAACACTCAAATGGTGGATACCATCTCCAGAGTGAAAGATAACAAATCACATCAACTCAACTTTTCATATATTCACATTCAATGTGTCCCACAAGACTAAGCTTGTGAGGCTGGAAAGGCAATCGCAATCTCAAATAGGTTTAGTGATGTTCTTTTAGGTAGTTTCTGGAAGCTTACATCTCTTCTCCATCTCGGCATCCTAGTGTGTAATCACACATCATCATCTTTCCTCTCCAAAATATACAGGGCCTATGCTCTCTGTCCATTCTTCGGACTATTCGACTACACCATTGCATTACAGAGACACTCCTCTGTCTATAGGCAGATTACAGTCAGTTTGCATAGGTTATGGTGTTCACGCTTGTCATGGTTGAACACCCACTTCTGAGTATTTTCAATATTCATTGCATTTTCCTTGTACATAACCCTCTGGCTCAATAGAGATTTCTCAAGCTTCAAATAAGTTTCTACAGGCTTAGAAGTCTGGCTCTACTCAACCCATTCATTTACTGGAGTCTCATATGCAGAGATTCTACCTAGTTTTACCCTTGTCAACCCCGCATGTACATGCTTAGCTTTACACAGAACTACAACTATTCACCAACGTTGCATCAATCAGATTGCATATACAGGTTACAAAAAGAAACAATAACACCCAGTATTTGATAAACCTATTTCTCATTCAAAGAATAAACTCTACATGCATTCTAGATCTGAGCTCTCACTCATTCTCTGAGACCTCTAACCTACTCTTTCTTTCTCGAATTATCTTCCTTCCTGCATGATTACAATACTTTATATTTTTAAAACCATAAAGAAACTCTCTACCTCCCTTCTGAGAGTTACTAATTTTTCTAGATTACATTCCAAGAGAGTGTTTTCTTTCCAACTCTTTGACTCCTACAAACTTGTAACTCCTTCCTATAATAAAGAACCAACTCCTATTTTAAGAAAGCTACTCTTAACCCTATCTATGACTCATTCAACTACTTCATGAGTCATCCCTACATTCCAGGGATCGGTTACCTACTCACCCTACCTTGGCACCTATCAACCTAAGCATTTATTATGTTTATGCCTGCTAGGAGAATAAACCTTTTATAAAAGATGTTTACAAGAGTTCTTCAATTCGCCCTTCCTTGGCTAGTGTTATACCTTTAGGTCTGACCATTCATCTAGTGTTTGAACCGGAGAGTGAATGCTCCTGCATCAGATGCCATGATTGACTACTAGATTTTTAAGGTTTCTTCTTAGTACCCATCAATGTATTTATTTTTTCCATTAGCTAGGTCCTTAATCTCAAAGGCTATGTCTTCTAAAGAAAAGACTTTCTCATCTGTAATGAGGTATTGCATACTATCAATGACATCACGGGATTCATAAATATTTTTAAAATACGATTTCCAATCCTCCAAAGGGATCTTATTATTTTCCTTAGTTTTATAAGTTGGAATTTGCCTCCAGAATTTCTTAGGAGCTATTAGATAGGTGTAAATGTTTTTCATGTCTTTTATTTATATAGTACGTCTTTTTTATTTTAATTAGTGCCTTGTACTTATTTATCTTGTTGATTTTCAAGGACTCGTCATACCATGGTTTGCTTCTTCTGTTCTCCTTTTTACTAGAAATTTTGAGAGAGAACTTGTTGATGGCAGAAGGAAGGGAAGTAGTAAAATTATAATAGATGTCTTCTATATTGGCCTTATTAGAAAGAGGGAAAAAATTCTTCATTAAATCATTTAGAAATCTATTCATATTATTTCTATCAAATACCAAGTTCTTTTGTCTTTGATAATTTTCATCTATAGGTGCATTATGGATGGTAAGACTGAGGGTTATAATTAAAGGTTTATGATCTGAATCTGGCTCGTGGTCATTTAAGATGTCAAAATTTATTATTTTGTTGTACATAGTATATCATAAATGATATAATGGACCACACTACTTCCAACACCATGAATGCAAATCATCCTATTTAGATTTGGCCACTTTTTTAGGATGTTGAAGATTATAAGGGCTTGAGCACTATAGATCTTGAATAAATCTGAGCTGAATATATTTTTTCCTAGGTCTTCAAAACTTCTATTTTACCTACTAGTTGAAGCAAGATATTCGTCTAACCAAAGAGGATTAGGGTTGGAGTAACTGCTTAAAATAATAGCTTCATTGGTTAAGGTTAGATAATTTAAATTCCCCCGTTAACATACTATTTCCAGCATTTATGGGGCTAGAAATATCATGCTATAAGCCACTATAGAGACAATTTTTATCTAAATTGCATTTCTTATAAAAAAATAGAATTAATATGGGTGAAGTAGCATATCGCTATGTAGTTTTTTTCTAGCATTGATGTCTGTGATTTCCATCCAAATATATTGATTGGAAGGGTCTTTCTTATCAAGTCTAAAAATGGGAGAAATTATTTTTTTGATGTAGCAAGCTATGCCTCCAATCACACTACAAGAGGATCACTTGTTTCATGCCGATGATAGGACAAAACCATATATGTTCGGAACCGTATATTGATTGTCCTCCCAATTTTAAATGAGTAAAATAATATCATTGTCTCTCATGATCCAACATAATTTGGGGCCTCTATTCCATGGTAAGCTCGAAATTTACAAGAAAGGATCTAGACTGTGTCAAATTGCTATTTAGCGGTATCTTCTTGGTTTCAATCTTGAATGACAACTTTTCTATTACTAATGATCTCCCATTTTTTTTTTCTTGGCTTCTTTTACCTTTTGAGCATCCTTTTTTAGTTCAACTTGGTCTTCTAGAATGACTTGTTTGTTTATGAATATTCCTAATCCTTTTAGTTTTGAACTTTTACTAAGTATCCCAAGTCTATGGTTTTTAGAGCTAATATTAGTCATGATTAGTATATTTTTATTTTTAATTAGTTTTCCACATCTCTTTGCTTCTATAAAACATCTTGTATCGCTTTGTAACCTATTATGTAGTTATGTCTTGATTATGGCTAGTGTATCCTCTTCTACCACTTTTTTTAAAAGAAAAATTCCAAGGTTCAAGGCTTGTATGTTGCACTCATGTTCTTATTCTAATAGCTTATTCATATCCTCCTTAATGGGTTTGATATCTAATTGACCTTCTAGACTATTTAAGTTTAGAATTGTTGTTACTTTTTCTTGGGGTTTGTTAAACATTTCCTTCAATTTAAGATTTTATAATGAATCAACATATGCTTGATTGTTTGACTATTTGGTTTTTTGGATTTGTTTTTCCATTACCTATATTCTAACCTCCATTAACTCCATCTTATTCTTTGTCACTTTTATCTTATTGTCTAGTTGTCTTTGAATATTACTAATCTTCAAAGGATGCAAATTTATTAAGAAGAATGGTTGAAAGTTTATTTTTAAGTGAGGATGGAAATTTATTATCGTGCACGGATGCAATTTTATTTTTGAGCATGGCTGTAAATTTAGTTTTAAGCGTGTGTTCTAAATTTGTTTGATGTTAGACATCTATTTCTTCTTTAATTTTATCGAATAAGTCTATAAGATCACTAATGATTTGTAGGGTCATTTTGCTAGGTCTCCCTTTTGTATTTTGTGGTATATGTGTTGAATTATTCATATTTCGATGATATATATACAAGAGCAACTACAGAAAAAAACTTGTGCACCTTATTTTTATGGTGCAAGTGGATGCATGGAGAGATGATACCTTCACTGGATAAACCCTTCACCTTCATTGAAGATAGTTTGAATGTAGCCACATAGATAGTTTGGAGATTCTGATTGAACCTTAGCATGCCTCATAACCATGCCTCGGATATACACATATATTTCACATAGAGATTTCACCCAAAGATTTCACGCCTCAAATATGATGCACACCCTAGCTTACAATAGATATTTCACCATATATGCATAGGTGTGTATATATCATCGCATACTACAAATACTTACGCTTGGATTGTTCACTAGAATGAAGCTACAAATGTTCACTTGGATGGAGTTGTAGATAGACTATTTGCTTAAATGTATTATTCATTTGAATGTGTTAAGAATTGTAATCTCACTGGTTAATAGTGCATTAATTAGTTGAGTGATGAGTCGATTAGTTTGACTAGGACACTTTAATGTCCCATAGTATTTTTTGCTCCATGGTATTTACCAATAGTATTTATGTGATGTAATCCTATATCAAATTATGGTTAATAATGAGAAGGAAATCAATATGCCAATTGTTGTTCCCTCCTTTATTGAATTGCAATATTTAGCATGGTATCATAGTGCATGACCTGATCCATACTTTTTGTATTGGGTAAGACTTTTCACAAAGTGGAAAGAACACACGTATATGCATCTTCTGGATGTTGCATATTGAGATGGGAACACATCAGCGTGGAGGAGTTTTTCTTCACATCATCAGGGTCATACAAATTTATCTTTTTTTTTTTATTTTTCCTTGGAAGCGCTGATGCACCTATCCCTATTGAGAACTATGTCATCATTCCACTGATGCACCTACTGCTAAGGAAAAGTGCGTCATTGACACACCTATTGTTATGGGAAAGTGCGACACTAATGCACTTGTTGTTCAGCAAAAGTGCGGAAAAAACTATTCACTTATGTGAATTTTGAGTGACGCATCCTATGACGCATTGTGTCAGTTAAACTATTAGTGGAACTATGTTTAAAAGACAGTCATATAATATGGCTAGTACCAGTATGAAGCAGATATTTGGACCAATGTTGATTGAAAACAAGTATGAATTTTGGTCAATCACGATGGAGACATTTCTCCAACTCAACAAATGTTGGGATATGGTTGAAAATGACTTCAAAGAACTAGATGCAACCACTTTTGCTGCTGTGTCTAATGTTGACAATAAATCCCTTGAATAAATTCGATATCGAAATTTAACTGCAAAATGGTTGATCCAGAGCTGCATTGAGGATTCCATTTTCCCGCGGATCCCAGGAGCCACCACCGTGTATAAAGACTAGAATCTCCTTTCATTTTCATACAAAGGTACCGACAGAGTTAAAACAGTAAGACTCCAAACCCTTTGACTTCAGTTTGAAATTTTTAAAATGAAGGAAACATAAACCGTAGATAGGTTCATGACTTGGGTTTCTGGTATTGTGACTCAATTCCAAACTTGTTGCAAGGTTTTGGAACAAAACGTTGTTCTTCAAAAGTTCCTCAGATGTCTCACTAAGAAGTTTGCTATGGTTGTTACTGCTATAGAAGAATCTAAAGATCTATCCAAATTTACCCTAGAAGAGTTAACAAGGCCCCTTCTATCCGACGAATCTAGACTCGGTCAAGAAGAAGAGTCTTTGTCAAGTGCATTCAGCACGAGTTTGTGGTAGAGGAGGTGTAAGATGAGGTAGAAGAGGAAGAAGTTCTCATTCTTCAGTGAAACTATTGCGAGCAGTATGGTCACTATGAACAAGAATGCAGGAAGAAGAAAGCAGACCATAACAGTGGCAGATCCCATGTCTCCAATGTTGAATAAATATCATCAGAAGTCATGTTTCCCTCATGTCAAGTGATTGAAGAAGAATATCATTCGGATGTATGTTTGTTGGATAGTGGCTGTAGCAATCATATGACAGGTAGCAAATCGTTATTTTCTAGCCTAGATTCATCTGTCAATACAAAAATTAAGCTTTGTGATCACTCTCTAGTTCCTGGACAAGGACAAGGCATTCTTCTTGTTCTTACTAAAAAAAATGAGAGGAAGTCTATAAATAATGTATTCTATGTTCCTAATCTAAAATTCAATGTGATCAGTGTGCGTCAAATGATTCAGAACAAGTATGATTTTATATTTATCGATTATTATTGTGTTTTCTATGATAAAGCCCCCAGTAGAAGACTCTTAGCCAAAGTAGAAATGACCAAAAATAGTGTTGATGTATATGTAACTTCAGAATGTATTTCACCTATGTATATTGTACTCCTATAGAGATGGTATTATTC
The DNA here is from genome assembly GCA_027924585.1 of Larix kaempferi. NCBI lineage: Eukaryota > Viridiplantae > Streptophyta > Pinopsida > Pinales > Pinaceae > Larix > Larix kaempferi. The sequence continues at coordinate 4,141,089 of BSBM01001136.1, read as the reverse complement.
CTCTATATGGAAGTGTCATCATTTGTATTGACAAGTGTCGCAAGTGTCGTAACTTGCTATGATGGGTTATTAGACCACCAAGTGTGGGGTCATCCCTGATTAGTATAACCACGGGTTATTAGACTAAGTTAGACAAGTCGGCTTGAGTTAGACAAGTCGGCTCTGCTAGCTTATTAGGTAGGTCAGGTCATGTATAAATAGATATCGGGAGATCCCTATTTGATCATCTCATTACTGACTCTTACATCACTCAGAAAGTGGCGCACTAGTTGAGGAGGAGTAGTAACTGCTAGTAGAAGACTATCTCTTGTACTTTGGTTGTACCATTACTCTTTCTATCTCTGAGGAAGTTGTGGGGTTTTTCACCTTTATTGTTTTCCCTAGTGAAACTCTGTGTGTCCATTGTCTTATATGATTTCCTGATATGCTTGATACATGCTTGATATGATAGATATGTTGTACATGTTATTCTCTCAGTAAATATACTACAGTATGTTGAATTAATGCTCAAAATATAACATGGTATCAGAGCTTCCCTGAGAAGAAGACATTGTGCATTGGAGGAAACTAGGTTTTCTTGTTTATTGGGTTTCTCTCCATATATTTTGGAAACGAAGTAAGGTAGATTGACTCTACTCATCAAGGGGAATCTTTCTGTCCAATCAGAATTCAATTTTGAGCACTTTCATTTTTCACCCTAAAACTTAGGGTTTCCACAAAAATAGGAATTTCTGAAATCTAAAGACATAGATAGAAGCTCCTTGGAAAAATTGAAGTTTAGAGCTTTGGATCGAGATTTGTTATTGGGTGAAGCTCTGGGAAACTCAAACCCTAATTCAGGGTCCTCCCCAGTGAATCTGGGAAGGCTAAAAGGCATTTCTGAAGGGTGAAACTTTGCAGATCTCAAATTCTGAATATATTAGGATGATTAGCTCATTAAGGTGCATCGTTCTATTCTTTTAGAAGTTTGAAATTCAAATTTTTAATTTTTAGGGTTTCTCTAACAAACCCTAATCCGAGACGAGATCTAGTTTTCAGCAAATCAAGTGGTAAGACCTAAATCTTTTCTATTTCCGTTTGAAGTACTCTTTAATATGTCTCACCAAACCAAGCTTAAGAATAAGCTTGAAGGGGTTGATAACTTCCGAGCATGGAAGTATAGGATTGGGTTAATCTTGGAAGAAAATGAGTTGGACACTTATATAAGTGAAGAGGTCCATGTCCCAGAGGGAGAAGAGGCTAAGGCTCTTCACAAGAAGAACTTGGTCAAGGAAAAGAGGATCATTGCTGATTCTATCAAAGATCATCTGATACCCCATGTGTCATTCCTAAAGACACCAAAGTAGATGTTTGATTCCCTGACTAAGCTATTTGAAGGGAAGAACATAAATCGGAAGATGACCTTGACGAATGAATTGAAGAATGTCAGGATCCATAATGCAGAGACTATGCAATCTTATTTCTCAAGGGTCTCCCAGATAAAAGAATAACTTGAAGCTGTGGGAGAAGACATAGAAAATGGAGAAGTGGTAATGACCACTCTTAATGGCCTTCCTAGGTCATGGGATTCCTTTATCCAAGGGATTTGTGCTAGGAAGAAACTTATCACCTTCAGTAGACTATGGGAAGAATGCTCACAGGAAGAAGCTCGAATTAAAGCTTGATAAGAGAAGATGGGGAATGAAGACCAAGCTCTCACAGCACACTCCAAAATTCATGGTGACAAAAAGACTCACCATCATGGCAAGAAAGAAAGACATCACCGTCAGAATCAGAGGGGTAGTACCAGAAATCGAGGAAATATGACCCATGCCGGTTGCTATACATGTGATGAGAAAGGACACTATTCCAGAGATTGTCCCAGAAATAAGAAGTATGGTTTTCACAAGAAGAAGAACATCAAAAGAAGACATCATGCTGATGTTGTAGAGGATGATGAACCTCCTAGGAAGAGGGCCAGAGAAGATAGTGAACATTCTTCAAGTGATGAAGAATGTGTTTTGATTTCTGCTCTCACTGGAACCATTACTCATGGAAGTAATGATTGGCTTATAGATAGTGGGGCTTCTAAAAACATGACAAGATTCAAGGAATCCTTTATGAACCTATCCGAACATGAATCACCCCACAAGGTGAAACTTGGGGATGACTACCAGTATTGAACAAAAGGGAGTCATGAAGCCTCCTATAAACTAGACTCTGGAAAGTCTATGAAGATGAAATATGTACTATATGTTCCAGGTCTCAAGAAGAATCTACTCTCCATATATGCATTGGATGCAAAAGGCATGAGGGTTGCATTTGTAGATGGCGAAGTCCTAATGTGGCCAAAGGGTAAGACTATTGATGATGCAGTGGTGATTGGAGATCAAGAGGGAGGATTATACAAATTGAAGGGCCAACCAGAACAAGCCATGGTCCATGATTCAGTAGAGCCAAGTGAGCTTTGGCATAGAAGGCTTGCACACATGCACTATAGGGAATTACCAATTGCAAGCAAAGTTGTAGAAGGTCTTCCTGAAATCTAGACAAAGCATGGAGGCATTTGCAAAGGTTGTGCAAAGGGAAAGAACACAAAGAAGACATTTCCAAGCAGCGAAAGCAAGGAAAAAAGAATCTTGGAAATCATCCACTTTGATGTATGCAGTTCGATGTCATCCAGTTCTCTGAGTGGGTATGTATACTATGTTTCCTTCATCGATGATTTCTCTAAGAAGACTTGGGTTTACTTCTTGAAGAACAAAGATGAAGTGTTTGAAAAATTCAAGGAATTCAAAGCCTTGATATAAAACCAAACTGACATGAAGATCCAGATCTTTAGATCCAACAATGGTGGAGAATTCACTTTAGGTGACTTCAAGAAGCTATGCAGTGATTCAGGGATTAAGAGGGAGTTGACTACTCCTTACAATCCACAATAGAATGGGGTTGCGGAAAGGAAGAATAGAACAATCATGGAAGAAGCTAGGGAAATGCTTCATGACCAAGATCTACCTATGCACTTATGGGCTGAAGCAGCCAAGACAGTTGTATATGTGCAAAATAGAACACCTCATAAGATACTTGACAACAAAACACCAGAAGAAGCCTTCACTTGTAAGAATTAACTAGAAGTTAGCCATCTCAGAATATTTGGTTGTCCAGTATACACTCACATCCCAAAACAAAAGAGGACAAAATTAGATCCTTCAGGAAAGAAGGGCATATTCGTGGGTTACAGTGAAAGCTTGAAGGCTTATAGAATCTACTTCCCAGGATTCAAGAAGATTGATATCAGTAGGGATGTAACATTTGATGAAATCTCAGCATACATCAAATCAAGGAAAACACTAGTTGAAGATAATGAAGAACCCAAAATATCCAAAACTCAAGACACTGCCATGAATGAAGCAGTTCCCGAAGAAGATCGTGAAATGAAAGATCCACAACAACCTATAGATCCACCCCGTGAGAAGAACTCTCACAAGAGGAAACCAACATGGGCTAGAGAGCTCATCCAAGATGCAGAAAGGTTTGGCATTAGAGAAGAGGAACATAGAGAAAGGAAAAGAACTAGATCACATACTAGCTATGTTGCTCTACTATGTGACATAATGAACAAAGAACCTTCCAGTTATGAATAAGTAGTAGAAAAGAAAGAATGGAAGGATGCCATGGTCGAGGAATACCAGTCGATCATGAAGAATGATGTTTGGGATGTGGTCCCAAGACCAGATGGGAAGTCTATGGTGACTTCCAAGTGGATCTATAAGATCAAGCATGCTGCAGATGGAAGCATAGAAAAATATAAAGCAAGGATTGTAACTCGTGGATTCTCCCAGAAAGAAGGAATTGATTATGAAGAGACCCTTTCTCCTGTGGCCATATACACTTCCATTAGATCAATACTTGCTCTTGCTGCAGTGATGAAATGGAAGGTACACCAGATGGATGTCAAGACTGCTTTCTTGAATGGTGTAGTTGAAGAGGAAGTGTATGTGGAGCAACCACTCAGGTTTGAGACACATGACCGAGAGTCACATGTGTGCAAACTAAAGAAAGCCTTGTATGGTTTGAAACAGGCACCCATGACCTAGTATGGAAGAATAGATGGCTTCCTATCTAGTTTGGGATTTACCAAGAGTAAAGCGGATTCCAACCTTTACTACAAGGTTGAGGAAGGAAATCCAGTGATACTACTATTGTATGTGGATGACCTGTTTGTAACAAGTGAGGATAGATTGATTGCTGACATGAAGAGGAAGCTTGCTGCGAAGTTTGAGATGAAGGACTTGGGTATGATGAACTACTTTCTTGGTATGGAGGTATGGAAAAGTGCAGATGGAATCTTCCTTGGACAAGAGAAGTATGCAGTAGAGATCCTGAAGAGGTTCGATATGATGGACTGCAAGGCCATGGCCACACCTATGGCATCAAACCTGAAGCTTCTGTGTGATGCTTCATCTAAGACGGTTGACGCTATGATGTATTGTCAGATGATTAGGTTCTTGATGTACATGACGAATACAAGGCCAGATATCTGCTTTGCATTGAACACCTTGAGCCAGTACTTTACAGATCCGAGACATGTTCACCTGATAGCTACAAATAATATTCTGAGGTACCTGAAGGGTACAGTTGACTATGGGCTCAAGTATGAGGTGAATCAAAAGTTTAACCTAGAGGGTTATGTTGATTCAGATTGGGCAGGACATGCCATTGATCAAAAGAGCATTTCAGGGTGCTGCTTCAGTATGAGATCTAGTATGATCTCTTGGTTTAGAAGGAAGCAGTCCTGTGTGGCACTGAGTACAGTCAAAGTAGAGTATGTCGTAGCTTGTTTAGCTAGTTGTGAGGCAGTATGGCTGAGGAAGCTACTGTCTGATTTGTTTGATCTCTAGCTGAGTTCTACTTGTATATATTGTGACAACCAGAGTTGTGTGAAGTTGTCAGAGAACCCAATGTTCCATGACAAGTTGAATCACATTGAGATCAAGTATCACTATATCAGGGATATGGTGCAGAGAGGAGCAGTGAAGATCCTATATGTTGTGACAGACGAGCAGATAGCCGATGTGTTGACAAAGCCACTTGCTAGAGTGAAGTTTGAATACTTCAGAGGGAGACTTGGTGTACTTCAGATCAAGATACCTTCGAAGGGGAAGTGAGGAGTCTGGAGACACAGATGCACATGATCCATTCTAACATAGTGGTAGGTTGGTCCTCCTATGGTGTAGATGTAAGGGCTGGAGCCATTCTTACATGGTGGTAGGTTGGTCCTCCCATGGTAAGATGTAAGGGTTGGAGCCATTCTTACATGGTGGTAGGTTGGTTCTCCCATGGTAAGATATAAGTGCTAGCCCATTCCGACATGGTTGTAGGTTGGTCCTCCCATGGTCGTTGATGTAAGTGTTGGGCCATTTCGACATGGTGGTAGTTTGTTCCTCCCATGGTCGTTGATTTAAGTGTTGTGCCATTCTGACATGGTGGTAGGTTGGTCCTCCCATGGTCATTGACGTAAGTGTTGTGAGCCTTTCACATATGGTAGTAGGTTGGTCCTCCCATGTTGGTGAGTGTAAGTGTTATGTGTGTGCATCTGGGTTGTGCTCCATGGACGATGACAATGATCTGAAGACGATGATGTGACAGTATGGTACACAGGTTTTGCAGAGGAATATGATCAGTCCTGAGATGCTCTTACAGGTTTTGTAGAGGCAGTGTAATCAGTACTAGATGCTCTTAGAGGTTTTGCAGAGGCAGTGTAATCAGTCTTGGGAGATCTTGCCAGTTTTGTAGAGGCAGTGTAATCAGTCCTGAGGTGTACCTACTTGATGGCTTGCTCATAGAGATGTTGATGATGTTCATCCAGCATGAAAAAGGGCTGGCTCTGTAGATGATGAAGACTTGCAGGTGGCGGGCCTACATCCAGTATGAAAAAGGACTGGCTCTGTAGAACTTCCTATGATGATTAGATCGGAGATTGATTGAGATAGCAGCAGTAATGATGATGATGATGATTTGATGATGATGAGTCGATGACGATGATCCAGTGACGATGATCTAGAGAAGAAGACTTGTGCTAGCAGATCTGTCTCAAGAAATACCTTCCTAATTAAGAGGGAGTGTTGATGTATATGTAACTTCAAAATGTATTTCAGCTATGTATATTGTACTCCTATAGAGATGGTATTATTCCTCTATACGGAAGTGTCGTCATTTGTATTTACAAGTGTCGCAAGTGTCGTAACTTGATGTGATGGGTTATTAGACCACCAAGTGTGGGGTCGGCCCTGATTAGTATAACCATGGGTTATTAGACTCAGTTAGACAAGTTGGCCCTGCTAGGTTATTAGGCAGGTAAGGTCATGTATAAATAGAGATTGGGAGATCACTATTTGATCATCTCATTACTCACTCTTACATCACTTGGAAAGTGGTGCACTAGTTGAGGAGGAGGAGTAGCTTCTATTAGAAGACTATCTCTTGTGCTTTGGTTGTATCATTGCTCTTTCTATCTTTGAGGAAGTTGTGGGGTTTTTCACCTTTATGGTTTTCCCTAGTGAAACTCTGTGTGTCCATTGTCTTATGTGATTGCTTGATATGCTTGATACATGCTTGATATGCTTGACATGATGTACATGTTATTCTCTCTGGTAAAGATCCTAGAGTATGTTGAATTAATGCTCAAAATCTAACAAATAGAATATTCCCACTCAGTCAGAGAAGTGTTATCGTATCAAAATCATATGCACATATTGTTTCCATTCGAGAAGAAACCTGGTTGTGGCACTGTAGGTATGTTCATCTACCCTTCTAGAGTCTCAGTCTTATGTAAAAATAGTCCATGGTCAAGGGGTTACCAGTCATGCATGACCATCGTGAACATGGCCCAAAGTATGTTGTCATATAAGAAGCTGTCAGATGATTATCGGGTTGAAGCTGTTGCATGTTCAGTTTACTTACTAAACATATCTCCTACTATGAGTGTTAAAGGTAAGATTCCTGAAGAAGCATGGAGTATCACTAATATTAGTGTCTCACATCTCAAAGTTTTTGGATGTGTGGCATTTGCACCCATACCTGATGAATTAAGGAAAATGTTGGACAAAAAGAGTGAAAAATGTATCTTCACTAGCTACAAAGAACATCACAAGGCTTACAAGCTGTATAATACTGTCACCAAAATGATTATGCTGAGCAGAGATGTGAAGTTCCTTGAAGACAAATGTTGGAGTGATCCTCAAAATTCTTTAGCAGATATTCAACAAAAATAAAGTTCACTACCGCCAGATATACCACTCAAAATGCCCAGACTGGAGGTACAACAACAACAACCAGAAAGAACTTTAGCAGACATTCCACCATAGAGAACCATAATTTTAAGGGAGTTATATGAGAAGAATCATGTTATTGGTGAGAAACTACAATATGCTATATTTTCCTATCAGCAAACATCTGTTGATGATGTAGTAAAGGATGCATAGTGGGTACAAGCAATGAATGAAGAAATTAATTCTATAGAAAGGAGTCAAACTTGGGATCTTTTTTATCTCCCATCAGAAAAAAATAGTATTGGAGTAAAATGGGTCTATAAGACCAAACTCAATGAAAAATAAAAGATAGAGAATCATAAAGCAAGGTTAGTTGCAAAAGTAATTTCTCAACAATATGGTGTGGACTATGATGAAACCTTTTCTCTAGTAGCAAGGATGGACACCATCAGATTTGCACTTGCAATAGAATCTCATAATCAATGGCCTGTTTATCAAATGGATGTGAAATCTGTCTTTTGCAATGGCATAGTTGAGGAAGAAGTCTATGCAGATCAGCCACTTGGATATGCTGTAAAAGGTCAAGAGCACAAAGTGTGCAAAGTGAAAAAGGCCTTGTATGGTCTAAAACAAGCTACACAAGATTGGTACAACAAGATTGATTCCTATCTCATCAAGAATGGGTTCAACAGGAGTAGTAATGATCCCACTCTGTATGTCAAAACAAATCAGCAAGGTAGCATTCAGAGTGTATGTTTTTATGTTGATGATGTGATTTATACTGGAAATATGAAGCTAGAAGAATTTAAGACACCCATGAAAAAAGAGTTTGAAATTACTGATATTAGCCTTATAAAGTACTTCCTTGGTATGGAATTTGACCAAAGTGAAAATGGAATTTTAATATGTTAGCATAAGTATGCTACAGACATTTTGGAGATATTTAGAATGTATACATGAAATCCAACAGAAACCCCCTTTGCTACAGGCACAAAGTTAAGCAAGAATTATGATGGACCAGCAGTGAACTCTACAATATACAAAAGATTGGTAGGCGGTTTAATGTATTTGGATGCAACTAGACCTGATTTGATGTATGCCAATAGCTTGATCTCTATATCTATGGAGTCTCCCAAATACTTGTTGGATATGGTTGTCATTGATGTCAAAGGAGTTTAGTAATGAAAAAGGAATAACCGAGGATATTATAACAAGGTGAACTCAGTGAAAGACAGAAGGAAGTGACTCGGTTTGTATTAGGTTCTTGTGTGAATAAAGAATGCTAAGTAAGCTATCTTTGTGTGTAAGCATGAATCTATGTCTGAAGTGTTAAAAGTTGAATATTTGTGTATCTCTATATCAATGAATCAATTGGCAGTTTGGGATATCTGTGTAAATGCTTGATTAATCACTGAGTGTATGCGTAGCCTGAGTAAGGGATTCTGAGGATTGAATGTTGTAGCAGATGTATGAATGATCTCTGTGTGTGTAAAACTATGGATTTGATGTGAAAATCCAACAAGGGAATCAAGTCCAATGATGATTAATTGAGTGATTGATTCATTCTCGGATCAATCAATGTAGAATCGTAGAGTTGCAAAGATTGAAGTTTGCAGAGATTTGGACGATCCAGATTAAAGGAGAAAATATGGATCAACAATGGGAAAGATATCATAAGGTGAATGTGAACAGAAGATAAGAAATCCATAAGATTAAGTGAAGTTCTACTGGAGACAGTGAATCGATGGATGAGATCAAAGCCGCAAGAGATCTGACGCCCCAACGAAATTTCGCAAGAGAAAGGTGTAAGGAATATAATTGATCTGCAAAGATAAGGTTATATCCGCAACTGATCTCAGATCAACGGTCAAGAAAGAACCCACAAGAAATCAAAGGTTGTAAAGAGTTGTGGAAAAGGAATTGCGGGAGGGAAATTGCGGATGCCCATTTCAGAAAAAGTTGAAGGCACGTCGGTAAAGAGAATTGCGGAAAGATAAATTACAGAAGACAATTTGTAAAATTCAAAATACAGTTCCGCAATCCGTAAGCTATGGAAAGAGAATCCATCGTTGATCAAGATCTGATGGTCCATGATCACTGCGGAAAGAACCTTGTGGAAAGAGACTTGCGGAAGAAGTCTTGCGGGAGACAAATTGTGGAAGCTAGTTTGTAAAAATCGAAATATAGTTCAGCAATCTGCAATCCACAAGCTATAGAAAGAGAATCCACTATTGATCAAGATCTCATGGTCCACAATCACTGCGAAAAGAACCTTGCGGAAAGGGACTTGAGGAATAAGTCTTGCGGGAGACAAATTGTGGAAGCTAGTTTGTAAAAATTGAAATATAGTTCCGCAATCCGCAATCCGCAAGCTGCGGAAAGAGAATCCACTGTTGATCAAGATCAGAAGGTACACAATCACTACAGAAAGGAGATTGCGGAAAATTCGTTGTGGAAAGGAAATTGCAAAAAACCACTACGAAAAGGAAATTGAGGAAATGTCACTATGGAAAGGAAATTACAGAGTGATTTTTGTTGCGGAAATATCACTATGGAAAAAGGAAAATTTGGAAGGAATTATGATGCAGAATTATCATTGTAGAGAGGCAATTTTGGAAAGATTTTTGTTGTGGAAAGTCATGACTGATAAACCTTAGTAGAGTCAAAGAATTATTAAAATGAAGAATTATGTTTTCATGAAGAGGCACGATCTAAGAATGAAAAGGTGCAACTGTGAGAAGATGCATTCGTATAAAATGTGTTAGAAGGTATTTATAGATAGAGTGTTGAGTGAATGAAGTTGTCTTTATGATATAGGTCTATGTAACAGTAGCTGTAGACAGATACCAAAGAAGGAAAACCCGTGATAGGTTTCAAAACATAAAGAATATATGGAAGTCTCATGAATTCAAATTAGGGCGGCAGGGTGGTGCTAGGGAAATAAGTAAGCATGCAGGAGGTCGTAGCCTCCTTCGAGTGGTAACTGGAAAATAGGGTGTTGTTGCATCCTTGTCTATAGTAGTAGACAGAATATTTGGGGTTTTGTATCATCCTCGTTTGTAGCAGCCGAAAAAACCTGGGGTCTGAGTTGCATCCTTTCTGTAGTAGCAGATAAATAATTGTGTAAAATTCATCTTATTAATGAGTATGAGTGTGTGGTTTGCTCTTTGAGGTTTCCACGATAAAATCTTGTTTCTGAACTTGTTTGATTATTTGTGTGTCTTGTACTAATTGTTTTAATAAAAGGAAAAAGAAGACAATAATGATTCACCCCCCCTCTCAGTATTGTTGAATATTCCAACAATTGGTATGCGAGTAGGATCCTTCATCACAGTTTAATCACTGGAAGGAAGATCCTCATTAAGACCACAATGGATCAACAGGAAGGATTAGCTACCAACAAACCTCCACTATTCATAGGAAGTAACTATGCATACTGGAGTGCAAGAATGAAGTGTCATCTAATAGATCTTGGATGGAATGTTTGGAGTTCAGTTGAAAAGAAGTATAACATAGGAGATAACCTACCTATTGACCAAGAAGAACTTGACCAATATGAGGCCAATTCAAAATCTATGAATGCAATCCTGAATGGGTTAACAAACTCATTGTTTGTGAAAGTAACGCAATGCAAGACAACCAAGGAAGCTTGGGATAAATTAAAAATTGTCTATGAAGGAGCATCCAAAGTCAAACATGAAAAAATTCAGACATAAAAAGGATAGTTTGAAATCCTAAAAATGAAAGAGGAAGAGAATATTGCAGAATATCTTCTAAGGGTCGATGAAATTGTCAATGTTATTCGAGGCCTTGGAGGAGAATTAGAGGAGGAAGAAGTAGTGGGAAAAAGTACTTAGAACCCTGCCAATGAAGTATGAATCAAAAGTATCTTCTCTAGAAGAATGAGATAATCTTAAATACATGAAAGTAGATGAACTACATGGGATTCTCACTGCCTACGAGATGAGAAAATAACAAGATGGACAATCAAAGAAAGAAGCAACATTGAGAGTCTTATCCAAGAACCAATCAAGAAATTCAGATGATGAAGAAGCACTTTTCATCAGGAAGCTTGAGAGAGGTAGTGGAAAGTACAAGGGAAAGCTACCTCTAAATTGCTTTAACTGTGGAAGAATTGGACACTTTGCTACAAAATTTACTTATCCTTAACAAAATGGAAGTGATGAGAAAGAAGTCTCAAATAAGTTCAAAAAGGGGAAAACATGAAACAAAAATAATATTTTTTACACCATGGAAGATAGTGAAGATGAAGACACAAGTGAAGCTGAAGAAATAGATATTCTATTTATGGGATTAGAAGCCCAAGATCAAGATGATGAATCAATGGAAGAAGGAGAAATATATCTAAGAGCTGAATTAATCAGTGCTCGTGAAAAACTTGATAAAAGCAAGAAAAAGGACAAACAGTCAAACCAATTCATTAGTAACTTGAAAAACCAGCTTGAAGAGGCCAACAATATTGAAGAGGATCTAGTTTTACAGCTCAAAAGGAGAATGCAAAAATCAAAGAAGCTTGAAGAAGAGATTATGCAGCTTAGAAAGAAGCTCAATGAAGAAACTATTAAGTCAAAATATGAAAGCAGTTCAAATATTTTAGATGATATCTTGAGTAGCCATAGACCATTAAGTGATAAAATTGGATTAGGCTATGACAAATAAAATGATTCAAAATATTTTTCCTCTACACTCCAAGATAGAAATGAAAGAAGCTATGCTGCTGCACTGAAAATCCAAATTGAGGAGAATAGTCAGAAGTCTGGTCCCTTATCCCATAATAAAGGAAGAACTGATATGATACCTAAAGGACCAATGACAAGTAAAGTCCAATAGATATTTTTTGGCCATTGCCACACATGTCATAATTTTGGACATAAGTCTAGAGAATGAAATCTAAGGAAGAATTCCTCAATAGAAGATCAAGAACAAAAGAAGGAATGGAAGAAGATGGAAGATATGAAGCAGGAAGATAAAAATTCCTCAAACATAAAAGAAAATTTTATGGATATTGTCACTACTGTCACAAATTTGGTCACAAAGTTATTGATTGAAGAACCAAGAAAAGGGATCAAAGTAAGGAACTCAAGGAACACAAAGGATCAGTAAGCAAAGTACTTCATGGAAAGATGTGGAGAAAAAGAGAAGATAACAATTTTTTAGAGAAAACACAATTTCCAAGCATCAATGAAGATGATGATCAACATAATAGTGTTGCAGATGAAAATGACATCCATTATGATGGAAATGAAGATGAAAATGAAGAACTCACCAATGAAGAGAGAAATCATGAAATTCTCTTCTAAAATTCTCATGACCTAAAAGGTGAAATTATAAAACTAGCATTAGAAGGGATTATATACTCAGGGGGAGTAAAATGTGTTTGCAAGAGGAGGAGCACTGTGATAGCGGGATTCCATGAACTTATCACAGAATTAATACAAGAAGGTAAAGAAGGATGATAACTAGATGATCAACACCAATACCAAGTTAACTAGAGGAAGAGAAGAAAAAGAAGGGCAGTTGCCTAAAAGAGAATGATTGGAAATTCTACCTCAAGATGATTACAGTAAAGGCATGATAGGTTATCCTTTGTCATTGTTATCAAAGCGGGAGAATGTGTAGGTGTTTCCATCAATTCCAAAGGGGGATAATGTTGGATATGGTTGTCATTGATGTCAAAGGAGTTCAGTAATGACAAAGGAATAACCAAGGACATGATGGCAATGTGAACTCAGTGAAAGACAGAAAAAAAGTGACCCGATTTGTATCAAGTTCCTGTGTGAATAAAGAAAGCTAATTAAGTTGTCTCTGTGTGTACACATGAATCTATGTCTGAAGTGTTAACAGCTGAATATTTGTGTATCTTTGTATCAATGAATCAATTGACAGTTTGGGATATCTGTGTAAATGATTGATTAATCATTGAGTGTATGCGTAGCCTGAAGTAAGTTATTTTGAGGACTGAATGTTGCAGAGGATGTATGAATGATCTCTGTGTGTGTAAAACCATGGATTTGATGTGTATATCCAACAAGGGAATCAAGTCTGGTGATGATCGATTGAGTGATTGATTGATTCTCTGATCAATCAATGTAGAATCATAGAGGTGCAAAGATTGAAGTTTCCAAAGATTTGGATGATCCAGATTAAAGGAGAAAGGATGGATCAATGATGCGAAAGATATCACTAGGTGACTATGAACGAAAGATAAGAAATCCACAAGATTAAGTGAAGTTCATTCGGAGACAGCAGATCGACGGACTAGATCAAAGTTGCAAGAGATCTGATGCCCCAGAGAAATTCCGCAAGAGAAAGGTGTAAGGAAGATAACAGATCCGCAAAGATAAGGTGAGATCCACATCTGATCTTAGATTGATGGTCAGGAAAGAACCCACAAGAAATCGATGGTTGTAAAAAGTTGCAGAAAAGGAATTGCAGGAGGGAAATTGCGGAAGCCCATTTTGGGAAAAGTTGAAGGAACATCTGCAATCCACAATATGCAACCCTACTGCGGAAAAAGAATTGAGGAAAGATAAATTGCGGAAGGAAATTTGTAAAATTTGAAATACAGTTCCGCAATCCACAATCTACAAGCTACGGAAAGAGAATCCACCGTTGATCAAGATCCGACGGTCACGATCACTGCGGAAAGAACCTTGTGGAAAGAGACTTGCGGAAGAAGTATTGTGGGAGATAAATTGTGGAAGCTAGTTTGTATAAATCGAAATATAGTTCCACAATCCACAATGTATAAGCTGTGGAAAGAGAATCCATCGTTGATCAAGATCCAACGGTCCATGATCACTACGGAAAGAACCTCGTGGAAAGATACTTGCGAAAGAAGTCTTGCGGGAGACAAATTACAGAAGCTAGTTTGTAAAAATCGAAATATAGTTCCACAATCCGCAAGCCACAAGCCGCGAAAAGAGAATCTACCATTGATCAAGATCAAGTAGTCCATGATCACTATGGAAAAGAGATTGTAGAAACGTCGTTGCGGAAAGGAAATTGCTGAAAATCCACTATGGAAAGGTCATTGTGGAAAGGAAGCTGCAGAATTATTTTTGTTGTGGAAATATCATTGCGGAAAAAGGAAAATTCGGAAGGAATTCTGGTGCAGAATTATCATTATGGAGAGGCAATTTTGGAAACATTTTTGTTGTGGAAAGTCATGAATGATAAACCTAAATAGATTCAAAGAACTATTAAAATGAAGAATTGTGTTTTCATGAAGATGCACGATCTAAGAATGAAAAGGCGCAACTCTGAGAAGATGCATTCGTAGAAAACGTGTTAAAAGGTATTTATAGACAAAGTGCTGAGTGAAAGAATTCGTCTCTGTGATGCAGAAGATCTATAAGTCTTATGAATTCAAATTAGGGTAGTAGCCTGGTGCTAGGGCAGGCAGTAAGCCTACAGGAGGTCATAGCCTCCTTCTATTAATATCTAGAAAATAGGGTGTTGTTGCATCCTTGTCTTTAATTGCAGACAGAAGATCTAGGGTGTTGTAGCATCCTCGTTTGTAGCAGATGGAAAAACATGGGGTGTATTTGCATCCTTTCTATAGTAGCAGATAAACAATTTTGTAAAATTCATCTTATTAATTAGTATGAGTTTGTGGATTGCTCTTTGAGATTTCCGCGATAAAATCTTGTGTCCTAACTCGTTTGATTATTTGTGTATCTTGTACTAATTGTTTTAATAAAAGGAAAAAGAAGACAGTATTGATTCACCCCCCCTCTCCGTATTGTTGAATATTCCAACAAGACTCTCATTGGAAAGTTGGTAAAATAATTCTGAGATATCTTACAGGCATAGTTCGTTATGGACTTTGGTACTCTCATTCACTAGACAGTACTCTTACAGGGTACAATGATAGTGATTATGCAGGAAGTATTGATGATAGGAAAATCATATCTAGTTATTCTTCCCATTTGGGTACCAATCTGATTTCATGGGCCTCTCAGAAATAACCCATTGTGAGCATGTCTTCTGTAGAAGTGGAATATGTAGCAACAACTACAACAACATGCCACTCAATTTGGATGAGAAGATTTTTGAAGGATATGGGACACACAAAAAAAAACCAAAACATTTTATTGTGACAATAATTCTACAATACAATTGTCCAAACATAACGTGTTTCATAGAAAAAGTAAACACATTGACACTTGCTATCACTTTATACATGAGTTAGTCAATAATGGAGAGATCACTTTGTTGTTTTGTGGCTCTAAGGAGCAATTGGATGATATGTTTACCAAACCTTTGGGAACATATGCGTTTGAGTTTCAGATAAAGCACTTAGGGATTGATAGTGCTGAGGATATTGTCCCAGTTAAGATTAAGGGGGTGTGTTAAGAATTGTAATCTCACTGGTCAACAGTGCATTAATTATTTGAGTGATTAGTTGGTTAGTTTGAGTAGGACACTTTGATGTCCCATAGTATTTTCTATTACATGTTATTTACCAGTATTATTGATATGATGTAATCCTATATAAGCTTATGGTTAATAATGATAATGCAATCAATATGCCCATTATTGTTCCCTCCTTTATTGACTTATAATCTTTAACAAAATGAAGCCGTAGATCTTCACTTGAATGGAGCCATTGATAAACTGTTCATTCATTGAATGGATCAGAAGATCACTTGGACGAACAAATATTTGGAGAAATGGATCCGCGGATCTTAAATGAAAATCCAAAAAAAAAAAGATTGAGTTAATGGATCTTAGAGCTAGATTGCTTGGATAGACATATCTTTGGAGAAATGTATCCACCGATCTTAAATGCAAATCCAAAAAAAACTAGATCGAGTTAATGGATCTTAGAGCTAGATCGCTTGGATAGAAAGATATTTGGAGAAATTGAGGTGTAGATCTTTGCTTGATTGATCCACATATCTTTGCTTGATGGGGTCACTATTGGAGTTGTATATTTTCAGATTGTTTGCTGAAATTAATTATAATAAGTAAAGTATGATTTGGATTAATTGTAAAATTGTTATTTATTTAATTAGTAATAATCTCGGTAGAATATAGTTAAGGCTTACTTATATAAATTTTTGCATATTGGAGTTTTTTATTTATATAATGGTTTTTAATATTTAAAATTATAAAGATACATAAATAAAATATTATAGGAAGTAACTGAAAAAATAGTATTTATTTAATTAGTAAGATAGTATCCTTGTAAATATTCTTGGGTAGTCCATAAAGGATTAGTCATTTTATTTTTTGTATTTCATAACCCTAAGAAGAAACAAAATTTCATATGTTTGATTGTGGCATAAAGATAACTAGATTTGGATGATTTTGTTAGTTTTTTGCATTTTCCATGCTTCTCATTTTCGATGCACCCATCCTTTATGAGTTGTAATATTATGTATGAAACCTTATCAGCCATCTATTTTTAGTAAATTGCTGGGCTTCTCCATTACTATATATCGAGACACTCCTTCACGTTCTTTTCATATATCAAACAATAGATCATTTCTTATCTCTATAGGACGTTTTGGTATAATAGTTTCTTGGCGTACCTATGTTTTTCTCACATGGTATCATATTTGGTACAACCCTTACACGAGTCTCTCACGAGAGGGCTTGTGATCCAACCAATATCTATCGTGTGAATTTCAGTTCTCTCCACAAAATTCTATTTTCCATATCATGGCTTGAGTTCAATTTTATGCTCTGAGTTTTTTGTTGATGAATTGGCACCTTGGGAATCATTACTCAGCTTTAAAGGTTTGTTAGAGACCATTTGGTTAGATCATGGTTCTGATCTATCCCAAAGGAGATTATCCGAATTATATTTCTTTATGACTATTCTTGGGTTGCTGGGAGCATTCTTATAGAGGGAATGATATGGTTGGGATTGTTACTCAGTTTGGTTGTTCAGTGATTTTTTCCAATGCTTCTTATTCCTTTTCCAAAGGTGCTCTAATCTACACAATTTGAGATGCTCCTAGTTTCATTGCAACTCGCAACCCTAATTTTAGTATTTGATCTTCCTTTCAGGGCCATTAATTCAGGAATATGGCACCGACGTGGATTTGCATTTGGTATCTCTTTTTTCATTCTTTGGTGTTGATGTATTTGTAACTTCGGAATGTATTTCATATATGTATATTGTATTCCTATAGAGATGTTATTATTCCTCTATATAGAAGTGTTTGTATTCCTATAGAGATGTTATTATTCATCTATACAGAAGTGTCGTCATTTATATTATAAGTGTTGTAACTTATACTTGATGGGTTATTAGACCACCTTGTTGGGGTCGGCCCTGTATAAGTCATGTGGGTTAAAGGGTTATTAGACCACCCTATTGGGGGTCATCCCTATGAGCATTATGTTATTTGGTTAAGTTAAGTCTGACCTAGTAAATTTTATTAGGAAAGTCAAGTCAAGTATAAATAGATTGCGGGAGGCACTCTATTTCATCATTCACTTATCACTTATACACTCATTGGAGAGTGTCGCACTAGTGGAGGAGGAGAAGCTGCTGCTAGGAGTATATCTCTTATGCTTGGGTTTTATATCATGGCTCTATCTATCTCTGAGGAAGTTGCGGGGCTTTTCACCTTCTTGGTTTTCCCTGGTGAAATTATGTGTCTCTTGTGTGCTTGCATTATTGTGTCCATGATTAATATGCTATAGATATGATGTACATGTTGTTCTCTCAGTTAAGATCCTAGATCAGATTGAAGTAAATTCTGAAAAACTAACATGGTATCAGAGATAGCCTGAAAGAAGGCATGGTATGGTATGTATGACACTTGTTGCACTTGCAAAGCTAGGGCTTGATATAGTAAAAACCAGTCATCGTAGAACTTTCGCTATAAATCAATTTGGAGAATTTTCTGAATCTGAAAGTTTTGCAGGCTGGAGATAAGATCCCAATGTACCTTGTGTCCGAAGCACAACATCTAATTCGTTGTACGTTTTCTTTTATGGTCCATACAATATAGGGTTTCTACCTCTTCCAGATCTCAATCATAAACAAGTGACCTAGGAAAAAAGGTCACAACTTGGGCTAGGAAGTTCCAAATGAAATTTTGTAAAAATTGGCAGGAAGGGAATGGACTATACTTTCACAGGCCTGATTTTCAGAGGCTGAAATTGAACCAATGACACGTGGCACTCCGTACAAGTTCGCTCTCTTGTTTTATCCCATAAAAAGGTCACATTGCGACACTTGGCATAAATCTCTCGTAGAGAATCCATTTGAGATCATACCTATGGGTTTGGAAAGATAACAGGTCAGGCTACCATAGGACGAATTTTTAGACCCTGTAGATTTGAAAATTCGGAGTTACACCAGAATCAATCAAGTGCTTTTTTCTGTCAAAACAGAATTGGATTTTGAGCACCTTCATTCATGGCTTCGGCAATTTAAGGTTTCAGAGAATGTTGGATTTTTTTGTATCGGATACCATTGCTAGATGCTCCTCATCAAAATCGAAATTTAGAGACCAAGATCAAATTTTTTGGTTGGGAAGAAGGTCGGGCTTGATCAAACCCTAGTTTGGGACTTTGTTCAGAAAAGTGGAAAATTGGGGCTTCTACAAAAGTTAGAGTTTTTGAATTCTGTGATCATGGCTGGAATCTCCTCAAGAAGATCAAAGTTTAGAGCTTTGGATCAAACCTTTTGGTTGGGAGAAGCTCCAGGAAAATCAAACCCTAATTCAGGGTCCTCCCAATGAATCCAAAAATCTAAAAGGCAATTTTGAGGGGTGAAACTTTGCAGTCTTCAAATTCTGAGTATACCAACTTGACCAGCTTAGAAAGGTGCATCTTCCTACCCTTTCAGAAGTTTGAAATTCAAAGTTTAAATTTTTAGGGTTTCTCTAACAAACCCTAATCTAGCTCTAGATCCAGTTTCAGCAAATCAATGTGGATTGGTTTAATCCTAGAAGAGAATGGATTGGTCACCTGCATAAGTGAAGAAGTTCCTATTTCAGAGGTAGATGAGGCTAAGACCTTACATAAGAAGATTACAAGCAATCTCAAAAAGTATGACTTATCCAGGTATGTTTCGACATCTGTTCATGATTAAGTTTATGGTATGTTTGTCTTCACTAAGGTTAGTACAATCTTGATTAACATTAGACTTGTCGTATCACCTTAATAAAATTATGAATGCAGATATTCATTGATTAGGGTTTTGACACTTACAATTGTACTAATGCTTTGTGGTGTTGTATGAGGATAATGTTGTCCAATAATATGAAAGGTACATCCAGAAAGAAAAATCAAGTTTTAGATCAGGAACATATGACCATGGTGACATGAAGACAAAAGAATCATACATAGTCATGGATCACATAGAAGATCTACTTACAATGTATGTATAATTTGGTTCCACAATGGTTAACTTTATGAGATATACAGGTCACTAACACAAGTCATTTAAGAGAACAAGAAGACATCATGTGGGTATGTTAGACATAACCAGCTAACATATTAATCCAGGTATATTTTTCCTATATCAAGTTAGAATCCTACCTTGTGTTAGGATCTCTTATATAAGTATACATGGCATGATTGATAATGATTATTCATTGAAGTTAGTAATCATGGGTTTCAGCATATTATGCTTCTTACTTTGATTGATGATATGACTAAAACAAAAAATTCCTATGGTCAAATAGGAATATGCATGAGTAAAAGAATTGTGATGAAATGACCTTGATCATACATGTTTAAGATTACTTAGAATCATAATGGCTTTCATGCGTATGTATGTATGTATGAGACCTCAAGGATAACACAATGATGATACTAGTAACTTGTAACATCCCGATATTTTCATAAAAATTTAAAAAATTTTAAATCACTATTAAAAGATAATATTTGTAAAATGCAGAAATAATAATAATTAATAAAGCAGTAATTAATAAATGCGACATTTGGTAGGAACAATTTAACAGTTGTGTCTTTTTGTCTTCTGATGGTGTATCATGTCAGCGACACGTCATGAATCCAATTAATGATTATGTCCCTTATTTATATGCTAGAATGATTGAAAATTGTGATGCATTTGGGAAACAGAATTCTTCTCGACAAGTACTGACAGTTTAATTTTTCTAGATGATGATGAAAGGGGTCCCACGAGGTGCCCCGAGGCTTACTTAGCTACTCGGCTAAAGCATTGTACTCATCCTTCATGCGCAGATTCGCAAGTAAGAGATAGCAATAAAATTTAGAGTGTTTAATAACCGTGATATAAATAAAAACTGCTTATGATTTCGACGTTACAGGTATGGTTTCCTTCCAATTTGTAAGATGATTTTGACTAGCTCAAAAACTCTAGATATCGTCAATCTCGGAGTGGGATTGATATGAGTGTTTAAATTAGGCATTTATGGCTTCACTTGTTGTCATTCCATGAATGACTCGTGGTTTTTAAAATAATTCTTTTATAAATTTCGACGGTGACAGGTTTAAGACAAGGACACCTGGTCCTAAGCATACCATAGAAAGAGTGATAAGGTGGTTCTAGTTCTCTATTACTTGGGCAATTATAATAGTGATGGATTATGCAATAATACCCTACCATGCAATCTATACGATGGTTCCAAGGGTGGAAACTATACCCTACGGGTGTAACCTTGTGAATTTATGCAATGGGCACAACTTGATGAACTTTATAATGAATTTTTATATTAATTGGGGCAGAGTCAATCCATACCTTAGGATCGAATGCGACCTAGGTGGATGTTCTATACTATGAGCATACTTATATCGAATTTTATGGAACATACAAAGTCTTTAATACATGCTACCGGTGAATGTTTAGCCTTGGTATATTTTATAAAGTCGATGCTATTAACGTTGATCCATATGGTTGGTAGGTGGAATGATGGCATTGCATAAAGCCTGTGTATGAATTCAAGGGTGTAGTAAATGATTGGGTTTGTAATCAATTCGCCTAGCCACCGTGTTAAGGGTAATATTACGTGCACTTCGTGACAGGTGTTCGGCATGTGATAAGGTTTGGCATTGCTGAGTTGTAACGGGCCTCCTTCCCTGGTGTCAATAGAGTTGGAAACTTTGTGGCTTGGGAGATGGAGGGGTGATTTAATGCCGCATCTACCACCCTCCATCGTGGCTTAATGAAATTAGATCTCCGTCATTGATTGTTGTGCGTTGGGATTGTGATGAACCCTAACGTAACTTATGGGATAGTGTAACATTTTCTTGGTCATTGTTTCGGTGGTAGGGTTTGGGGTGAGGACAACCGGCCAAGAGGCACTTAGGATTTTGATGTTTTTCTAGCCTTCATTGGGCTCGATCTTGAGACCGGCAGCAACCTCCACACTGCAATTGAATGCTAGCAATGGAGGCCGAGTTTGGAGTTGAAAGGTGTGGCAATTCACAAGTGGGATGAGTGAGGCCGTTATGGCGTTGTAGTGACTTGCAAGTCTATGGTTTTGATTGGGTTGTAAGTTTCAAAGGTATCCCACAGTGTGGCCTTCGAATTGACTACTTCTCCTTCGCAGTGGATGGATGGTTGGCTTCGTCAATCTTCTATTCACGACTCAGGTACAGTAAAGTTGCAAAAGTTTTAAATTTTTCTTGTTGCATGCACCATTATTTCATGATTGATATTTAACTCAGAGTATGGTCGTTTGGTAGGTAGCTCTTCCGCGAATAGCAGACTGCCAGGAATGTTGATGGGGAGAAGAAATATAGTGAACCCACCGGTAAGCTTCAGTTGTATCCCTCCTTTGTGGTTCTCCTGGAATCGGACTTGATGAGCAGGGTGTTGGTAGCATGCCCTCTCGGCAGTGGAATTGTCTTGCCTGCAGCATTGGGAAACATTACAGTTTACGTTTTGTTTGTTTAGTGTAGATGATGTGAATATTTCTTAAAATATATGGCCATCCATCCCCTGGCTCAGTGAACTTGCTAGAGCTTAAACCCTCCTGTTTGCAAAGAGCTTCACAGCATTAAACGTCTGATGTCTATCGTTTGGCACTTCTAAATCGATGGAAGAACAAGTGTGAAACTAAAGGAAAAGAAACATTGTCTATAGTTTTGTTTCGGCATTAGCTGTGTAGTGTAAAAAGGAATTGGGTTTTGAATGGAACCTTTAGTAAACAATGTGGCCATATGTAGGATGCTGCCATTGTAAATTTAAATGGAAATGTTTACTGTTAGGGTTTAATGCTTACGTATGGTGTTCTGAACTCTCATCTTGAATTGTATCTAAAGGCCTATTTAAGATGTTTATTTAAAGAGTGGCTATAAGCTGATAATAATCTACTTGGCTTACGCTACTTCTGTGCATGCTCGGGTTAAGCCGATAATAAAAAAGGTGTTAGTTTTGTTTGAATATAGCTGTGATGATGTTAAACCCTAGCCTGTCGATGATAATGAAATATGTTGGGTTGTATTTGATGTTTAAAAAGCAAGAGTAATCGATCTTGATTCTATAGTTAGCATATCTACGATACTGAAGCATTTGATTTGGCAGTTGTTAAATGTTTGTAAATATTAGTATGATGAGAACAGGTTAACCCTGGTTTGGGTGTAGAGATATTGTATTTTGCTCTGTCAATTCAATAATGCTATTCTTTTCTTTGCTTTTAATAACATGATACTCTGTGATGTAAATTTTGCCACATATAGTTGATAATACAGAAACAAAAAAATGACAGTGCATTCGTCAGTCAATTTAATTGCTTATGAATATAACAGTTTTTCTATTTTAATTCTGTCTCCCTGTATTTGTCCAATTGGACTTCTAGAGAAAATGAAAGAACGATACAGTACTCTTTTTTTGCATAAAAATAATACAATGATGACAATAATTTCTATAAAGATTAGTCAGATTCAAATAACGAATACAAGAATGGGTATGTGGTTAAACAGAATGCATGATGTTGGTTTCTTTGGAAGGAATAACTAAAGATCAGTAAACCCTAGATGTTAACACCATGTCCACCTTCAGAAGTTGGAAAAGAACCTACTTCTATAACTAGTTTCTGGTATGTTGTTTCAGCATATAGAATTGAACAGTAAAAACAATGCATGTAGAGATCTAATCTACAGCTGCTAAAATATAAGATGCATGGGGAACATAAGTCTGTGCATGGGTGGTCTCTTGGGTTTATATATTTGGATGCATGCTAGGTTTCACTTTTAACTGAACAGATTTAATGCTACCTCTCTGTACTGGAGTACGATGCAGCTTCATGCATGGGGAAAAATGCAGAGGAGTCATTTTATCAGTTCAGCAAATCTAAATTAATTAGGACCTAACATTTTACGGCTACTGATCATTAATAACATTACTAAGCCATTTTTGGAGAGCATTCATATGATTGGAAACCCCAAAAAAATAAAAGAAGAGAACCTAAGTGTGCTAGGAGGAACAACTCACTCAAGAAGCCTGTTCCACCCAACCTGCTCCGAAGCAGCCAAGATGTCTGCTTTAGGACCCCCGAGCCTGTCCACTGATCCACCAGGAGGAAGAAAGTTCTGAAGCTTAGGATCTCTACTTGCAGCAGCAAGAAAGTTTATCCAACTTTACAGGTTTAGTACGTAATTGGACCAGCACCAACACCTCTGGTATGTCCTTCTCATAACATTTATAGTCTTACAATTGCACTCTCCACAGCCTCCCTATTTGAATCTCTCAGCCATCACCTGATGCCTTAAGGAAATGTTTCTGCAGAAAACATTGTAAGAGCTCCTTGCTCAATTCGAATTTCCTTTTATAGGCTGCCTAGGTCTTTTTGTAATTAACTGGTCATTAGTGAGCTACCTCCTCACCTCCCTCCAGCTGGAGGGAGAAATGCCACAAAATTAGGGGGAGTTGTCCCATTACAACAACTAATGGTAGAGTGCAAATGCTGCCATCTGTCCCAATCCTTCCAGTAGCTTCCATTCCTCCTAGTGGGCCAATGGACACTCTTGTAATAGCTTTGTTGAGTGTTTGTCTCCCATTTTTATTTATTAAATAATAATAATGACTCATTACATTCATCTTTGACCTAATTGGTCATAAGTACAAAACTTGTAATTATAATTTATCACAAAGTACTTTTGCAAAAAGGATATATTAGAAAATAATTATTCTCAAAAATTTGGTAGGTGACATACACCCCCCCTTAAGCCTCAACATCGTCCTTGATGTTGCTTTATTCACTCCTTGAGTGTTCCCGGAACAGAGTTGGGTATGCATCCCACATACTACTTTCCAAATCCTAGGTAGCCTCTATTAGGATGAAGTGCTTCCATTGCAGTTTTACTTGGCGAACCGTGTGGTTCCGGAGTAGAGTTTATTTCCTTGCGATAATACAGTCTGGTTCCACCAGAAAATCGCCACCTTGTTCCACTTGAACATTATTCCAATTTACAACATGAGTAGGATCATGCACATATTTCTTTAAAAATTAAATATGAAAAACATTATGGACTTTGAGGTTTGAAGGTAAGGCTAATTGATATGCCACAGGTCCAACTCTGGACAAGATTTCGAAAGGACCACAATACTTGGGTGCCAGTTTGACACAGCTTCCCAATTTTAAGGAACTCTTTTTCGGCCTTGCCTTAAGAAAAACATGTTCACCAACCTGGAACTCTTTATGAGTTCTTTTAAGGTCTGCTTGACTTTTCTGTCTATCCTGGGCAGCTTTAAGATTTCCTTGTACTTGCTTCACAATTAGTTCTAATTCCTGCAACAATTCGGGCCCTAAGGTGACTTTGCTAATCGGATCACTCCATGACACTGGTGTGTTACACTTTCTACCGTAAAGGATCTCAAATGGGTTAAGTTTGGCTGAAGCATGTTAGTGATTGTTATACGCAAACTCTGTTAAATGCAGGTAGTCTTCCCACTTACCAGGCTGATCCTTAACAGACATTCTGAGCATATCTTCCAATATTTGGTTCACCCTTTCAGTCTGTCCATCTGTTTGTAGATGAAACGCAGTGCTGAAATTTAAGGTGGTGTTTAACCCTGAACAAGGACCTCCAAAAGTTACCTGTGAACTTTGAATCTCGATCTGAAACTATTACCTTGGGTATGCCATGTAGTCAAAAAACCTGCTTCATAAAAATTTCTGCGATATCAGGAGCTTTATGGGTAGTTTTGACAGGGATAAAATGGGCTGACTTGCTAAGTTTGTCTACTACCACCATAACGGAGTTGTGCTATTTTTTATTCTTTGGTAACCCAGTGATGAAATCTATACTTAGGACTTGCCATTTCCAGCTGGGTATAGGAAAGGGCTGCAGCAATCCAGCAAGATGTTGATGTTCCACCTTCACTTTTTCACAGTCAAAACACTTGGCTATATATTATGCTACTTCATCCTTCATCCTGGGCCAATAGTACTCTTTCCTTAGCATTGTGATGGTTTTTTGGTAACCTGGATGGCAATAATAGTGGCTTTTGTGCATCTCATCCAAAATCAGAATTTTTACTATTGGTATGTTTGGTATGTACTATCTGTTTTCGTACAACAGTAAGCCATTTTCCTTCAAACTGAAATCTGTTATGGAATTTTCAGAGTTTTTTTCTGTTGTCATTTCCTGTAATTTTCTGTATTCCTCATCCTCCTTAATTCCTTCAAAAATCTATTTCTTTAAATCTATTGCATATGTGTTGATGGCTGAAATAAAATGTATCCTTGCATTACGACTTAACGCGTTGGCAACTTTATTCTCCTTCCCCTTAATGTGTTGAATTTCAAAATCATACTCACTCAAAAAAGTTAGCCATCTCGCTTGCCTGGCATTCGAATTCGTTTGATCTAATAAATATTTCAGCCCCATATTATCCATCATTAAGGTAAATTTCCTGCCAATAAGGTGGTGACGCCACATTTTCAAGGCATGAATCACTGCTAACAATTCTAGATCGTAGGTGGAATAGTTCTTCTCATGTATTTTTAGTTTTCTTGACTCATATGCTACAACATGTCCCTCCTGTGTTAGGACTCCTCCCAGTCCATCATTGCACGCATCTGTACACACTACAAAATCTTTATTGGGATCTGCAATCCTCAAAATAGGCATTGAAGTCAGCAATTCTTTTAACTTTACAAAAATATCTGCACACTTTTGATCCCAGACAAACTTCTTTCCCTTTTTCTATAGTGATGTTATGGGGTTTGCAATCCTGGAAAACCCTTCAATGAATTTTCTATAATAACCAGTGATGCCCGTAAATGATCGCACATCCGTCGCATCTTTAGGAACGTGCCATTCATTAATGGCCTTTATCTTGGCGAGGTCAACCGAAATCCCTTCCTTAGAGATTATGTGTCCTAAGTACTGAATCTTGTCTTTCTAAAAATCACATTTGCTGAACTTAGCATACAGTTGGTGCTCCCTCAGAACTTGCAGAATGATACGTAGATGCTCATCATGCTCCTCCTTGTTCTTAGAATATACCAAAATGTCATCAATGAACACAACTGCAAACTTATCTATGTACTTGTGCAGAATTTTGCTCATTAAACACATAAATACAGCAGGTGCATCAGTTAATCCAAACGACATGACAACAAACTCATAGTGTCCATAACAAGTTCTAAAGGTTGTTTTGAAAATGTCTTCATCCTTCACATGGACCTGATGATATCCTGATCGTAAATCGATCTTCGAGAATACTGTTGCTCCTCGTAGCTGGTCAAAAAGATCGTCAATGCGGGGCAGCAGGTACCTATTCTTGATCGTCATTTTATTCAGTTGATGATAATCTATGCAAAGTCTTAGGGTACCATCCTTCTTTTTAACAAAAATGACCGGTGCCCCCCAAGGAGACACGCTGGGTCTTATGTATTTTTTATCGATCAGCTCCGTCAACTGAGATTTTAACTCATTTAGCTCTAGTATATTCATCCAGTATGGAGCTTTAGAACTTGGTATAGCACCAGGTATTAATTCAATAGTAAAATCTAGGTCCCTTTTGGGAGGTAATTCTGGGATCTCTTCAGGAAAAATATCTTGGAAATCCTGTAAGACAGGTATGTCCTCTATTTTCAGTTTGTCCTCCATAGTACTTATCTCATCATGCACCACATTTACTGCAAACATCTGACACCCTTTTCTGATTGCCCTTTTTACTTGCATGGCTGAAATCTGCCGAACAGATGTTTTTCTTGGGATGCCTTCTACCTCTGTTGTCTCTCCTTCATCATCCAGTCAAATGAAACTTTTTTCATAACAATTCAGAATGACACAGTGGGTTTCTAACTAGTCCATACTGATTAGGATGTCATATGACCCTAATGGAAGAATATTTAGCTTAACCTACGTTGTTAGTTGATTCATAGATAAAACACAATTTTCCACAAAATCAGAAACCTTTCTTTTTGTTCCTATCACTAATCTAACTAACCAGAATTTTTCGAATTTCTCTGTTTTCAAACCGAGTCATTCTACAACAACTAGTGATATATAACTTAGACTAGCACCGGGGTCAATTAAAATAGAAACTGGGTGGTTTTGCAGCATACCTTCGACCTCCACCATTGAGACTTGGTGTTCTACTTTCCGATTGTCTAATGCTGCACTAATTCTGGGTACTTCTCTTGCCACATCTCCTATAGTAGCTTCAGACTGTATGGAGTGAATATGGTTGGCCGCCCGTTTCTTGAGGGGATAGTCTGAGGAATAATGGGGCCCTTGGCACTCAAAGCATTTTATACGTGGCTTCTATTCATTGGTCTTGTTAACATTGGGGACATTTCTGGGTGTTGTAAATTTCTGCTGCTCATTATTTATGTTCTGCTGAAATTTTTTATTCTTCTAGAAATTGGAATTGCCACCATATCTAAAATTTCTCTTTTTCTATTCAAAGTTACTGGGTTTTGGGTTTTTCCAGCTAGGTACCCCTTCCCTTTTCTTATTCTGTTCAAAGAAAAAAGTTGCTTTCCTCATGGCCTCTTCCAGTGTCTTAGGGTTATCGTACTCTATTATGTCCTTGATGTGGAAAGGTAGAAAACTTAGGTACCTCTAGACCTTTGGTTTTTCTTCCACCATATATGGCACATACCTTAGCAAACTTAAAAACTTGATGTTCAGTTCCTTCATGTTCATCGTTCCCAGTTTCAGATCATAAAATTCTTTGGATTTTTCTTCATAATACTGCTCATATAAGAATTTCTTCTTGAAGTGTCTTTTAAAAGTACTCCAACTCACATCTCGGTCTTTTATACCTTTTACCCTTTTAAGGTCTTGCCACCAAATATCTTCCTTCCCGGTCATATTATAAATTGCCATTTTTTCCTTTAAGGATTCTGAATAGTCGTAGATCTGAAAATACTTTTCCATGCCAGACAGCCATGCTTCCGCTATCTCTCCTTTCTCTGTTTCACCATTGAAAGTTGGGGGTTTGATTTTTTTGAATTCACCAGATATCTGTTCGTACTATTTATTCCTTTTTCTTTTTGGCTTGAAGTCCCCTTCACTGCTGTCACTAGAGTAGTTATGCCTCTTTTTACGTGGATGTTTGGCAGTTCTTGATGACATTGAGTTGTTGTTTTCTTCAGCTATTTCTATTTGTTTATCCTTTCCTTCATGGGATAGCTCTTTAGTTTCAGAAGTATGTTCCAGGTTCTATTCATATTTTGGATATTGGTTGAACAGTGCTTACTTCAACTCCTCCTATGTCCTCAGGATTCTTTCATTGTCCTGTTTTACTGACTGGATTTTTGCCTTTAATTCTTGAAAAGCATGCAATAATTCTGACGAATCATTACCCTGATTGCCCTGGAATTGATGTTCCATACTCGGGTTGTTTGGCGCAAATCTTCCCCTTCTGATTTCAACTGATCCTTCCATATTTGTAAATCAAAGAAATTTTTTCTGTATATGACAAAATAATTTAAACTTGAGTTAGCGGAAAATTTCACAGTCATAAATTTTTCTGTTTGCATGTTTCTTGGACCATCTTTAGGCCTAGAGTTCGAACATGAGCTTTGATACCACATAAAAATTTAAAAGGCTTACTTAGCTACTCGGCCAAAGCATTGTACTCGTCCTTCATGCGCAGATTCGCAAGTAAGAGATAGCGATAAAATTCAGAGTGTTTAATAACCGTGATGTAAATAAAAACTGCTTATGATTTCGACGCTACAGGTATGGTTTCCTTCCAATTTGTAAGATGATTTTGACTAGCTCAGAAACTGCAGATATCGTCAATCTCAGAGTGGGATTGATATGAATGTTTTCATTAGGAATTTATGACTTCACTTGATGTCATTCCATGAATGACTTGTGGCTGTTAAAATAATTCTTTTATACATTTCGACGATGACAGGTTTAAGACAAGGACACCTAGTCCTAAGCATACCATAGAAAGAGTGATAAGGTGGTTCTAGTTCTCTATTACCTGGTCAATTATAATAGTGATGCATTATGCAATAATACCCTACCATGCAATCTATACGATGGTTCCAAGGGTGGCAACTATACCCTAAGGGTGTAACCTTGTGAATTTATGCAATGGGCACAACTTGATGAACTTTATAATGAATTTTTATATTAATTGGGTAGAGTCAATCCATACCTTAGGATCGAATGTGAAATAGGTGGATGTTCTATACTATGAGCATACTTATATTAAATTTCATGGAAAATACAAAGTCTTTAATACATGCTACCGGTGAATGTTTAGCCTTGGTATAACGTATAAAGTCGATGCTATTAACATTGATCCATATGGTTGGCAGGTGGAATGATGGCACCGCATAAAGCCTACGTACGAATTCAAGGGTGTAGTAAATGATTGGGTTTGTAATCAATTCGCCTGGCCACCGTGTTAAGGGTAATATTATGTGCACATTGTGATGGGTGTTCGGCATGTGATAAGGTTTGGCAATGCTGAGTTGTAACGGGCCTCCTGCCCTGGTGTCAACAGAGTTGGCAACTTCGTGGCTTGGGAGATGGAGGGGTGAGTTAATGCCGCATCTACCACCCTCCATCGTGGCTTAATGAAATTAGATCTTCGTCGTTGATTGTTGTGCATTGGGATTGTGATGAACCCTAACGTAACTTATGGGATAATGTAACGTTTTCTTGGTCATTGTTTCGTTGGTAGGGTTTGGGGTGAGGCCAACCGGCCGAGAGGCACTTAGGGTTTTGATGTTTTTCTAGCCTTCCTCGGGCTCGATCCTGAGACTGGCAGCAACCTCTAGACTCTAAGTGAATGGTAGCAATGGAGGCCGATTCCAGAGTTGAAAGGTGTGGCAATCCACAGGTGGGATGAGTGTGGCCATTATGGCGTTGTAGTGACTTGCAAGTATGGGGTTTTGATCGGGTTGTAATTTTCAAAGGTATCCCACAGTGTGACCTTCGAGTTGAGTGCTTCTCCTTCATAGTGGATGGATGGATGGATTCATCAATCTTTTGTTCACGACTCAGGTACAGTAAAGTTGCAAAAGTTTTAAAGTTTTCTTGTTGCATGCACCATTATTTCATGATTGATATTTAACTCAGAGTATGGTCAGTTGGCAGGTAGGTCTTCGGCAAATAGCAGGGTGCCGGGAAAGTTGACAGGGAGAAGAAATATAGAGAACCCACCGGTAAGCTTTGGTGGTGTCCCTCCCTCGTGGTTCTCCTGGAATTGGACTTGATGAGCAGGGTGATGGTAGTATGCCTTCTCAGCAGTGGCTTTGTCTCACCTGCAGCATTGGGAAACGTTACAGTTTATGTTTTGTTTGCTTAGTGTAGATGATGTGAATATTTCTTAAAATATATGGCCGGCCATCCCCTGGCTCAGTGAACTTGATAGAGCTTAAACCCTCGTGTTTGCAAAAAGCTTCACAGCATTAAACGTCTGATGTCTATTGTTTGGCACTTCTTAGTCGATGGAAGAACAAGTGTGAAACTAAAGGGAAAGAAACATTGTCTATAGTTTTGTTTTGGCATTAGCTGTGTAGTGTAAAAAGTAATTGGGTTTTGAATGGAAACTTCAGTAAACAATGCAGCAATCTATAGGATGCTGCCATTGTAAATTTAAATGGAAATGTTTACTGTTAGGGTTTAATGCTTACGCATGGTGTTCTGAACTCTCGTCTCGAATTGTATCTGAAGGCCTATTTAGGATGTTCAGTTAAATAGTGGCTATAAGCCAATAATAATCTACTTGGATTACGCTACTTCTGTGCATGCTCGGGTTAAGCCGATAATAAAAAAAGGTGTTAATTTTGTTTGAATACAGCTGTGATGATGTTAAACCCTAGCCTATTGATGATAATGAAATATGTTGGGATGTATTTCATGTTTAAAAAGAAATAATAATATATCTTGATTCTACAGTTAGGATATCTACAATAATGAAGCATTTGATTTGGCAGCTGTTAAATGTTTGTAAATATTAGTATGATGAGAATAGGTTAACCCTAGTTTGGGTGTAGAGATATTGTATTTTGCTATCTCAATTCAATAATGCTATTCTTTTCTTTACTTTTAATAACATGATACTCTATGATGTAAATTCTGCCACATATAGTTGATAATACATAAACAAGAAAATGACAGTGCATTTGTCAGTCAATTTAATTGCTTATGAATATAACAATTTTTCTATTTTAATTCTATCTCCCTGTATTTGTCCAATTGGACTTCTGGAGAAAATGAAAGAATGATACAGTACTCTTTTTTTTGCATAAAAATAATACAGTGATGACAATAATTTCTATAAAGATCAGTTAGATTCAAATAACGAATAAAAGAATGGGTATGTGGTTAAACAAAATGCATGATGTTGGTTTCTTTTGAAGGAATAACTAAATATCAGTAAACCCTAGATGTTAACACCATGCCCACCTTCAGAAGTTGGAAAAGAACCTACTGCTATAACTAGTTTATGGTATGTTGTTTCAGCATACATAATTGAACAGTAAAAACAATGCATGCAAAGATGTAATCTACATCTGCTAAAATATAAGATGCATGGGGAACATAAGTCTATGCATGGGTGGTCTCTTGGGTTTATATATTTAGATGCATGCTAGGTTTCACTTTTAACTAAATAGATTTAATGCTACCTCTCTGTACTGGAGTACGATGCAGCTTCACGCATGGGGAAAAATGCAGAGGAGTCATTTTATCAGTTCAACAAATCTAAATTAAATAGGACTTAACATTTTACTGCTACTGATCATTAATAACATTACTAAGCCATTTTATGAGAGCATCCATATGATTGGAAACCCCAAAAATATAAAAGAAGAGAACCTGAGTGTGCTAGGAGGAACAAATCACTCAAGAAGCTTGTTCCACCCAACCTGCTCCCAAGCAGCCAAGATGTCTACTTTAGGACCCTCGAGCCTGTCCACTGATCCACCAGGAGGAATTAAGCTTTGAAGTTTAGGATCTCTACCTGCAGCAGCAAGAAATGTTATCTAGCTTTACAGGCTTAGTAAGCAATTGGACCAACACCAGCACCTCTGGTATGTCCTTCTCATAACATTTGTAGTCTTACACTTGCACTCTCGACAACCTCCCTATTCGAATCTCTCAGCCATCACCTAATGCCCTGAGGAAATGTTTCTGCAGAAAACATTGTAAGAGATCCCTGCTCAATTCGAATTGCCTTTTATAAGATACCTAGGTCTTCTTGTAATTAAATGGTCATTAGTGAGCTACCTACTCACCTCCCTCCACTTGGAGGGGGAAATGCCACAAAATTAGGGGAGTTTTCCCATAACAACAGTCAATGGTAGAGTGCAAATGCTACCATCTGTCCCAATCCTTCCAGCAGCTTCCATTCCTCCTAGTGGGCCAGTGGACACTCTTATAATAGCTTTCTTGAGTGTTTGTCTCCCATTTTTATTTATTAAATAATAATAATAAGTCATTACATTCATCTTTGACCTAATTGGTCATAATTACAAAACTTGTAATTATAATTTATCACAAAGTACTTTTGCAAAAAGGATAATAGTAGAAAATAATTATTCTAAAAAATTGGGTAGGTGACATAAGTATACATAGTGATCGAGGATGGATATATGTTCAAGGACAGGTAATCCATGAAGCAAAGATCAAGAGGGAGCACACTCCAGTAGTTCCTACAAGGAAACAAAGATTGAGAGGGAGTCCACCCATCAAACAAACAAAGATAAGTATTTGAATTATCATTTCTTGTATATTTGATTGTTTAAATAATATTGTTCAATGATGTATATACTGATGTTCCTAGACTTAGGTTGTGTATTATGCATATTAGAATAATTGCATTAATGAGCAGTATACTACTAATACGCATGTAATGGGTAAGTGGCCTATGGCACTGTACAACATTCCATTCCTACTTATCTGGAATGAAACCTCTTTGATGACATGTTGGGAGTTGTGCACACTCTTAACAATGTTCTGGTAGAGATTGGAAGACATCTAGAAAGTTATGGGATATGGATAAATATTGTATTGAAGCATTGACTAAAATAATTACATGATTGTATGACATATTTCTTTATGTGTAAGAATTTGTTCTGAAAACTATGAGATGTTTCTAATCATGCAATTTAACTTGCTTTGTAGGAAAGATCATATACCATCACCTACAAAAGAAGGACTACAACATTTGTTTCAGCAATGAAGTTCAAACTATCCATTGAAAGATATTGAAGAATTTGAAGTTCCCATGATACGGGATACAGTAAAAGGATGTGATGGTTGAGATGTACCAATCGATCATGTTTTGGATGTGGTCACGAGACCTGAAGGGAAGTCTGTTGTGACTTCCAAGTGGATCTATAAGATTAAGCATGTTGCAGATGGTAACATAGAGAAATACAAAGTGAGGGTTGTAGCTCATGGCTTCCCCCAGAAAGAGGGATTGACCATGAAGAAACTTTTGCACCTGTGGCAAGATACACTTCCAATGGATTAGTACTTGCTATGGCTGTGGTAATGAAATGAAAGATACACCAAATGGATGTCAAGACAACTTTCTTGAATGGTGTAGTCGAGAAGGAAGTGTATGTGGAGAAGCCACTCAGTTTTGAGACATATGACAGGGAGTCATATGTGTGCAAGTTGAAGAAAGCCTTGTATGGCTTGAAGCAAGCTCCTAGGACTTGGTATGGTAGGATAGACAACTTTCTATCAAGTTTGGGATTTACAAGAGTAAAGCAGATTCAAACCTTTATTACAAGGTTGAGGAAGGCAATCCGGTGATACTACTCCTATATGTGGATGACCTGCTTGTTACAGGAGAGGATGGATTGATTGTCGATACTAAGAGGAAGCTTGCTGCCAAGTTTGAGATGAAGGAATTGGGGATGATGCATTATTTCCTAGGCATGAAGGTGTGGCAAAGTTCAGATGGAATCTTCCTTGGACAAGGGAAGTATGCAGTAGAGATGCTGAAGAGGTTCGAGATGATGGACTGCAAGCCCATGGCCACACCTATGGCATCTAACCTGAAGCTTTTTTGTGATGCTTCATCTGAGCCACTATATGTCATGGTGTATCGTCAGATGATTAGATCCTTGATGTACCCGACAAATACAAGACCAGCTATTTGATTTGCACACATTGAGCCAGTTCCTGATGGATCCTAGAGGTATTCATCTAGTTGCTATAAAGCATATTTTGACATACCTTAAGGGTACGATTGATTATGGGCTCAAGTATGATGCGAATCAAAAGTTTAACCTAGAGGGTTATGTTGATTCAGATTGGGAAGGCAGTGCTGCAGATAGGAAGAGCACTTCTGGGTGCTGCTTCAGTATGGGATCAGGTGTGATCTCTTGGTTTAGTAGGAAGAAGTCCTGTGTAGCATTGAGTACAGCTGAAGCAGAGTATGTTGTAGCTTGTTCAACTAGTTGTGAGGTAGTATGGCTGAGGAAGCTACTGTTTGAGTTATTTGATCTCCCATTTGATGCTATTGGTATCTATTGTGAGAACCAGAGTTGTGTGAAGATATCTGAAAACCTAGTGTTCCATGATAGGTCGAAGCACATTGAGATCAAATACCACTATATCAGGGATATGGTGCAGATAGGAGCAGTGAAGCTCTTGTATGTTGCGACGGATGAGTAGGTTGCAGATGTGTTGATGAAACCACTAGCCAAAGTAAAGTTTAAATACTTCAAAGAGAGGCTTGGTGTTATTCAAATTGAAGATACTTTGAGGAAGAAGTGATGGGACACATTTGCAGGAGCCATTCCAAGCATGGTGAGAGGAGGATCCTTCCCATGGCTGTGGATGTAAGTGCTATGTGATGAGCATCAGGATGATGCTCCAGTTACTACTCACTATGATCAGTTGCATCATGTATATATATGTGTGCATCGATTGGATGCTTGGTATGATCAGTTGGATCATGTATTTATGTATCAGGTAGATACATCGTATTCATTAGATGGATGCATTGTATGATCAGGATGATCATAGATTACGAGCTTCAGGATGTTGCTCCAGATGATATGCATCAGGACGATGCAGTGATGATGATCAAGATGATCATGTATGATGAGTATCAGGATGATGCTCTAGATGATATGCATTAGGACGGTGTAGTGACGATGATCAAGATGATCACATATGATGAGTATCAGGATGATGCTCTGGATGATATGCATCAGGACGATGCTATGATGATGATTAGGATAATCATATGAGATGATATGTATCAGGTGGATACATTACATAATTAGTTGGATTATGTGTGATGAGTTTCGAATACACAGATGCACATGGGATTTTTCGGACATGGTTGTAGATGTGTTCTCCCATGGTCACAATATAATTGTTGGTATTTTCCGACATGGTGGCAGATGTGTTCTCCCATGGTCGTGATGTAATTGCCGGTGCCATTATAGCATGGTTGTAGATGTGTTCTCCCATGGCTGTGATATAAGTGTTGTTCCATTCGAGCATGGTTGTAGATGTGTTCTCCAATGGTTGCGATATATGTGCTATGCCATTCGAGCATGGTTGTAGATGTGTTATCCCATGGCTACGATATAAGTGTTGTGCCATTCGAGCATGGTTGTAGATGTGTTCTCCCATGGCTGCGATATAACTATTGTGCCATTCGAGCATGGTTGTATATTTGTTCTCCCATGGTTGTGATATAAGTGTTATGCCATTCAAGCATGGTTGTAGATGTGTTATCCCATGGATGCGATATAATTGATATACCATTTGAGCATGGTTGTAGATGTGTTCTCCCATGGCTATGATATAAGTGCTATGCCATTCTCGCATGGTTGAAGTGTGTCTTCCCATGGCATAGATATAAGTGTTGATCCTTTCACGCATGGTTAAGTGTGTCTTCCCATGCCGGTGAATGTAAGTGTTGTATGATGTACATCTGGGTTGTGCTTTGTGAACAATGTTATGATCAGTATGATCATGAGTATCACGATGATACTCTATGGCCGTGGACAGGTTCTACAATAGCATGTAAAATATCCTGGGAGATCCGATAGGTTGAGTTGTGTGCTCGTAATCAGTCCTAGGATGCTCTTTAGAGGTTTTGTTGACTCATGTAATAAATCTTGAGGATTCCATAGTATGGCCAGTGACGATGAAGACCTACAGGTGTTGGGCCTACATCTAGCATGAAAAAGGGTTGGCTCTGTAGAACTTCCTCTGACGAGTAGATCTGAGATTGATTGAGATAGAAGCAGCAGTGATGATGACGATGATTCGATGACGATGATCCAGTGACGATGATCGAGAGAAGAAGAGTTGTGCTAGCAGATCTGTGTCGAGAAATACCTTCCTAGTTAAGAGGGAGTGTTGATGTATTCGTAACTTTGGAATTTATTTCATATATGTATATTGTATTCCTATATAGATGTTATTATTCCTCTATACGGAAGTGTTTGTATTCCTATAGAGATGTTATTATTCCTCTATACGGAAGTGTCGTCATTTATATTGTAAGTGTCATAACTTATACCTGATGGGCTATTAGACCACCTTGTTGGGGTCAGCCCTGTATAATTAATGTGGGTTAAAGGGTGATTTGACCACCCTATTCAGGGTCGGCCCTATCAGCATTATGTTATGCAGTTAAGTTAAGGCCGACCTAGTAAAGATTATTAGGCAAGTCAAGTCAAGTATAAATAGAGTGCGGGAGGCACTCTATTTCATCATTCACTTCTCACGTATACACTCATTGGAGAGTGGCGCACTAGTGGAGGAGGAGAAGCTGCTGCTAGGAGTATATCTCTTATGCTTGGGTTTTGTATCATGGCTCTATCTATCTTTGAGGAAGTTGTGGGGTTTTTCACCTTCTTGGTTTTCCCCGGTGAAATTCTATGTCTCTTGTGTGCTTGAATTATTGTATCCATGATTAATATGCTGTAAATGTTGTTCTCTCAGTTAAGATCCTAGATCAGATTGAAGTAAATTCTGAAAAACAAACATTTGGCATGGCTCTAACATCTACATTTCCTTTCCAAATAATTGCCTCTTTTTGTTGAGTATGTGTTATATTCTTTGCATGTGTGTGTGGGAGGGGGGTGTGTATTTGAGCGTGTGTGAAAATCCCCTCCATCTAGTGCTTTGTTGTATGCATCGAGCACTAACTCAGGGGGGGTTTGGGGGGGGGTGCATGCCGATGCCATCCCACTTCCACGAAGTAGACATCAAGAATGTGCATTAACCCATTTTTGATAAGAGCGAAGCAAGTTCGGAATTTTTTTGGACTATTTTCGGCCTATGACACATCCCCACCCATCATACCATCTAGTGGAGGGAAAATGAATGACATATGGAGTGCTAAAATTCTCCCTTAATACCATATTATCCAATTCATTAACATCTCAATGTGTGTGAAAATGCACAATAACATATACAACGAAATTAAACTCTATTAATGCACACACAACATGCATATACCAACATGCTCATCATATGCATAATAGGAAAATCATGCACATAAATAAACTCATCTCATGCTATTTACATGCATTCAAGTTTATCAATTCAAATTGGATCTCTTCATTCAATATCAAATAAACAAATAGTCATTCGTAATACATAAATTAGTCATAATTAGAAACAATAGTGAACACTTATCGTTTAATTAAAATCACCCGTGCAACTGGATATGGAAGAGAAATGTTCCACCAGACCATAGGTCTCTTGCCAGCCTTTATTAATTCAGCTGAGATACCACCCCCGATCTAGGCTATGTCTCCACTAAGGAGTAACTACATAGGCCCACTCACAGCCATAGGAACAATCATTTATGCTAAGTTGGTGCACAACTAGGTTGTCAAGCATGCAAGGAGATAGAGAAGGAGAACGCTAATCCAGTGAGCTCACCCACAGAGCTACATGCATCTCGATTGATATCAGTCATATTTGGAAACCACAATACATACCACACTCGACACAAGGAATTTCCCCTTCTCTTCTACATAGTCCCTTAGGCTCCCCTTCACTCCAGTACTCTTCAAGGTGGGCATAGAAAGCTCCAAGCTGCAAAAAATTAAGAGATTCTCTCCTTAAGTGAATTTATCAAGAAATTATTGTAATATCACTTATATTATATCAAATATATAATCTCAATTCAGAATTTAAAAATTTAATTAGCACCTAAATTAACTTATACCAAAACTAGTTGCAGAAAAACTAGTCTTGGACATAATTGGATTCCCCCCCAGGGTTAGGAATTTGTAAGGTTTAGGATATGAAAAATAGATGTGCATCAGAAAGGGTATCAGTTTCGGGTCCAACTTTCGAGTCCTATGGAAAACGTACTAGGGCCATTTACATTTCAACAATAGTGGTGACTGATGTCTACTTTGAGGATTCCTGGGCACTCCAACATATGCAAACTAGGATCAGTGCTTACACCTGAATGTAAAAAAGTGGAATAAACTAGTTATTAATTTCTTAATTAGGTCTTGGAAAATTTATTCTGGGAATTTGGGAGGTTTTGGTTGAATTTGGGAACAAAAGAGGCAAGTGCGCTATGTTGGACTGCTCAACTAGTGGTTTTCCAAACTCTTCCAAATAGTCTGAGATGTCTTCAAATCCTTACGGAAAGTATTTGGGATGCTTCAATAAGGTATAAATATTCCCAAATAACCATTAGATCATATAATAGGTTCATACATAACTCTTAATTACAAAAATGGTAAAACTAGTCAATAAAAATTGCTTAAAGAGCTAATCTTCGAATTGCTTGATCCAAATTGCCCTACAGGCTTACAAAAATCACTTATGGAGTATATGAGGTCTCAGATATAAGTTTATGAAATAATCAAGTCAAAATTGAATATATTGAGAAGAGATTAGAGGATTTATTGCATTCATATCTTCAAGGAGTCTCCAATGCTAGAGAAATCTTACAAACTGGGAGAATGAGTGTGAGAGGAGGAGGAGAAGATGAATTTTTGCACTAGATATGCACTTTGGATGAAATCGGAGTTGGTATTTGCAGATGGAGGATGCACTAGAATTCATGAGCTACATAGGGGTGCCTTCACTGAAATGGATCCTTCCTCCAGATGAAATCCTTCAAGAACTCTTCCAAAGGAACTGTGACTGAGGATCTCTATGGATGCTTAAGATTCTTCAATAATGGATTGATGTAGACCTGTATTTCAGAATTCCATGGATCTGGATCTGATCATGGACAAACTGGAACATGAATGGCACTGGGGTTCATCTCCCAAGCATTGGTTGAGCCACATCACTCAACTATGAGTAGCATAAGCTGTCAAGACACAAAAATAATTGGCCAAAAGATGTGAATGGTGTGCATTGGCATTCGTTTACAACTTAGGTAGCTTCCTAGACAAGCCATTAGCACGTGGGAGAGGTGAGGGTGCATTCCTTGAGAGAATTAGCAACTATTATGCTTTGTAAAACTTGCTTGCTTTGTGTCTTTCAACTGAATTTGGCAAGTGCGCCCTACTTACATTTTCTAGATGTTGCCTTATTTTTCAAACTATTTGCTTTCTGCACTTTCCTTCTTTTTGACTTTCCTGCTTTGTGCTTTTCCTTGTTTTTCTTGCTTGTGCCAGTTACTATCTTTTTATGCTACGACCTTGCTTTTAGCTGACTCCTTGTTTTTTCTAACTTTTCCACTTGAGTAGCTGAGGTCCACCTTGTCCTCATGCACCCTCCTAGCCAAGTGAACATCATTTATTTCAAACAAATTGATTAATAATGAAAAGGAATTAATTATAACAATAATTAAAATTCAGAATATTTAAATTATTAATTACTATAGGCTTTGTACCAAAAATTCATCCCAATTAATTATTCTCAATTTAATTCTTCTTCCTATACCCTTAGAGATTGGAGGGTCTGAGTATTGACCAAATGGCCA
Source organism: Larix kaempferi (assembly GCA_027924585.1). Classification (NCBI taxonomy): domain Eukaryota; kingdom Viridiplantae; phylum Streptophyta; class Pinopsida; order Pinales; family Pinaceae; genus Larix; species Larix kaempferi. Next base: position 4,100,538 of record BSBM01001136.1, on the reverse strand, counting down.
ATAGGGAAGGGAAATGACAATTCTAACCTCTGATCTCTCTCCCAATTCAATCTGCTCTTGGATTTTTTAAATTTTGGCCATGTGACTCTCAATCACGAAATTCAACTTCCGGGATTCTAAATCTGAGTCTTCCTATGGATTTCCGGGCATTTAACACTCTTAAATTCCCCCTCAGGGTTGATGTCTCTGGAATCCACATTGGATTTTGGTGCTCATATTAATTTTTCTCCATTTTTGACACTCTAAATCGTGGCTTCTTTCCTGGTTGTGATTTTTGCAATTTTCACTGATGGGAATGCATTAGATGCTGAGAATTGATGTCTAGTTGTTCCACAATGGAATGGGGATGATGGAAAACAAATTCCAATGAGAAAATTAACTTCTGGGTCAATGAAAATGATCCCATACCCAACCATATGAATTTCTGAGTTTTCCCATGCTCCATTAAATTCATGGGTTGATTTCTCAGCTTCCTCTTACAACAAAATTAAATGTATCATATCTAGTGAAGTCAAGTTCGCAAGAGGAAATTTGGAAACAAAGAATTCAATCCCCAACCCCCGAACTCTCCCTAGTGGATACATATATACCCCTCATTTTTAGTTGCTTCCATATCCAGCTCTTACAATTTTGATTTGCATTATAAATATTTACATGTTTTTACAATCTCCCATGGCTTACTAGCACATGGCTCAAAAAATATAAGAATACTTTCCTTTTAAAGCCAAGCATTCACTAGTGGGGCCTTGGCCTTTATCTCGACGGTAGTAATTTATACATCACATATGCATAATATTCACATATGAATCCAATACATTCTAAGGGTAAAAAATCGGGGTATTACAACCTATTTTTGGGTTCTTTCTAAAAATATGTAATTTAATCCAAGTTAAGGGATTGGAGTCTATTTTCTAATATGGATTAATGTATTAGCATTTTTTATGTTGTGGAATACCTATATTTGTATTGTGAGTGGTTAGTAATCAATATGAGGAAATAAGAGGTGCAACTCTAAGTTTTGTTCGTTTTCTCAGTTAACGGATTCCAGGCTAAATCTCTATATATTATGTGTGAATGTTGTGGTGTAATATCTATTTTTATTAAACGAATATCCATTCTTTATTTCTATACAATAAGTTTAAAAATTACATGTGGTATCAGAGATCGATTATTGGCTTCATGGGGACGCCATTGTTGTTGAGGGTTCGATGCGGTTGATAGATCTCAAGTCTGTGATAAATGTGGGTTTGTGTGGGAGCTTTGCAACGTTGAGTTGTGCATTCAAAGAGAACGGCAAGAAGTTCAAGAATTGAGATCGAGAAATTTAACGGCTAGAATTTTGAGCTATGGAAGCTCAAAATGAAGGATCTTCTTGTAGATCGTGAATAGTGTATTTTTGTGGATCGAGTTAAAAAAAACTAGTAGAACGTCGAAAGAATATTGGGAGAAATTAGATAGAAGGGAGAGGAGTAGAATCTGGCTATGCTTATGAGAATATGTGTTGTTGAACGTAACTTGAGATGATAGTGTGGTAAATATTTGGATGAATCTAGGGAGTTTGTATCAATCAAAATACTTGGTAAACAAGTTGTTTCTGCAAAAGAAAGTGTATCACCTTAGAATGGATGAAATTGACATAGTTTCAAAGCATCTAAATGTCTATAATAGTCTGGTAACTCAAATAACCTCTTTTGGAATTAAAATGGATGAAGAAGATAAATGTATTACATTATTGTGGGAATAGGTAGTGTTAGTCAAGAAACCTTAAAATTTGATGAAATAGTATCGTCCTTGTTTCCAAAAGAGATGAAGAGGAAATCCATGGATAATCATAGAATGGATTTCATATCTGTGAGAGGTCACCCCCAGGAGAAAAATAGAAATAAGGGACCTGGGGGGAGATCTAAATCCCTAAGAAAATTTATAAGGAAGTGTTGGAAATGTAATAAAGATGGGGACTATAAAAAGGATTGCAGATCTAAGAATGTTGAGAAAGAAAAGGGATGTAAGGATTCCCCATCCACACAGGAAAATACCTCCTCAAAAGAATGAGGGGATGTGTACCTAGCTTCCATAGGTAATCATTTAGATTGTGATATATGGTTGATTGAATCATGTGCATTATGTCATATGACCCCTCATAAGGAGTGGTTTTGTGAATATGAAAAGTACAATGGAGGATGTGTGTTCTTGGGTGACGATTCACCATTCAATATCATTAGACCTAGAAGATTTAAAAGTTGAAGTTCAAGGATGGAAGGATTAGAACTCTCCCTGGAGTACTAAACATTCTAAATTGAGCGAGAAACTTGATATCTATTGGAAATATGGATGTTGCATGTGTACAGAGTGTGTGTGGAAATGGAAAATGCAAACTAGTTCGAGGATCAATGGTTTTAATGAGGGGAGTTCGTAGGGGAAATTTGTATAGACTATTGGGAAGCACCATGATAGATAAATCTAAGCATTATGTAGTGCTTGAGGGAGGAGATAAAGAAGACAGAACCCTGACTGCATCAAGCAAACAGACAATTCTATGGCATCAAATATTGGGGCATATCGGAGAAAAGGGACTTTGAGCATTACAAAGTAAGGGTATCGTTGAAGGTATGCTTGATTGCACTCTATATTTTGAATTTTGTGAACATTGCATATATGGAAAACATAATCAAGTAAGATTTGCATCTAGTGCTACAAGAACAAAGGGAATTTCAAATTTAATACATAGTGATATGTTTGTACCTGTGCTTGATGCATTATTAGGAAGATCTATGTATTATGTTTCATTTATAGATTATTTCTTAATGAAAATGTGGATTTATTTCCTTCGAAAGAAATATGAAGTATTTTCTAAGTTTAAAGAATTTAAGGCTCTTATAGAGAATCAGACAGTAAAGAAAATAAAGGTGTTGAAGAAAAATAATGGTGGGGGGTTCTATAGGAATGAATTTGAGGAATTTTGTAGGAAGTGCAGTATATAAAGGTAGAAGAATACTCCATACACACCTCAATAGAATGGAGTTGCAGAAAGGATGAATAGGATGTTGATGGAAAAGGAAAGGAGAATGCTTAATAGTTTCGGGATAAGACAAGAACTTTTGGCAGAGGGAGTGGATAGTGCATGTTACTTGGTAAATCGATCACCCACGTCAACATTGGTTGAGAAAAATACACATGATGTATGTATTGGAAAGAAACCCTCTCTTAAAAATTTGAAATTTTTTGGTTGTGATGCTTATGTACATGTTTAAAAGTATAAAAGGAGTAAGTTGGATAATAAAGCAAAAAAATGTATCTTTATTGGTTATAAAGATGGTATGAAAGGTTATAAGCTTTGGAATCTTGTAACTAAGAAGACTGTTTATAGTCGAGATGCTGTCTTAAGAGAGATCAAAGAAGTTCCCAGACAGGAAGTGACCAGACAATGGAAAAGGAACCAGAGAAATTACAAGTTGAGTTAAAATATGAGGAATCAAACTCAACAGAAGAAGCTGAAGAAGAAGAAGAACCTCATACCCCAGTTTTGAGGAGATAATATCGAGAAAGAAGGAAAATAGAAAGGTATTCCCCTTCCTATTTTTAGTCTAATTATGCTTTATCTATTATTTATGACGATCCTAGAAATGTGGAAGAAGTGATTCAGAGGATAGCAATCTATGGAAGAAGGATATGGTTGAAGAAATGGATTCCTTGGACAAAAATGAAGCTTGGGATCTAGTTCAGTTACCATCTAGAATAAAATTTCTTGGAAACAAATGGATGTTTAAAAGGAAGTTGAATGCAGAATGTAAAGTGGATAAGTACAAATAACACTTGGTAGAAATGGATATTCTTAGGTAGGGAGAATTGATTTTGGTAAAACATTTTCTCATGTTGCAAAATCAACTTCTATTAGGTTCCTTCTTGCTATTGTTGGTGCTTTTGATCTTGAAGTAGAGAAGATGAATGTGAAGACAATGTTCCTGCATGAGGACCTGAAAGAATAAATCTACATGAAGCAACCTGAAGGATTTATAGTAAAGGAAAAGAAGGAGCTTGTTTACAAGTTGATGAAGTCCCTTTATGGTCTAAAAATGTCTCCAAGGATGTGGTACCAAAATTTCAACACATACATATTGGGACTAGGATTTGTGAGAAGCAAAGATGATCATTGTGTCTACTACAAGTAGGTTGGAGAAAAAATTTTTAGGTAGTGTTGTTGGCTATGGAGCCTAATATTACTTACTCAGAGGTCATGTTTCATCCATTTCTGGATCCCACCCCATGACGAGGGGGTTTGGTGGGATCCCCCCCCGAATATAGTCACCTCCCCCCTAGCGAGAGTTCAGGGAAAGTTCCCCTCTAGTGAAAATTTCGAAAAAAAAAAAACCTTGTAAAATGTTGTAATTTCATAGTCATGACCTGGTCAATAATGGGTGATTTACGGGCCCATGGTATTGGGTGTTTCATAGTATTTTCCCATTGTGATCCTTCTTTAAAAGGAATCAATTACAATATGGTTGTGTATTGTAGCATTGCAAAGATCTCTATGATTGTGTGTGAGCGACTGTGAGATATTGAAGAGGAAATTGCAACGGATGTGTTGTGGGTTTCATCCCTTCATTTTGTTGGATGGTATAATAAAAGCACTGGAAATTTCTTCATGTATGTATCCCATATTAGGTAAACCACATATATTGGTGTCTCTCTTGTATTTATTTTATGTGATTTATAGTTTCATCTTGTTTATATTTATTTCTCTACGATCCTATTTTTCTAACAATTGTTATATGTCAATGGCATGTTGTTGGGTGGGAACAACATGAAGGTTATCAAGGAGGAGAAAATGCAACTATCCTCCAAGTTCGACATGAAGGATCTCGGTGCTACTAATTTCATATTGGGGATGGATATGAAGAGAAACTGTGTAGTAAGGAAACTCTCACTAAGCTAGAGAAAATATCTAGAAACAATACTGCACAGGTTTAATATGCAGGAATGTAAACAAGTAAAAATTCTTATTCCTGTAGGTGTGAGCTTATCTACAGAACAATGTCGCAATAATTGAGAAGAAAAAGAATACATGTGCCAAGTTCCTTATGCTATTGCACTTGGAAGTTTATTGTATGCCATGGTATGCACTAGACCATACCTTGCGTATGCAGTCGGAGTTTTGAGTAGGTATATGTCAAAACTAGGAAAGGAGCACCATAAAGTAGCGAAGAGAGTGTTCAGGTATTTATGTGGAACAATATATAGTACAATATTTTATCAAGGAAGAACTGGATAGGACAGAGTGTTGAATGTAAATGGCTTTGTTGATGTTGACTGGGATAGAGATATGGATCATAGTAGATCTAGAAGTGGGTATGTATTTAACCTATTTGGAGGTGCTATTAGTTGGATGAGTAAGAGACAAGTTGTAGTGGCACTATCAACCACAATAGTTGAATACATGCTATCCACTCATACAAGTAAAGAGCTTGTATGGTTGGAGAGAATGTGTTTAGACATTGGTTTTGAATAACAAGCTGTAAGGTTAGATTGTGACAGTTAGAGTGAAATATTCCTAAAAAAGAACCCTAGTTATTGTTGGAATTCCCATCAATATTGGTGCACAACTCAATTCAAGTTTATAAGTGGTCCCCCACCATCCCTACTGACTCCATGAATGTCTCGCATTGTATATTTATGGATGCTCTTATCAATACCATCATCCACAACCTTTTTTTACAATGCACCCACATGACCAACATTCTAGTATCATGTTTTGTTCATATATATTTGAACTTATTGGTGGAGTTTAGGATTATCTCTTATGTGGATCCTATATTTCTTTAGGTTTTGCATATATGTCAATTGCACAAGCTGAATGTGATACATACTCATGGTAGTCACCTACGTATCATGAGATTTGAAGTGCAAATTCATCCCTTTTGCTTTACCTTTGATGTAGCATCTCTATTTTTAAATACATTCATGAAACCCCTTGCATTTTCATTTGTTGAATGAGAATAGTGAATATTTGTTTCTTCCTTTGTCTATTATGGAGGAAACCAAGGTTTTATTTCCTTGGTTGTTATTTTAGTTCATGATAAAATAAATTTATGTGTTATGGACGAGACTAGATGGTTCAATTCCATTGGTCAACAAAACATTTGAATGTATGGAGTTCAATTTTTGAAAGCATTTTGTCATATTTGGCCACCATAATGTGCTTCAGTCATGAAAATCCCAACTGTCAGCTGGTCATTGATGGTGTGGCAGATTCTCTTCAAGACAACGTGGAAACATTTATTGGTCTTTTAACATACCATGTGCATATGTATTATTGTAATAGAACTAGTAAGAGGGTTGTATATGATAGAGGAGACTAGAGATCTAACCCATGATCATCATATTTTGATGCTTGGAGGCAATTTTTGTCACAATTTTTTTCCAATTATTGTATTTTTATACGTTCTTGAAAGTACTGTTTTTCCATAACTTTCCACTGGAGTCTCTGTTTCAAATTTTGTTTGAGGCGTTCTGAAGAGCATTTTGCACTCTTTCCAACAAGTGGTTGAACACACCATTTATTTTCTTATTTGAGATTTTTCTCTCTTCATGATTGCAATGAACATGCATTAATTCCTCTATTGTAAATGGGTACATAACATGGTTGTGTTTTTCGGGACCCATATCGAGGATTGTTGTCCATAATTTCTATTTATGGTATCTCTCATTATGCACCTTTGAGTAGTGTATACGATGCTACTCATGCATATAGTATTAGGAGGCTAACCAGACATTTGTCTCCCTGTGCTACCTTGTTTTGTAGTGCCTTGGATCTTGTCAATTTGGAGTGCTACTCATGCGGATATTATTAGGAAGGTAACCGGGCATTAGTTTCCCTATACTACCTTGTTTCAAAATGCCTTGAAGCTTGGAACTTTGGAGTGTTTCTTGCTTAGAGTTTTATGCATATTTTATAACTTTAGCTTATACTCCATACTTTCACCTTTAGCTATGTGATCCATTGCTGTCATATTTTCCACTCAGTTCAATATTTTGGGGGATAGTATGCAATGCTTCATCTGGTGATTTTTTATTCACCATTTTCGATCGAGATCAAGATTATTCATAGTGATCCTTGTACACATCATTGGTTCCTATATTAAATTGGTGGTTGTAGCTATTAGCGACCCATGAATTATTGTGACATGGATTAGCATCCATATGAACACTTAGCATCTAATGTTTTCTTGGTTGAGTACCTCATCATGCCTTTTGATCCAAGGTTCATTCTAGATAATTACTTTATTTTTACAAGTGTGCATTCAACTCTTGTTTCCTTAGTAGTCGGAAATGTCCCTTAGGAAGTTGAAACATGCTACTTCGATTTCTAAATGTATCTTTGGAGGCACTAAAAGCTTGGATTTTTCAGGCCCTCTGTAGATTTTTGACCATTCTTTATGTTCGACCATTCTTCGTGTTTCATTTTTTAGTGTCAATGGGCCTCATTGCTTGTATGATGGTTGATGGTGTTCGCTTATGGTTGAAGCCTTGTTCTGGTTCCTAACCAATAGCTATATCTTTGGAGAATTCATGTGATGATTGCCATTGTTTGTTGTTTTTGTGCCTCTGCAACCTATCCACTTCTTAAATATTCAACCATGTTCATTGAGGATATTTGGCTCAGTTCTTCTTCAAAGTTATGTTTGGATATTTTACCCTCCATCGGTCTCCTTCTCTTTCCATTCACTACATCATTGTGATACCTTCTCTAGTTTTAGCTAAGCATTTGCAATTTTCTCTCTTTTGGAGAGGATTTTTTATCTTACTAGTTTTCCTCATTTTACTTGGTTATGAGAGTGTGTAGATGGGTACCTCATCGGTCTTAGTTGTTGAGACCCATCTTTGTTTTCCTTTGTTTCCTCCCTTCATGTTTTCTTTTGGGGGGTTGTTAGTGTTTGTATTTTCCATGCATCTCATTTCCAAGACACCCAACCTTTGTGAGTTGTAAGTTGATGTAGGAAACCTTATAACCCAACTATTTTTACCAAATGGCTAGGCTTCTGCATAACTATACATGATTCCTTCACATATTTTTCATATCTCAAATCAATAGATCATTTATTCTCTCGATAGGAGGTTTTGGTATAGCAATTTCTTCGCATACCTATGTTTTATTTTCACATATTTACTCTGCTTCGATACAACCCAACGTACACTAATTAAAGTGTTCCATTTTTAAATTATAAGTGTTGGATAATAGTATTTGATGAGCTATTTGGTGGCCCATTTGGAATTTTTTAAACCTCGACACAAAAACATGAAGATATTTGTCTAGAATTGATGGTAATACAATAGTGGCCTCCAAAACAAAGTTTTTCCTGTAAACAAATCTAAAGAAATGGTTACAGAAGCGCCTTTTATTGGGCTTGTTGTGCATCCAAATATAGTAAAATTGGTTATATCCTTAGGTAATGTCATGGCTTAGACTACTTGCATGAAGAAATGGAATCCTAAATAATAATACGAGACCTTAAAAAATCTAGCATTCTCTGTGAGGGGAACACAAATACAAAATGAACAAGTTATACAAATTGATGAGAACCCGACATTTTTCTCGTTTTTGGGGGGTCAATTTTAGTAGCTTTTTAACCTTCGTTTCAAAATGTGTGTATATTGGTAGCACCATTTTTCATTTTGATCCATTTTTTTTGCAATTTTGAAACTTCTTGGTCATAAGAAAACTATAACTTTTATTTACAAGGGTGTTTTTTCAAAGTTTACAAAAAAATATACATTTAGTAGCTAGTTATATTTCAAAAATACATACATTTTTGAATTTTTTTTAACATTTAGAAGCTAATTAGAATGAAAAATATAAACATTTTGGAATTTTTTCTCTAAAATTTTCTCTTAAACAAGTCATTTTTTGGGGCAAATTTGTAAACAAAATGAGAAAATAAAGACATTTCAAACAATTTTTTATGTATATTCAGAAATGTTATGTATAAAAATGATATTATTTAGCATTATTTCCATAAAATGACGATTCACATAAACTCAAGAAAACGTATACCATATATTTGTAAATAACAAATTAAAAACATAATATTTATTCTCAAAATAAAATCTTAAAGTGGAAGAATTACAAAATACCTTATAAAAAATTTGCCAAATTTGACAGTTTCCTCGACAACATGATACTAATAAAAAAACTATTAGGCCAAAATATTCATCGAAATTGACATTTTATACAACTTGGCTCTTTGATTGGACCTCAATATACTATTAATAAACTTTTAAAATTATATTAAATTATTTAAACACACTAATAAAATATTAAAACAAACAAATATAAAAATACATAATTTAAATTTAAAACATAATATCATAAAAATAACTCATAATAAAAAGGTTTGAAATATGTTAATGGTTTAAAAGTTACAAAAAACAATAATCAAAATAACATATAATAATCTATATAAAATATAACATATAATAAATAACATAAAATATATAAAATAACAAACAATACCAAATATATATAAAATATAACATATGACAATTAACACAAAATTTAAAAACTAACAAAATACAAAATTATGTTTAATGTTCACATTGAATTTTTATGTCGGAAGGGGGGGGAAATGGGGGAGTTCGATTCTCAGAATCACACCACCACATAAGTGGTGGTGCACCACCACTTGGGGGCTACGCAATTCTAAGAATCGTCGTCCCCCATTCCTCCCTTGATTACCATGCAACACCCCAACGTTTATGTGTTATATATATATACAACTTTTCTTAAGTCCCCTCACTCACTGTGACAATGCCGATTCTCCCTTCCCCCACGTTTTTTCCCATCCCTTCACCCGGTTCCCCTTAAGCTCTTTACCTTTTGGAATCTCGATCCTCCGCCACCTTAACACAGTTAACAGCCACCCCTCGTGTACACTCCAGACTACCACTGTACCATCATGGTAATAGACGAGGTAGACTACGGGTCTGACTCACCTGACAGATCGATTTTTTGCACAGATTGATAGATCCACTGTGAGGTGAGCACAATGCGCACTGTTTATCTTTCACCCACGTCAAAACCCCCAATCCTTTCATCCCATCATCCCCTTTCCTCCCCTCCCCCCGACACATCTCCCAAAATTATACTCACAGCGGCATCCCCACCTCCTTTCTATGGAACTCCATTAAAATTTTTTAGTACTACCTCTGCCTGCAATAATGAGCAAAGGTATGGCTCGCAACAGAAAAATTGCCCGATTAAACAAAGCATCAAGCCAAAAAAAATCAGCACCGAACTGGTTGTAGGAAATGATATCAGGCTCTAGGATATACCTGAATATATGAAATACGCACTGGTAGGTCATTTCTGCGGGAAATTAACTTGCAAGGAATCCCTTAATGTCTGGATGGAGCAGAATTGGCTTCCATTACTTGAATATGTTTTGGATTTCCATATCTTACCGTGTGGTTGTTTTTTATTCAAAGTTCGCATAGAACAACATGTGAATTCTTTACTAAACCAACAGTGGAGTTGGAGACCCTGAGGCCTAATACTAAAAGCATGGTCAGTAGATTTCAATGAAAACAGAGAATCACGTAATCTTCAACGAATATGGGTCATACTCCCTGGATTACAAATGATGTTTTGGCAGGAGCAAATTCTAAGAGCAATTGGAGACAAATTAGGGAAGTTCATTGCGTTGGAAGATGACTGGCATTCTAAAACTGATAGATGCTGTGCCCTCATTCTTGTAGAGATGGATATAAGCGATGGACTGGTAGAGAAAATCAAAATTTAAATGTGGGGGAGCTCCTAGACATAATGGATCGACTACTGGAAATTACCGTTCAGATGCTTCAATTGCAGGAAAGTTGGACACTTACAAAAGGATTGCACAGCACCACAACCAAACAGACCTCCATACAAGAAAGTATGGGTTAAGAAAAACAATGATACAAGTGGCAGAATAAGAGAACCTTTGGTAGACATGATGGGAATTATGTCCAAAGCATGTAGTCCGATAGACAATATCCTAGTAGCTCCTTTGGATACTCCAACGAAAAATTCAACCCCAGCATGTAAGATGATAGATCAAGTTTCTTAGGACACTGCATGCAAAAAGGTGGAAACAAACGATGAAGTCTTACCACCCGATGCCAGCTTGTAAGGAAATGCCAGCTTGGTTTATGATGAATATTCTAAAGGTATTCCCGCGAAAACCTTCTCCTCTCTTTCTTTTCCCATTATGAATAATGTGTCCTCTCCAGCAAAGCCTCACTCAGCTTGTGACTCCCCTCCCCAACTCCCACACTACTCCCAAAGCCCTGCTACATCTGTACCCTCCCCTCCAAAATGAAAATATAACCTGCAGTCTTCCTCTAACACAAACGCTCCCATAATTTCCACTGGGGGAATCACGCCAGATCCAACACCAAAACTCAAGGTAGGAAGGAAATCCTTTCTCACCAAAGCTCAAATTCAGGCAACAAAAGATGTCAAAAATGGAAAGCAAAGAACTATTGGCAGGGCTCTCAGAGTGGACAAAGCCCTCTCAGAGGTTTCTTAATGCCATCCCTTTCCTTAAACATAAGGGGTCTAGGGGGAAGGCCCAAAAAACTTTCCCTCAAAAGGCTAGTGGAGCTACAAAACCCAAAAATTCTCCAATTATAGGAAATGATGATGGAGGGTTATAAAGCTGCTAAGGTGTTTAAAAACCTTTTCAAAGATTGGCATGTGGAAACCTTGGATGAAGATGGCCACTTTGGGGGTCTTCTCATAGCTTGGAGCCTGGACATAAAGCTCCTCTCCACTGCTTATTCCACCTCATCCCTCAAAACAGAACTCAAAATTCTAGATCTAAATATTTAGCTATCCTTTCTAAATGTTTACGGTCCTTTCCACGACCATAAATCCTTCTGGGAAACCCTAAGTCTCTCAGGAGTTTTGGGCATGCAAAAAATCATCCTCATGGGCGACCTCAACTTGACCCTTAGAGCTGGAGAATTTTGGGGTAAGAACTCTCATCCAGACTCTCTAGCTCCCTTCTTCATTAATCTTTTCGAAGAAAACTTCCTGATTGATGTGCAGCCTTTAAAAATCTCTCCAACTTGGAGGAACAACAGAGGAGGGGATAATGCAATAGCCAAAAGGTTGGACAGATTCCTTGTTTAAGAGGACCTACTACAGTCAAGGCTAATCCTACACTCCACAGTGGAAGTAGGGGGCTCTTCATACCACAAACCTATCACCCTGTCTTTCATAGTTCTAGAAAAAAAGTCTCCGGCGCCCTTTAGGTTAAACTCTTCGTAGCTTGAGCATGAGGATTTTTGTAACCTTGTGAAAAATAACTGCTGATCCATAACTCACTATACCTCAATCTCCTGTATGAAATAGTTTGAATCCAACCTTACATGTGTTAAAACACTAGCCAAAGAGTGGGGCAAAAAACAAGAGGAAAATGACAGAAGAGCTTTAAAAGAAACAAAACTCAAGATTTTAGATCTACACAATTCTCAGACTGATGGAATTTTCTCCAGTGAACAGTTACATTCCCTGAAATCACTAGAATAAAGGAAGGCCTCTTTGTTGGCCAAAGAAGAGGCTTTATGGAGGTTGAAGAGCAGAGCACTATGGATAAGAGAAGGGGACAAGAATACCAAGTTCTTCCACCATTTTGAGACCCACAGGAAGAACACTAACACCATTATAGAGGTCAAGGATGACAATGGGAATATTGCTCAATCCTGTGAGGAAAAGGCCAAAGTAGCGGAGGGCCATTTCAAAGCTCGTTTTACGGCTCCTCTAGGATGTCCCATTGAATAAATCCTTGAGGTAATCAATCTCTTCCCTTCCCTAATCACTGAAGAAATGAAAATTGATTTATTAAGAGAAGTTAGTGAAGAAAAAGTCCACTTGATACTCAATTCCTTTCACAGAGGGAAGAGTCCAGGCCCTGATGGGTTTACAGTTGAATTCTATCTGGGATTCTATGAACTGTTGAAAGATGATTTACTAAAAGTGGTACAAGAATCCCAACACTCAGGAAAAGTCATAGGGTCTTTTAACTCTACTTTCATAACCTTGATTGCCAAATTCCATTCTTCTAGAACTTTTGATGATTATAGACCCATAGCCTGCTGTAATATGATTTACAAACTAATTTCCAAGGTCATAGCACAGCGCCTTAAACCAATTCTCATCCAAACTATCACCGAAGAGAAATTTGGTTCCTCAATAATCGCCAAATTCATGATGCTGTGTCTATTGCCCAGGAAGTTTTTCACACCATCAACAAAAAGAAATTACCAGCTCTGGCTCTAAAACTTGATCTCTCCAAGGCCTATGACTGGGTCAATTGGACCTTTATTTAAGTTCTTTTGATACAGATTGGAATTCCTCTACCTGTAATTGATTGGATAATGTGCTGCATTCATTCTACCTCTTATGTTGTTCTGATAAATGGATCCCCTTCTTCCTTCTTTCATCCTACACAAGGTATACATCAGGGATGCCCTCTGTCGCCGTTCCTATTATTGCTGGTAGCAGATGCTTTAAGCTGGATGTTACATAAAGCAAACAGTGAAGGGACCTTAGAAGGTATAAGCATTTCCTCTACAGTTACATTGACTCATGCCTTATTTGTCGATGGTGTTCTTCTATTTGGAGGAGGCACCCAAAACACTTTCAATACCTTTATGAAAGTTTTGGACCTTTACAAAAAGGCCACAAGCATGGTAATCAACACTGGGAAGTCCAGACTGGCCTACAATAATCTCTCAGACTCTGTAAAATCCATTTTGGCCCACTCATCTCCTTTTCCCCTTTCTCCTCTTGCAGAAGGTATGAAATACCTAGTGTTATCCCTAAAGTTGAACCTAGACTACAGGATTCAAGCTTAAGGAAATCTTTGTATAAATCAAATGAAATCACACTGAAAACACAAATTGGTATGAAATCAAAAGCTGTAAAAGCATCACACAATTTACAATAAACCAAACTGGTATATGTCACAGATTGGTAAATACAGGTGTTTATAAGAAGATCAAAGTATTTAAAGTGACAGGCTGGTATGAATCAGAGTTGTAGGAACATCAAACAGATGCTGTATAACATGAAATCAATCACAAAGTTCAACATCCAGGTACTATGATCCTAAATCATGAAGTGAAACTATCAATGTTTGTAAAAAAAAGATAACTGTCATCTCACGATAAGAATTATTGTAATGGAATATGAATGACCATATACATAACAGAATTATCAGAGAGACAATTTATATAAGACAAGGGCAAATCATCATCAAGTTTATTCAAAACTAGAACCTGTTACTGAAGCTGCAAAATGCTCATGCTACACAGATGTGCTTACAATTGATCATGCATTACTCCCAAAACTGCCAACCTACAGTCCCCTGCATTCTCTTGAAAAGAAGAACTCTCCTCCGATCTCTCTCGAGCCCTTAGCTCGGACCTCCCTTCTATTACAAACTGATGAAATATATATCAATTACAATCAGTTAACTGTTGCAACTTTTTAGGAGCACAAATCTAAAAATAGAAACAATTTATGATCTATCATAACAAATCAGGGGTTGATTTGTCAAATGCTTGAACTCCTGCTGATTTCGATGCCTTCAAAATATGAAGTTTGACTACAACTGTTGACTAATATGTACCACCTGCCACCCTTTCTTCGGATCTGAGATTTGATGTCAAATATGAAATGTTTTGTTTAATACTTTGCCACCTGGGAACAAACAATATTCTTCAGAGTCTTCTGAGTTGCCTTCATGCTTTTAAGATACTGGAGATGACAGGTGATACCGGTGATACCATTTATTGAATACGAATTTCTTGCACATTTGGTAGCGTATGCAGATTGTCAGGTCCCTGACTTTGTAATAGTTTGAATAATTCCTTTGCTAACGACTCTGCCATTTAATTTGTTGTTTATAAAAAATAGAAATTGACACTGCAGGATCATGAATACAAACTATAATGATTTCATTTGATAATTTCATGGATGAAATCCATGAAATTGCTTCTTTCCAACTGGAAATGGATCGCGTGAAGATAAGACTGTTCGAGTCATGTTGAAGTATTATGGCAGCGATCTCACAAGATAACAACGAATGGTCTTGACACTGATTACAACAACAATATAACACAAATTTCATGCATAATCGCTCTATCTTCAAGTTGTAGAACTAATCACTCAATCCGGTCTGCATTGGAAGCTTTCTTTTACTTAGGTGTTGACTGAAAGTCCGACCATGGAGCCAGGCTTGGCTGATGGAGGTTGAAGCTATTTGAAAAACGTGGAAGCACTCAATATTCCTTCATGCACTCAATACTCCATCAATGGGCTTTGATACGGCCATAAGCTTATTTTTGAAATCTGGCTTTGAGAAACCTTTGACAACTAAATGCATTCATATGCATAATCAAATGCCTCTTCATATATGACTTCAAGGAAAATATCAAGGAAAGCTTTAAAGCAGAACAAGGATACCTTGTTCTTCTTTATCAAAGAAAAGCAACGCTTAAAACTCCAACTGCACTTGCTGCAAAACGAATGGAACAAACCACCCATTTCTTCCATCATTGAATTGGTATTGATTTTCTGTGAGGAACGCATCTCTGTTCTGTGCATTATATCAGTGCTTTCCTTATCAAGTATGTTTACTTCCTCAGGCTGGAAATCAAATTGGCAATATATTAATCGTTGCAAGGAAGAAAAACGCCCTTTCAAATGCTCAACTGTGTTCCTCTGTCATTTTTCTAACCATGACTCTTGTGTGCTACTAGATGTAAATTCACTACTTGACACCTGACTTGCTAATGGCAATTAACTGGAAACTGTGGACTCGTGTCACTGACATTCGGATGATTTTTTAAGACACTAGCAATATCCTTTATAAACATTTTTGCAAAATTAATTTTATGGGATAAATCTGGAGATAACACCTAGGGTTCACACTTAAACCTAATGCCTATGGTTTTCAAGACTAGCTTTGGCTCTAGAAAAAACTCGAGAACAAAGTCTCCTTATGGGAAAATCGCTTCCTTTAAAGAGGGGGAAGACTAATTCTTCTGAAATCGGTACTTTAAAGTATCCCAGTCTACTGGGCCTCGATTGCTTACATTCCTAAAGGCATTTTAGTCAAGATCTAGAAAAAATGCTTCTCCTTCCTTTGGACAGCCAACAAAAAAAGAGAAGGCATTCCTTTAGTCAACTCGAAAACCATTTCTAAACCTAAGTCATTGGGTGGATGGGGGGTTAAAAACCCTGCTCTCTTCTGTCAAGCTCTAGCTATGAAAACTTTGTGGAGGCTAACAGAATCTCCAAACTCTCTATGGGGTATAACCCTTCTATCCAAATACTGTCACCCTCTCACCATCATTGAATGGTTTGGACAACCCAACAAAGGCTTCAAAAACTACTCCATAGGATGGAAGGCACTAGTACTAGCATTTCCACTAATTGGAAACTGGGTGGCATCAAACATTGGCAATGGAAAAAGTGTACGAATTGGAGAGGATCCTTGGGCAGGGGCAGGAGAACATTACAGGTTATCTACTGATCTCCTCAATGAATTACACTCCAAGAATATTTACACACTCCATAATGCATACAACCTCGGAATAAGTAGCTCTTATAAAGGATAGTGGAAATATGCCACCATGCTGGGCCTAGGAGGAGTACAGAAAGAGGAATGGAACCAGTATCTAAACCTTCTGAAAAAAGACTTCATTCTTCTAAGAGACGATGAGCCAGACAAACTAATCTGGACCAAGAATAGAAAAGATGGCACTTTCTTGGCAAAAATTTGTTATGAAGCTGCCACTGTCCTATTGGCACAGGTTGAAACTCAGCCCTGGTGGAAAAAAGTATGGAAGACATCAACCCCTCTTAAAACAACCATCACTCTCTGGCTATCTTTAACCAATAAACTGCTCACATGGGACAATATGCAGAAAAGAGGTTTTCAAGGACCGATGATATGCTCTTTGTGTAGAAATGGTGAAGACACTATCTCACATATTTTTTGCCATTGCTCATATGTAGATTATGTATGGAAAAATACAACTCAGAAACTCAACTACACATCTCTGCTACAATAGAATTCAGTGGAAAAACTGGTCATGGACTAGTGGAACAATCGTAGGGTATGTTTACACCAAGGAAACCCTGCCCTTTTTATTTTCACAATTTGGGAAGCTAGAAACAAATGGATTTTTTAGGACCTCCTCATTCCTCCAGATATCTCTGTTTTGCTGCTTTTATAGAAATCAAGCAAATTTAAAGCTCAAGCTTCAGTTAAAGCACCAAGAGTTCTGGTACACCCAACCATCAATCAGGAATTCCCGTGGGCTTATTTCGATGGAGATAGCCAAGGATCCCCTCCTCTAGGAGGAGCTGGTGAAATTATTCACTTCTCCAACAATGAGAAATGGCATATAAAATATGCTCCTGGACATGCCTCCAATAACAAAGCAGAACTTTCAGCATTATGGGCCATCTTGATGATTGCAGCAGAGCACCATTTAAAGAAGATCCAGGTCTTTGGAGACTAAAAAATGACCATTGATTGGGAAAATGGAAAAATTCAAATTCAGGCACCTCATCTGCAACATCTTCTTCAAGCAATCAGAGCTCTAATTTCCAAATTTGATCACACCTATTTTGCTCATATTTATCGAGAACTAAATTCTGAAGCTAATCATCTTTCGAAGTTAGCAATCACTTTACCTCCTGGAAAACTAGAGGTATCAGGACTCGTCAATAATCAGTCAACTTTTCATCATTGGATGGACATATAGGACTAGCAAAACATGATGGATATACAGTCATTTTTATTTTGTATGTTTTGGTAGCCTAAAAGGCACTCAGACTTATGAACTCATGATCATTAATGTAATTTTCATTTTGATATATAATGAAGTCCCTCAAGGACAATGCATGATCGCTTTTTATTTAAAGTGATGGATATTTTCCTATTGGAATATATATATATATATATATATATATATATATATTATTATTTTTATATATATATTTATAATGTTTTTATTATTATTGTTATATATATATATATATATATATATATATTAATGTTTTGTTATTTTTTTATTTGTTTTTGAGTTTTATTATTTGTGTTTTTATATTGCTTTGTTGTTTTATTTTATTATTATTTTGTTTTATTAATTGCTTTTTCAAACATTTTGTTATGGTATTAAAGTATAATGTAAAATTTTTAAATCTTTTTAGAACGATTTAATTTTTTTAATTTAATTGTATCTCAATATTTTTTTAGTTCTTTTTTGTTAAGGTGTTTTATGTTTTTCTTTGTATTTTTGCATTTTTTTTATTTTTATTTTAGGAGTTTTGATTGAACGATGTTAGTTTCTAGGGTCACAGTTTCGAACAAAGTGCAATTTTAAGCCCCTCCCCCCAAAAGGTGATTCTGGGAGAGCTATTTTTTGGTTGAGTGGTTGATTTCTGGTTTTGATTGCAATCACATCGGTTGGGGTTTCAAAAAAAATGTAATTTTAGCTCCAAAAAAAATAAGGGTGCTACTGGTAGCACCACTTTTCAAATCAAAGGTTGTTTTTGTTGTTTTAAACACAAAAATATGAGCTTTTATGGCTAGAGTTCTCGTTTTGAGTATAAAGTTATCGTCAAGTTGTATAACCTATTAATGTTAGATAGATTTTCAGATGGTGCAATTTAGTGGAACTAAAAAAAATCGTAATTAATAGGCAAAGGTAAGGAGATAATTTAACAATAGGATGCAAACTTTTATATATAATAACCATTTGCGATATAGATGAAAATTATTTATATTGAAATGATCAAAATATTAAATTGATATATGTATTCTCACATAGAATTGAAATTTTGATTTATTTAATTATTTATTAAATTTTAATTGTTCATTAACTCGAGAATTTATAGGGATGTAATCAGGGTATTTTTTAAGGATTCTAATAGTATAATTAAGTGTAGTATTCTAGGAGATTATTTTGGATTCTCAAAAACATATATATAGATGGGTAGGTGAATATTAAATATGAAACATACTATTTACTATTGAAAACTATAGTTTTTGGCAAATATTATGATAAAAAAAACATATTTTTATGCAAATATAGGCGATATCAAAGACTAAAAATGACGAAATAACTAATTTATTTTTTGAAAGAAAGCCCAAAAAATAGCCAATTGGTGAAATTTCACCCCTAAAATTTACCCTAGATGTAATTAACATTTGATAATTGAAGTAGATTAGTAACGGAGATTTGTAAATTGGGGTGGAATTGTAGGAGGTGGTAACAATTAGGATACTTATAGTATGTTGGTATCTTTATGAAACTTTTGAAAAGTATGGAAAGTTATTGTTTAATATTATTATTTATGAAATTACTTATGTAAGTAGCTCGATTTCCTCATTTGTTACGTTTGTTTTAAGTGATTTAGTGGTTGATTTTCTTAGTCAAATTATAATGACTTTTAAATCCACATAACCCATGGTATGGTTGTTTCTTAGACCATCGGTGACTTTCTCCATACTGTCTACCATACTATCATTTTGTACTCATGCACTTGTGCATCCTCTGTAATCCTGCAGTTCAATATTTGCGCAACTATCACAGATAAACTACATCATCTTGAGCACCATCGACAATTTCTTTCTTTTGTTCGTCTACACTTAGATATCTACTAGATCATGCTATTCTAGTTCCATGATCCCTTGATGCCCCAATATAGAAATCTTTCCAAATATGTAACTTCCGGTCTCAAGCTTACAAGCTTACCTCAACTCTCCAACTTGACTTCTTATTTATAGTTGTCCTCTGTAGACGGTATGTTCACAAGTTGGTCTTAGCATCCATTCTTCTTTTCTTCACAGTTCCACTTACTTTATGATTTTTCCACTTGTCATGATCTACGTTGCTGAGGTGTCATCTCTTGAGGGTCTAGTGCATACTTGGTCCTTCACAATATGGGTCTCATGCACTTGGTGTGTCATCTCATATGGGACTTGCACACCTGACTTCTCCAACTAGTACTTTCTTCCAGTGCACTTGTGTGCTTCAACGACATATTCTTCTTATGATTGGTGAATCTTGCGCACTTTTAGAATTTTCTTACATGTTCAACCTCTTCTTGTTCTTAATCCTCTTGCACACTCCTGAAACTTGTTCAGCCATCTCTTTGGCATATATTATTGAATTACTATGAGTGGGTGGACTTGAGACCTACACCTATATCTTATGTACCTCTTCAAGATGAATTTACTTTTGTATATGCTTCTGTAATCTGGATGCACTTCTTCAAACTAGATTCCATATACTTCTTTAAACTAGCACAAGAATACAGTATCCTCTTCGACATCAATTGACATCAATGACAACCAAAGTACAACAATATACAACTTTGGCATTGATGTTAACAACTCATGAATTTTTTCATGTCAATCATCTCATGAATTTGTGTGTTTCATCTATTCTGTTTGTAGTACTCCCCTTGTGTTCTTCCCAATTTGAGCCTTTACTTATTTGTGCATCCCACTGTCAGTGCTCTTCTGTTGTTTTTCATCTCTCTGTTGATTTATTCTATTGATGCATGCTTCCCCTTTCTTTCCCCCTTTCTTTCTTTTGCACTACATGGATCAGTTCTTTTCTGTTGCTTTTCATCTCTACGCTGATTGCATGCTTCATTATATTTATACGCTTCTTCAATATATTTCTACATTGATCACGGGGTTCGTGATATTTCTCCCCCTTTGACATAAATGGCAAAGAGGTGACATCACTATGCAATTACAGATTTTCATTTCTTTGTTTTAGCACTAGCCTTCAAGAATCTTCTTTCTTGGATTACTCCCATTGTCTTTATGCCTTGTTATCTTTTATTTCACTGTGGTTGATTCGTAGAGTACAATCATATTGCAATATGTACATTCGATGTTTTTTATGTAGCTATCTCAGATATGCTCCCCTTGTACAGTTTCTATCGTCCTTTTGACTTGATTTTTTGTTCCTATCATATTCACTAATCAATTGCACTTATTTATTTCTTTCACAATATGCCATCTTCCCGTCATATTCATTATGCACTATAGACTTCCATCTACTTCCGTTTTGCAATGTCTTCCATGTTAACTTACTCCAGCATCCAGTTGTTCCTTTTGTTTCTTTATTGTGCTGTAACTAATCATCAATACCTTTTTATAATGTTGCATATCTCACCACGACAACCAAATATCTTTTGCACATATTTCCATCTATCAACCATCATGGAAATAAGGTGACATGATGAATAACTTGTGTGGAAACTTGACATATCCCTTTCGTACTTGACCCTTTTGGGAAACATCATTTCAGTCGCATGGAATAATGAATTGGATTTCCACTTTTTGTCCTTTTGCATGAACTCATAACTCATGCAATAACTTTTTATGTCTCTGTAACCATCTTTGAATCGATCGGACATGAATGTCATTAATTCCACGTCTCTTCAATTTTTCACACACGCATAGAACCACCTTTCAATTCTATAAATGGGCTACGAATTTCCTAGCTCACCATCCTTGTTCCTTCACTATCTATCTTGTTATGCGTCTTGTTGTCTCTTAGTCTGTCACCATCTCTTCCTTCTTCTAGATATTTAATGACTCTCTTGATAGTGTTCTCTTGGTCAGTCAGTCACAAGAAGTAGAGTTCACATGAGTAAGGGTGTACATGTGCATTTGGAAATCCCAATTGAAGGAGTCTGAGTTCAACCACTAGTACACGCAGTTGTAGGTTAATCATAGAACTGCTAAGGGATTATCTGGTATGAGCACGAGAGTTGACTTCCTGGATAAATTGCAACAGTGGATTCTCAACATGTTGGACTTGATTCGAACTGATCTTTTTGTTACACATGCATCATCTTCAACTTTGAAGCTTTGTCCTCTACATCCATCCTCTAAATTCAATGAGCTAGTTCCAATGAATATTGAGTTTCATCTTGCACAACAACCAACAAACCATGATGTTGAATTAGAACTCGAGTTGCAACTTTGAATTATCTTTGTATTTCTCAATTTTGCTGGAAACGGCTTCCATCGTTGTTTTTTACTTCACTTGTCTTTAGAACTTGCCATGTTACCTCTTTTGTACTTCAACTCTATTCTCTGTGACAGAGGAGTCATGCAATTTTGTAATTGCACAATTTTGAATATAATACAAGATCCATTTATGTATATACATACATTTGAACTCTCCTTATGTTTTTTAATCAACAATACTCATTTGAATTCTTCTTTTTATGTATAATCTCTTTTATGTGACAATCCAACACATCACAACAAATAATTGATTATATGCACATATCTTCAAATATTCTCTAACTACAATACTTGTTATGAAACCAAGTCCTAGATATAGCATAAAAGTAGCATAAATAGACCAAAAGAAAATAATTAACACCTTAATAATGAAGAACTAAGATAAATAACAATCCTCGTCAAGGGAGGAACCTCCTTACAAAATGTACTAAGTACATAAGACAGGACAAGATACAATTATGACTAAAATGAAAATGTCTCCTTCCTATATATAGGAGACAAAGGAGTACAATAACGACTAATAGACCCACTAGTAGACCTAAGCCGGCATCAATAATACGTAATGCACCATAATAAAGGGGGTAATGTGCCAATATTTAGGGCTTAACATGACCCTCCCCTTTATACAAGTGTTGTCCTCAACGCTATATTATTTGTGGATGATTTTGTATGAAGGACTCATCTTCCCATGTTGAATCTTCCACTAGCAGGTTCTTCCATTTGATGAGGTACTCCGTAATAGCCCCATTTCGTAGTTGTTTGGTCCTTGTTTCAGTGATTTTTTTAGGTTCCAATATGACTCTTCCTTCTTCATCAAGCTTGGGAAATATTGTTTGAATTGGGATCTTGTCAACTATTACCTTTTTTAATCAAGAAACATGAAAAACTGGATGCACTCTTGAAGATGAAGGAAGATCCAATTTGTAAGCTACACAACGAACCTTCTGCAACACTTTATAAGGACCATAATAATTAGGTGTTAATTTACTGTCCTTATTTTTTTGCTTGAGGGACATGTTCTTGTAAGTTTGTAGCCTCAAAAATACCTAGTCCCCTTCTTCGAAACTCTTTTCACTTGGATGTTGATCAACTTGTTTTTTCATCCTATTTTGTGACATAGCTAGGTTTTCCTTAAGCATCTAGAGAACTTGTTGTTTCTGCTCTATGTGATCTTCCACGAATTGAACTTCATATTTTCCCTTTAACGGAGATGTGATAGATGGAGGCTGGTACCCATAAAGTGCCATAAATGGACACATTTTTTATGATGTATGGAAGGAAGTATTGTACCACCATTCTGCCAAAGATAACCATTTCACCCACTCTGTTTGTTTATCAGATGAAAAGCAATGAAGATATCCTTTGAAATATTTGTTCACTATCTTAGTTTAGCCATCAGATTGAGGATGATAAGATGAACTGTGAGCCAATTCGGTACCCAAACAAGAAAATAATTCATTCCAAAATTTTCCAGTGAAAATTGGATCTCTATCATTTACAATAATCTTTGGATTTCCATGTAACTTCTGAAATGTTTCTAGAAAAGTTGCAGCTCCTATACTTTCATTAAAAGGGTGAGAGAGGGAAAAAAAATGTGCATACTTCATGAGTCTATCAACAACCACCATAAGAAAATTATTTCCTTAAGACTAGGTAGACCTATGATAAAATCCATTGAGACTTCTTCCCAACACTGGCAAGGTATGTCTGATGGTTGTAGAAGTCTTGTGGTCTTAACTGTTTTGACCTTATTCTGTTGGAAAACCAAACATTCAAACACAAACCTTTGAACATCATATTTAAGACCTTCCCAAAAAAATTGCTTCTTGACCGTGTGGTAAGTTTTCAGGAATCCAGAGTTCCCACCTATAGTAGAGGTGTGTAATTCGAAGAGGACCTTTTGTTTGAGTTGGCAGTCTTTGCATAAATATAAGTGATCCTTATACCATAGTGAATCATTTTTCCACACAAAAGTATCTGATACACTAGGATTTTCTTGTAGCTTTTGAATGAGCATCCACACATATAGGTCATTTTTCCATTCTTCCCTAGTTGCTACTACCCAATCGAGTTCTAGAATGGAAATTGCACAAAGTAATGCCTCGACATCTTCATGTTTTCTAGAAAGGGAATATTCTACCACATTATGTTTCCATTTTCAATAGATGATTTCAAAATCATAGCCCAATATCTTGGTTACCTGTTTTTGTTGCTCTTCCGTGTGAAATTCTAAATCACAGTAGATCATGGAGTTGAGTATACCTCACAGAGAAAGAATGAGTAGAGAAATTGAGTTATAGCGAAAAAGAGTAGACAATTGATCATGCATGAGAACTCAGATATGAAGAGAATAATGTCACATGATCCAATAATAAAGATAGTAAAAAATGATGTTACAATGGAGAGAATTTGAATCACCTAGCAGAATTCTAGTCTTAGTTTGTGTAGCATAGGAATCACCTAGGAGAATTCTAGGAACTTTTGGACTTCTTCACAATGTGGGAATTATTTCGTGAAATGGTTGTCACTGCACAGTAAGAAGGGATACTTATCCTTCGTTCTGGCTTTGGTGTCAAGAGTGTCGAGATGTTTCTTATGTTCCTGCTGGTTAGAATATTTCTTGGATTTCCCTTTGGTTTTCTTCTTGCCACTGGATTTCTGAGATGAAGCAAATTGGAATGAATTCACCTCCATGGTGGGATCAAGACTGGGTGTCTGGTTGGTGTTATTTCCAGCCTTTGATGATGTGGAGGTTGGACCCATGTGCTTCTGTGATATAACCGATGAAGTAGCAAGATGGGTATGAGTGAAACCAATGATGTCGTCGGCATGTGATCTTGTGGGGGGTTTTGTTGGGTCGTATGTAGGGCGAGGAGCATTAGGACCTATGTCATATAATAATCCAAATTGAATGTAGACAAAGTCTAAGTACTGGGAATGCAAAATGGCTTGTTCTTCCATAAATTCCCCACCTATAACAATGTATTTGGCTATGATAGGTAACAATGACTTGGTAAACCAATCGGCCAATAATTGATCCAGAATGGGAGCTTTAATGAGCCGTCGTCTTCTTATCAATTCATGAATATGATTAGAAATATGAGTGGAGGTTGATTTTCGGAGGGAAGTTAAAAGATCCATACCAGTTTAATTGTGGAACGACAATTGGAAATGTGTCAAAAAATCCATAGCCACAGATTGAATATTGACAAAAGAGTGTGGCAGTAACTCGATGTACCATTTGGTGGTCGAGCCGGTGAGGATGCATTGAAAGAGCCTCAAATGGATAGAATCAACCATCGATGAGTTTGAGGAACACCAAAAATGATAGGTCATTACATGGTTTTTGGGATCCTCACTTGGTTTTCCGTCAAATTTGGGTATGTCCGATGGCAATTTCACAAGAATGGGTGGCCAATTCATGCCATGTTGAATGGGATCGTAGGTCAAACATGACAAATCTGGAAGATCTAAAGTAGCCAGAAATGTTAATTGTCAAGTTGGTTGTGGATACTGATAATATTGGTAAGGCATTTGAGTACCAGTAGGACCATATATCGATTGACTATAAGGTCCTCCCATATAGGGTTGGCCAAAGGAAGGTGGTCCTCTCGGGTTAGGAGGTGGACTCGATGGGGGTCCTCCTCCTGAATACATGGGTCCTCCTCTTGAATGCAGGGGTCCTCTAGACGGTGGAGGTGTAGGTGGGATAGGTGGTGGAAGTGGTGGGACGCTGGCTAAAGGTCCATTAGTTGGAACATTATGATATCCCCATGGGGTATTCATGTTTTCGAGTTAAGGTGATCCAAGATAAATATTGTTGATGTATATGTAACTTCGGAATGTATTTCATCTATGTATTTCATATATATTTATTGTACCCTTATAAGAGATGTGTTATTCCTCTATAAGGAAGTGTCGTCATGTGTATTGACAAGTGTCGCAAGTGTGGGTACTTGCTGATGGGTTATTAGACCACCATGTGTGGGGTCGGCCCTGAAACATATGTTATATTGTGGATGTACCTAGCTAGACAAGTCAGCCCCATAGTGTAGCTGGGAAAATAGGTTAAGTATAAATAGAGATCAGGAGATCTCTATTTGATCACTCAGAAACTCACACTTCTCTCACTCAGAAAGTGGCGCACTAGTGAGGAGGAGGATCGTCTGCTACTAGGAGACTATCTTAGTGTATTTTGGTTGTACTTTGGTTGAGCCATTGCTCTCTCTATCTCTGAGGAAGTTGTGGGGTTTTTCACCTTAGGTTTTTCCCCATGGAAACTCTGTGTCTCTTGTCTCTCATGCTTTTGATTCTTGTGATGCTTGTTATGCATTGATATACTGTACATGTTATTCTCTCAGTAAAGATCCTAGAGTATTGTGAATTAATGCTCAAAATTTAACAAATATTTCCTGGATTATTTTGATAGGTGTGACATATTTATATATTGTGATTACTCGGATATGTGTGCCTCCATAGGGGTTGGGGTCCACGCAGATGCCCCCCCGATGTGATTGTCCAACAAAGGACATCCCATGATTGGAGATGGACCTCCAATCATACTATAGGGAAGGAATAAAGGTTGTCCTCCATTCGTATTTTTTCTGCTAACTAGGGGTTTCCCCTAGTTAAATACTAACCACTAACTAGGGGTTTCCCTCCAGATAGATATTTTCTGCCCCTTGAAGTTTTCCCAGTGATTGTGTTTTGACTACTTACCATAAGCTGGCCTCTAATCATATATTGACCACTAACTAGAGGTTGGCCTCCACGCATATTTTGAATTGAAGGTTGTGTTCCAGGTATCAAGTTAGCAGTCGTTGAAGGTTTCCCTCCAGTTGTTGGTATCAATAGAAGTCTAGAACCGAGCAAATGACTTTGATGCAAATTCGGTGGAAAAGGAGGTTGGCCTTGTTCATAGGTGGTCATATTAGGCATAGAAATTCCTAGTGAAGGGAGGGTAAATGAATTTATATGGGAGTGGTGTTCAGGAATAGCTACCTCCAGAGTGGATTGAGAAGGAAAACTATGGCACCGTACCTGATTTCCAAGTGTTCGTAGGTGAGAAATGATCTCTTGAAGTGTTGAAAAGAATTTTTTGTTTAGAAGGAGCCTAGTAGTGCATGGATGTGGTGGATATTCCACAATCGATAGTCAACCAAAATTGGAAATGACATGTCCTAAGGGGGTCCCCTAAAATAATGTGGTTGGAACAAAAGCAGCTATTATTGGGTCATCTAGGGGTCGAGTGTAGATCTAATCGATAGCACCATGGAAACCTTCTAGTGAGGGATGGAAATATGTGTCATCCGAAGGAGGTTGTTCCACCAACAATTGTCTTGTAGGATCAAAGACAGGTGTATTTACAAAAGGAGAAAATTTTCCTCCTGATTCATTGGTAGGAATCCCTTCTTCATGTGATTCAGATGTAGTAGTTTGGTCCATAGTTATTCCCGTGTTTTCCTCTTGACCGAGAGGATATTCAGTTGGCAAGTTTAATATTCTCTGGGATATCCTTATGGGTTGTTCAACTAGAAGGGCTGATGAAATTCTTCTCCTACGATTTTTCTAAAGAAAACACACTTCAATTCCTACTCAATCTAAATCTGCAAGCAAACTTATATGGTAGGTGGGATGAAAGGTTGGAACCTCATGGGAGTATCAAGGCGTTGAAACTCATGATATACTACATGGTCCAATAGTAATACTCAACCCAATATTTCAGATCACTAACAAGGGAGGATTAAGACCATACCCCTGACCATATTACCCAAATACTTGGCAATGCATGTGTAGTAGCTCCCTGAGTGTTGTTCTCGGTGTATTTCCATGCTTTGACGGCCAACTGTTGACTCAGATGGTTTCAGGATCATAATGTGGTATCCCAATATACGTGAGGTATGTGGGAGCTCCAATTCATAGTAGTGTTTTCTAATGCACAATCGTTCAATAGGGGCCTTCCTATATATCATCGAGTACATGAAGTACCTTTCTATATACCCATATGTACGCAAAATTTCGTTCGATATACAGACTGGTACATGGAATAACTGCAAGCCCCCAAGATGTAGTCTAGGAAGATAACAATAGCTGCTACATTTAAAGACGTCAGAACACGTCTTTACACTATCACATGAGTTTCTAAAAAAATTAAATTAGGTTACTGCTTGATTTTATCTTATACGGTTAGGTGAGTGCATGAAGTGTAGATGTGTAGAAATATGCATGAATAAGCTAAATGAAATGCAATTCTTTCTTTTTTTCAATGAAGACCACCTAAAGAGAGGAGAGAGATCTTTCTTTCATCTTTTAATAATGAATAAAGAAAGCACTACTGTTTACTTTATTTTCCAATCAAGCGAAAAGACTAAAAACACTCTCTCATTCAATCCAACAAACCAAAAAACAAACTAACACACCAAACCGTAAATTTTTCTTTTTTCTTTTCAACGAAGCTAGGTCTATAAGCCAAAATGAAAAGATGAACTTCTTATTATAGCAATGTTTCTGATTTTCAAGCCACGAGATAAAAGAGGTAAGAAAGAGATCAAGAAGTATGAGAGTGCTCACTAACTCTTCTCAAAACCTTTAAAGATGCCTAATTTATACTTAAATTTTTTGGAGTGATGAATATAAATCTTTTAAAACCAAGAAGAATTAAGTGTGTACAATTTTCAATTCTTTCAAAGTCTTTTTAAACAACTATCACAAACACAAATACTCTTTTTAACAACCTCAAGCAATGAACTCAAGATGAAGAGAATACAATTCTTGATTTTCCCCAATAATTTATTCAACAATTGCAAGAATGATATCACTTCCTCTAACTTTATTCGAAATATGGGAGACTACTTCTATTGCAATCTTTAACCATTAGGGGAGTTTTTAGGTCTAAAATGGGCCCCCTAAGGGAAATAATAAAATAATTTTTAACAATAAAATAAGAGTTCTAAATTTTAGAGAGGAAAAAGAAAAACTAATTTTTCATATTGTATTTTTGACATATCTCCTTAACAGTTTACCCAAATTTCAATTTGGGGCACTGGTTGGATGCGTATTTGAATTCCGTATCCAACCCATACCCACACTGCATACTTCTGAGGCACCCACGACATGAAAAAATGAAAATTTCAATAAAAAATGTATTTTAAATCCGCATCCATGAAATTTTCATATTTTCATGTCATGGGTGCCTTAGAAGTATGTAGTGTGGGTATGGGTTGGATGCGAAATTAAAATCCGCATCAAACGAGTTCCCAAACTTGAAATTTGGGTAAAACGTTAAGGATATATGTCAAAAATACGATAAGAAAAAGTAGTTTTTTCTTTTTCCCTCCATTTTGTTTTACAAATTTTACCCTTATGGTTGACATCATCATCTTGAATCCTATTGGTTCTTATAAACTAAATTTTTATGGTACATTATTTGTTTTGAGGCCCATTTTTTACCTCAAAACTCCCCTAATGCAAACAAAAGTTCTCAAGAAATCAATCACCCAAAAAGTAACAATTCAGGATTCACACCCAATTGTAGCAAAATCACAACAATGCAAGCTTCTCAAATATTTTGAATTCAAAGTAAAACAAATCAGGGATCCTTAACAAGTCACAAGACCGACTTCCCTGGAAAGGGATTGAAACTAACCATTGAAAGGGATTGAAACTAAGTAATACCAATGAAGCAACCACACAACTACCTAAGACTGTTAACAAGTCTAATCAAGATCTAAATCTGAAAGTAAACCAAAGGAAGGAGCAATTCAAATCTGGGAGATATTACGCTTGAGACAGACAACATACATGTCTCATAAAAACAATCAAAACCAAATTTTGTGGGAAATCCAACAGTAGCTACCAAGCTTCATAGGGTGATGTAGGTTACATGTATAGATTGAAGCGTCAGAGCCTTGGAAACATGGTCTGCACACGGGGAAACCACGTTAGTGACATTCTCTGCACACCAGTAATGGGTGTTAGTAACATAGTCTTCATTAAGACAGAGTGTATCAAAATTATAGTGACATAGGTGCAACACTATGTAGGTGTGTCGGGTGAATCTAGGACGGAAAAAATAAAAAATCCCAAACAAAAAGGAGGCAATTGGCTGAGTAAACGGTCCCTATCAAAGAGTGGATCACCCAATGTCTCATAGGAAGATATATCTAAAGGAATGAGGTAATTTGAAAGGATTTTGTTATCACTCCAGGAAACTCTTCTAGGTTGTAGCTCGAAGATGCCTGGTAACTTAACTATTTTCTCAATGTTTCACTCAATGGATCAGGTCGGATGACTAATCAAACCTCACTCACTCAAAGCATGCATAAAATTAACCAAATAGATAAGGCTTCTAACTATCACTGTTCAGAGGGATTGTCATATAGGTGAATAGACAAATAATTCTCACTATGTTGGCAGATTCATACATAAAACACTTACATATGAATGGCTAATCATAAAAAGGAAATGATACTTGCAATTCAACTTATCAATATAGAGATAGGATGACAGCTATCTAGTATTAGACAAAAAGAATAAGCATGAATAAAATATCAAAGTACAAGTATAGAACAGAAAGAAGATATAATCTGAACATGTAATGGCAAAAGAGCTTGTATTAATTGACAAGAACATGAGAAGATTGAGTACAAAAAGTGTCTAAGAGTCTCTAAAATTGAACCTCCTTACAATGATTCTTCAATGAGATTAAATAATCTTTACAAATCAGTTTCAAGATCATCAAAAGATGGATCTGATAACCTCTTTTCCTATCTCAAATCCGAATTTGTGAGGTGGCTGGAAAATGCAGAAATTTCTGGAAATATGTTGCTCAGAGATTTACCTATATCTCTAACATCAAAACCTATTTTGGAAAACTGAGATAGGTTGTTGTATAATGTTCTTTTTTAACGAAAAACCTCTCTCAGTTCTTTGATATTCGTTTTAATTTGCTTGATATCTGTATTTCAAAAAAATGTGTAAAACCAGGAAATTCTGAGATCTAAAAAGGTAGGGCTCAGAGATGGATTCGATTCTCCCAATATGTGACACCTGTGTATGAACTGAAAGAGGTTATTGTTCTTTGACATGTTAGGCACAAAATACTTCGACCATTTCTCAAAATAATCCTTCAATCGCTCAAAATCATCATTTGAAAATGATGACTCAGCACAGTATAAATGCCATATTTTTTTAAAATGCAGCATCATCTTGCGGGGGGACTTTTGACTGGCTTTCCGAGCTCCAAATGCAGTTCTTAAAGTACCATTGGAAATATTAGGATGTCTAGTTGTCAATCGACTATTTGAGTGTGTAAAAAGGCCTCTCCACGACTAAGAAAATTGATTTTTACCAAGACATGTTGACCGTTTCCAAGTTTCTGTGCTTTCGGTGGCTAAAATAGACCCGCATTTTCATGTTTTAGCTACCGAAAGCTCTGCTTTCAGTGGATAATGAACAGTTGGAATGTCCGCCTAAGCCACTGTAACTTGAGTTTTGACTTTTTTGAATGAAAAACCAAATCAAATTTTTTTCATACTTTATTACATACCTAAAGCTCTAAAAAATGAGCCTTAAAAACTTTAGAAATGTATTTTTCAATGACTTCGTATCACCTAAAATAAACAAATTTAACTAATTTATTTAAGGAGATAACATCTGGCTCCTACTCGGGGATAGAATCCTCCCTGTGAGGTTCCAAGAACCACAGACCTATTGCCTTTACCATTCGGCTATGGAGTCATCTGGCCTTTATAATTGATCCCGTGCAAACTACTTAGCAAAAACTCCGCACCGTGATCTCTGCAAATATTCACCATCTTCAATTTTGAATTGTGTCTAGTACATTGGGCTATGGATTCATTTAATGTCATCACTAGATATCTGCAATCTTTATTCAAACTTGAAACATAAATTACTGAATACAAATTCACTGCTGCAAACTAACACACTGAAAGAACCATGCTAGATGGTGAGCTTATTCTCTACCTATTCCTACTCCTAACCAGTAAAAATTGGCTCATCATGTGACATCATGATTCCAATGAAGCCATGATAACATCGAACTACTTACAAGAATCCTTTGCATGCAGATAAAATTCAAAGAAAACTTCATTATGTGTAGCAGAATTTCAACCTACAATACATACTTACAATCACCATCTACTTTAATTCCAAAAATTGCACAACTGAAGACTTCCGTAAAAAACATCTCCATGTAGATGTCCACTAGATCATATAAAGAAGAAATAGATTGATAACCAAACATAGTTTCCTCTTCTTGTTGTTCAAGAATTTCTTCAACCTCTGATATATGGCTACCATAAACTGGTTCATGCAAATCTGAAAGTGGTTGTGAGTTTATTGGACTGCTAATCCCTTCTTGTTTTATATCTTCTTCATAAATGATATCAGTATTTTGTTCATGAGATGCTACAAACAAAAGAGAATATCTTAAATCTTCAGGCAGATTAAACTCATCATATTTAATGGCTTCTACAAACATAGAATGGCTAATTTCAACAAGATGTTGTTCCTTGATGGGCAAAGAAAAAGGCTCATCCAAATCATATTCATAGATGTCATATATGAGCTTGCTGCTGCTCAAATCAACATCATTTGCTGTAGAAATATGTTCTTCTTCATCTTCATAATTAATTGTATCAAGAAGCTCTTCCTTAACAACATAATTTTCATCTTTACAAACACAAGAATGAACTACTTCCTGCTGAACTTGCTTCTCAAATTCATCATGGCAATCTTCAAACGCAAACTCATATGAATAGTACCTTTTACAATGCTCAGTGAATACTATGTGAAAATCCTTCAAGGAAGAAATACTGGAAGGAGGTAAAGAGAAATACCACTTACGTTCATCACCATACAATGAATAATTGAAAATATTCATACGAACATCTTCATGCTACAGATCTAGTAGATCCATCCATTCATGAAACTTGACGAGCTGTTCTGCAAGACTGTCTTCTTTATCCTCTCTAAAGATAGGCAAAACATACCCCAATTCTGATATATTAGGTACTCGATGTTGGAAACCAGGAACTAAAGAGAAGTCAAGAGGTGCAAACCTATGAGCCAAAAGAACAACAAATTCTTTTGACATTTGAATATTGTGGAGTCGCCAAATAGATGATCACAACCAAATTAATGTTCAGGATTTGTCTATCATCAAATTTGGATCTATGTCGTTCTCCCAGGGAAGCTGAGATTCAATCTCCTCTCCCTGGCAACGGTGCCAAAATGTTATCACTCCAGGAAACTCTTCTAGGTTGTAGCTCGAAGATGCCTGGTAACTTAACTATTTTCTCAATGTTTCACTCAATGGATCAAGTTGGATGACTAATCAGACCTCACTCACTCAAAGTAAAAATTAACCAAATAAATAATGCTTCTAACTATCATTGTTCAGAGGGTTTGTAATATAGGTGAATAAACAAAGAATTCTCACTATGCTGGTAGATTCATACATAAAACACTTACATATGAATGACTATTCATAACAAGGAAATGATATTTTCAATTCAACTTATCAATACAGAGATAGGATAACAACTATCTGGTATTAGACAAAAAGAATAAACATGAATAAAATATCCAAGTACAAGTATAGAACAGAAAGAAGATGTAATCTAAACATGTAATGGCAAAAGAACTTGTATTAATTGACAAGAACAAGAGAAGCTTGAGTACAAAAAGTGTCTAAGAGTCTCTAAAGTTGAACCTACTTACAATTATTCTTCAATGAGCTTAAATAATCTTTACAAATCAGTTTCAATATCCTCAAAAGATGGATCTGAGAACCTCTTTTCCTATCTCAAATCCGAATTTGTGAGGTGGCTGGAAAATGCAGAAATTTATGGAAATATGCTACTCAGAGATTGACCAATATCTATAAAATAAAAACATATTTCAGAACAATGAGAGAGTTTTTTGTAGACTGGTTTGTTTGTCACAAAAACCTCTTTCATTTCTTTGATATTCATTTTCATTTTCCCGATATCTATATTTCAAAAACATGTGTCAAACCGGGAAATTCTGAGATCTGAAAATTAGGGCTCAGAGATGGATTCGATTCTCCCAATTTGTGATACCTGTGTATAAATTAAAAGAGTTTATTCTTCTTTGACATGTTAGTAACAAAATCCTCCGACCGTTTCTCAAAATAATCCTCCAGCCCCTCAGAATCATCATTTGAAAATGATGACTCAACATAGTAGAAGCGCCATATTTCTAAAAATGTAGCATCATCTTGCAGGGGAATTTTGACTGCCTTCCTGAGCTCCAAATGTAGATTTGAAAGTAGCATTGGAAATCATAGGATGTCTAGTTGTCAATGGACTATTTGAGCATGTAAAATGGCCTCTCCACGGTTGAGAAAATTGAGTTTTCCCAAGACATGCTGACCATTTCCAAGTTTCTGCACTTTCGGTGCCTAAAATAGCCCCGAATTTTTGCGTTTTAGCTAACGAAAGCTCTGCTTTTGGTGGCTAATGAATAGTTGGAATGTCCGCCTAAGCCACTGAAACCTGAGTTTTGACTTTTTTGAAGGAAAAACCAAATCAAATATTTTTTAAAATTTATTACATACCTAAAGCTCTAAAAAATGAGCCTTAAAAAATTTAGAAATGTATTTTTCAATGACTTCCTATCACCTAAAATAAACAAATTTGACTAATTTATTTAAGGAGATAATAGATTTAAGAACAAAAAGTAATGAAAATCACAAAACAACCTAAATACTATGGAGCTAGCTCCCCAGCGGAGTTGCCAATTTTGTTTCTAGACAATCCGTAAGTGCGGACACTAACTGATGTCTCTAGCCTAAATGTGATAGGCATAGAACAAATCAAGATAGAACATGCAATCTTTCCTATATTAAGAAAATTATTAAGAATTAATATGGATAACTCACCTTTCCAAATGTAGTGATGTCTCCTTTCTTGACGTAGTTATCTATATTCAGCTATAACACAAGAAACAACAAACAAGTGGAAATGTACAAGTGATAATAATTTGAAATATGAATTAATCTAAACTAGTGGTCAAGGAAACTAATTCTAAAGATCTATAGTGAACAACAAATCTTTATGAAAATAATGTATATTATTGTATTAATGAAAAAAAAGAGTGTATTACAACCAAGCCTTGATGTTGCAATTCCTTCCAAATGATCTTTTCCTCAAGGATCAAATCTAGCATTCAATAGAAAGGGTTCTCACTCCATCATAATTTTACCATCATTTAATTGCTCTAGTCCTTCCTTCTTCACCATGAAGCGAAGGCTTGAATATATAGGCCAAAATTGATTGAAGGAGTTGAGGATTTGATGGAGGAAGCTAAGGGATCATCCCAAGAAGGTAGGGGATCAAATTCCACCTTGGTTGATTTCTTGGGATAAGCCTCCACGAAGATATTCCTTCTACAAGACACTTGAAGGTTCTATTTTTATCCTCTAACTGACAGTGACGCACTTTGTCAATAGGCGGCATGCGTCTATGAAGGGTGACACACTCTGTACAAAGGAAAAAGGTGTCAGTGACATGATCTGTAAATGTGTAGAGAACATCGTCAAGGGTCTGCCACACTTTGTCGATGTGCAAGGTGCGTCAACATGACAACATAAGGGGAAAACCCATAACAACTCCCTTTTCTCAATCAATTCGGGGTTAATGCTTTAGGAATCAGGGTAAGTGAAGGACACATAACTCATGATGACGATATTTTTGTGTAACATATACCCAAAAAATACAACTGATCATTCTGTGATTACTTCCATCCTATATCACTATGCAATGCATATTATAAAAAATTGTCAATTTTTTTTCCAACAGGCTCAAAACATTTCTCCTACAAATTATGGCATACAATCAAGGTGGGTTTGTCTAGGAGCATCAAATTTTGGACAACATTATTGTTGTCCATGATCCCATAAACTCCAACAAAGAAAGAGGTGATAAAGGAATTATTATCAAAATGGATATGGCCAAAGGTTTTGACTAGATAAGACACTTATTTTTGTTCCATTTAATGCCAAAATTTGGTTTCTCAACTAAGTTTATTGTATGTATAAAACCTCATATTAGTAATATGTAGATATATATTGTAATAACTAGAAAACCTACAATTTTTTTTCAAATTACCCAAGGATTCAAATAGGGATGTCCCCTATCATGCTTTATATATATTTTAATGGCTGAATCTTTGATTAAAAATCTATAAAGTGAAAGGGTATCGGGAAGTCTTCAAGGAAACTTTAATGGGAAAGGCACAAAAGAAATAAAGCATTCCCAATTTGGAGATGAAACATCACTAATTGGGAGGACATCCACATCTATAGAAAAAAGATTCAAACGGAATTTGGATGACTATGTAGAATCATCAAGCTGGAAGATAAACAAAGGGAAGAGTAGCATATATGAGTTGAACATCTCCAATATTTTTCTAACCAAAATAGTCAAAATCCTTGATATTGCACCAATATTATAATGGTCATCAATTTTGTATATAGGCATGCCAATTCATCCAGGGAACTCAAAATCGATCAGTTGGATAAAAATCCTCCAAAATATACATAAGAGAATGACCCAATGGGGTTCTTAGTGGTAAATCCCAATTGGTCAATACAATCTTATCACCTCACTACTTACTGCACTCCAACCATAGCCATGTTCGTAACTTTGAGCTCCAAACAATGTTACAATTCATATAAAATCCTTCATTAGAAGGTTCTTGTTGTAGGGTGGATGTGGTAATACCAATTTCTTCCACTTAGACAACTAGGAGGTGGCTTTGGCAACTTAGGATCATGAAAAGCTAATGATAAAAGATCCAAAACTTATGAACAAGGCACAATGTTTCTTTGGCATTTTATTTCAATGGAAGGAGCCTAGTGGAAGACTATTTTAAGAAACAAATACCTTGAACAGTCTATGTTGACATTGCATGGATAATCTTTCCTCGAGATTAGTGGGATCTAAAAAATGAAAGTTATGTGTAAATTTAGCCTCACTTATCAAAGACAACCTATCTTGAATCCCAGGAAATGATAGAAAAATCAAGGTTTTCAAAAATTAAAAAAATGGATAATAGGGCATTCACCTGAATATTGAGATGGAAGATATTTAGATTTGCATGTAAAATGATCAAGTAGTCACCTTGGTATCTATCTCCAATTAGAATGATCTTAGACATTGGAAAAATATAGAAAGTGCCCAATCTTCCATTGTATGTTTCACAATAGTGGATGTCCTTGGAGCACACTCTTCGAGGGAAATCTCCTCAATAGAATTTGATAAAAAGAACTTCAGATATGGGGAATCCAGGGGGAAAATACATAGTCAATCAAGGATATAACATGCTTCTTGATACAAAATCATAGAGGCTCATATCTACCATTTGGACAACCATTTGTCGAAGCAGAGATGTGATTTCGAAAATAAAGTTCTTTTGTTGGAAACTAGATCACAACAAAGTCCTAACAACTAATATTCTTAGAAATTGGGAAATGAAAGATCCATTATGATGATCTCTATGCCAAGAAGTTGAAGAAAATATCCAACATCTATTCTTTGAGCGGAAGATCTATTTTGTGCATGGCATCGTATTCGGATACACTTCATGCTCCAACTAGAAGCTTCTAAGAACTGCAATGAAATCCTTTCTTACATAGCATAAGCATTATCATTAACTATTTAAGGATAAGCCACTCCTCAAAAAAGTGTGGGAATTTGGTCCATTCTTCCTTATTTTAAATTGTGGTTGGCCATTAATAAGAAAATATTCGAGCAAGAGGAAAGAGCTCTAAGGAAAATTGTGGTATAAGCCAAATCCATATTAATAGAAACCATTATCTTAATTACCCTACCCTACCAAAAAATTGTATACCTATATGTTGTTGAGAGAGTGTGGATGAAGGATCTAATCCAAAATAAATCTTGAGGGAAACTTCTGAATAATAAAAAACATCGTATCAAAGATCAGTGTAAACTTTAATCATAGTAGAAGAGATCATTCATTTGATAAAAAGGGGATATATATACTCCTTGTTTTTTTTATGATGCTTCCATAGGAAATATAGGGTTGAAGAGGGGGGGGGAGTGATTCTTAACCCCTGACGACATCAAGTTACAACTTATCCATGGGAAATAGGACAAAATAAAAATAATCAAGCTTAAGCCTTAGCATTAATTGAAGGGTTTAAAATATCCAAACAACAAAAATAAAGGCCATCCACATCTTTGGAGTATCCACAATCATTATAAGATACATGATTAGTCATTCCCTCGATTAGGTATGTAGGAGAAGTAGGCTCATATATTGGATCTAAATTGAACTATAAGCCTTTAAAATAATTTAATTATTTCACATCCTTTG
Source organism: Larix kaempferi (assembly GCA_027924585.1). Taxonomy (NCBI): domain Eukaryota; kingdom Viridiplantae; phylum Streptophyta; class Pinopsida; order Pinales; family Pinaceae; genus Larix; species Larix kaempferi. The sequence continues at coordinate 4,062,040 of BSBM01001136.1, read as the reverse complement.
AGGGATAAATAAATTTGTAGACGGAATGGAAAATAGGGCATGTATCCTTCCATATGGATAGTTGGAAAAAATCAGGGTAGGGTGTTCACTCCTAACCCTAAGTCTTCCACCCTCTCATCACGAATGAAGTGAATTATCAAAAGTAAAATGACGGGTGTCATTTAGTCCCCAATTCTAATCTTAATACCCATAAATAATCAGTGAAGTGCATTATCATGAAGAAGTGGTAGTCATTCGAAAGCATGCAATGAAGTACTTGGTGTATCACCTCACAACTCTTTTGCATTAATTCACACACTCTAATGATTATTTAGTGCAGGATGATGGATAGTTCCATAGAATGTGGTATCTTATTATTTTCTACCCCCTGCATCTCTCCCCACCCATATGGGAAGATATATCACATTATTGTGCATCATAAAAGCCGGTTTTGGGTCATGGTTTTCAGTTTCAATCGGTAATGGGAGTCAATGTTTTTTTAAACTCCCCCATAAAAGGGAGCCTTACTAAAGAGGATTGAAGCTAACATGTTTAGGGTATTTTTATTCTAGGATTTGGTCTGAATATGCCATGATCTAGTCCTCTACTCTACAATGATGAGGATAATGCACAAGCAAACATCATAGTTGGTTGGTATTACTTAATGAATTTGAATTATAGGTTGGAATTTCGATGAATTCTTAGCTCATACTCGGCCTCCTTAGATACACTTCAAATCATGTAGGTTATTGCTCTTGGGGTGATCTTTCTATATCATTCAGTATTAGGTTAAAAGGGGAAATGAATTCCTGTAGTGGCCATTGCATCCACACAAAGCTATCAAAAGTGGTTGAGAGGTGTGAGAGGATTAATACTAATGAATTCCATCATTCCATAGAAGATGTCTTAAAGAAGTGGGAGGATTGGAGTAAATATTGGGAAACAAGGAATGTTGGGGAAGACAAACTGCTTAAGCGATATGAAATACTAATGAAATTGCAAATTGAAAGATATAATTAGAGAAATATAATGCTAGAAGTGAAATATGATAATAAAATATATATATATATAAGAGGAGGCAGCAAAGGTGAAAAAAATCCAAGAAATGGTGCAACAACTAGATTTGGAAATAAATCATAGATTTAAAGAGATCAGGAATGAGGTCTCTCTTAATGCCTCACTGGGATCTCCACGGGTGGAATCAATGGAGGAAGACACAATCAAACAATCCTCCAAATTCAAGAAGCACCAAAATACCTCTAATGTTGCTTCAATTGCATGACATGGAATGCCCAATACCTTTGGTAAAACTTAATTTTCTCACCCTTTTTAATTTTCTCTAATGTATTGTAGTTTTTTTCTATTAGTAGGCCAATTTGTTTGGTTTTATACCAGCCATACTTTGAATTTGAATAGTAAATTAGTTGCTTTCAAGAAGATAGAGATTGTTTTGAAAATACTAATAAATGATATTGATAGTCTATTATTATTCCCCTTTTTGTAACTTTTGGTTGTACAGTTAGGTCACAGCCCCATCCATGTTTTAATACATTAGAAATTATTTATGTCCAAAAAAGAGATATAGAAATCATGCCAATAGGGATGTAAAAAGAAGTGTGCAAGAATATGGAAGTCAATGGAATGAGCATGATTACATCATAGAGGGAACCATCCCAATAACAATGTGCATCAAATATATGTGTTCATTGATTTTTGTCTATGTACATATATTTTAATTAGCACATGAAATATTCATTCTCAATTATTTTATTGTTTGAAAAAACAAAACAAAATGGAATCAATTCATCACATAAGGTAGGATGACATGGTATAGAAGCATTGATCAGAAATTTTATGATTACTTAATGTATTTATTTATTTAGGATTTCATATTTGTTGTGATGTCTATATTTTAGTTGATTTACAATTGTTTCTAAATGTTTTCTAGTAGGTGTTAACATGTAAAGAAGAGCCATTCAAACATTTGGTTAACATTGGATTACATATGGGTTATGAGCATATCTTGAATTATCAAGGGTTAGTTTAACAATTTGTAATTGGTTGTGTTGTATTGATTATATTATTTTATAATTAATGGAACAACAAGAAAAAAAAATTATATCTATGCTTTGTCATTGTATATAAATCTCACATAAGACAAAGTATGAAGTGGAGCAACAAAAGATATCTAGAGAGACAAAATGAGAAATGGATTTGAAAGAATGTGTATTGGTTATGAAGAACTTGCTAGTATGGTATAGTTTTGTATTTATGAAATCATGTATATTATACTACAAATGAAATATATGCATTACACATTGTTTCTATGTTTGTAGATGGAACATGAAGAGGCAGAATCTCAAACTCAAGCCAATCAACAAAACATTACAAATAGATGAAGTACATGATACCATGCCAGTGATGAAGATATGGAGCATGGAATCAGATCGGGAAATGAAAATAACTCAAGTGATGAATGACAATCATCAAAATTGAATGTTATAATTTGAATATTTTGGACTGATTTTATATGAAAAGTAAATATCTTGTTTAATGTGGACATACTATCCGAATTGGATAATGGCATATCACCAATAACTGTAATAATTATTTCAGAAATTTTGAATCTCATGGATCTTTATGTTTCCCATTTTGTATAACAAAGGGTATCTTATTCATACATAACAAAATGAATTTCCTATTTCATTGGATTATTTAATGTCATAAAATGTTATGTTGTTGATTAAATATATAGATGATTTACCTTATTACAATGGTGAAAAATATAATTGATTGATATATTTATTTAAAATGAAAAAATTAAAATATAAAAATCAATATGTTTCTCATTTAGTTTAACAAAGGGTCTCTTATTTGTACATAACAAAATGAATTTTTTATTTCATTGCATTATTTAATATCATAAAATGTTATGTTGTTGACTAAATATATAGTTGATTTACATTATTACAATGAAAAAAGATGTAATTGATTGATATATTTATTTAAAATGAAACAGTAAAAATATAAAAATCAATATATTTAAATATTAAAAAATTATTTTTTGATGATTAATTGACATTTTGTAAAAAAAACTGCATTCGAATACCCACAATGTGAAAAAATCATCACTATAACATATTGCTGAATTTTTACATATTGACTTGAACTAAAAGGTGTGGTCTATACATATTCATGCACTAGTGCCTCTTATACATATGTGTGCACCAATGCACTATCCCAGGTTCTGTCAACTTATAGTTTTTTCATAGATTGGGAAAGCAATCCCAAGGCCAGAATTTTGAAAGAGATAATAAGTGGAAAGGAAGAGATCGTGCATTATTTTGATGGAGCATGCGAAAATGAGACTTGTGGTTTGGGAGGAGTTTTGATACTTTAAAAGAATGCCTTTATAAATTTCAAATCCAATTGGGGTCATGGAACCAACAACTGAGCAGAAGGATTAGCACTGAGAATTTTATTACAGATAGCAATAGAAGAACACGTGACTACTCTTAAAATATTCAGGGAATTGAAACTATGGATCAATCATATGAGGAAGGAACACTACATTATAAATCTGAACTTAAAAAACATTGGACAAAATATCGAACTATTAGCCTCCTCTTTCGGCAGAATCGCTTCTAACCATGTTTACGGGAAAGAAAATGAGGTGGCAAATGCATTATCAAAAGAATGCTTGAAAATCGAAGAAAAAATTTGTATGATAACAACTAAAATAAATGGCCTACAAGAACATAACAGTAAGATCCTAGACTATTGGACAAAAGGATGAAAATAAAAACCAATATTTCCTATGTAACTTTTTTTTTTGTGAATACTATCAAGAAAAAAAACAATTGACTGTAATGAATAATGTTGAAGAATGATTGAAAGTGGAAGAATGTATGCAAAAATCAATTTTGTGTAGAAGCACCTATAATATACCTTGAAAATACATAAATAAATAAATAAAATTATATGCATAACAATATAATACCTTCTATGTTTCTAGAAAGTAAAAACTATTGTGATAAAGGTTGTCATTGTTTGTAAAGTTTCTTACACAGTTTATATAACTTCTTTTTTATCATGTTACATTCCAAGTGGATCCTTTACAAAAAGAGTGGTGTGTCAACATCATAACTGGAGGTGATGTCTTGTTCTCTTTCTTGTTCTTGCTATTATCTTGTAAGGGTCTTACTTAGCCCTAAGGCTAAGCCTTGATCTTAGATCCTACCTTAACTATTGTCTGTTAAGGCTTTAGTTATATCTAAGAAATGTTGGGAGACTATGGAAATAGTCTTAATCCCAAAACTTTAAGAGTATTCAAGTCTTTACAAGGACCAACGATATAAAGCTTTTCTCCTAGTGCAAGGTTAACAATACATTGTTATGTGTTTGATGTAATTGTTGATATATATTGGGGTTCACAATAATCAAACTAATATGAATGATTTTAATATAATGTTATGGTTATAACTTCCTTCGGATTTGTTGTTTTTTTATGGTTTAATGTTTGCACTATGTAATGCAAGCGAAATTAAGAGATAACATGGCTCTAAGTTGACAACGTAGCCAGGCCTTTATGGTTCACGCAATAAATGAATCTCAGTCGTCCATTTGGAAAACCAGATGGATTAGTGTTTTGAAAGGGGTTTAATGTATTCTTTGGTGTTTGAAACTTCATTATTGTGATGGTTGGGTTTGAGAGCTCTGCGAACAGAAGTTCGGTTCTGTCAATGGCGATTTCTTGTAGCCAGCATTAAACGTTAATGGTATACCCTTTCAAGTTTCTTTGCAAGACGTGAAGGGAGATAGTGCTGCTGCTAATGATCGCCACCTCTAGGGTTCTCTGGTTGTAACGACTAAACTTGGCCATCCTTACCAGCCTCGAAATTCCCTTCAATAGGTGAATAAAAGATTTAAATCATACTTAGCATCTTTAAAATTGTTATACTGTGTTTTAACTCAAACCATAGTTACCAAAGCTAATGTTTAAGTTTTCATTTGTGTAGGAAGGGGAGTGCTAAGGGCGTCTAGGAGGAGCCGACCCTTAGTCTTGTCTGCATTTATACAAGGTAAAAGAAAACTAGACTTAGCTTATTCTTGTAAAATTTATTTGATAAATTGACATAGTTCTGAATTTTTGGTTGTTTGGTTGTAGGTTGTGGGCGCCAATGAGGATGGAAACAATTTCACCTCCTACCAAGCCCATGTCTTAGAATGCGAAGGTAAGCAGCAAGCATTACTCATTAGAAGTCTAGTTTGTATTTATAATTCATTGCTAGATGACCTGAATGTTAACTGCAACTCTTGTTTGTTGTAGGTAGCATTCGGCAGGGTTTTGAAGTTGGAAAGGGTTCATCCTTCACCTTCATAAGATAATTTGAAATTCGAACTGGTCTACCCGTAGGGTATATGAACTATCGGATAGAGGATTAGCGCCCTCTCTACTCCAACAATTACTTTTAAACTCAGTTGTGTTTTACTGTTTGCTCATTTTTTGGACTGGAATTTTAAATGAGGGTGCCATCATGGATGGCTTACTCCTCTGTAATATTATTTTAATAGTTAGGTTGAAAATTTTTTGGTGGATGCCATTGAAATGGGATTACAACCAGATGGATGCAGAAATCATGTTTTTCATTCGATGTTGTTTATATTCTTAAAAACTTAATACGACCCATAGGGTCTCTGCGATTTCTATGATAAATTCTGAAAATGATATCGTATTTATAAATGTGATTTCATGTTTTTTTGGTTAACCTCTTTTGAAAGCTATACTTATTCGTTGTTGTGAAATAATTGGACATTCGAATAGCAATCATGTAGTGTTGATTCACATATTTATAACTTTCGGCTCGATTGGATCCACGACCTAAATCCATGTCGACTTGATTTGGGTTGTTAACTATTAGTTGAAATATTTGCAACTCTTTATTTGATCAATAGGTTATGTTATGAATACCATAACTAGTAAAAATAAGTTAATTGTATATGTAAGTGTTTCGAGGGTTTATATTGCAAATATAATATACCTATAATTTTTATCATACATGTAATGTAAATAGGGTATTTTTGTAGTAGTCACATTGGATCCAGATCTATCAATTCTCGATCTATAAAATGGTTTATAAAATGAAAAACGTTTAAATAAATTTTATACAGAAGATGAGAATACTCGACTGTAGCAATTATTTTGCTTATTTTTGGCCAACTTACGGTAGTTATATTATAAGAGTTAAAACATATTTTGACTCTATTCTTTAACTAAATATATTTTATACTGTATTTGAAAAACAGAGATTGGTTTGGAAACCAGTCTAAATGATAACTATGATTATTTTATAAACTAGATATCAATGCGACAGAACAATTAAATTGAGAACATAAAATAAATTTACATACTAAATATGCTTATTATATGATCCTATATATCAATGCGACAACATATTTAAATTGAGAACATACTAGGATATATTTTTGCACAGATGTATAAACAAATCCATTGTCTATTTAGATGCATAATAGAAAACCTTCCAAGGTTTAGATGCGATTAATAATAAACATAAAAAATCCTACTATAATTAGTTTTAGACAAGTAAGAAATAGAACAAGGAGCCTGGCACCACTATTTAGGAAAACATAAATGAAATAGTCGTTCCTCCCAACCAACTCCTAGAGCAGCTAAGTCTCACTTTCTCCAAAACCCCCCGAGCCTGATTGCTGAACCAAAAAAGAAAATCCCACTTAATGCGCCATCTCTTTCATTATCAGATTCAATCCCCATCCAATGCTAGCCTCCTACTGCTTATGGACATACTATTATATAGTATTTTTCCTAGGACTTGGTCATTTATGAGCCTCCTTCTCTTTATCACTCAATTAAGAGTTGTGACCTGATTTTGGGGAAGATGGCTCCTACACCTTGAGTTCTCACTCAGTAGCTTCAACCACTTGTCTTTTCCTCTTGTGGATTAGAAATCACTCATGCAACAACTATTTCATTTATGTCCCCCTTCAGTATTTTGATTAATAAAAGAATAATCCATTACATTGTTTTTATTTTTGAGTTCTTGTCAAAAATATTTAAATAATAAATAAACATAAAATATTCAAAAAGTATTTAATAATAATTTATTTAATCCTGGGGTATTACATACACCTCCTCTTAAAGGATAACACTGTCCATTTGGTGTTATTTTTTTTATGTCTTTATTATTCCATTTCTTCGTCTTGGAATACGATTGAATATGCCTCTCGCATATCACTTTCCAATTCCCAAGTAGATTCTTCTAGACTAAGGTTCTTCCATTGCACCTTGACGTGTGCGATGGTGCAGTTACAGAGTAAAACTTCTCTTATGTAGAGGATACGCTCTGGTCCCACCTAGAAATATCCCCCAAGTTCCACCTGTATAACATCCCAATCAATCACATGAGTAGTGTCATGAACATACTTCTTTAAAATGGAAACGTGAAAAACATCATTGACTTTAATAGTAGGCGGTAGGGCTAACTGGTATGCTACCCGCCCTACTTTATCCAAAATTTCAAATGGCCCACAATACTTGGGTGCCAATTTTGAATACTTGCCCAGCCTTAGGGATATTTTCATGGGTCTTACCTTGATATACACATCCTCTCCTACTTCTAACTCTTGATGAGTTATTTTTAAGTTAGCATAACCGTTATTCCTATCTTTGGAAGTCTTCAGATTTTGTTGTACCTACTTCACGGCTAGTTCAATATATTTTAAGAATTCAGGTCCTAACATTAATCATTCCACCAGACTTATCCAGGAAATGTGTGTATTACATTTATGTCCATACAGAATTTGAAAGGAATTTGAAAGGGACTCATACTAGTCAATACTTGAAAATTATTATTGTAAGCAAATTCTACTAAGTGTAGGTAGTCTTCCCACTTACTTGGTTTGTCCATTACATACATTCTTAGCATGTATTCTAGGACTTGGTTTACCCTTTCAATTTTCCCATCCATTTATGGATGATATGCAGTACTGAAGTTCAGCTAAGTGCCTAACCCTTTAAACAAGGCTTTCCAGAAATTGTATATAAATTTTACATCTTTGTCTGAGATTATTACCTTTGGTACGCCATGTAACCTAGAAATTTCTTTCATAAATATATCTATGATGTTAACATCCTTATAAGTAGATTTTAATGGAATAAAATGAGTTTATTTGCTTAATTTATCGACTATGACCATGATTGAGTCGTGCTGCCTAAATTTTTTAGGTAGGTTGGTTATAAAATCCATGCTGATGATTGCCCACTTCCATTCTGGAATGGATAGTGGTTGCAATAACCCAATTGGATGTTGGTGTTATTCCTTGGATTGTTGGAATTCTATGCAGCGAGCTAAGTATTCTTCTACCTCTTTCTTCATATTAGGCCAAAAGAAGTCTTTTATGATCATGGTGATCATCTTCTAGTATCCAGGATGTCTTGAATATGGTCATTTGTGTAACTCACCCGTGACTGTTAATTTGACTTCTGTTGTATTTGGTATATTATACAATTTTTTTTATGTAGCAGTAATCCTCTTCCATTTAGACTAAAATCTATTTTTATCTAGTTCTTTTGATTTTTAGCAGTCTTTTCCTTTAAATTTTGGTATTCTTTATCAGAATTTTCTGCATTTAAAATCTAACTTTCTAAACTAGATTCGTAACTGTTGCTTGCAAATAATAAATTTGTGTGATGCCTTAAAGCGTATGCAACTTTATTTTTTTTCCTTTTTATATGTTTTATTTCAAAGTCATATTCGCTTAAGAATGACATCCATCTTGCTTGTCTTACATTTAAATTCTATTGATCAAACAAGTATTTTAAACTTATGTTGTCTGACATTAAATTTTTTTTGTTCTGATGAGGTAGTGTCGCCACATCTTTAACGCACGTATAATTGCATCAAGTTCTAAATCGTGTGTAGCGTAATTCTTTTCATGTTATTTTAATTTTCTGAATTCATAGGCCATGACATGATTTTCTTGAATTAGTACCCCACCAAATCCTTCATTACATGTGTTGGTGCATACAACGAAATCCTTAAAATGATCAACAATTTTTAATATAGGGGAAGTGGTTAACAGATTTTTTAATTTATAAAAAATTTCCACACTTTTCATTCCAATCAAACTTTTTACCTTTCTTTTGTAGTGAAGTTATGGGGTAGGCTATCTTAAAAAATCCTTCTATAAACTTTCGATAATAACTTGTAATCCCCATGAACGATCTTACATCTGCTACATTTTTAGGAACATGCCTTTCTGTGATAGCCTTAATCTTTTCGGATTGACAGATATTCCATCCTTAGATACTATGTGTCCTAGATATTGAATTATGTCTTTAAAGAAATCACATTTGTTAAACTTAGCAAATAGTTGTTGCTCTCTTAAAACCTGTAGAACTATTTTTAAGTGTTCTTCATGTTCCTGTTCATTCTTTGAATAAATTAGTATATTGTCGATGAAGACAACTACGAATTTATCTAAGTAGTTACTAAGAGTAGTATTCATTAATCACATAAAATATGCATGTGTATTTTTTAAACCAATGGCATTACGAAAAACTCATAATGACCATAACGGGTTCTAAAAGCAGTTTTAAACATGTCTTCATTTTGATCCGTACCTGATGGTAGCCGGATTGTAGATCAATTTTAGAAAATATTGTCGCCCCTTGGAACTGATCAAATAGATCGTCTATCCTAGGTAAAGGATATCGATTTTTAATAGTCATATTATTTAATTGTCAATAGTCTATACATAATCTTAAGCTTCCATATTTCTTCTTTACAAATAAGAACGGTGCTCCCCAATGGGAAACACTAGGTTGAATGTACTTATTATCAATTAGTTCTTGTAACTGTGATTTAAGTTTTGTAAGTTCTATTATATTCATCCAATACAAATATTTTGATGCTGATACCGCTCTCGGTATCAGATCGATCATAAAGTCTATGTCTCTTTTCGGAGGTAGTCTAGGGACTTCTTCCGTAAAGATGTCTTTAAAATATTTCAAGATAGGTATATATTCTACTTTAAGTTTGTTATCTTGATATTTATCATCAATTACATAAAAAAAAAATCATTTACATCCCTTATGTACAGATCTCTTCATTTGTAAGGCTAAGATTTCTCTAATTGTAGTCTTTCTAGGAATTCCTATTACTTTAATTGTGTTTCCAGTATTATATATGCATGTAAAGGTTTTGTCATAACAATTCAAAACGTCTCTCTATTTTTCCAACCAATCCATTCCTATCAGCATCTCATAGGAACCTAACGGTAAAATATTCAAATCAGCATGCGTACTAAATTCATTCATCAATATTTCATAGTTTTTCACATAACTAGTGACCTTATGTTTAGTACTTGTGGCTAACTGTACCAGCCAAGATTTTTCAAAATTTTCAGGTACTAAATTACATAATTCAACAATCCTAGGTGATACATAACTTAGACTTGCACATGGATCAATTAGTACGGAAGTAGGTTGACTTTTTATCATACCTTCGATCTCATCTATTGAAGCTTGGTGTTTTGCTTGTTTATTGTCTAATGTAGCAATGATTATGGGCATAGTTCTCGCCATATCTCCAACTGTAACAGCTTCTTGAATAGAGTGAACTTTATTAAAGGTTTTATTTCTTACAGGACAGTCCTTAAAGTAATGTGGGTCACCACATTCCCAACATTTTAAGGGTTCCCTCTATGCAGTGTTTTTATTAAAATTACAAGGAGGTTATCTTTCTTTTGTTGCAAGGTGTTGTGGTTTATAAAATTTCTAATTACTACCCTGATACCCTATGTTAACACCCAAATTAACCTCCAAGGTTGTAAAGAGGGAAATCTGGGGTAACCACTAACCAACTTTGGACTAATGCTACTGACCGAGCATAGTCAGAGAGGGCTCTCTCTACAAATTAATGAAAGACTGGAAATATTCAAAGGCATCAATAGTGAACACACAGACAAGCCTCTCTTCACTCGAGAATATTCAATTAAACTATTAACAGAAGGCCATATTTCTGAAGGAACAAAATGTGCAGAAGTGATTGGAGGGATAATCACAAGGAAAATACAAAATTGGGCGATGGAGTCAAGGTATTACACATAAATTAGATAACAATGCCATAGTGTGAACTACTCTAATAGAGGAAAGGTAGCCACTCGCTTGCCGTCATAAAGATATTTTCTGGTGGTAAAAGAAGAAAATAAGAACAGTCCATTGATATGAGCATCTAGCAAATATGAATTCAATATCAACTTTAGTAGAAATGTTTTGTGAACATCTGAGATAATAGCCGGAGTGAGTTTCCAAGAATTACAAACTATTATACACAAATCTTAGACATGAAATGAAAAGCATAATGTAAAAGCATAACAAGAAGCACGTGCACATACGGAAAAAGGAGAAAACTAACTACAAGTTAGAACGACACAGGAATCTCTGCAAAACAATCTACCATAGGCACTGCACATAAGATTAACATGAAAGTCACAAACCTGGGCTCGCCCCACTGGCCTTAGTCGAATGATTTTCCAACCCTTAATTATTCTATTACAAAGCTTTTATAGGCTCTTGGCCTTGAATTAGTCCTTTGGAAAGAAACAAAAATACCCTGCCACCTCGACAGCTCCAAATTTGGAATATTATAGACATGTCGAGCATAAAACAGATTGATTAAAACGAGAAACAAAATATTATGAACAGGGTGCCACCTTACTGTGGAGTCTTCAAACAGCCTTGCGAATCAAAGAAGTTCCCCACCTTTATAGAACTGTCAGCATGTGATTTCCCGGTAGGAGGAGGAGGTGCCACCTCTTCCGTAGGGAGCACGAGATCATGACCAATCTCCATGTCTTGTTGGATGCCTCCTTTTTCTTCAGAATTTTCCTCTATTTTCTGATGCCGAACTCTTTTGGACACTTGCCGCCTTTCTACCTTTTGATCGTCACCACCAGAGCTGGATTCCTCATGGTCAAATTCCATAGGAGATGAAGGAGCATGCTCTTCCTCCACCTCAGACCATGCCTACTCTAGCATGAAAACCACTTCGGATTCCTGCCCCTTCGCCATGATCCAATCTCAACTGAAAGATGCCCCGTGTTGCCAGGTGTACTCTTCTCCTCATATACCGATCTCGCACCATGGGAGAAGCAACCATATCCATAACGGCTGTGATGATGACAACAGTTATGCATGACCATAATTATCGTGATAACTTGATTGGACCCCCTAATCAAGCAGCAATGATGCCTCAGGTCTGATCTGACCTCAAACATGATCGGAAAAGATCTCTAGATAGCCGACGTAGCGGATGGTATTGCTGAGGTGGCCTTTGTCGCGTCGATAAACATACGTCACTACCCTTCGCCTCACCCTCTTTTCGCATGCCAAAATACGTGGGTCACGTCATCTTCGCAACCACCTAGGTCGCCCATCAGTCCACGCAAGCAACCTTCCTCCGACCTGTACCTTTATAACAATGGCTCTGGCTTCTTCCTCTCTGTCGCCGGCAAAGATCGTAATCTACCCTGGAAGCTAACGTCGTTACCGCATCGGTAGAGCCTTCAACCTTGCCTCTATTCCTTCCCCTAGTTCTCGAAACTGGCCCCTTTAAAATACTGATGCTGTGGTAGCATTTGCAGGAAAAACTTATTTCTTAATAGCCAATGAGGGGTTCCTCAAAAAATACTCCGGTGCTGAGACAACCTATCTTTGACAAGGGAGACAAGGGAAGAAATGCTAATGAAATACCCCGTACAGCTCTAAACCGCTATCTCTTTCCTACTGGTGGGTATACAATGCTAACTCTCCAAACCAAGCATCTTTCAAACCGTAAGCCCTGGGCCCATTTAACCTTGACCTTCCTGGAAACCGGCCTTCGACTTGCTTTGCTATAGTGAACAGACTAAGCTTTGCCATGCGACCCTTCCTGTCTTACTCAAATAGCCTAAGAGGCCATGGGAAAGGCTTTGCCTGTCACTTCTACATGTCTCCCATGCCTGGAGGCTTCCGCCCCTGATAGGCCTCAGAAAAAAAAATAAAAATGTCAACTTTACCCATTGACAACTATATATGCAAGCCTAGTCACTTATCCCCAGGCTTCTTCGTCAGTCGCTCATCAATCTCAACCATTTGTCCTTTACGTGTCGATCTCTACCGTCCGATCCAACCTTCTCTTTAACCACTGATTTGACTCAGCTTTTGTATCCACCGTTGGATTGCTCCATGTGTCTACGGAGCGGTATCACAAACATTCTAAAGTGGTTTTTAATACTGCTTTCCTACCTCACAACTGCCTCTCGTGGTGACATCTGGCAAAGGGGTTTTACCATTGCTACCACCTTCGTACCTAATCGGCATGCATCTTTCTAGAGAGAGGAACACCATAGATCATCGATCTTCCCAAATCCAATCTACACTATCCACCTTATCATATTGTACTTACCTTGGTGGGTCCATCAATTCTTGACCATAGGATATCGCTCCACCTCCCCGAGTCGTCCATGCGTCCAGAGATCTATTTCTATGCTTTGATGGTATCACATGTTTATTAAAATGATACTGCTTACCACCCATCCTCTTGACAATGTCTTCTCCTGCTGCCACCTGTCCGACGATATTCACCGCCGTGACTGCCCTTATGACTATTCCCCGTGTGCTTCATCCTTACGACTATCAACGAGGACCGTTGATCTCTCTTGGGTACCCATTCGACGGTGGAAACTAGCACGGTGGCTATTCCTTGAATTATTTCCTTCAGACTATAGACTTAGGCTCACTTTTGGTCCACTTGGTCACACTTTAATCCATTTCTTCTCCATTTTTCCATCACCTTGCATATTTAACACATCCCTTTCATTTTCCTTGTATCCTTTAGCACCTGGTTAGGGAAAACAGTGGTAAACTCTAGTTTTTCTCAAGGCTTTTTTCAGGGCTATCCCTTTGCTTTCCCTCCATTTCTACGCTATGAAAAACAGGTGCTAACAGCTGGCTCCAATCGGGGATGCTATCCTCCCTGCGAGGTAGCAAAGAACCTCATAGACCGGGTGCCTGATCCATTGGGCAGATCCTAAAAATGTTCACGAAAAAACTTATGGAGAATTGGCTGTGTGGTGCATCTTGTGGCGACCTGAAACCTAGCCATATGCTCTATCTTACTGCAGATTGGAGACTGCCTAAAATTGATGACAAAAATGAAACTATAAATTCTGAAAATGGACTGGGAAAATGTTGTAAATTGAAATTCACTACTAAAGCTAGAGATGTTGGAACTTGAGGCTTATTTACATACAACCTACTCTACTCGAGAGGCTATGGCTCTAAGTAATGCAGAAATGTCAGTGCAACCAGTCTAGCAGCTGACAACCTGGGAGGGTTTTGTCACCCTGCTCAACTGACCACAGAAAAAAAATGTACATGGCCTGAGGTGATAGTGACGGACGAGGACCCTTTGAGTGAAACTAGAACCCTTGCTCCTGCTGCGGAAATCCTTCAAATATTTTGCCACTGGATCGTAAAAAATATGGTATGCTTCATCTGTCCCCTTTGCCACCACAGTCTTTCTTTCAGAAGAACCGCACTGATGTCATTTAGTTCCTTCAGCTCTTGTTTCTGGCGCCGGGGTAGTGTATCTCTGACCAACCCCCAATCAAAACCTGAAACCCATCTAGTTTGAAACCCCCACATGACTAGGTATGACTGAGAATACCAACTTCGAACAATTCTCTTTCCGGGCTGCTCATGATTCCTGGGTTGAAAACCTCGTTCTGCTCTGTAACTCCAGGAGAAAGTCCATCTTGTCCCTTGAAATGGTCTGGGAAGGGTCGTCCTTCTTGAAAACCAGACTCCGATCTTGTAAAACTTGCATGAACCTCCACTTGCACAGCTTGGCCTCCTTCGAACGCCTCGATTGTCTGGTCGGACGGCCGGAGATATTGGCCTAGTCCGAATACTTCTTCAAGGAGTCTATGATCCTCTCCGATCCAGGAGATGGATCCTGTATAAAAATTTTGCGGGATATCCTAGTCAACCTCTATCCTCTCAGCTATCTGGCCAACCTATCTATGGTACTCGCTGGACCCAAGCATTTCTTTGAGAACCCCATATTTTTCTTCCTCGAGGGCTCTGTATTCCTCTTTAAGGACTCTATACTCCTTCTCAGCTCGGATCTGAATTGATGTCTCCGCCTGCCCAGACTCGCTAGTCTGATGAATCTCGATGGTGGGCCCTGGACCCAGTATGGGGTCTTCCCCTTTGGCCATCCTTCCTGACTGGTGAAGCTGTCTGTCTAAAGATTCAACTTTATATCCAACTTCAAAAAATATTATGAAGTTCTCTATATGATCTTCTCCATATTCATCATACTGCGGCAGACTAGAACCTTCATTTTGATTATCATCGATGGGAGCTTTAGAGGAATGATTTTAATCTATGTGAAACAAAATGGGGTCACCTTCTTCTGGTATATTACTGGGTTGATTAATTTTCTGTTCACCCTGGGAAAAATTAGGCAGGAAGAGAAATTCCCTTTGCTCATGTTCTTCTTGGGAGCTCAATCCTCTTTTAATCCCTTCATTGTGCCCCTTGTTTGATAGTTTTTCGGACATCCTAAGGTTTTATTCCACCTCTATCACATCAATGAACATATGTTGTAGGTCAGAGGACTTCCTCTCCAAAAGGTGAAGAGCTAAATCAGGAGGGAAAACAACCGCATAGTGTAATTTTGCAGCATTTTTCGAGGGCTGAATTTCCTTAGGCATATTATAATAGAAAATGGCATATCTTATGTTGAAACAAGATAGCGCTTTGTCTTTTCGCCTCTTTATAGAATGAAACTCTGAGAGAACCATATCCCATGACCTTCTCTTAACCCAAAACCCCAGAAAAACCTCAGACAATGCTCCGCATGTATCAATAGACTCAGGATGCAAATGCCTAAACCATCCCTTCACATTTCCTTGGAGGGATTTTGCAAAAGCCCTCATACAGATGTCATCGTGTTCTATTTCAAAGAGATCCAGAAAATGCTCAAAGCCTTGAATATGTTTTTCTATAGTAATCCTCTCAGATTCTCTGTCGAAGACAGGGAGATGTTTATGGTACCCTGGAGGGAAATCATGAAGGACAGGGGGCAACTTTAGAGGGTTGTATCTTAGCTGAGCTTTAGAAGGAAAAAGAGTAGGGTTAGGCAGGATACCTTCGGCTTTTTTCTCGGAGGTCTCATAAGGTTAGTCATGATTTATACAAGGTTCAAAGGGAAGGACGAGATCTACAATGGGGGGAGAAACAAGTGTACACTTTCGAATTCGAGTGAAGGATATACAATGGAAGTTCTCTCATGACCTATAGATCGTTGGCGGGACAACAATTTTTTGACATATATGTATAAGGGAAGGAGAATGCCGACATAGAAGAATAGAGCTTCTTTGAAGAGATTAATAGCTTGATATCTGGAACTTAATCTTCCCATGTCTAAAACAGCTGGGCTCTTTCTCCAGTGGAGTCTGTGGACAGAATTACATAACGAGTGGAGTCGCTAGGTGGATGGTGCACAACCCTTATGATGCCTGACTATTGTCCACCAACAGTAATCAGAACCAAATGTTTTTTCGTTCTTCCAAGGGTGATAAAATAGTCGTCCCTGGCAACGACGCCAATTTGTAAACACCCAAATTAACCCCCAAGGTTGTGAAGAGGAAAATCTGGGGTAACCACTGACCAATTTTGGACTAATTCTACTAACCTAGCATAATCAGAGCGGGCTCTCTCTACAAATTAATGAAAGACTGGAAATATTCAAAGGCATCAACAATGAACACACAGACCAACCTCTTTTCACTCGAGAATATTCAATTAAACTAACAATAGAAGGCCAGATTTCTGAAGGAACAAAATGTGCAGAAATTATTGGAGGGATAATCACAAGGAAAAAATAAAATTGGGCGATGCAGTCAAGGTATTACACATAAATCAGATAACAATGCCATAATGTCAATTACTCTAATAGAGGCAAGGTAGCTACTCGCTTGCCGTCATAAAGATATTTTCTGGTGGTAAAAGAAGAAAATAAGAACAATCCATTGATATGAGCATCCACAAAGATGAATTCAATATCAACTTTAGTAGAAATGTTTTGTGAACATCTAAGATAATAGCCAGAGCGAGTTTCCAAGAATTCCAAACTATTATACACTAATCTTAGACATGAAACGAAAAACATAATGTAAAAGCATAACAAGAAGCACATGCACATATGGAAAAAGGAGAAAACTGACTACAAGTTAGAATGACACAAGAATCTCTACAAAACAATCTACCATAGGCACTGCACATAAGATTAACTTGAAAGTCCCAAAATTGGGCTTGCCCCATAGGCCTTAGCCGAATGATTTTCCAACCCTTAATTATTCTATTACAAAGCTTTTATAGGCTCTTGGCCTTGCTTTAGTCCATTGGAAACAAACAAAAATATGCTGCCACCTCGAAAGCTCCAAATATGGAATATTATAGATGTGTCGAGCATGAAATAGATTGATTAAGATGGGAAACAAAATATTATGAACAGGGTGCCACCTTACTGCGGAGTCTTCAAACGGCGTTGCGAATCAAAGAAGTCCTCCACCTTTACATAGCTGTCAGCATGTGATTCCCTGGTAGGAGGAGGAGGTGCCGCCTCTTCAGTAGGGAGCACGAGATCGTGAATGATCTCCATGTCTTGCTGTATGCCTCCTTTTTCTTTATAATTTTCCTCTCTTTTTTGACGTCGAACTCTTTTGGACACTTGTCGCCTTTCTGCCTTCTGATCGTCACCACCGAAGCCAGATTCCTCGTGGTCAAATGCCATAGGATATGAAGGAGCATGCTCTTCCTCCACCTCATACCATGCCTGCTCTGGCATGAAAACCACTCTGGATTCTTGCCCCTTCTCCATGATTCAATCTCAACTGAAACATGGCCTTAGTCGCCAGGTGTACTCTTCTCTTCATATATCGATCTCACACCATGGGAGAAGCAACCATATCCATAACGGTCATGATGATGACAGCGGTTATGTGTGGCCTTAATTTCCATGATAACTTGATTGGACCCCCTAATCAAGCAGCAATGATGCCTCAGTTCTGAGCTAACTTGAAACATGCTTGGCAAAGATCTCCAGATAGACGATGTAGCGGATGGTGATGCTGAGGTGGCCTCCATTGCATCAATAAACATACGTCACTACCCTTCGCCTCACCTTCTTTCCACATGCCGAAAGATGTGGGTCACATCATCTTCATAACCACCTAGGTCACCCATCAGTCCACGCGAGCGACCTTCCTCCGACCTGTACCTTTATAACAACGGCTCTGGCTTCTTCCTCTCTATCACAGACAAAGTTCACAATCTGTCCTGGTAGCTAACACCGTTATCACGTCGGTAGATCCTTCAACCTTGCGTCTATTCCTTCCCCCAGTTCC
Organism: Larix kaempferi; assembly: GCA_027924585.1. Classification (NCBI taxonomy): domain Eukaryota; kingdom Viridiplantae; phylum Streptophyta; class Pinopsida; order Pinales; family Pinaceae; genus Larix; species Larix kaempferi. Next base: position 4,043,563 of record BSBM01001136.1, on the reverse strand, counting down.
TGAAACTGACCCCTTTAAAATACTGACGCTATGGCGGCATATGCAGGAAAAACTTGTTTCTGAATAGCTGATGAGCGGTTCCCTGAAAAATCCTCCGATGCCGAGACAACCTATCTTCAACAGGGGCGATAAAGGGAGAAATGCTAATGAAAGACCCTATACAACTCTAAAACCCTATCTCTTTCCTGCTGGTGGGTATACAATGCTGACTCTCCAAATGAGGCATCTTTCAAACCCTAATCCTTGGGCCCATTTAACCTTGACCTTCCAGGAAACCGGCCTTCGACTTGCCTTGATACTGTGAACAGAATAAGCTTTGCCACGCGACCCTTCTTGTCTTACTCAAACAGCCTGACAGGTTGTGGGAAAGGCTTCGCTTGTCACTTCTACATCTCTCCCATGCCTAGAGGCTTCCGCCCCCGACAGGCCTCAGAAAAAAAAAAATAAAAAAAAAAATGGTCAACTTTACCCATCTATGACTATATATTCAAGCCTATTCACTTATCCCCCGGCTTCTTTGTCAGTCACTTGTCAATCTCAACCATTGTTCCTTTATGTGCCGATCTCTACCATCCAATCCAGCCTTCTCTTTCACCACTAATTTGACTCCCCTTCTGTATCCTCCATTAGATCGCTCCACGTGTCGGTGGAGCGGTATCGTGAACATCCTAACACAGTTTTCAATACTGATTTCCTACTTCATGACTGCCTCTAGTGGTGACATCTGGAAAAGGGGTTTTCTTGTCGCTACCACCTTCCTACCTAACTGGCGTGCATCTTTCCAGTGAGAGGAACACCATAGATTGTCGATCTTCCCAAAGCCCATCTACACCGTCCACCTTGTCATTTTGTAGTTACCTTGGTGTCACCATCAATTCTTGACCATAGGATATCGCTCTGCCTCCCCGAGCCGTCCACACGTCAAGAGATCTATTTCTATGCTTTGATGGTATCGTGTGTTTCTTAAAATGATACCGCTTACCACCCATCCTCCTCAAGATGTCTCCTCTTGCTGCCACCTATCCAGCGGTATTCACCATCGCGACTGCCTTTATGACTATTCCCCGTGCGCTTCATCCTTACGACTATCAATGAGGACTGTTGATCTCTCTTGGGTGCCCATCCGACGGTGGAAACTACCGCAGTGGATATTCCTTGAATTATTTCCTTCGGACTATAGACTTAGGCTCACTTTTGGTCCATTTGGTTGCACTTTAATGCGTTTCTTCTCCATGTTTCCATCACCTTGCATATTTAACACCTCCCTTTCATTTTCCTTGTATCCTTTAGCACCTGGTTAGGGAAAACAATCGTAAACTCTAGTTTTTCTCAAGGTTTCTTTTAGGGCTATCCCATGGCTTTCCCTCCATTTCTACGCTGTGAAAAACAGGTGCTAACACCCTCCATAATTATTTCTAGAATTTCTGTAAAATTTATTATTATTATTATTCTTAAAGTTATCCTATCTTTTAGTGTTTCAATTAGGTACATTTTCTCTTTTATTCTTATTCTGATCATAACAGTAATTCGCTTTTCTCATTGCTTCTTCCAATGTCTTTGGATTGTCATACTCAATCGGCTCCTTAAACATGGTAGGTAAGCAACTAAGGAAGTGTTGTATTTTTTTTTTTCATCTATTATATATGGTCCATAACGAAGCAGACTTAGGAATTTACTGTAGAGCTCAGTCATGGTCATAACACCTAACCTTAACTCGTAGAATTCCTTCGGTTGTTCTTCATAGTACTGGTCTAAAAGATACTTTTGTTTAAACAGTTTCTTAAAGGTTTTCTAGGTTACATGTGTTGGGCCTGGCCCAAGTGGGGCTTTTTGTGCAAGTCAAGTTTTGGAACTGCGAAGTTAAGTGCATTTCAGTTGAAGACTTTTTGGTGCAAGTAAGTTTTCAGGATCTGCGATGTGAGCGCAGCACAGTATCAGCATGATGGGAACCAAGCAACTGAGGACAGGTTCTGCGAAGTGTGAAGTGCTAGTAGGGAAATTGTTGGGTAAAGAATGAAGGTAAGGTCGGCTGGATGAAAGTGACCTATTTTTGGTTAAGAAACTCCATGATTACCAAGTAGGAGGGTAAGGAGTAAGGAGGAAGGAAAGCGAGTGGTCACACGCACGGAGGAAGCATGACATGAACTGGCTGCATAAGGTCGTTAAAGAAGCAACAACCAGGTGAAAGCGACAGTCGGCATGCGGTCGACAGGGCAGGCTGAAAGCGACGTGACCATGCGCAGAGGATGGCCATGCCAGAAGAGTCGCTATCAGTGCCTAACAGTCTAGTTAGGGGAAAACCACGATATTTTTGGGAAACCTTAGGGTTTTTTCCTGTGTATTTTAAAGACATGACCTACAGGCATGATCTATAAAAAGGCACCATTTTGTAAGGGAAAGGGTTAATGTTGAAATGTATTTGTTGAATCTGAGTGATACTGTGTTGTATTACTCAAATCCATTGTAAAGGCTCTGCAATATCTGTGCACAGAGACCTATTGAGAGAGAAGAGAGTCTGCAGCTGAGTGCGCAGACCGGAACTGTTGTACCCTTCCCAAAAGAGTAATACAACAACAGTTCCTATGGACATAGCTCCCATACTGGTGGTGAACCATGTTAAATTCCTGTGTTGTGTGATTGTTTCCATATTTGAATCTGTTATTTTCTTACAATGAATGCTTAAGATCTTGCTTATCAGTTTATGTGTTTACTTTTATATGTATTCGCCATAAGGAATGAGATGGGAATAATATGTTAAGTTTCTCATATGTCGATGAATGTTAGATGGATAAGTATTTCTAATTCTGAATGAATGCATAATTTGGTTGGATATATGCTAAGTCAGTGGAGTTCGCACAGTACAACCCTCATGAAGCACAGCACCGGAAGTGCATAGTATTTGTGTCCCGTCCTATTGCATAAGTCATAAAGTAACTTAAGACAATTGATAAATGGGTAAACCACTGAGTATAGCTTGTTGACGCTAGTTGAATCTAGAGAGGAAGCGCAGTTGTCAGTTGCGCTACCATGTTATCGATCTCTGTCAAAGCACGCACTCCTTGGATGCGTGAGTTGAGAAAGCCTTCCGGCTTCTAGAAGTATTGATTGCGAAGGAGTTAAGCTCCATGGAGTCCCAAATCCGCAACACAAGCTCCGCAGCACGCAATTTATTAGATATGTTTAAGCACTCATCACGTAGTTGTGGAAACTTGATTCTGCAGCCCCTCCATACCTTCGCCTTGGGTGAGACCTCAGTCTACTTACAAATTGTTTCCAAAAGGGCTGGTGAAAAGGGGTTTTGTTGGTTCCTTGAACCGCGAAGAACCTAGATCTTTATATAAAACCTCAAAATAGTTATTTAAGCCAATGAATGGTTCCATTGCCACGCTAAGAATCCATAATGAGTTTCCTGCTTGAAAGAAGTGATGTGCTCAGAAGAAAAGGTTCTGTTGATTGCAGAAATTTGGCATCCGGACAAGAAAGAAATATGGGCTTGGTGTGACAAGACACAAAGAGACTTCGCAAGGAAGGAAAATATAAATTCGCAACTCTTTGACATAGATTGGTTGAAGAAATACCTGTGGAAAGATATTCATGAAATTTTCTGGGCATCTTTTGGAAACGAGTTGCATGAATGGTTTTCAAGGATCATAGAGCGCAAGAACTGTTTCGCACCAAAAATACCGACCGAGTGGACTCCAGAGCTCATTGCGAGGCTCAAAGCAGTAGATAGTCCATTCTCGAGGTAAGTCGACTTTTGGGTTGATAGTATATTGAAGGCTTTGTGACAGAGTTCGCTGTGGACACCCTGAAGTCCTACAGCACAGTAGAAGCAGAGTTTTTCAAAGGTTTCAAAGGTAAGTACCTGAACAATTTGAGTTTATACATTAAAATGCTTTTAGCTGAGAAAGGTGTTTTAAAAATGCAATAAAGGTTCCTAGAAGTTTTGAATCTGTAATGGTCAATAGCATCTAAAGTGATTCTGACGAAGAAACAGATAATTTGAGAAGTGGAAAAAGATATAAGTATACCACTAAGAAAACCTCCTGAGAAGATGGACTCCGCGTAGACATTGATTTACAAACCCAGCCTGATAGGCGCTAGACCGTACCTCTATTAGCCATCTATCAGCCTATTACTCCACAGAATCCACTGGTTGCAAGTACCACACATCCTATTTCTCAGGTTCCGTCAGCTCAGAACCCCCCAGTTGTTAATATTCCCGATCCTTAGAGTGTTAAGACTAGTAACACCACGGGGATGAGTACTGAGATCATCCTAACTCAGACCATTCTGAATCCGACTATCCCATCTCAGAACATTCCGCGCAATACAAACTTTACTTTTGTCGCTCAGAACCCTCCACAAAACACTACACCACCTAGGATAAGGATGACTGATGATACTAAGCTATCAATATTCAAACGAATGGGCCTAGAAGACCCTAAGCAACATTGGTTTCTATGTGAAGCCGTATGGAGTGTCAAGCAAGTTCAGGATGATGCTATGAAGCAAGTGCAGCTCATCACCACATTTAGAGACAAATCCTTGAATTGGTTCATGAAGTATTCTGTTGGACATCAAAGAACCTTAGTACAGATTAAGGCCACACTATTGAGTGAGTTCAAGAAACCGAAGTCAGAATCCCAATGTATAACAGAGCTAAAGGAGATTAATCAAAAACCTAATGAGACGGTTTGAGAATTTGAATAGAAATTCAAGACACTATTGGACCAAGTAATTTTTGTCATAGCACCAAGAATGGCTTATAGCCGCGTTGTTTCCCCATATCAGACTGCCATTGATGCAGCAGGAAGTGGCTTCGCAGGCAGAAGCATTAGAGATCGCGATGAAACTAGAAGCTTCACCAATTGGAGAGACTAACACTAGGATGTCTCAAATTCAGACCTAGTTAGCTACCCTAACATTACAACTTCACGATATGAATAAGGGAAAACAAGAGAGGCAAGAAGTCTGATGTACAGGATGCAAGGGAGAAGGGCCCACCAGAGAGCATTGTCCTTTATTTCAAGAGTACATTAATAGTGGATCCCTGAATCCCCTGAATCATAACCAAGTCCCATGGTGTGAAATCTGTAAAACACGAGGCCACAGGCTTGAAGACTAATATCTCATACAGAAGTATGTGTGCACCCCTAAAAACCTATATTGCAACTTCTGTAAGTTAGTAGGCCATGATGAATCCAATTGTAGAGCATATGAGCTCATGTAGGAAAGGAAACGATACATGGAGAATATGCATCATAATGGGGTATACAGAGTACAAGAACAAACCCCACCGAAGCAAGATAATGTGCAATATGACCAAGGCACCTATAGAGGCCATGGTGGAGGATACCGCGGAAGAGAAAGAAATACTGGTCTAGGACAAGGAAGGGGAAGAGGCCAGATGATCTGTTACAACTGTGGCCGGGAAGGTCACTTATCTAGGGATTGTACCAATGAACTTACTACTTGTAATTACTGCAAATCTTTTGATCATGTTATTGAGGTCTTCCCAGTATTAGCGACAGAAATGCAGAAAAGAAAGCAAGATGCACCTAACCCAAACATTCAGTTGATCGCAGCAGAGAGAAGGGCTGTGGAGCCATGTATCAATGCAGTGACACGAAGTGGCGCTACCAAGGGGAGGGATAGAGGAGAAGAAGCCTTGACTTCTTGAGAGTTTGAAACTAAGTAGACTCCTCTTGAAACAATCTAGATTAGAAAAGCTACTAGAAAGACACCTGCTTTCAACTTGGAGAAAAACAAACAAGTCTTTGAAGAAGTGCGGGACATTTTCAAAGAGTCAACACCCAGGTCACCAAGAATCCTGTTGCGCAGTGAAATACTGCATATCGAGGATATGCCAGTTGCTTATGACAAAACATGCCACGTAGCAGAGACATGAACCTCTATTGTGCAGTTCCCAAGGAGCTGCATGAAACTATTGAAGAGCCCAGATGCTCTAGCAGAATTATAAAAGTTGTTAAATCAATACGAACCACAATGTGAGAAGTAAACTACTGAGACGCAGTCCATCAAATCAAGAACCATAAAAGAACAGGTTGAGAAATGAGGCTCACTGTGCAGATAGGAGACTATGAGATGGATAAGATCATCCTTGATATGGGATCTGAAGTAAATGTCTTAACTATTTCATAAATTTTCTATCATACAGGAGGACTAGAACCCCTACCAAGAAAGTGGTTACAGAGCAAGGTCAGGGCTCCCGAAGATCTCCACGACATGCTACAGTTATGCAAGACAAGGGAAAAAGCCCAGCCATGGAGAAGATGAAGCCAAACGTTGTGAGCTCTGCAGTATTTGAAGTCCTGCTGAGTGACAAAGAAATTCCCTTGAAGTTAATGCCGCGGTATATATCACCGTGTACAGCATACGCACCATCCATTAAACTACTCAGGACTGCTAAGTATGAGATTCCAATTCCACGGATGTCGAAGCATGTACAAGTAGAAGGAAATCTGTTGGGGAAAATCCCAGAATGCAAGTTTGAAGATTTCAACCTGCTTCAAATGAAGAAAGAACCGGTTGAACCATAGTTCTCAAAGTTTCAGCCATATGAGTATATGTGCTGGAAGAAGGATGTAAAAAGAAACTCTATTCTCGTCGTGCAGAACTGGCTAACCGAAGTAGTCGACTCGGGGTTTCTCAACCTATTGAGGCTCCTGCACTTCGACCGAATGCCAGAATTGAATGCGGTGGTGTGCACTCTTATGTCGTGCATGCACCAAGGATATCTTTGGCTTGATTGCAATGCCAACCTCAATATTGATTTGATCCACCGGATTACTTGGTTAAGCAAGAGAGGCGACAATCCCAAGCAATTTTTCGTAGGCAAGATATGGGATAAGGAGGTCGCTAGGAAGATGAAGAAGACATAGCCTGTCGTTAAAGGAAAAAGAGGATTTGTCACAGATAATATAGAGGATGAAGCTACGCAGTTCGTAACACAACTGCCAGCAGGAAAAATTATGATAAAAGCAAGACCGTTGGAAGTACCTATCGGTGGAGTGCTCCTTGGGGAAAAGGCCGTGATAGGAGGAAGGTTTAACTAGTGTCAGTACCTACTAAATGAGTTTCTGGAAGAGATGAATGACACGCAGTCACATGGTAGTAACTTCCACTATACATGGTTGATAGTGTTGATTGCCTTTGTAAGGTGGAAGGACCCAAAACATTAAATTGGCCTAAACACCGATAGCAGTGATTGCAGAGGAGCCCGTTATGCAAACCTTTGGGCGAATTCAATATCACAAAGACAACACGCGTCAGCTGAAGTCTTCTACACTTACTATGAGTAGCTGCGCGAAGTTATTATCGCCACACTGTGGATATCAAAAGGGGTAATGGCTAAGTATATTTGCACTGTCAATTTTAAAGTTGATATGCATTCTGTCTTTATTTCAGTAAAGGCTCAGATGAAAAACCTTGAATGGTTCCAAGGAAGCTACCACATGAATGAAGAGGATATTGACACAATTAGGAAGGAATGGATCCCTGAATTCAAGTTCGAAGGGATTGTGGACATTGAGAGTGACTCTGATGAGAGTAATCCCATTCCTACACTTATTGTGGAAGAGCCATGGACAAGAAAAAGGAAGGAAGCCGAGAGTCCTGTACAACAAAAGGTACAGAAGAAGAAGCAAAAAGAAGTTAAGGGCATATCAAAAGCAAAGCTCCACGATGACGATTACGAGATGATCGCATCTACAGTAACAATGCATATAACCACTTATACTATGAAATGAAAACTTGACACAATTCTCGTTTTTCTCTCTCCTAATTTTAGTAGCTATTTTTAGCTCCGTTTCAAAAATGGGTGATACTAGTATCACACATTTTCATTTAGTTGTTGTTTTTACCTTCATTTCAAAAAGTGATGCTACTGGTAGCACCCTTATTTTTTCAGAGCTAAATTTACAACTTTTTTGAAATCCCGTTGAGTTTCCTTGCAATAAAAACCATAAATTGACCATGAATTGAAAAATTGGTGTTTTTGGTAGTAATCAATTCTTAATCGAAGGCTAAAATTACATCTTCATTGACGTCGTTTCCTTAACAACCAACATCGTTGCAACGAATAAGCCAAAATCAATCTTCGACTCAAAAATAAGTATTACAAATAGCATTCATTTCCTTTATGATATTTTATTTTCCTCAATTTTGTTTATTTTTTATTTTTAAATAAAAAATTTAACAAATAAAACCATATGAAAATATTAAAAATAAATAAAAAAAGAAATAAACCTATAAAAAACATGTTAATTAGAAAAAAAAACTAAAGAAAAGCTAAAGAAAAACTAACAAAAACAAAAATTAAATAATCCAAAGTTAAAATTTAAATAATAAAAAACCAAAACATTAAAAAACTAAACCAAAACCTTAAAAAACTATAAAAAAGGTTAAAAAAAATTAAAAAAACAATAAAAAAAAACAATATAGTATTAAAAAAATTACAATGGGGAGGGAGGATGGGAAGCGCGATACTCGGAGGATGGGAGGCACGATACTAAGTCTCGCGCCGCTCGTCCTCTCCACCCTCCCCTAAACCTTCGCCCTCCCGTCCACTCCACTAAACCTCTGCCTTCCCCTCCACTCCACTCCACTAAGCCTCCCTTCCCCTCCACCTACCACTCCACCTCACTCCACCTGCCCTACTCCACTCCCTTAATCTACACTTCTCAACCCTACGCTCTCTTCGTACCCCACTCCACCTACCACCCCTTCACACTAAACTACCTACACCCATTCCTCCACCCTTTAATTCGCATTCTACTTTAGGGACTTAGTTTTATATTTTAGTTTGGATTCTACTTTAGGGACTTAGTTTTATATTTTAGTTTGGATTCTACTTTAGGGACTTAGTTGGTGTTTTGTAATATTTTAAAGAGTTTGAATATGTTCAATAAAATTAATAATATGTGTAAGTTTAATGTTTTTTATATAATGTTATTTTTGCATTGTTTATAAAAATTAAAAATTATAAAATATTGTTTTATATGTTGTTTTTGGGGATTTGTTTAATTTTTTTTTTTTAAATATTTGTTTTAAAAGTGTTTTTTTTTGCGTTTTTCTTTTCTATTTTGTTTTGTTTTCAACTATTTTAATTGTGTTTTTTCTTTATTTTTTTTTGTGTTTTTTAAATATTTATATCAATTTTTTTTTCAAAATTTGTTTATTTAGGTTTAATTAGAGATTAAAGAAAAACAAATTAATTTTTTTAGGTAATGGTCTCGAAGTTCTGTAATTGCACTCTAACCAAAAAAAAAGGTGACATTGGTGGCACTTTTTTACAATTTTGGGGGTGATTTTAGGGTTTTGATTTCAATGGCACAGATTGTTCAAACAACGTTTTACAGAATATGCGATTTTAACCCTGAATAAAAATGAGGGTGAGTCTAGGAGATTCTAGGAGAGCCACTTTTTAATTTGGGGGTTGATTTAGGGTTTCGATTTCCACTATGCTTCCCATGGTTACCAAAAAGTTGAAATTTTAGCCCTAAAACGAAACATGGTGCTACCAGTATCACTTATTTTCGATTTAGGGTTTTTTTTTATGTTTTTTACACAAAAATATGAGTTTTTGTGGTTAGAGTTATCATTTCATAGTATAAGTGGTTAGATAGAAGACCTGATGACTCCTAAAGGAAAAAAGAATGAGGCAATTCAAAAGAGTCTGCAGAAGAATCTGACCATGCTGCAAGGCATGACAGAAAATATTGAGCAAGTATAACGCAGATTACCCTTGCCGCAAGACTCAGAATCAGAAGGGAAGTCATGGGGCATTTCGTAGCCGAAGACAATGCCTCTAGCCCTGACTTTGCTTGCGAAGTCACGCATCATCAAAGTTGACCCTGCAAATGTAAGGCTACCACTGCTGGAACAGTTAATCTTGGGCATGAAAGACTTAGAGCATGTGGACCTCGACATTGAGAGGATGCCACTGGACGGTCTACACAATATGCATCTGCAGGTTGTGGAGGAGATCCATGAGCGAAGTGTAGTTGCTCTAAACCAACACATTGAGCTACATACAAGCTATAAGCAGTTGCAGGAATCTAGCTTGTAGAGGTCCATGGAACTTCAAGATGAGCATGGCCGACTGAGGATATTAGAGGCTACAGTCGCTCCGATAATCGCAGAGATACTAGAATGTGATGAGCAACAAGAACCTGCAAACACTTTCATTAAGATCGGCAAGGTGGTCAGCGATCTTAAGGATGAAATGAAAAATATGGAGATTAGTTACAAAGCAAAGATTATTGCCTTAGAAGCACAAAATCAGCCGAAGACACCACCTGATCAGCAACAGCTTCGAGCAGAAGAAGTGAAAGCTGCAGTAGAGAGTATAGCTAGTGAAGTGGCTAAGTGCCAAACTTTGTTAGATGAGACCACAAAAACATTTACTACCATGGAAGATAATTCAGAGTTGTTGGAAATCCAAAGTGCTTTGAAAGATAGGCAAGCTGCATTGGAACTGCTGGATGCAAAGGTCAAGGCCCTGTCGCCAAGGGATTGAATCCGCATATATCCATAAGTAAGGGAATTGAAGAAAGAACCCCAAGCACTAGGAGAGAGGGAGAATGAAGTTGGAGATAATTCGCAGCCCTTGCAAGAGGAATCCCATGAACTCACACATAAAATTGAAGAAAAGTTGAGAGAGCTCTATGAAGGACAAGACTCTATGCAAGAACAAGCCGACGATGAAATAACAACTGATGTGTTGGAGACCATCAAGCAAATTGAGCAAGACACCAAAGAATAGGTTGCAAAGTTGACTGCAACATACCAAGAGCTCATTGCGAAGTTAGATTCATAGGAGGAAGAACAACTAGGAGAAGTAGATGTTGAAGGTGGCTCAGGGACGAGCCACATGTAATTGTTAGGGGCCTATTGGGCCTGGCCCAAGTGGGGTATTTTTGTGCAAGTCAAGTTTTGGAACTGCGAAGTTAAGCGCGGTTTGGTTGAAGAATTTTTGGTGCAAGTCAGTTTTGAGGAGCTGCAATGTGAGCACATCGCAGTATCAGCATGATAGGAACCACGCAGCTAAGGACCGGTTCCGCGAAGTGGGAAGTGTTAGAAGGGCACCTATTTTGGGTAAAGAATGAAGGTAAGGTCGGCTGGATGAAAGCGACCTATTTTTGGTTAAGAAAATCCATGATTGCCAAGTAGGCGGGTAAGGAGCAATGAGGAAGGACAGAAACTGGTCACACAAGCAAAGGAAGAGTGACATGAACCGACCGCATAAGGTTTTTAGAGAAGGAACGGCTAGGTGAAAGCGACAGTCGACATGCATTCGACAGGGCAGGCTGAAAGCAACATGACCACGTGTAGAGGATGGCCATGACGGAAGAGTCGCTATCAGTGCCTAACAGTCTGGTTAGGGGAAAATCGTGATAGTTTTGGGAAACCTTAGGGATTTTTCCTATGTATTGTAAAGACATGACCTACGGGTATGATCTATAAAAAGGCACCATTTTGTAAGGGAAAGGGTTAATGTTTAAATGTAATTGCTGAATCTGAGTGATATTGTGTTGTATTACTGAAAGCCATTGTAAAGGCTCTACAAGTTGTGTGCACAGAGACCTATTGAGAGAGAAGAGAGTCTGCAGCTGAGTGCGTAGACTGGAACTGTTGTACCCTTCCCAAAAGAATAATCCAACAACAATTCCTGTGGACGTAGCTCCCATCCTAGGGGTGAACCACGTTAAATTCTTGTGTTGTGCGATTGTTTGCATGTTTGCATCTATTATTTGCTTACAATGAATGCTTAAGATCTTGCTTATCAGTTTATGTGTTTACTTTTATATGTATTCTCCATAAGGAGTGAGATGGGAATAATATGTTAAGTTTTGCATATGTTGATGACTGCTATATGCATAAGTATTTCTAAGTTTGAATGAATGCATAAGTTGGTTGGATAGATGGTAAGTTAGTGGAGTTCGCACAGTACAACCCTTGTGTTGATGTATATGTAACTTTGGAATGTATTTCATCTATGTATTTTATATATACTTATCGTACCCTTATTAGAGATGTGTTATTCCTCTATAAGGAAGTGTCGTCATGTGGATTGACAAGTGTCGCAAGTGTGTGTATTTGCCGATGGGTTATTAGACCACCATGTGGGGTCGTCCCTGAATTATATATATTATAATGTGGATGTACCTAGCTAGACAAGTCGGCCCAATAAGGTCACTGGGCAAAAAGGTTAGTATAAATAGAGATCGGAGATCTCTATTTTACTCACTCGGAAAAGTAACTCACTCTCACTTAGAATGTGGCGCACTAGTGAGGAGGAGGATCATATGCTACTAAGAGACTATCTCAGTGTATTTTGGTTGAGCCATTGCTCTCTCTATCTCTCAGGAAGTTGTGGGGTTTTTCACCTTAGGGTTTTCCCCATGGAAACTCTGTGTCTCTTGTCTCTTATGCTTTTGATTCTTGTGATGCTTTTCATATTGTGATTGTCATGCATTGATATACTGTATATGTTATTCTCTCAGCAAAGATCCTAGAGTATTGTGAATTAATGCTCAAAATTTAACATGGTATCAGAGCTAACGTGAGAAGAAGACATTTTGCAGTGACGGAAACTTGAGTTTCTTGTTTATTGGGTTTCTCTCCATAGAGTTTTGAAAATAAGTATAGTAGATTGACTCTACTCATCAAGGCACATCTATCTATCCAATCAGAATTCAATTTCGAGCATTTTCAGATTTGGCCCTAAAAATTAAGGTTTCCAAAAAAATAAGAGTTTCTGGAATCTGAAGGCACAGCTAGAAGCTCCTTGCAAAAATCGAAGTTTAGAGCTTTGGATCGAGATTTTTGGCTAGGTAGATCTCTGGGAAACTCAAACCCTAATTCAGGGCTCTCCCTAGTGAACTTGGGAGGACAAAAAGGCTAATTTGAAGGGTAAAGCTTTTCTGATCTCAAATTCTGAATACACCAGGCTGATCAGCTCATCAAAGCGCATCTTTCTATCCTTTCAAAAATTTGAAATTCACATTTTGAATTTTTAGGTTTTTTCCAACAAACCCTGATCCAGGACCAGATCCAGTTTTCAGCATTTCAAGTGGTAAGATCTAAATATTTTCTATTTCCATTTGAATTACTCTTTAAGATGTCTCACCACACCAAGCTTGAGGATAAGCTTGAAGGAGCTGATAACTTCCGAGCTTGGAAGTATAGGATTGGTTAATCCTGGAAGAGAATGAGTTGGACTCATATGTGAAAGAAGACATCCCTATCCCAGAGGATGAAGAGGCCAAGGTATTTCTTAAGAAGAACTTGGTCAAGGAAAAGAGAATCATTGCTGATTCTATCAAATACCATCTCATACCCCATGTGTCTTCTCTTAAGACACCCAAGGAGATGTTTGAATCTTTGACCAAGCTATTTAAAGGAAAGAACATAAATCGGAAGATGAACCTACGGAACCAATTGAAAGGAGTAAAGTTTCAGAATGGAGAAACCATTCAATCTTATTTTTCAAGGGTCTCCCAGATCAAGGAACAACTAGAAGCAGTGGATGAAATGGTGGAGAATGGTGAAGTGGTGATGACCACTCTAAATGGCCTACTGAGGTCATGGGATTCCTTTATTCAAGGAATTTGTGCAAGGAAGAAGTTGATCTCTTTCAACAGATTGCGGGAAGAATGCTCTCAAGAAGAAGCTAGACTTATAACTCATGAGGAAAAGATGGGAGGTGAAGATCAAGCTCTTGCAGCTCACACCAAAAGAAGCAAGCCCAAGAAGGAGCACTCTCACCACAAGAGATCCTATCAAAAGAGTAAGAAGGATCTAAGATGCTCCACATGCAATGAGAAGGGTCACTTTGCTTCAGATTGTCCCAAGAACAAAAGGGATAATAACAACAACTCTAGCAAGAAGAAGAAGGGCAGCAAAAGAAAGTTTCATGCTCATGTTGCCGAGGATGATAGACCTCCAAAGAAGAAGGCTAGGGCAGAAAGTGATGATAGTGATGTTGACTCATCAAGTGAAGAAGAGTATGTTTTAATCTCTGCTCTCATAGGTACTATCTCCCATGGTTGTAATGATTGGTTGATTGACAATGGGGATTCCAAACACATGACTGGGTTTAAGGAATCTTTTGTGAATCTATCTGAACATGAATCACCCCATAAGGTGAAACTTGGGGATGATTATCAATACCCAATCAAAGGAAGTGGTGAAGCCTCCTACAACCTAGATTCTGGAAAATCTTTGAATATGAAAGAAGTCCTTTATGTACCTGGGCTCAAGAAGAACTTACTCTCCATCTCTGCATTGGATGCAAAAGGTATGAGGGTTGCATTTGTGGATGGCCAAGTCCTAATGTGGCCAAAGGGTAAAAAAATCGATGATGCAGTAGTGATTGGAGAAAAAGAGGGAGGTTTGTATAAATTGAAGGGACAACCTGAACATGCCATGGTGCATGAATCCATGGAGCCAAGCAAACTTTGGCATAGAAGACTTGCTCATATGCACTATAGGGCAATTCCAATTGCAAGCAAGGCTGTTGAGGGTCTTCCTAAAATCAAGACCAAACATGAAGGTGTTTGCAAAGGATGTGAAAAAGGTAAGAACATTAAGAAGGCTTTCCCAAGCAGTGAAAGCAAGGCAAAAGATATCTTGGAAATCATCCACTTAGATGTATGTGGTCCTATGTCATCCAGTTCTCTTAGTGGGTATGTTTACTATGTCTCATTTATTGATGACTTCTCCAGGAAGACTTGGGTATACTTCTTGAAGAAAAAAGATGAGGTGTTTGATAAGTTCAAGGAATTCAAAACCTTGATGGAGAATCAAACTGACAAGAAGATAAAAACATTCAGATCCGACAATGGTGGAGAATTCACCTAAGGTGACTTCAAGAAGCTTTGCAGTGATTCAGGGATTAAGAGGGAGTTGACTGCTCCTTATAATCCTCAACAGAATGGAGTTGCAAAAAGGAAGAACAGAACTATCATGGAAGTAGCAAGGGCAATGCTGCATGACCAGGATCTACCTATGCATCTATGGGCAGAAGCAGCTAGAACAGCTGTATATGTGCAGAACAGAACACCCCATAAGATATTGGACAACAAGACACCAGAAGAGGTCTTTTCTGGTAAGAAACCTGAAGTCAGCCATCTCAGAATATTTGGTTGTCCAGTATACACTCATGTCCCAAAGGAAAAGAGGACTAAACTAGATCCTTCAGGAAAGAAGGGTATCTTTGTGGGTTATAGTGAAAGCTCGAAGGCTTACAAAATATACTTTCTAGGGTTCAAGAAGATTGATGTCAGCAGGGATGTAACATTTGATGAAAACTCAGCATTCATCAAATCAAGGAAGGCACCTATCGAAGTTTATGAAGAACCTAAGGAAACTAGATTTCAAGACACTACCATGACTGAAGCAGTTCTAGAAGTTGTTTGTGAGTTTGAAGATCCACAAGAACCTTTAGATCCACCCTATGAGGATAACTCTCACAAGAGGAAACCTGCATGGGCTAGAGAGCTCATTCAAGATGCAGAAAGATTTGGCATTCCAAAAGAACAACACAGAGCAAAGAAGAGAACCAAATCACATACCAGCTATGTTGCTTTACTCTGTGACATTATGAACAAAGAGCCTTCTAGTTATGAAGAAGCAGCGGAAAAGAAAGAATGGAAGGATGCCATGGTTGAGGAATACCAATCAATAATGAAGAATGATGTTTGGGATGTTGTCCCAAGACCTAAAGAGAAGTCTGTTGTGACTTCTAAATGGATATTCAAAATCAAGCATGCTACAGATGGCAGTGTAGAGAAATACAAGGCAAGATTCATAGCTCGTGGCTTCTCAAAGAAAGAGGGAATAGATTATGAAGAAACTTTTGCACCTGTAGCCAGGTATACTTCCATCAGAACAGTACTTTCCCTGGCTGCAGCAATGAAATGGAAAATACACCAGATGGATGTCAAGACTGCTTTCTTGAATGGTGTAGTTGAAGAGGAAGTATATGTGGAGCAGCCACTCAGTTTTGAAATATATGACAAGGAGTCATATGTATGTAGATTGAAGAAAGCCTTGTATGGCTTGAAACAAGCTCCCAGAACTTGGTATGGTAGGATGGACAGCTTCCTATCTAGTTTGGGCTTTACCAAGAGTAAAGCGGATTCCAACCTTTACTACAAGGTTGAGGAAGGGAATCCTGTGATTCTACTCCTATATGTGGATGACTTATTTGTAACAGGAGATGATAGACTGATTGCAGATACTAAGAGGAAGCTTACTGCTGAATTAGATATGAAATATTTGGGAATGATGCACTATTTCCTAGGTATGGAGGTGTGGCAGAGTGCAGGTGGGATCTTCCTTGGTCAAGGGAAGTACACAGTAGATATCCTAAAGAGATTCAAGATGATGGATTGCAAGGCCATGGCCACACCTATGGCATCGAATCTGAAGCTTCTATGTGATGCTTCATCTGAGCTAGTTGATGTCTCTATGTATCGTCAGATGATTGGGTCCTTGATGTACCTAACGAACATGAGACCCGACATTTGGTTTGCTGTGAACACATTGAGTCAGTTCCTAACAGATCCAAGGAGTGTTGACCTGGTTGCTGTAAACCATGTTCTGAGGTACCTGAAGGGTACATTGGATTATGGGCTCAAGTATGAGGCAAATTAAAAGTTTAACCTACAGGGTTATGTTGATTCAGATTGGGCTAGAAGTGCTGCAGATAGGAAGAGCACATCTGGGTGCTGCTTCAGTATGGGATCAGGTGTGATCTCTTGGTTTAGCAGGAAGCAGTCCTGCGTAGCACTGAGTACAGCTGAGGCAGAGTATGTTGCAGCCTGTTCAGCTACTTGTGAGACAGTATGGCTATGGAAGCTACTGTCTGAGTTATTTGATCTCCCGTTGGAGGCTACTGGTATCTTCTGTGATAACCAGAGTTGTGTGAAGCTATCCGAGAACCCAGTGTTTCATGACAAGTTGAAACACATAGAGATCAAATATCACTATATCATGGATATGGTGTAGAGAGGAGCTGTGAAGCTCCTGTATGTTGCGACGGACGAGCAAATTGCAGATGTGCTGATGAAGCCACTAGCCAGGGTGAATTTCGAGTACTTCAGAGAGAGGCTTGGCATTCTTCAGATCGAGGACACTTCGAGGAAGAAGTGATGGACACATTTGTTGAAGCCATTCCAAGCATGTTGGAAGAAGGATCCTTCACATGGTTTTGGATGTAAGCATTGGATGATGAGCATCAGGATGATGTTCTGGTTTCTGCTTAGATATGATCAGTTGGATCATTTTTATGTATGAATGCATCATGTTGGATGCTGGCTATGATCAGTTGGATCATTTATATGTATGTACGCATCATGTTGGATGCTGGATATGATCGGTTGGATCATGTGTATGTATTTTTGTATATGCATCATGTTGGATGCTTGGACCATGTATCTGTATATGTATCAGGTGGATACATTGTATGTATCAGGTGGATACATTGTATGATCAGGTGGATCATGTATGGTGATATGTATCATGTATTTGTATTTGTATTAGGTGGATACATTGTATGATCAGGTGGATCATGTATGATAATATGTATCAGATAGATACTTGGTTTGCATAAGGAAGATGCATTATATGATCAGGATGATCATGGATGACGAGCTTCAGGATGTTGCTCTAGATGACATGCAGCAAGGTGTTGCAGTGATGATGATCGGGATGATCATGTGTACATCAGGATGATGTATGGTGAGTATCAAGTTGATACTCTATGGCCGTGGATCAGGTTGTGCAGATGAGCATATAATTTGGCCCTGGGAGATTTGCAGATAGTCTTTCAAGGTTTTGCCTATGGCATGTAATTCGTTGCCCTGGGATATCTGGAAAATGCTCTTTTGAGGTTTTTCTCTGGGAGGACATATAATTTGGCCCTGGGAGATCTGCAGATAGTCTTTCGAGGTTTTGCCTATGGCATGTAATTCATTTCCATAGGATATCTGGCAGATGCTCTTTTGAGGTTTTGTCCTATGGCATATAATCTGTCCCTGGGAGATCCGATAGGTTGGGCTATGTGCTCGTAATCAGTCCTGGGATGCTCTTGCGAGGTTTTTCCATGGCCACATGTAATTCGTGCCCTGGGAGATCCTATAGGTAGAGCTGTGTGCTCATAACAACCTGGGATGCTCTTGCGAGGTTTTGTGGTGACCACATGTAATTCGTGCCCTAGGAGATCCTATAGGTAGAACTGCATGCTCGTAACATCCTGGGATGCTCTTGCGAGGTTTTGTGGTGAGGTCAAAGATAATATGGCCCTGGGAGATCCTATAGGTAAAGCCGTGTGCTTGTAATAGCCTGGGATGCTCTTTCGAGGTTTTGTGACGCACGTAATAAGTCCTGAGGATTCCACAGTATGGCCAGTGATGAGGAAGACCTGCAGGTGGTGGGCCTACATCGAGTATAAAAAAGGACTGGCTCTGTAGAACTTCCTATGACGAGTAGAGTTAGAGATTGGTTGAGATAGCAGCAGCAGTGACGATGACGATGACGATGCATCGGTGATGATGATCCTGAGAAGAAGACTTGTCTAGCAGATCTATGTCGAGAAATACCTTCTTAGTTAAGAGGGAGTGTTGATGTATATGTAACTTTGGAATGTATTTCATCTATGTATTTTATATATATTTATTGTACCCTTATTATAGATGTGTTATTCCTCTATAAGAAAGTGATGTCATGTGGATTGACAAGTGTCGCAAGTGTGTGTACTTGCCGATGGGTTATTAGACCACCATGTGGGGTCGGCCCTAAATTATATATATTATAATGTGGATGTACCTATCTAGACAAGTCGGCCCCATAAGGTCACTAGTCAAAAAGGTTAGTATAAATAAAGATCGGAGATCTCTATTTTACTCTCTCAAAAAAGTAACTCACTCTCACTTAGAAAGTGGCGCACCAGTGAGGAGGAGGATCATCTACTACTAGGAGACTATCTCAGTGTATTTTGGTTGTACTTTGGTTGAGCCATTGCTCTCTCTATCTCTGAGGAAGTTGGGGGTTTTTCACCTTAGGGTTTTCCCCATGGAAACTCTGTGTCTCTTGTCTCTTATGCTTTTGATTCTTGTGATGCTTGTCATATTGTGATTGTCATGCATTGATATACTGTATATGTTATTCTCTTAGCAAATATCCTAGAGTATTGTAAATTAATGCCCAAAATTTAACACCTTGTGAACCGCAGCACCGGAAGTGCGCAGCATTTTGTGTCCCATCATATTGCATAAGTCATAAAGTAACCTAAGACAATTGAAAAATGGGTAAAACACTAAGTATAACTTGTTGACGCTGGTTAAATCTTGAGAGGAAGTACACTTGTCAGTTTTGCTACCCTGTTATCGAGCTCCGTTGAACCCCGAAGTCCTTGGATGCACGAGTTGTGCAATCCTTCCATCTTATAGAATTATTCATCGCGAAGGAGTCAAGCTCCGTGTAGTCCCCAGTCCGCAGTGCGAGCTCTGCAATGCGCAGTTTATCAATTATGTTTAAGCACTCATCACGTAGTTGTAGAAAACTTATTCCGTGGCCCCCCCCTCATACCTTCGCCTCAGGGAGACCTCAGTCTACTCGCAAATTGTTGCCGAAAGGGTCAGTGAAAAGGGGTTTTATTGGTTCCTTGAACCGTGAAGAACCTTGGTCTTTATAGAAAAACTCAAGACAATTATGTAAGCAAACAACATGTTGCTCTTTTATACCTTTTACTTTTTTAATATCTTGCCACCAAATATCTACTTTTCCACTTAAGTTATAAATGGCCATTTTTTCCTTTAGTTCATTAGAATAGTTATAAATTTGGAAGTATTTTTTCATTCCAGAAAGCCAGGCTTCTGCCTCTTCTCCTTTCTCGATTTCACCATTAAACATAGCAGGTTTAAGTCTTTTAAATTCTCCTGAAATCTCTTCATAGGGTCTGTACTTCTTTTTATCTTTATGACTGTCACTATTGTCACTAGAATCCTGATGTTCTTCTGTTTGTTGTTTTGGTGGTTCCTCACTGGAATTTTTAGCCCCATGAATGGAAAATTCCAGCTTTCTTCCCTTACATTTTTGAGGTGTAGCTTTTAGCATATCAGTTCTAGATTCTTTATTTTTATCTTTTTCATTACTGTGTATTTTAGCCAGCAGAATGTTGTTTAGTTCTTCTTGTGCTTTCATAATTCGTTCATTATTATCCTTAACTCTTTTTAATTCAGGCCTTATTTCCTTAATAGTTTGTTGTAACTCTGATCGGTTTTCTCTTCGACTTTCATTTAAGTGTACCAAGATTTCACCATCTTAATTGTTCACCGGTATTCTAGGGGGAGATTCTTCTTCTATAGGCATTCCAAATTCTGCCATAGCTTCATGCAAAAATAAAGTTTTCTTCCTCTTCCTGTTTCGTAAGAGAATCAAACCCAAAATAGATAAACATTACTTTACTGGTTTAGCAGTTGCAATTGTTGGGCTGGTTCAGGCCAAGTGTTGTAACCATGCTTTGATAACATTATGTCATATACCTCGAAAATCCATAAATAAAAAATAATAATTATATGCATAACAATATAACACCTTATATGTTTCCAGCAAGTAAAAACTACCGTGATAAAGGTTTTCATTGTTTGTAAAGTTGCTAATGCAATTTATGTAACTGTAAGGGTCTTGCTATTAGTTTGTAAGGGTCTTACTTATCTCTAAGGCTATGTCTTGATCTTAGATCCTACCTTAACTATTATGCGTTAAGGCTTTAGTTATATGTAAAAAAAATTGGGAGACTATGGAAATAGTCTTAATCCCAACACTTTAAGAGTATTCAAGTCTTTACAAGGACCAGCAATATAAAACTTTAATCCTAGTGCAAGGTTAACAAATACATTGTTATGTGTTTGATGTAATCATTGATATATATTGGGGCTATGGGGTTAACCATAATCGAACTAATATGAATGATTTTAATATAATGTTACGGTTATAACGTCATTCAGATTTGTTGGTTGGTGTGATGGTTTAATATTTGTACTGTGTAATACAAGTGAAATTAAGAGCTAACCCGACTGCAAGTTGATAGTGCAACAAGGCCTTTATGGCTGACGTTGGAAACCAATCTCAGTTGACCATTTGGAAAGCTAGATGGCTTAGGGTTTTGAAAGGGGTTTAATGTATTCTTTGGTGTTTAAAACTTCATTATTGTGAGGGTTTGGTTTGAGATCTCTACGAACAGAGGTTCGGCTCTATTAATGGCTATTTCCTGTAGCCACCATTCAACGTTAAGGGTATACACTTTTTGGTTGCTTTGAAAGGCATGAAGGGAGATAGTGCTGGTGCTAATGGTCGCCACCTCTAGGGTTTTTTGGTTGCAATGATCAAACTTGACTAACCTTACCAGCTTCAAACTTCCCTTCAACTGGTAAATAAAAGATTTAAATCATACTCAGCATCTTTAAAATTGTTATACTATGTTTTAACTGAAACACTAGTTACTGAAACTAATGTTTAAGTTTTCGTTCTTGCAGGAAAGGGAGTGATAAGGGCGTCCAGGAGGAGCCAACCCCTAGCCCTATCTACATTTATACAGGGTAAAATAAAACTAGACTTAGCTTATTCTTGTAAAATTTATTCGATAAATTGACATAGTTTTGAATTTTTGGTTGTTTGGTTGCAGGTTGTGGGCATAAGAGAGGATGGCGACAAGTTCAACTCCTCCCAAGCCCACGTCTTAGAATGCCAAGGTAAGCAATGAGCATTACTCAGTAGAAGTGTAGTTTGTATTTATAATTCACTGCTAGATGACCTGAATGTTGACTGCAACTCTTGTTTTCTGTAGGTAGCATTCGACAGGGTTTTGAAGTCTTAAAGGGTTCATCCTTCACCTTCTTAAGATAATTTGACCTTCAAAATGGTCTACCCGTAGTATTTATGAACTGTCGGATAGAGGCTTAGTGCCCTCTGTGCTCCAGCATTTACTTTTAAACACAGTTGTGTTTTACTATTTTGCTCATTTTGTGTACTAGAAATTTAATGCCGGTGCCATCGTGGATGGATTACTCCTTTGTAATATTATTTTCATAGTTAGGTTGAAAAATTGGTGGTGGATGCCATTGAAATGGGCTTATGGCCACATGGATGCAAAAATCATGTTTTTCATTCGACATTGTTTATATTTTTAAAAAATTAATACGACCCACAGAGTCTCTGCAATTTCTGTGATAAATTCTAGAAATGATATCATAGTTATAAATGTGATTTCATGTGTTTTTTGTTAAATCCTTTTGAAATCTATACTTATTTGTTGTTGCGAAATAATTTGACATTAGAATAACAATCTTGTATTGTTGATTCACTTATTTATAACTTTCAGCTGGATTGAATCCAAGATCTAAATCCCTGTCGACTTGATTCTGGTTGTTAACTATTAGTTGAAATATTTGCAACTCCTTATTTGATCAATAATATTATGAATACCCTAACTCATAAAAATAATTTAATTGTATATGTAAGTATTTCGAGGGTTTATGTTGCAAATATAATATACCTATAAGTGTGATCATACATGCAATGTAAATAGGGTATTTTTACAGTAGTCACCTTGGAACCAGATCTATCAATTCTTGATTTGTAAAAAGGTTTATAAAATGAAAAAAGTTTAAATAAATTTTATACCACAAATGAGAATACTCAACTGTAGCAATTACTTTGCTTAGTTTTGGCGATATTACAGTAGTTATATTATAAGAGTTAAAACATATTTTAACTCTTTTCTTTAACTAAATATATTTTATACTATATTTGAAAAACAAAGATTGATTTGGAAAGCAGTCTAAATGCTAACTACGATTATTTTATAAACTAGATATCAATGTGACACAACAATTAAATTGAGAACATAAAATAAATTTACTTACTAAATATGGTTATTCTATGTTCCTAGATATAAATGTGACAACATATTGAAATTGAGAACATACTAGGAGATATGTTTGCACAGATGTATAAACAAATCCATTGTCTATTTAGATGCATAATAGAAAATATGCCAAGGGTTAGATGTGATTCATAATAAAAATAAAAACTCCTGTTGTAATTAGTTTTAGACAAGTAAGCAACAAAACAAGGAACCTAACACCACTGTTCGGGAAAACAGAAATGAAACAGTCGTTCCTCCCAACCAACTCCTAGAGAAGCTAAGTCTCACTTGCTCCAAAACTCCCAAGCCTGATCGCTGAACCACAAAAGAAAAATCCACTTAATGCACCAGCTCTTGCATTATGAGATTCAATCCCTATCCAATGCTAGTCTCTTGCTACTTTTAGACATACTATTATATATAATATAAAGCATTGTACATTGTTATGTAAAAAATAGATATCACATGTAAAGGAAATACCTCTCTAAACGTCCATAGATTCCCCTTATTTCCCTTTAAAAATTTATTTGAATTTTTTCTTAAAATATTTTTTTAAGATATAAATAGATGCTAAATTCTTTTAAATATAACGTAACACAATTGTAGATTATTCTTATTATTTGTATATTCTATAACATATAAAATTAAATATAGCAATATTGTTTTTATAAAAAATAAGAAATATAATTTAGAGAATATAAATAAGAGTTTAAAATTTGAAAATTGTAGTAGTATATGAAAATGGATCATTGTACTAAATTTTATGGAATTATATTAGATCTATCTTAATTATAGTTCTATCAAGTCTGAGAGGATCAAATAACATGAGAAAATGTTTATGCCAAATTTTTTTTTATTCCAAATGATAACACATAAATCCTGTATATAGGAAAAGTTTAGATTTATTAATTGATTATGTAGTAAAATATTTATTTACCTAATTTTATTAGTAAAAGTGCATTTCATGTTGTAAAGTATTAAGAGGTAAATCCTACAAATGGGCAAAAATTGCATTAATTAATTAATAATGAAGTAAAATAATTGCAATTTACATTCATTAATTTGAAATTATCACAAAACAAATATCTAACTTATTATTCTATTATTAACTTAACAATACATATAACCCAATTTATTTTCCATCAGAATCATCCATGTGCAAACTATTCCAATTTGGAATGATAAATGATAACACATAAATCCTACAAATAAGCAAAAATTACATTTGTTCATTGATTATAAAGTAAAATACTTACTCTTACTCTATATATATATATATGGAAATTAAAATCTGATGTATATTAATATAAATGTATAATTTGAAGTCAACATGTGTTTGATTTTATAATTTTTGTATATATTTAGTTTTTTGAAGCAACATGGTATGACATATATGTGACACATCTCATCAAATTTGAGTTATAAAAAGTACCTTTGGGTACAATAAGCAATGACATAATAAAAATAACAATACATTTTTTTCTAATTTAATAATTTTTTCTTACAATTTAATACATAATTATTAAACATCTCAATTATTACATATAATATTTATTTCGATTTAATATATAATTATTAACCATCTTAATTATATCAAATAATAAATTGAAATAACATGGTCATAACCAAACAAATTATTGAATATATTATCAGAATACAAAGAATTTTAGTTTTTATATTTTTTATAATTAATTTCTTTTCAATCTAACAATTAAAAAAGTTGACTTAATCCATTTCTAATCTCTTTTTATCATGTATCATGATTAAATTTGTATTATGAGATAAAAGTTTCAACCATATCAATATCAATTTCATTTTTTTCTATTTTCTATTTTCTTATTTAATTTTTATGATAACTAAAAGCATAAATTAAATTTATATATATATTTTTATTTTTTAATATTATTTTATTTTCAACTTTTACTATGATAAAATTATTATTTTTGATTTAAAATATAAAGTTTTTTAACATTAATTTGTTAATTTTTATTTTATTTACATATTACAAACATTATATTTTAAATGTTTAACTTATTAATATAATAATCATCACATAGTTAAAATTATTAAAATATTTTAAAAATATATAATTATCATCATAAAATTAAAATTATTAAAATATTTTTAAAAAATGCCATTACATAAGAAGGATAAAGTTGCCCATGTTATTTATATAGCAATACACGATCTTATATATTATTCATTGAATTATTCATTGAATTTGTAAACATAGCTCATTTCAATGCTCCCAATGTTAATTCAATGAGTAATATATGACAATATTATTTAGGTTCAAAAATATTGATAAATGAGTGGAATTTTTTATTAATATCAGCATAGATTTATTTAAAAGGGGATCTACTAAATGTGGAGAAGGATCAAATCTCTCAAAGGTTCAAATCCCTTTACATAAATGTTGAGAAAGTGTGTATTTGTATATATATGTCATTCTAAATATTTTAAATCTAATTTGAGTCTATATGTTCTTTTTATAATATTTTAGTATTTTTAATAAATGATAGTGTGTCATCTATAGGATAGCACAGAATGAGTTACACATCTCCCCTTACTGACTGTAGAATGCACCTCTTCGACATAATAATTAAAAATAATTATTGCCAAAAGATTAATCTAAATAAAAAAATGAAGGTTTAAAATAGGTAAGTAAATTCCAAAAATTTGTATTAATATAATTAAAAAAAAAAATTACCAAAAGATTAATCTAAGTCCAAAACAAATGAAGGTTTAAGGTAGGTAAATTCCAAAAATGTGTGATTCATTTTGATTAGGTGAATAATGCTGCAAGATCTAACAAAAGGAATAAGTCGATGACGATAAAAACCTGATAACCTAATGACATTAATGGCATTACTTGAACCTTCATAATTATTCTGCTAAAAAAACCTAATAAAGGTTCCGTGCACAGTCCAAACTAGTAGATTTCATAGCATGTAACCAGTTCTCCCATAAACCTATATTTTGACACTCCCTCCAATCCTCATTACAGACAGTTACCAACAGGTATGTTTCACCTACTGGTCTGCATTTCCATGCTCTGTTGAGCTGTTGAATCCAATCTCAATCCATCCTCTGGATCAAATATTCCATCTACTTTCTTTTCTTCAAGACAGCTTGGTTGCTTCCAGTACATGCAATAAATAAACATCTTACATATGCCTAATGGTACGCCAAGTATATTTGGACACTGCATTGGCCACAACACAGTAAGAAGCTTAGTTTTTACACATGAATACAAAAATATCTGCAAATGTACAAAGAAGGCTACAATATATGATGTTACCGCTAAGAGGAGGTTGTTGTCTAGAAGGAAATAAATCATCCACATACAACTATTCATCAGTGCGAAAAGGGTGAAAGAGATGGGCATAAAATCCACACTTCTAGTCCGTATCACCTTCCTCTGTGTACATTTCACAATGGAATAAATTCAAAGGACGTATTTGATGAAGATTCCACTGCTAAATGTGACAAAAGGCCATGGGGTTTAGATACTTACACCAATTGAAAGTGGAGAAGCATACATAACCACAGTGAAGTCCCGACTAGCATTTTCCTATGCTTCCGATCATGAAGAGCCACCAGAGAAACTGTTGAGATGGATGCAAACAGTTGGCCATTAACAGCAAGTTAAGCTCAAATCTATGAAACAAACGAAAAACCAAAAAATGTAGTGAAAGAAAATTGGTTTTCAGGGAAAAAAACAAACTGAGAAGAGCAACATGGACCTAGAATGCCAACCGCAAAATGTCCGGAGTTAATCATTTTAACAAAACCCAAATGTAGGTGCAGAGGAAAAATGGTGAAAAAGACAAAGGAATGTAGGAATGTAGCTGGCATTGCTACTCTTAGAGTCTCTGAATGGTGCAATTTATAACAGGAGCAACCCCTTTCAGTTTTGTCGCCATCCACATGATCAAGTCATCCATTTTGAAGGGTCGTGACGTGGAAAGAAGGAAAAGCTGGTTTTGATTATTCACTGGAAACCACTCCAAAAATATCTGATCTTACGTCGTTTCAGAGGGAAGGTAAGATTGTTTTGACAGCTGGGTAACTTGGTCGAGAAAATTCAGAGGGAAGGTAATATTATTTTGATAGCTAGGTAACTTGGCCGAGAAAGTTTAGAGGGAAGGTAATATTATTTTGTTTTACTTCGTAAAAAAATTTAATTTTTTTATTGAAATGCATAAAACAAAGTTATTTTTCTAGTGAGGCACTTCATCATTTCCAGCTGGGTAACATTGAGTATAGCCACCTAAAGAGTTTAACAGGAACTTAATATTATAAACTTTTATTTTACATAAAACAAATTTATTTTATAAAAAATGTATAAAACAATCAAAAGTTTAAGGAAGAGGTATTTTATTTTGTAAAGGAAAGTCATAGGGACTTAGTTCAATCTACTATTATCTTAATATGAAGTACATGTTGTAAATGGAGGATATATTGTATCTTTAAGAATTACCTTGTGGTAAGTGCTTGATTGTTTGACTGGAAAACAAATTTGAAATAGGGTTTCTATGGTTGTTCATTTAAAGTATGGCACTCTAAATGAACAACCAAGGAAAGAATTTTGAAACAGATAATAAGTGGAAAGAAAGAGATTGTGGGATATTTTGATGGAGAATGCAAAAACGAGACTTGTGGTTTGGGAGGAGTTTTGATACTTTCAAATAATGCCTTCATAAATTTCAAATCCAATGGGGGTCATGGAACCAACAACCGAGCAGAAGGATTAGCACTGAGAATTTTATTACAGATAGCAATAAAAGAACAAGTGACTACTCTTAAAATATTCGAGGACTCGTAACTATGGATCAATCATATGAGGAAGGAACACTACATTATAAATCTGAAATTAAAAAACATTGGACAAAATATGGAACTATTAGTCTCCTCTTTCGGCAGAAGCGCCTCTAACCATGTTTACGGGGAAGAAAATGAGGTGGCAAATGCATTATCAAAAGAACGCTTGAAAATCGAAGCAGGATTTTGTATGATAACAACTAAAATAAATGGCCTACAGGAACATAAGAGAAAGATCCTAGACTATTGGACAGAAGGATGAAAATAAAAGCCAATATTTCCTATGTGACTTTTTTTTTTGTGAATACTGTCAAGAAAAAAGACAATTGACTGTAATGAATAATGTTGAAGAATGATTGAAAGTTGAAGAATGTATGCAAAACTCAATTTTTCGCAGAAGCACCTATAATATACCTCGAAAATACATAAATAAATAAAAAAATTATATGCATAGCAATATAACAGCTTCTATGTTTCTAGAAAGTAAAAAACTATTGTGATAAAGGTTGTCATTGTTTGTAAAGTTTCTTACACAATTTATATAACTTCTTTTTGATCATGTTACATTCAAAGTGGATCCTTTACAAAAAGAGTGGTGTTTCACCATCATAACTGGAGGTGATGTCTTGTTCTTTTTCTTGTTCTTGCTATTAGTTTGTAAGGGTCTTACTTATCCCTAAGGCTAAGCCTTCATCTTAGATCCTACCTTAACTATTATCTGTTAAGACTTTAGTTATATCTATGAAATGTTGGGAGACCATGGAAATAGTCTTAATCCCAAAACTTTAAGAGTATTCAAGTCTTACAAGGACCAACGAGATAAAACTTTTCTCCTAGTGCAAGGTTAACAATACATTGTTATGTGTTTGATGTAATTGTTGATATATATTGGGGTTCACAATAATCAAACTAATAAGAGATAACCTATCTTTGAGTTGAAAATAATTGTTGGTTTAATGTTTGCACTGTGTAATGCAAGCAAAATTAAGAGATAACCTATCTTTGAGTTGACAACGCAGCCAGGCCTTTATGGCTCATGCAATAAATGAATCTCAATCGTCCATTTGGAAAACCAGATGGATTAGTGTTTTGAAAGGGGTTTAATGTATTCTTTGGTGTCGAAATTCCCTTCAGTAGGTAAATAAAAGATTTAAATCATACTTAGCATCTTTAAAATTGTTATACTTTGTTTTAACTCAAACCATGGTTAACGAAGATAATGTTTAAGTTTTCATTTCTGCACAAAGGGGAGTGATAAGGGTGTCTACGAGGAGCCAACCCTTGCTCCTATCTGCATTTATACAAGGTAAAAGAAAACTAGACTTAACTTATTCTTGTAAAATTTATTCGATAAATTGACATAGTTCTGAATTTTTGGTTGTTTGGTTGTAGTTTGTGGGTGCCGACGAGGATGGCGACAATTTCGCCTCCTCCCAATCCCATGTATTAGAACATGAAGGTAAGCAACGAGCATTAATCATTATAAGTCTAGTTTGTATTTATAATTCACTGCTAGATGACCTGAATGTTGACTGCAACTCTTGTTTGTTGTAGGTAGCATTCAGCAGGGTTTTGAAGTTGGAAAGGGTTCATCCTTCACCTTCATAAGATAATTTGAAATTCGAAATGGTCTACCTATAGGGTTTATGAACTATCAGATAGAGGATTAGCGCCCTCTCTACTCCAGCAATTACTTTTAAACTCAGTTGTGTTTTACTGTTTGCTCATTTTTTGGACTGGAATTTTAAATGAGGGTGCCATCGTGGATGGCTTACTCCTCTGTAATATTATTTTAATAGTTAGGTTGAAATTTTTTTGGTGGATGCCATTGAAATGGGTTTATGGCCAGATGGATGCAGAAATCATGTTTTTCATTCGATGTTGTTTATATTCTTAAAAACTTAATACGACCCATAGGGTCTCTACGATTTCTATGATAAATTCTGGAAATGATATCGTATTTATAAATGTGATTTCATAGTTTTTGGTTTACTTGTTTTGAAATCTATACTTATTCGTTGTTGTGAAATAATTGGACATTCGAATAGCAATCATGTAGTGTTGATTCACATATTTATAACTTTCGGCTCGATTGGATCCAAGACCTAAATCCCTGTTGACTTGATTCTGGTTGTTAACTATTAGTTGAAATATTTGCAACTCTTTATTTGATCAATAGGTTATGTTATGATTACCATAACTGGTAAAAATAAGTTAATTGTATATGTAAGTATTTTGAGGGTTTATAGTGCAAATATAATGTACCTGTAATTTTGATCATACCTGTAATGTAAATAGGGTATTTTTGCAGTATTCATGTTGGATCTAGATCTATCAATTCTCGATCTATAAAATGGTTTATAAAATGAAAAACGTTTAAATAAATGTTATACAGAAGATGAGAATACTCGACTGTAGCAATTCTTTTGCTTGGTTTTGGCCATCTTACGGAAGTTATATTATAAGAGTTAAAACATATTTTGACTCTTTTCTTTAACTAAACATATTTTATACTATATTTGAAAAGCATAGATTTGATTGGAAACCAGTCTAAATGATAACCACGATTATTTTTATAAACTAGATATCAATGCGACAGAACAATTAAATTGAGAACATAAAATAAATATACATACTAAATATGCTTATTATATGATCCTAGATACCAATGCGGCAACATATTTAAATTGAGAACATACTAGGACATATGTTTGCACAGATGTATAAACAAATCCATTGTCTATTTAGATGCATAATAGAAAACCTTCCAAGGGTTAGATGCGATTCATAATAAACATAAAAAATCCTACTGTAACTAGTTTTAGACAAGTAAGAAACATAACAAGGAACCTGACACCACTGTTTGGGAAAACAGAAATGAAACAGTCGTTCCTCCCAACCAACTCCTAGAGTAGCTAAGTTTCACTTTCTCCAAAACCCCCCGATCCTGCTCGCTGAACCAAAAGAGAAAAATCCACTTAATGCGCCATCTCTTTCACTATCACATTCAATCCCCATCCAATGCTAGCCTCCTACTACTTATTGACATACTATTATATAGTATTCTTCCTAGGACTTGGTCATTTATGAGCCTTCTTTTCTTTAGCACTCAACTAAGAGTTGTGACCTGATTTTGGGGAAGATGGCTCCTGCACCTTGAGTTATCACTCAATAGCTTCAACCACTTGCCTTTTCCTCTTGTGGATCAGAAATCACTCATGCAACAACTATTTCATTTATGTCCCCCTTCAGTATTTTGGTTAATAAAAGAATAATCCATTACATTGTTTTTATTTTTGACTTCTTGTCAAAAATATTTAAATAATAAATAAACATAAAATATTCAAAAAGTATTTAATAATAATTTATTTAATCCTGGTGTATTACATGCACCTCCTCTTAAAGGATAACACCATCGTTGGTGTTATTATTTTTATGTCTTTATTATTCCATTTCTTCGTCTTGGAAGATGATTGAATATGCCTCCCGCATATCACTTTCCAATTCCCAAGTAGATTCTTTCGGACTAAGGTGCTTCCATTGCACCTTGACATATCCGATGGTGTGTGGTTCCAGAGTAAAAGTTCTCTTCTGTCAAGGATACGCTCTGGTCCCACCTAGAAATATCCCCTGGGTTCCACTTGTATAACATCCCAATCAATCACATGAGTAGTGTCATGAACATACTTCTTTAAAATGGAAATGGGGAAAACGTCGTTTACTTTAATAGTAGGCAATAGGGCTCACTAGTATGCTACCTGCCGTACTTTATCCAAAATTTCAAATTGCCCACAATACTTGGGTGCTAATTTTGAATACTTGCCTAGCCTTAGGGATATTTTCATGGGTCTTACCTTGATATACACATCCTCGCCTACCTGTAACTCTCGATGAGTTCTTTTTAAATTAGCATAACCTTTCTTCCTGTCTTTGGAAGTCTTCAGATTTTGTTGTACCTACTTCACGGCTAGTTCAATATATTTTAAGAATTCAGGTCCTAACATTAATCAGTCCACCAAACTGCTCCAGGAAATGGGTGTATTACATTTACGTCCATACAGAATTTGAAAGGAATTTGAAAGGGACTCATACCAGCCGATACTTCAAAATGATTATTGTAAGCAAATTCTACTAAGTGTAGGTAGTCTTCCCACTTACTTGGTTTGTCCATTACATACATTCTTAGCATGTATTCTAGGACTTGGTTTACCCTTTCAGTTTTCCCATCTGTTTGCGGATCATATGCAGTACTGAAGTTCAACTGAGTGCGTAGCCATTTAAACAAGGCTTTCTAGAAATTGTATATAAATTTTACATCTTTGTATGAGATTATTACCTTTGGTACACCATGTAACCTGAAAATTTCTTTCATAAATATATCTACAATGTTAACAGCCTTATAAGTAGATTTTAATGGAATAAAATGAGTTTATTTGCTTAATTTATCGACTATGACCATGATTGAGTCGTGCTCCTTAAATTTTTTAGGTAGGTCAGTTATAAAATCCATGTTGATGATTTCCCACTTCCATTGTGGAATGGGTAGTGGTTGCAATAATCCAATTGAATGTTGGTGTTATTCCTTGCATTGTTGGAATTCTATGCAGCGAGCTAAGTATTCTTCTTCCTCTTTCTTCATATTACGCCAAAATAAGTCTTTTCTGATCATGGTGATCATCTTCTAGTATCCAGGATGTCCTAAATACGGTCATTTCTGTAACTCACTCATGACTGTTAATTTGACTTCTGTTGTATTTGGTATATACAATATTTTTTTATGTAGCAGTAATGCTCTTCCATTTAGACTAAACTCTATTTTTATCTGGTTCTTTTCATTTTCTGCAGTTTCATTTTCTGCAGTCTTTTCCATTAAATTTTGGTATTCTTTATTAGAATTTCCTGCATTTAAAATCTAACTTTCTAAATTAGATTCGTAACTGCTGCTTGCAAATAATAATATTGTGTGACGACTTAAAGCATATGCAACCTTTTTTTCTTTCCCTTTTATATGTTTTATTTCGAAGTCATATTCGCTTAAGAATGCCATCCATTTTGCTTGTCTTGTATTTAAATTCTATTGATCAAACAAGTATTTTAAACTTATGTTGTTTCACATTAAATTTTTTTTGTTCCGATGAGGTAGTGTCGCCACATATTTAATGCATGTATAATTGGAGCAAGTTCTAAATCGTGTGTAGCGTAATTATTTTCATGTTCTTTTAATTTTCTGAATTCATAGGCCACGACATGATTTTCTTGAATTAGTACCCCACCAAATCCTTCATTACATGCGTCGGTGCATACGACAAAATCCTTAAAAGGATCAACAATTTTTAGTATAGGGGAAGTGGTTAACAGATTTTTTAATTTATTAAAAATTTCCATACACTTTTCATTCCAATCAAATGTTTTACCTTTCTTCTGCAGTGAAGTTATGGGGTAGGCTATCTTAAAAAATCCTTCTATAAAATTTCGATAATAACTTGTAATCCCCATGAACGATCTTACATCCACTACATTTTTAGGAACATGCCTTTCTATGACAGCCTTAATCTTTTTAGATCGATAGATATTCCATCCTTAGATACTACGTGTCCTAGATATTGAATTATGTCTTTAAAGAAATCACATTTGTTAAACTTAGCAAACAGTTGTTTCTCTCTTAAAACATGCAAAACTATTTTTAAGTGTTCTTCATGTTCCTGTTCATTCTTTGAATAAATCAGTATATCGTCGATGAAGATGACTATGAATTTATCTAAGTAGTTACTAAGAATACTATTAATTAATCACATAAAATATGCATGTGTGTTTTTTAAACCAAATGGCATTACGACAAACTCACAATGACCATAATGGGTTCTAAAAGCAGTTTTAAAGATGTATTCATCTTTGATCCGTACCTGATTGTAGCCGGATCGTAGATCAATTTTAGAAAATATTATCACTCCTTGGAACTGATCAAATAGATCGTCTATCCAGGGTAAATTATATCGATTTTTAATAGTCATATTATATAATTGTCAATAGTCTATACATAATATTAAGCTTCCATCTTTCTTCTTTACAAATAAGACCGGTGCTCCCCAATGGGAAACACTAGGTTGAATGTACTTATTGTCAATTAGTTCTTGTAACTGTGATTTAAGTTCTGTAAGTTCTATTATATTCATCCGATAAAAATATTTTGATGTTGGCACCGCTCCCGCTATCAGATCGATCGTAAATTCTATGTCTAATGTAGCAATGATTATGGGCATACTTCTCGCCATATCTCCAACTGTAACGGCTTCCTAAATAGAGTGAACTTTATTAAAGGTTTTGTTTCTTACAAGATAGTCTTTAAAGTAATGTGGGTCACCACATTCCCAACATTTTAAGGGTTCCCTCTATGCAGTGTTTTTATTAAAATTACTGGGAGGTTATCTTTCTTTTGTTGCAAGGTGTTGTCGTTTATAAAATTTGTAATTACTACCCTGATACCCTTTATTAACACCCAAATTAACCCCCAAGGTTATGAAGAGGGAAATCTGGGGTAACCACTAACCAACTTTGGACTAATGATACTGACCCAACATAGTCAGAGAGGGATCTCTCTACAAATTAATGAAAGACTGGAAATATTCAAAGGCATCAACAGTGAACACACAAACCAGCCTCTCTTCACTCGAGAATATTCAATTAAACTATTAACAGAAGGCCAGATTTCCGAAGGAACAAAATGTGCAGAAATTATTGGAGGGATAATCACAAGGAAAAAAAAAATTG
Organism: Larix kaempferi; assembly: GCA_027924585.1. Classification (NCBI taxonomy): domain Eukaryota; kingdom Viridiplantae; phylum Streptophyta; class Pinopsida; order Pinales; family Pinaceae; genus Larix; species Larix kaempferi. Next base: position 4,009,011 of record BSBM01001136.1, on the reverse strand, counting down.
GGTGATGGAGTCAAGGTATTACACATAAATTAGATAACAATGCCTTAGTGTGAACTACTCTAATAGAGGCAAGGTAGCCGCTCGCTTGCCGTCGTAAAGATATTTTCTGGTGGTAAAAGAAGAAAATAAGAACATTCCATTTATATGAGCATCCAACAAAGATGAATTCAATATCATCTTTAGTAGAAATGTTTTGTGAACATTTCTGATAATAGTCGGAGCGAGTTTCCAAGAATTCCAAACTATTATACACTGATCTTAGACATGAAATGAAAAACATAATGTAAAAGCATAACAAGAAGCACATGCACATAGGGAAAAAGGAGAAAACTAACTACAAGTTAGGATGACACAGGAATCTCTGCAAAATAGTCTACCATAGGCACTGCACATAAGATTAACATAAAAGTCCCAAAACTGGCTCGCTCCACAGGCCTTAACCGAATGATTTTCCAACCCTTAATTATTCTATTACAAAGATTTTATAGGCTCTTGGCCTTGAATTAGTCCTTTGGAAACAAATAGAAATACGTTGCCACCTCGATAGCTCCAAATTTGGAATATTATAGACGTGTCGAGCACAAAACAGATTGATTAAGATGGAAAACAAAATATTATGAACAGGGTGCCACCTTACTATGGAGTATTCAAATGGCCTTGTGAATCAAAGAAGTCCTCCACCTTCAGAGATATGTCAGCATGTGATTTCCCAATAGGAGGAGGAGGTGTTGCCTCTTCATTAGGAAGCACGAGATTGTGAACGATCTCCATGTCTTGCTGGAAGCCTCCTTTTTCTTCATAATTTTCCTCTCTTTTCTTATGCCGAACTCTTTTGGACACTTGCTGCCTTTCTGCCTTCTGATTGTCACCACCAGAGCCAAATTCCTCGTGGTCAAATGCCATAGGAGGTGAAGGAGCATGCTCTTCCTCCACCTCAAACCATGCCTTCTCTAGCATGAAAGCCACTCCAAATTCTTTCCCCTTCTCCATGATCCAATCTCAACTGAAAGATGCTCCGAGTCTCCAGGTGTACTCTTCTCTTCATATACCGATCTCACACCATGGGAGAAGCAACCATATCCATAATGGTCGTGATGATGATAGTGGTTATGTGTGGCCATAACTTCTGTGATAACTTGATTGGACCCGTTAATCAAGCCGCAATGATGCCTCAGGTGTGAGCTGACCTGAAACATGCTCGGCAAAGATCTCCATATAGACAGAGCAGTGGATGGTTATGTTGAGGTGGCCTCCCTCGCATAGATAAACATACATCACTACCCTTCACCTCACCTTCTTTCCACATGCCGAAAGACATGGGTCACGTCATCTTCGCAGCCACCTAGGCCACCCATCAATCCGCGCAAGTGACCTTCCTCCGATCTATACCTTTATAACAACGGCTCTGGCTTCTTCCTCCCTGTCGCTGAAAAATATCGTAATCTCCCTTGGTAGCTAATGCCATTACCGTGTCGGTAGAACCTTCAACCTTGCCTCTATTCCTTCCCCCAGTTCTCGAAACCTACACCTTTAAAATACTAACGCTGTGGTGGCATCTGCAGGAAAAACTTGTTTTTGAATAGCCGACGAGGGGTTCCCTGAAAAATACTCTAGTGCCGAGACAACCTATCTTTAACAAGGGAAAAAAAGGGAGAAATGATAATGAAAGACCCCGTACAGCTCTAAACCCCTATCTCTTTCCTGCTTGTGGGTATAGAATGTTGACTCTCCGAACCAAGCATCTTTCAAACCCTAAGCCCTAGGCCCATTTAACCTTGACCTTCCCGGAAACCGGCCTTCGACCTGCCTCGCTGCCATGAATTGACTAAGCTTTACCACACGATCCTTTCTGTCTTACTGAGATAGCCTGAGAGGTCATGGGAAAGGCTTCGCCTGTCGCTTGTAAATCTCTCCCATTCCTGGAGGCTTCCGCCCCCGACAAGCCTCAGAAAAAAGAAAAAAAAAAAAAAAAAAAAAAAAAAAAAAAAAAAAAAAATAAAAAAATGTTAACTTTACCCATCAATGACTATATATGCAAGCCTATTCACTTATCCCTCGGGCTTCTTTGTTAGTCGCTCGCCAATCTCAACTGTTGGTCCTTTACGTGTCAATCTCTACCGTCTGATCCATCCTTCTCTTTAACCATTGATTTGACTCCCCTTCTACATCCATCGTTGGATCGCTCCACATGTCTGTGGAGCGATATCGCAAACATCCTAACGTGGTTTTTAATACTGCTTTCCTACCTCATGACTGCCTCTTGTGGTGACATCTAGCAAAGGGGTTTTCCCATCGTTACCACATTCCTACTTAACCGGCATGCATCTTTCTACTGAGAGGAACATCATAGATCATCGATCTTCCCAAATCCCATCTACATCGTCCACCTTGTCATATTGTACTTACTTTGGTGGGACCGTCAATTCTTGACCATAGGATATCACTCCTCCTCCTTGAGCCGTCCACACATCCAGAGATCTATTTATATGCTTTGATGGTATCGTGTGTTTATTAAAATGATACTGCTTACCACCCATCCTCCTCACGACGTCTCCTCTTGCTGCCACCTGTCCGACGGTATTCACTATCGCGACCGCCCTTATGACTATTCCCCGTGCGCTTCATCCTTACAACTATCAACGCAAACCGTTGATCTCTCTTGGGCACCCATCCGATGGTGGAAACTAGTGCGGTGGTTATTCCTTGAATTACTTCCTTCGAACTATTGACTTAGGTTCACTTTTCGTCCATTTGGTCGCACTTTAATGTGTTTCTTCTCCATTTTACCATCACCTTGCATATTTAACACCTCGCTTTCATTTTCCTTGTATCCTTTAGCACCTGGTTAGGGAAAACAATGGTAAACTCTTGTTTTTCTCAAGGTTTTCTTTAGGGCTTTCCCTCCATTTCTATGCTGTGAAAAACAAGTGCTAACAACTGGCTCCAACCGGGGATGATATCCTCCCTGCGAGGTAGTAAAGAACCTCATAGACCAGGTGCTTAATCCATTGGGAGGCTCCTAAAAATGTTCACGGAAAAACTTACGGAGAATCGGCTGTGTGGTGCATCTTGTGTCGACCTGAAACCTAGCCATATGCTCTGTCTTACTACAGATTGGAGATTGCCTGAAATTAATCACAAAAATGAAATTGTACATTCTGAAAATGGACTGGGAAAATGCGTTAAATTAAAATTCACTACTGAAGCTAGAGATGCTGGAACTTGAGGCTTATTTATATACAACCTACTCTACTCGAGAGGCTATGACTCTAAATAATGCAGAAATTCCAGTGCAACCAGTCTAGCAGCTGACAACCCAGGAGGGTTTTCTCACCCTGCTCAATCGACCACAGAAAAATGAAGGTCCATGGCCCGAGGTGATAGAGACGGACGAGGACCCTTCGAGTGAAACTAGAACCCTTGCTCCCACTACGGAAATCTTTCAAATATTTTGCTACTGGATCGTAAAAAATATGGTACACTTCATCTGTCCCCTTCACCACCACAGTCTTTCTTTTAGAAGAACCATATGGATGCCATTTAGTTCCTTTGGATCTTGTGTCTGGCCTCGGGGTAGTGTATCTCTGACCAACCCCCATCGAAACCTGAAACCCATGTGGTTTGAAACCCCCACATGACTGGGTACGATTGAGAATACCAACTCCAGAAAATTCTCTTTCCGGGTTGCTCATGATTCCTTGGTTGAAAACCTGGTTCTGCTCTGTAACTCTAGGAGAAAGTCCATCTTGTCCCTTGAAAGGGTCTGGGAAGGGCCGTCCTTCCTGAAACCCAGACTCCGATCTTGCAAAACTTGCATGAACCTCCATCTGCACAGCTTGGCCTCCTTCAAATGCCTCGATTGTCTGGCCGGACGGTCAGAGACATTGGCCCAGTCCGAATACTTCTTCGAAGAGTCTATGATCCTCTCTGGTCCAGGAGATGGATCCTGTATAAAAATTTTGCAGGCTATCCTGATCAGCCTCTAGCCTCTCAGCTATCTAGCCAACCTGTCTATGGTACTCGTTGGACCCAAGCATTTCTTCAAGAACCCAATATTTTTCTTCCTCGATGGCTCTGTATTCCTCTTTAAGGACTCTGTACTTGTTCTCAGATCGGATCTGAAACAATGTCTCTACCTGCCCAGACTCGCCAGTCTGATGAATCTCGATGGTGGGCCCCGGACCTGTTACTGGGTCTTCCCCTTTGGCCAGCCTTCCTGACTGGTGAAGCTACCTGTCTGAAGATTCAAATTTATATCCAACTTCAAAAAAACTTATGAAGTTCTCTAAATGATCTTCTCCATATTCATCATATTGCGGCGGACTAGAACCTTCATTTTGATTATCATCGATGGGAGATTTAGCGAAATGATTATAATCTTTGTGGAACAAAATGTGGTCACCTTCTTCTAGTATATTACTAGGTTGATTAATTTTCTGCTCACCCTGGGAAAAATTAGGCCGGAAGAGAAATTCTCTTTGCTCATGTTCTTCTTCAGAGCTCAATCCTCCTTTAAACCCTTCATCATGCCCTTTGTTTGATAGTTTTCCGGACATCCTAAGGTTTTCTTCCACCTCTATCTCATCAATGAATATATGTTGTAGGTCAGAGGACTTCCTCTCCAAAAGGTGAAGAGCTAAATCAAAAGGGAAAACAATCGCATAGTGTAATTCGCAGCATTTTCCGAGGACTGAATTTCCTTAGGCATATTATAATAGAAAATGGCATATCTTATGTTGAAACAAGATAGGGATTCATCTTTTCACCTCTTTATAGAATGAAACTTTGAGAGAACCAGATCCCACGACCTTCTCTTGCCCCAAAACCCCAGAAAAACCTCATACAATGCTCCCCATGTATCAATAGACTCAGGCTGCAAATGCCTAAACCATCCCTTCACATTTCCTTGGAGAGATTTTGCTAAAGCCCTAATACAGACGTCATCGTGTTCTATTTCAAAGAGATCCAGAAAATGCTCAAAGCCTTGAACATGTTTTTCTGCAGTAATCCTCTCAGATTCTCCATCAAAGACAGGGAGATGTTTATGGTACCCTGGAGGGAAATCATGAAGGATAGGGGCCAACTTTAGAGGGTTGTATCTTAGCTGAGCTTTAGAAGGAAAAAGAGTAGGGGTAGGTAGGATACCTTTGGCTTTTTTCTCAGAGGTCTCATAAGGTCAGTCATGATTTATACAAAGTTCAAAGGGAAGGACGGGATCGACTCTGGGGGGAAAAAATGGGTGTACACTTTCGAATTCGAGTGAAGGATATACAAAGGAAGTTCTCTCATGACCTATAGCTCGTTGGCGGGACAAATTTTTTTTGGCATATATGTATAAGGGCAGGAGAATGCCGACACAGAAGAATAGAGCCTATTTGAAGAGATTGATAGCTTGATATCTGGAACTTAATATTCCCATGTCTAAAACAGCTGGGCTCTTTCTCTAGTGGAGTCTATGGATAGAATTAGATAACGAGTGGAGTCTCCAAGTGGATGGTGCACAACCCTTTTAATGCTTGACTGCTGTCCACCAATAGTAATCAGATCTAAATTCTTTGTCATTCTTCTAGGGGTGATAAAATAGTTTTCCTCGGCAACGGTGCCAATTTGTTAACACCCAAATTAACCCCTAAGGTTGTGAAGAGGGAAATATAGGGTAACCACTAACGAACTTTGGACTAATTCTACTAACCAGCATAGTCAGAGACGACTCTCTCTACAAATTAATGAAAGACTGGAAATATTCAAAGGCGTCAACAGTGAACACACAAACCAGCCTCTCTTCACTTGATAATATTCAATTAAACTATTAACAAAAGGACAGATTTCTGAAGGAACAAAATGTGCAAAAATTATTCGAGGGATAATCACAAGAAAGAAAACAAAATTGGGCGATGGAGTCAAGGTATTACACATAAATCAGATAATAATGCCATAGTGTGAACTACTCTAACAGAGGCAAGGTAGCCACTCACTTGCCGTCATAAAGATATTTTCTGGTGGTAAAAGAAGAAAATAGGAACAGTCCATTGATATGAGCATCCAACAAAGGTGAATTCAATATCAATTTTAGTATAAATGTTTTGTGAACATCTGAGATAATAGCCATAGCGAGTTTCCAAAAATTCCAAACTATTATACATTGATCTCAGACATGAAATGAAAAACATAATGTAAAAGCATAACAAGAAGCACATGCACATAGGGAAAAAGGAGAAAACTGACTACAAGTTAGAACGACACAGGAATCTCTGCAAAACAATCTACCATAGGCACTTCACATACGATTAACATGAAAGTCCCAAATCTGGGCTCGCCCCATAGGCCTTAGCTGAATGATTTTCCAACCCTTAATTATTCTATTACAAAGATTTTATAGGCTCTCGGCCTTGAATTAGTCCTTTGGAAACAAACAAAAATACGTTGCCACCTCGATAGCTCCAAATTCGGAATATTATAGACGTGTCAAGCACGAAATAGATTGATTAAGATGGAAAACAAAATATTATGAACAGGGTGCCACCTTACTGCGGAGTCTTCAAACGGCCTTGTGAATCAATGAAGTCCTCCACCTTCAGAGAGATGTCATCATGTGATTCCCCGATAGGAGGAGGAGGTGCTGCCTCTTCAGTAGGGAGCAAAAGATCATGAACGATCTCCATGTCTTATTGGACACCTCCTTTTTCTTCGAAATTTTCCTCTCTTTTCAGATGTCGAACTCTTTGGGACACTTGCCACCTGTATGCCTTCTGATTGTCACCACCGGAGCCGGATTCCTCATTGTCAAATGCCATAGGAGATGAAGGAGCACGCTCTTCCTCCACCTCAGAGCACGCCTGCTCTGGCATGAAAACCACTCCAGAATCCTGCCCCTTCTCCATGATCCAATCTCAACTAAAAGATGCCCCAAGTTGCTAGGTGTACTCTTCTCTTCACATACCGATCTCTCACCATGGGAGAAGCAACCATATCCATAATGGCCGTGATGATGACAGCGGTTATGTGTGGCCATAATTGTCATGATAACTTGACTGGACCCCCTAATCAAGCAACAATGATGCCTTAGGTATGAGTTGACCTGAAACATGCTCGGCAAAGATCTCCAAATAGACGACGCAACAGATGGTGATGGTGAGGTGGCCTCCATCACATCGATAAACATACTTCACTACCCTTTTCCTCACCTTCTTTCTGCATGCTAAATGACGTGGGTCACATCATCTTCGCAGCCACCAAGGCTGCCCATCAATCCGCACGAGTGACCTTCCTCTGACCTATACCTTTATAACAACGGATTTGGATTCTTCCTCTCTGTCACCGAGAAAGATAGTAATATGCCTTGGCAGCTAATGTCGTTACTGCATCGGTAGAGCCTTCAACCTTGCCTCTACTCCTTCCCTCGGTTCTTGAAACCAGACCCTTTAAAATACCGACGCTGTGGTGGCATCTGTAGGAAAAACCTATTTCTGAATAGCCAACAAGGGGTTCATCGAAAAATCCTCTAGTGTCGAGACAACCTATCTTTGATAGGGGCGACAAAGGGAAAAATGCTAATGAAATACCTCGTACAAATCTAAACCCCTATCTCTTTCCTACTGATGGGTATAGAATGCTGATTCTCTGAACAAGGCATCTTTCAAACCCTAAGCCCTGGGCCCATTTAACCTTGACCTTACCGGAAACCGGCCTTCGACCTGCCTCACTGCCGTGAACAGAATAAGCTTTTCCACATGACCCTTCTTGTCTTACTCAGACAGCCTGAGAGGCCATGGGAAAGGCTTCGCTTGTCGCTTCTACATCTCTCCCATGCCTAGAGGCTTCCACCCCCGAAAATCCTCAGAAAAAAAAATAAAAATGTCAACTTTACCCATCTACGACTATATATGCAAGCCTATTCACTTATCCCATGGGCTTCTTCGTCAGTCGCTCTTCAATCTCAACCTTTGGTCCTTTACGTGTCTATCTCTACCATCCAATCCAGCCTTCTCTTTCACCAATGATATTTCTCCCCTTCTGTATCTGCCATTGGATTGCTCCATGTGTCTACGGAGCGGTATCGTGAACATCCTAACACGGTTTTCAATACTGCTTTCCTACCTTGCGATTGCGTTTGGTGGTGACATCTGGCAAAGTGGTTTTCCCATCACTACCACCTTCCTACCTAACCGGCGTGCATCTTTCCAGTGAGAGGAACACCATAGATCATCCATCTTCCAAAATCCCATCTACGTCATCTGCCTTGTCATATTGTACTTACCTTGGTGGGAGAGTCAATTCTTGACCGTAGGATATTGCTCCACCTCCCCGAGCCGTCCACGCGTCTGGAGATCTATTTCTATGCTTTGATGGTATTGCGTGTTTATTAAAATGATACTGCTTACCACCCATCCTCCTCATGATGTCTCCTCCTGCTGCCACCTGTCCAGCAGTATTCACCGTCGCCACCGCCCTTATGACTATTCCCCATGTGCTTTATCCTTACGACTATCAATGAGGACAGTTGATCTCTCTTGGGCGCCCATTCGATGGTAGAAACTAGCGCAGTGGCTATTCCTTGAATTATTTCCTTTGGACTATAGACTTAGGCTCACTTTTGGTCCATTTGGTCACACTTTAATGCGTTTCTTCTCCATTTTGCCATCACCTTGCATATTTAACACCTCCCTTTCATTTTTCTTGTGTTCTTTAGCACCTGGTTAGGGAAAACAATGGTAAACTCTAGTTTTTTTCAAGTTTTTTTTTAGGGCTATCCCTTGGCTTTCCCTCCATTTCTACACTATGAAAAACAGGTGCCAACACCCTCCATATTTATTTCCAGAATTTCTGTGAAATTTATTATTATTATTATTATTCTTAAAGTTATCCCATCTTTTAGTGTTCCAATTAGCTACATTTTCTCTTTTATTCTTATTCTGATCATAACAGTAATTCGCTTTTCTCATTGCTTCTTCCAGTGTGTTTGGATTTTCATACTCAATCTGCTCCATAAACATGGTAGGTAAGCAATTGAGTAAGCGTTGTATTTTTTGTTTTTCAGCTATTATATATGGTAGATAACGAAGCAGACTTAGGAATTTACTACAGAGTTCGGTCATGGTCATGAAACCTAACATTAACTCATAGAATTCCTTCGCTTTTTCTTCATAGTAATGGTCTGAAAGATACTTTTGTTTAAACAGTTTCTTAAAGGTTTTCTAGGTTACATGTGTTGGGCCTGGACCAAGTGGGGCTTTTTTGTGCAAGTCAAGTTTTCGAACTGCGAAGTTAACTGCAGTTCGGTTGAATACTTTTTGGTGCAAGTCAGTTTTGAGGATCTGCGATGTGAGCGCAGCACAGTATCAGCATGATGGGAAACACGCAGCTGAGGACTGGTTCTGCAAAGTGTGAAGTGCCAGCAGGGAAACTGTTTTGGGTAAAGAATGAAGGTAAGGTCAGCTGGATGAAAGCGACCTATTTTTGGTTAAGAAATTCCATGATTACCAAGTAGGAGGGTAAGGAGTAAGGAGGAAGGAAAGCGAGTGGTCACACGTGCAGAGGAAGCATGACATGAACTAGCCGCATAAGGTTGTTAAAGAAGGAACAACTAGGTGAAAGCGACATTCGGCATGCGGTCAACAAGGCAGGCTGAAAGCGACGTCACCACGCACAGAGGATGGCCACAACGAAATAATCTATAAAAAGGCACCATTTTGTAAGGGAAAGGGTTAATGTTGAAATGTAATTGCTGAATCGAAGTGATACTGTGTTGTATTACTCAAAGCCATTGTAAAGGCTTTGCAAGCTATGTGCGCAGAGACCTATTGAGAGAGAAGAGAGTCTGCAGCTGAGTGCGCAGACCGGAACTATTATACCCTTCCCAAAAGAGTAATAGAACAATAGTTCCTGTGGACGTAGCTCCCATACCGAGGGTGAACCACGTTAAATTCCTCTGTTGTGTGATTGTTTGCATGTTTGCATCTGTTATTTGCTTACAATGAATTATTAAGATCTTGCTTATCAGTTTATGTGTTTACTTTTATATGTATTCGCCATAAGAAATGAAATGGGAATAATATGTTAAGTTTCTCATATGTCGATGAATGCTAGATGCATAAGTATTTCTAAGTCTGAATGAATGCATAATTTGGTTGGATATATGATAAGTCAGTGGAGTTCGCACAGTACAACCCTCATGAAGCGCAGCACCGGAAGTGCGCAGTATTTTGTGTCCCGTCATATTGGATAAGTCATAAAGTAACTTAAGACAATTGATAAACGGGTAAAACACTAAGTATAGCTTATTAATGCTAGTTGAATCTAGAGAGGAAGCACAGTTTTCATTTGTACTACCCTATTATCAAGCTCCGTTGAACCGTGTAGTCCTTGGATGTGCGAGTTGTGCAAGCCTTCTGGCTTATAGAAGTATTGACCACGAAGGAGTTAAGCTCCGTGCAGTCCCAAGTCTGCAGTGTAAGCTCCGCAGCATGTAGTTTATCAGATATGTTTAAGCACTCATCAAGTAGTTATGGAAACCTGATTCCGTAGCCCCCCCATACCTTCGCCTCGGGTGATACCTCAGTCTACTCACATATTGTTGCCGAAAGGGCCGATGAAAAGGGGTTTTGTTTGTTCCTTGAACCGTGAAGAACCTGGATCTTTACAGAAAACCTCAAGATAGTTATTTAAGCCAACAAATGGTTCCGTTGCCGCACTAAGAATCTATGATGAGTTTCGCGCTTGAAAGAAGTGATGTGCTCAGAAGAAAAGGTTTCGTTGATTGCAGAAATTTGGCATCTGGACAAGAAAGAAAGCTAGGCTTGGTGTGACAAGACAGAAAGAGACTTCGCAAGGAAGGAAAATAGAAATCCGCAACTCTCTGACATAGATTGGTTGAAGAAATACCTGTGGAAATATATTCACGAAATTTTATGGGCATCTTTTGTAAACGAGTTGCATGAATGGTTGTCATGGATCGTAGAGTGCAAGAACTGTTTCGCACCAGAAATACCGACCGAGTGGACTCTAGAGCTCATTGCGAGGCTCAAAGTAGTAGATAGTCCATTCTTGAGGGCAGTCGACTTTTGGGTTGATAGTATACTGGAAGGCTTCGTGATAGAGTTTGTTGTGGACACCCTGAAGTCCTACAGCACAGTAGAAGCAGATGTTTTCAAAGGTTTCAAAGGTAAGTACCTAAACAATTTGAGTTTATACATTAAAATGCTTTTAGCTGAGAAAGGTGTTTTAAAAATACAATAAAGGTTCCTAGAAGTTTTGAATCTGTAATGGTCAATAGCATCTATAGTGATTCTGACGAAGAAACATATAATTTGATAAGTGGAAAAAGATATAAGTATACCACTAAGAAAACCTCCTGAAAAGATGGACTCCACGTAGACATTGATATACAAACCCAGCCTAATAGCTAGACTGCACCTCTATCAGCCATCTATCAGCCTATTACTCCGCAGAATCTGCTGGTTGCAAGTACCACACATCCTATTTCTTAGATTCCATCAGCTCAAAACCCCCAAGTTGTTAATATTCCCAATCCTCAGATCGTCAAGACTAGTAACACTGAGGGAGTGAGTACTCATATCATCTCAACTTGGACCATTCCGAATCCGACTATCCCATCTCATAACATTCCGTGCAATACAAACTTTACTTTTGTCACTCGGAACACTCCACAAAACACTACACCACCTAGGAGAAGGATGAATGATGATATTAAGTGATTGATATTCAAAGGAACGGGCCTAGAAGACCCTGAGCAACATTGGTTTCTATGTGAAGCTGTATGGAGTGTCAAGCAAGTTCAGGATGATGTTGTGAAGCAAGTGCAGCTCATCACCACATTTAGAGACAGCGCCTTGAATTGGTTCATGAAGTATTCTATTGGACATCAAAGAACCTTAGTAGAGATTAAGGTCGCACTATTGAGTGAGTTCAAGAAACCGATGTCAGAATCCCAATGTATAACAGAGCTAAAGGAGATTAATCAAAAACCTAATGAGACGATTTGAGAATTTGACCAAAAATTTAAGACATTATTGGATCAAGTAAGTTTTTCCATAGCACTGCAACAGCACTAATAATGGTTTATAGCCATGTTGTTTCCCCATATCAGACTACCATTGATGCAGCAGGAAGTGGCGTCGCAGAAAGAATCCTTAGAGATCACGATGAAACTAGAAGCTTCACCAATTGGAGAGACTAACACTGGGATGTCTCAAATTCAGACCCAGTTAACTACCCTAACATTACAACTTCAGGATATGAATAAGGGAAAACAAGAGAGACAAGAAGTCTAGTGTACGGGATGCAAGGGATAAGGGCACACTAGACAGCATTGTCCTTTATTTCAAGAGTACTTTAATAGTGGATCCCTGAATCCCTTGAATCATAATCAAGCCTCATGGTGTGAAATATGTAAAACACGAGGCCATAAGCCTAAAGACTGATATCTCATACAAAAGTATGTGTGCACCCCTAAAAACCTATATTGCAACTTCTATAAGTCAGTAGGCCATGATGAATCCAATTGTAGAGCATATGAGCTCTTGTAGGAAAGGAAACAAGACATGGAGCACATGCGTGATAATGGAGTATACAGAGTACAAGAACAAACCCCGCCGAAGCAAGATAATGTGCAATATGACCAAGGCACCTATAGAGGCCGTGGTGGAGGATACTGCGGAAGAGGAAGAAATACTAGTCCAGGACAAGGAAGGGGAAGAGGCCAGATGATCTATCACAACTGTGGCTAGGCAGGTCAATTATCTAGGGATTTTACCAATGAATGTACTACTTGTAATTACTGCAAATATTTTGATCATGTTATTGAGGTCTTCCCAGTATTAGTGGCAAAAATGCAGAAAAGAAACCAAGATGCACCTAACCCAAACATTCAGTTGATCACAGCAGAGAGAAGGGTTGTGGAGCCAAGTATCAATGTAGTGACACGAAGTGGTACTACCACAGGGAGGGATAGAGGAGAAGAAGCCTCAACTTCTTGTGAGTTTGAAACTAAGAAGACTCCTCTTGAAACAATCTGGATTAGAAAAGCTACTGGGAAGACACCTACTTTCAACTTGGAGGAAAAAAAACAAGTCTTTGAAGAAGTGCAGGACATTTTCAAAGAGTCAACACACAGGTCACCAAGAATCCCATTGCGCAGTGAAATACTGCATATGCATATCGAGGATATGCCGACTGCTTATGACAAAACGTGCCATGTAGTAGAGAGAGGAACTTCTATTGCATAGTTCCGAAGGAGCTGCATGAAACTGTTGAAGAGCCCAGATTCTCTAGTAGAATTATAAAAGTTGTTAAATCAATACAAACCACAATGTGAGAAGGAAACTACTGAGAATGCAGTCCATCAAATCAAGAACCATAAAAGAATAGGTCGAGAAATGAGGCTCACTGTGCAGATAGGAGACTATGAGATGGATGAGATCATCCTTGATATGGGATCTAAAGTAAATGTCTTAACTATTTCATAAATTTTCTATCATACAAGAGAACTAGAACCACTTCCATGAAAGTGGTTACAGAGCAAGGTCAAGGCTCTCGAAGATTGCCACGACACGCTACAGTTATGCAAGACAAGGGAAAAAACCCGGCTGTGGAGAAGATGAAGCCAAACGTTGTGAGCTCCATAGTATCTAAAGTCCCACTGAGGGACAAAGAAATTCCCTTGAAGTTAATGCCACAGTATATCTCACCGTGTATAGCATAGGCACCATCCATTAAACTGCTTAGGAATGCTAAGTACGAGATTCCAATTCCACGGATGTCGAATCATGTACAAGTAGAAGGAAATCTATTGGGAAAAATCCTAGAATGCAAGTTTGAAGACTTCAACCTGCTTCAGATGAAGAAAGAACTAGTTGAAACAAAGTTCCCAAAGTTTCAACCAGATCAGTATATGTGCTGGAAGAAGGACGTAAAATGAAACTCTGTGCTCGTTGTGCAAAACTGGCTAACCGGAGTAGTCGAGTCGGAGTTGCTCAACCTGCTGAGGCTCCCGTACTTCAACCGAATGCTAGAATTGAATGTGGTGGTGCGCACTCTTATGTCACGCATGCACCAAGGATATCTTTGGCTTGATCGCAATGTCAACCTCAATATTGATTTGATCCATCGGATTATTGGGTTAAGAAAGAGAGGCGACGATGCCAAGCAATTTTTCGTAGGCAAGATCCTGGATAAGGAGGTCGCCATGAAGATGAATAAGACATAGACCGTCGTTAAAGGAAAAAGAGGATTTGTCACAGATGATATAGAGGATGAAGCTACGTGGTTCGTAACACAACTGCTAGTAGGAAAAATTCTGATAAAAGAAAGACCGTTGGAAGTACCCGTGGACGGAGTGCTCCTTGGGGAAAAGGCTGCGATAGGAGGAAGGTTTAACTGGTGTCAATACCTACTATATGAGTTTCTCAAAGAGCTGAACGACACGCAAACACATGGTAGTAACTTCCACTATACATGGCTGATAGTGCTGATTTCCTTTGTAGGGTGGAAGGACCGAAAACATTACATTGGCCTAACACCGACATCAGTGGTTGTAGAGGAGCCCGTTATGCAAACCTTTGGGCGAATTCGATATTAGAAATACAACACTCATCAGCTGAAGTCTTCTACACTTACTATGAGCAGTTGCGTGAAGTCATTATCACCACGCCGTGGATATCGAAAGGGGTAACGTCTAAGTATATTCGCACTGTCAATTTTAAAGCTGATATGCATTCTGTCTTTATTTAAGCAAAGGATTAGATGAAAAACCCTGAATGGTTCCAAGGAAGCTACCACATGAATGAAGAGGATATCAACACAATTATGAAGGAATGGATCCCTGAGTTCAAATTTGAAGGGATTGTGGACATTGAGAGTGACTCTGACAAGAGTAATCCCATTCCTACACTTATTGTGGAAGAGCTGTGGACAGGAAAAAGGAAGGAAGCCGAGAGTCCTGTACAACAAAAGGTACAGAAGAAGAAGCAAAAAGAAGTTAAGGACCCATCAGAAGCAAAGCTCCATGATGACGATTACAAGATGATTGCATCTACAGTAACAACGCAGATGGAAGACCTATTGACTGCTAAAGGAAAAAAGAATGAGGCAATTCAAAAGAGTCTGCAGAAGAATCTGACCACGCTGCAAGGCATTACAAAAGATATTGAGCAAGTATAACACAGATTAACCTTGCCGTGAGACTCAGAATCAGAAGGGAAGTCATGGGGCACTTCGCATCCCAATACAATGCCTTTAGCCCTGACTTTGCCTACGAAGTCGCGCATCATCAAACTTGACCCCATAAGTATAAGGCTACTACTACCGGAATAGTTAGTCTTGGGCATGAAGGACTTAGAGCACGTGGACCTAGACATTGCGAGAATGCCATTGGATGGTATACACAATCTGCATATGCAGGTTGTGGAGGAGATCCATGAGTGAATTGTAGTCACTCTAAACCTGCACACTGAGTTACAGACAAGCTATAAGCAGTTGCAGGAATCTAGCTCGTAGTGGTCCATGAAACTTCAAGATGAGCACGGCCAACGGAGGATATTAGGGGCTACGGTCACTTGATAGTCATAGAGATACCAGAATGTGACGAGCAACAAGAACTTGTGGACACTGTCATTAAGATAGACGAGGTGGTCAACGATCTTAAGGCTTAAATGAAAGATATGGAGACTACTTACAAAGCAAAGATTGCTGCCTTGGAAACGCAGAATCAGCCGAAGACACCACCTGATTAGGAACATCTTCGAGCAGAAGAAGTGAAAGCTGTAGTAGAGAGTATAGCCAGTGAAGTGGCTAAGTGCCAAACTTTGTTAGATGAGGCCAAAAAAACATTTACTGCCCTAGAAGATAATCTAAAGTTGCTGAAAATCCAAAGTGCTTTGAAAGATAGGCAGGCTGCATTGGAACTACTGGATGCAGAGGTCAAGGCCCTGCCACCAAGGGACTGAATCCATATATATCCAGAAGTAAGGGAATTGAAGAAAGAACTGCAAGCACTAGGAGAGAGGGAGAATGAAGTCGGATATAAGTCGCAGCCCCTGCAAGAGGAATCCCATGAACTTACACAGAAAATTGAAGAAAAGTTGAGAGAGCTCCGTGAAGGACAAGACTCTGTGCAAGAACAAGCCGACGATGAAATAACAACTGATGTGTTGGAGACCATCAAGCAAATTGAGCAGGACACTAAGGAATAGGTTGCAAAGAAACATACCAAGAGCTCACTGCGAATTTAGCTCTGCAGGAGGAAGAACAACTAGGAGAAGTAGATGTCGAAGGTGGCTCAAGGACGAGCCACATGTAAGTGTTAGGGGTCTGTTAGGCCTGGCCCAAGTGGGGCATTTTTGTGCAAGTCAAGTTTTGGAACTGCGAAGTTAAGCGCAGTTCGGTTGAATACTTTTTGGTGCAAGTAAGTTTTGAGGAGCTGCAATGTGAGCACAGCGCAGTATCAGCATGATGGGAACCACGCAGCTGAGGACCATTTCCGTGAAGTGTGAAGTGCCAGAAGGGCACCTATTTTGGGTAAAGAATGAAGGTAAGGTCGGCTGGATGAAAGCGACCTACTTTTGCTTAAGAAAATCCATGATTACCAAGTAGGAGGGTAGGGAGTAATGAGGAAGGAAAGCGACCGGTCACACACACGGATGAAGAATGACATGAACCGACCGCATAAGGTTGTTAGAGAAGGAACGACTAGGTGAAAGTGACAGTTCACATGCGGTCGACAGGGCAGGTTGAAAGCGACATGACCACGTGCAGAGGATGACCATGACGGAAGAGTCGCTATCAGTGCTTAATAGTCTTGTTAGGGGAAAACCGTGATAGTTTTGGGAAACCTTAGGGATTTTTCCTGTGTATTGTAAAGACATGACCTACGGACATGATCTATAAAAAGGCACCATTTTGTAAGGGAAAGGGTTAATGTTGAAATGTAATTGCTGAATCTAAGTGATATTGTGTTGTATTACTGAAAGCCATTGTAAAGGCTCTGCAAGCTGTGTGCACAGAGACCTATTGAGAGAGAAGAGAGTCTACAGTTGAGTACACAGACCAAAACTATTGTACCCTTCCCAAAAGAGTAATCCAACAACAATTCCTGTGGACGTAGCTCCCATGCTGGGGGTGAACCACTTTAAATTCTTGTGTTGTGCGATTGTTTGCATGTTTGCATCTATTATTTGCTTACAATGAATGCTTAAGATCTTGCTTATCAGTTTATGTGTTTACTTTTATCTGTATTCTCCATAAGGAGTGAGATGGGAATAATATGTTAAGTTTTTCATATGTTGATGAATTCTTTATGCATAAGTATTTCTAAGTTTGAATGAATGCATAATTTGGTTTGATAGATGCTAAGTCAGTAGAGTTCGCACAGTACAACCCTTGTGAACCATAGCAACGGAAGTGCGCAGTATTTTGTGTCCCATCATATTGCATAAGTCATAAAGTAACCCAAGACAATTGAAAAATGGGTAAAACACTAAGTATAGCTTGTTGCACTAGGTTAAATCTAGAGAGGAAGTACACTTGTTAGTTTCGCTACCCTGTTATCGAGCTCCGTTGAACTGCGGAGTCCTTGGATGCACGAGTTGTGCAAGCCTTCCAACTTATAGAAGTATTCATCGTGAAGGAGTCAAGCTCCGCATAGTCCCTAGTCTGCAGTGCGATCTCTGCAGCGCACATTTTATCAGATCTGTTTAAGCACTGATCACGTAGTTGTGGAAACCTGATTCCATAGCCCCCCCCCATACCTTCACCTCGGGTGAGACCTCATTCTGCTCGTAGATTGTTGCCGAAAGGGTCGGTGAAAAGGGGTTTTGTTGTTTCCTTGAACTGTAAGAACCTTGGTCTTTATAGAAAAACTCAACACAGTTATGTAAGCAAACAACATATCGCTCTTTTATACCTTTTACTTTTTTAATATCTTGCCACCAAATATCTGCTTTTCCACTTAAGTTATAAATGGCCATTTTTTTTTTTTCAGTTCATTAGAATAGTTATAAATTTGGAAGTAATTTTTCATTCCAGAAAGCTAGGCTTCTGCCTCTTCTCCTTTCTCGATTTCACTGTTAAACATAGGAGGTTTAAGTCTTTTAAATTCTCCTGAAATCTCTTCATAGGCTCTGTACTTCTTTTTATCTTTATGACTGTCACTATTGTCGCTAGAATCCTGATGTTCTTCTGTTTGTTGTTTTGGTGGTTCCTCACTTGAAGTTTTAGCCCCATCACTAGAAAATTCCATCTTTCTTCCCTTACATTTTTGAGGTGTAGCTTTTAGCTTATCAGTTCTAGATTCTTTGTTTTTATCTTTTTCATTACTGTGTATTTTAGCCAGCAGAATGTTGTTTAGTTCTTCTTGTGATTTCATAATTCGTTCATTATTATCCTTAACTCTTTTTAATTCAGACCTTATTTCCTTAATAGTTTGTTGTAACTCTGATGGGTTTTTGTTTCGACTTTCATTTAAGTGTACCAAGATTTAACCATCTTAATTGGTCACCGGTATTCTACGGGGAGATTCTTCTTCTATAGGCATTCCAAATTCTGCCATAGTTTCCTGCAAAAATAAAGTTTTCTTCCTCTTCCCGTTTCATAAGAGAATCAAACCCAAAATAGATAAACATTACTTTACTGGTTTAGCAGTTGCAATTGTTGGGCCAGTTCAGGCCAAGTGTTGTAACCATGCTTTGATACCATTATGTCATATACCTCGAAAATCCATAAATAAAAAATAATAATTATATGCATAAAAATATAACACCTTATATGTTTTCAGCAAGTAAAAACTACCGTGATAAAGGTTTTCATTGTTTGTAAAGTTGCTAATGCAATTTATGTAACTGTAAGGGTCTTGCTATTAGTTTGTAAGGGTCTTACTTATCCCTAAGGCTAAGTCTTGATCTTAGATCCTACCTTAACTATTATGCATTAACGCTTTAGTTATATGTAAAAAAAAATTGGGAGACTATGGAGATAGTCTTAATCCCAACACTTTAAGAGTATTCAAGCCTTTACAAGGACCAGCAATATAAAACTTTACTCCTAGTGCAAGGTTAACAAATACATTGTTATGTGTTTGATGTAATCATTGATATATATTGGCGATATGGGGTTAACCATAGTCAAACTGATATGAATGATTTTAATATAATGTTATGGTTATAATGTCATTCGGATTTGTTGGTTGGTGTGATGGTTTAATATTTGTACTGTGTAATACAAGTGAAATTAAGAGCTAACCTGACTGTGAGTTGATAGTGCAAAAAGGTTTTTATGCCTCACGTTGGAAACCAATCTCAGTCGACCATTTGGAAATCCAGATGGCTTAGGGTTTTGAAAGGGGTTTAATGTATTCTTTGGTGTCTGAAATTTCATTACTGCAATGGTTTGGTTTGAGAGCTCTGCGAACAGAGGTTCGGCTCTATTAATGGCTATTTCCTGTAGCCACCATTCAACATTAAGGGTATACCCTTTCTAGTTGCTTTGAAAGCCATGAAGGGAGATAGTGTTGGTGCTAATGGTCGCCACCTCCAAGTTTTTTTGGTTGCAACAACCGAACTTGACTAACCTTACCAGCTTCGAACTTCCCTTCAACAGGTAAATAAAAGATTTAAATCATACTCAGCATCTTTAAAATTGTTATACTATGTTTTAACTGAAACACTGGTTACTGAAACTAATGTTTAAGTTTTCATTTTTGCAGGAAAGGGAGTGATAAGGGCATCCGGGAGGAGCTGACCCCTGGCCCTATCTACATTTATACAGGGTAAAATAAAACTAGAGTTAGCTTATTCTTGTAAAATTTATTCGATAAATTGACATAGTTCTGAATTTTTGTTTGTTTGGTTGCAGGTTGTGGGCATCAGAGAGGATGGCGATAGGTTCAACTCCTCCCAAGCCCACGTCTTAGAATTCCAAGGTAATCAACGAGCATTACTCAGTAGAAGTGTAGTTTGTATTTATAATTCACTACTAGACGACCTGAATGTTGACTGCAACTCTTGTTTTCTGTAGGTAGCATTCGACAAGGTTTTGAAGTTGGAAAGGGTTCATCGTTCACCTTCATAAGATAATTTGACCTTCGAAATGGTCTACCCATAGTATTTATGAACTGTTGGATAGAGGCATAGCGCCCTCTCTGCTCCAGCATTTACTTTTAAACAGAGTTGTGTTTTACTGTTTGCTCATTTTGTGGACTGGAAATTTAATGCGGGTGCCATTGTGGATGGATTACTCCTTCGTAATATTATTTTCATAGTTAGGTTGAAAAATTGGTGGTGGATGCCATTGAAATGTGCTTATGGCCACATGGATGCAAAAATCGTGTTTTTCATTCGACATTGTTTATATTTTTAAAAACTTAATATGACCGACAAGGTCTCTACAATTTCTGTGATAAATTCTAGAAATGATATCGTAGTTATAAATGTGATTTCATGTGTTTTTGGTTAAATCCTTTTGAAATCTATACTTATTTGTTGTTGCGAAATAATTGGACATTAGAATAACAATCTTGTATTGTTGATTCACTTATTTATAACTTTCTGCTGGATTAAATCCAAGATCTAAATCCCTATTGACTTGATTCTAGTTGTTAACTATTAGTTGAAATATTTGCAACTCTTTATTTGATCAATAATGTTATGAATACCCTAACTCATAAAAATAATTTAATTGTATACGTAAGTATTTCGAGGGTTTATGTTGCAAATATAATATACCTATAAGGGTGATCATACATGCAATATAAATAGGGTATTTTTACAGTAGTCGCGTTGGATCCAAATCTATCAATTCTCAATTTGTAAAAAGGTTTATAAAATGAAAAAAGTTTAAATAAATTTTATACAACAAATGAGAATACTCGACTGTAGCAATTACTTTGCTTAGTTTTGGCGATCTTACAGTAGTTATATTATAAGAGTTAAAACATATTTTAACTCTTTTCTTTAACTAAATATATTTTATACTATATTTGAAAAACAAAGATTGATTTGGAAAGCAGTCTAAATGCTAACTACGATTATTTTATAAACTAGATATCAATGCGACACAACAATTAAATTGAGAACATATAATAAATTTACTTACTAAATATGCTTATTCTATGTTCCTAGATATAAATGCGACAACATATTGAAAGTGAGAACATACTAGGAGATATGTTTGCATAGATGTATAAACAAATCCATTGTCTATTTAGATGCATAATAGAAAATATGCGAAGGGTTAGATGCGATTCACAATAAAAATAAAAAATCTTGTTGTAATTAGTTTTAGATAAGTAAGCAACAGAACAAGGAGCCTAGCACCACTATTCAGGAAAACAAAAATGAAACAATCGTTCCTCCCAACGAACTACTAGAGAAGCTAAGTCTCACTTGCTTCAAAATTCCCGAGGCTGATCGCTGAACCACAAGAGAAAAATCCACTTAATGCACCAACTCTTGCATTATCAGATTCAATCCCCATCCAATGCTACAAGATATAACAAAAGGAATAATGCTACAAGATATAACAAAAGGAATAAGTCGATGACGATAAAAACCTGATATCCTAATGACATTAATGGCATTACTTGAACCTTCATAATTATTCTGCTAAAAAAAACCTAGTAAAGGTTCCGTGCATAGTCCAAACTAGTAGATTTCATAGCATGTAACTAGTTCTCCCATAAACCTATATTTTGACGCTCCCTCCAATCCTGATTACAGACAGTTGCCAACAGGTATGTTTCCGCAACTGGGTCTGCATTTCCACACTCTGTTGAGCTGTTGAATCCAATCTCAATCCAACTTCTGGATCAAATATTCCATCCACTTTCTTTTCTTCAAGACAGCTTGGTTCCTTCCAGTACATACAATACAACACAATTTGACCTATGCCTAATGGTATGCCAAGTATATTTGGACACTACTTTGGCCACAACACAGTAAGAAGCTTAGTTTTTACACATGAATACAAAAATATCTGCAAATGTACAGAGAAGGCTATAGTATATGATGTTACCACTAAGAGGAGGTTGTTGTCCGGAAGGAAATAAATCATCCACATACAGCTATTCATCAGTGCGAAAAGGGTGAAAGAGATGGGCATAAACTCCACACTTCTAGTCCATATCACCTTTCTCTGTATACATTACACAATGGAATAAAGTCAAAGGACGTATTTGATGAAGATTCCACTGCTAAATGTGACAGAAGGACATGGGGTTTAGATACTTACACCAATTGAAAGTGGAGAAGCATACATAACCATAGTGACAATCATCCCTGAAGTCCTGACTAGCATTTTCCTATGCTTCTGATCATGAAGAGCCACCAGAGAAACTGTTCAGATGGATGCAAACAGTCGGCCATTAACAACAAGTTAACCTCAAATCTATGAAACAAACGAAAAACCAAAAAATGCAATGAAAGAAAATTGGTTTTCAAGGCAAAAAATGAGCTGAGAAGAGGAACACGGACCTAGAATGCCAACCACAAAACGTCCGGAGTTAATCATTTTAACAAAACCCAAATGTAAGTGCCGAGGAAAAATGGTGAACAAGACAGAGGAATGGAGGAATGCAGCGGGCGTTGCTGCTCTTAGAGTCTCTGACTGGTGCGATTTATAACACGAGCAAATCCTTTTGGTTTTTTTTCCGTCCACATGATCAAGTCATCCATTTTGAAGGGTCGTGACGTGGAAAGAAGGAAAAGTTGGTTTTGATTATTCACTAGAAAACACTCCAAAAATATCCAATCTTACGTCGTTTCCATCTTGAAAGTGTCACTTGCATTTTTCTATCGATTTCTGAAGTAGGCTATTATGCCATCATTGACAGCTAGGTAACTTGGCCGAGAAAATTCAGAGGAACAGTAATATTATTTTGACAGCAGGGTAACTTGGCCGAGAGAGTTCAGAGTGAAGGTAATATTATTTTGTTTTACTTCGTAAAAAAATTTAAGTTTTTTATTGAAATGCATAAAACAAAGTTATTTTTCTAGCGAGGCACTTCATCATTTATAGCTGGATAACATTGAGTCCAGCCACCTAAAGAGTTTGACAGCAACTTAATATTATAAGCTTTTATTCTACATAAAACAAATTTATTTTATAAAAAATGTATAAACAATCAAAAGTTTAAGGAAAAGGTATTTTATTTTGTAAAGGAAAGTCATAGGGACTTAGTTCAATGTGCTTTTATCTTAATATGAAGTACATGTTGTAAATGGAGGATATGTTGTATCTTTAAGAATTACCTTGTGGTAAGTGCTTGATTGTTTGACTGGAAAACAAATTTGAAATAGGGTTTCTATGGTTGTTCATTTAAAGTATGGCATTCTCAAGAAAAATTTTAAAAAGGGTTTCTATGGTTGTTCATTTAGAGTATGGCACTCTAAATGAACAACCAAGGAAAGAATTTTGAAACATGTAATAAGTGGAAAGGAAGAGATTGTGGGATATTTTGATGGAGCATGCAAAAATGAGAGTTGTGGTTTGGGAGGAGTTTTGATACTTTCAAAGAATGCCTTCATACATTTCAAATCCAATGGGGGTCATGGAACCAACAACCGAGCAGAAGGATGAGCACTGAGAATTTTATTACAGATAGCAATAGAAGAACAAGTGACTACTCTTAAAATATTCAGGGACTCGTAACTATGGATCAATCATATGAGGAAGGAACACTACATTATAAATCTGAACTTAAAAAACATTGGACAAAATATGGAACTATTAGTCTCCTCTTTCGGCGGAATCGCTTCTAACCATGTTTACAGGGAAGAAAATGAGGTGGCAAATGCGTTATCAAAAGAATGCTTGAAAATCGAAGTAGGATTTTGTATGATAACAACTAAAATAAATGGCTTACGGGAACATAACAGAAAGATCCTAGACTATTGGACAAAAGGATGAAAATAAAAGCCAATATTTCCTATGTAACTATTTTTTTTGTGAATACTGTCAAGAAAAAAGACAATTGACTGTAATGAATAATGTTGAAGAATGATTGAAAGTTGAAGAATGTACGCAAAACTCAATTTTTTGCGGAAGCACCTATAATATACCTTGAAAATACATAAATAAATAAATAAATTATATGCATAGCAATATAACACCTTCTATGTTTCCAGAAAGTAAAAACTATTGTGATAAAGGTTGCCATTGTTTGTAAAGTTTCTTACACAATTTATATAACTTCTTTTTGATCATGTTACATTCAAAGTGGATCCTTTACAAAAAGATTTGTGTCTCACCATCATAACTGGAGGTGATGTCTTGTTCTTTTTCTTGTTCTTGCTATTAGTTTGTAAGGGTCTTACTTAGCCCTAAGGCTAAGCCTTGATCTTAGATCCTACCTTAACTATTATCTGTTAAGACTTTAGTTATATCTATGAAATGTTGGGAGACAATGGAAATAGTCTTAATCCCAAAACTTTAAGAGTATTCAAGTCCTTACAAGGACCAGCGATATAAAACTTTTGTCCTAGTGCAAGGTTAACAATACATTGTTATGTGTTTCAGGTAATTGTTGATATATATTGGGGTTCACAATAATCAAACTAATATGAATGATTTTAATATAATGTTATGGTTATAACTTCATTCGGATTTGTTGTTTTTTTATGGTTTAATGTTTGCACTGTGTAATGCAAGCGAAATTAAGAGATGACCTATCTTTGAGTTGACAACGTAGCCAGGCCTTTATGGCTCACGTAATAAATGAATCTCAGTATTCCATTTGGAAAACCAGATGGATTAGTGTTTTGAAAGGGGTTTAATGTATTCTTTGGTGTCTAAATTCCCTTCAATAGGTAAATAAAAGATTTAAATCATACTTAGCATCTTTAAAATTGTTATACTTTGTTTTAACTCAAACCATGGTTAACAAAGCTAATGTTTAAGGTTTCATTTGTGCAGTAAGAAGAGTGATAAGGGTGTCTACGAGGAGTCGACCCTTGGTCTTGTGTGCATTTATACAAGGTAAAAGAAAACTAGACTTAGCTTATTCTTGTAAAATTTATTCGATAAATTGACATAGTTCTGAATTTTTTGTTGTTTGGTTGCAGTTTGTGGGTGCCGACGAGGATGGCGACAATTTCACCTCCTCCCAATCCCATGTCTTAGAAAGCGAAGGTAAGCAATGAGCATTACTCATTAGAAGTCTACTTTGTATTTATAATTCACTGCTAGATGACCTGAATGTTGACTGCAACTCTTGTTTGTTGTAGGTAGCATTCGGCAGGGTTTTGAAGTTGGAAAGGGTTCATCCTTTGCCTTCATAAGATAGTTTGAAATTCGAACTGGTCTACCCGTAGGGTTTATGAACTATTAGATAGAGGATTAGCGCCCTCTCTGCTCCAGCAATTACTTTTAAACTTAGTTGTGTTTTACTGTTTGCTCATTTTTTGGACTGGAATTTTAAATGAGGGTGCCAACGTGGATGGCTTACTCCTCTGTAATATTATTTTAATAGTTAGGTCAAAAAAAATTTGGTGGATGCCATTGAAATGGGGTTACGGCCAGATGGATGCAGAAATCATGTTTTTCATTCGATGTTGTTTATATTCTTAAAAACTTAATACGACCCACAGTGTCTCTGCGATTTCTATGATAAATTCTCGAAATGATATCGTATTTATAAATGTGATTTCATGTGTTTTTGGTTAACTTGTTTTGAAATCTATACTTATTCGTTGTTGTGAAATAATTGGACATTCGAATAGAAATCATGTAGTGTTGATTCACATATTTATAACTTTCTGCTCGATTGGATCCAAGACCTAAATCCCTGTCGACTTGATTCTGGTTGTTAACTATTAGTTGAAATATTTGCAACTCTTTATTTGATCAATAGGTTATGTTATGAATACCATAACTAGTAAAAATAAGTTAATTGTATATGTAAGTATTTTGAGGGTTTATATTGCAAATATAATATACCTGTAATTTTTATCATACCTGTAATGTAAATCTAGGGTATTTTTGCAGTAGTCCCGTTGGATCCAGATCTATCAATTCTCGATATGTAAAATGGTTTATAAAATGAAAAATGTTTAAATAAATTTTATACAGAAGATGAGAATACTTGAATGTAGCAATTATTTTGCTTAGTTTTGTCCATCTTACGGTAGTTATATTATAAGAGTTAAAACATATTTTGACTCTGTTCTTTAACTAAACATATTTTATACTATATTTGAAAATCATAGATTTGATTGGAAACCAGTCTAAATGATAACTACGATTATTTTATAAACTAGATATCAATGCGACAGAACAATTAAATTGAGAACATAAAATAAATTTACATACTAAATATGCTTAATCTATGTTGCTAGATATAAATGCGACAACCTATTTAAATTGAGAACATACTAGGACATATGTTTGCACAGATGTATAAAAAAATCCATTGTCTATTTAGATGCATAATAGAAAACCTTCCAAGGGTTAGATGTGATTCATAATAAACATAAAAAATCCTACTCTAATTAGTTTTAGACAAGTAAGAAACATAACAAGGAACCTGGCACCACTGTTCGGGAAAACAGAAATGAAACAGTTGTTCCTCCCAACCAACTCCTAGAGCAGCTAAGTCTCACTTTCTCTAGAACCCCCCGAGCCTGATCGTTGAACCAAAAGAAAAAAATCCACTTAATGCGCCATCTCTGTAATATCCTTCTTTCTAACCCTATCATATTTTATAAATGTATATTGTAACTATGTATGAGGCCCTAGTGAGGAGCTCAAGGCCAAGGCCCCACCATGGTACTTTGAGAGTATCGTTATTTTTTCCTCCTCGGTTGTAACTTATAATGACGCAACTAAAACGATAGGAAATGAATCACCAAGGGAAGGAGAAAAATGGTTGGGAAGCCATGAATCGATACTCGTAGCCTTACGTATCATCCTCATCATCAAGATGAAGGTTCGTCCCTATAGAGAATTCTATTCACGACTAAAATACTATGGATTATTTGTTTTAATCCTAGTATGATTAAGCCAAAATAGTAGATAATATAATCATATTAATCTTGGCATATAATGCAAAAGAGTTATATACAAAAGCTTAACATAAGAACAAACGTAAGTATAAGATGGGTAATTCGCCAAGCAATTACTAATCTACTATAAGTTATAACCTTTAGACATAGGGGTGTTTAAATGGGTTATATTTCTTTATAGTAATTTTGTAATATATATATATATATATGGAAGAGTAATAATCCTTAAAAAACATGGTGATGTTTTGGATTATATATATATATATTTATAAGATTTACTAAAATGGTCATTGAGACTACTTTGACAATAGTCTATTATTATAATTTATTGTTTATAGGGATTGTTTATAGTTATTTTTTTTACAATACCCTATTTCTTTAAAACGAAAGAATAGGTACCAAACCTTTTTACAGAAACAAAGGAATTTATGTTTTGGTGAAGGGGAGATCTTATTTTTAATTGCGAATTAAGTTGTGTTACACCTTAGACAAACGGGAAGATCCTTTTACTCTACCTTTTGTTTCGTTGTCTCCATAATGGAGAAGAAGCGTTGATTGTTTCTGGATGGCCCTGTCCCACTATTAAATTATGCGGGTTATAATCATTAAAATCTTCAAGTGATAGACATGTCGTCCTTTGTTTCTTTCCACCTCAAGCTATGCCACTTGTCGCTTGGAATTGTTCCATTTGTCTTCTCTGAATTTTTTCGTTGGAGGAAGACCTCCTTGAGAGAAAATACTCATAAATTTTATATATAGACACATTTTAGGGGGTTCGTGGAAGGGAGGTTTTGGGGGAAATATTTGGGGAAGTTCTTATCTCCAAGAGGATCTTCTCGATCCAGGCGGAACCTCTGCCTTTTTGGGTTCTTGGAAATAACTAAATCGTGACGGTGGGAGTAGTATTTCTTGTGATAGGATGTTTGTGGGATCCTTCCTGTGCGCAAGGTTGATAGATGCGGCCACTGTGACGGTACAAGGTTTATCCCTATCTTACTTTATTTTACTGCGACTGCTTTGGCTTTGCATTGATACATGTTTTAGGTTTTGTCCTGGTGTAGATTCGCATGTTGGTTTGTAGTTACAGTAAAATATATATTTTCGTAGGCATTGGGGACAGGACGGCTTCTAAGAAGCCTGATCCCATCGTAGACTCTGGTTATTCCTCTTCCTGGAGGACAGGTTGTTAGATTTTATATGTGCGATTCAGTTTATAATTCTGGCATATTTTATATATTAGATGCTGCAGTAGAAAATACAGGGGTTATGATTCAGTTTATAATGCTATGGACTTGCCAGAACCCGGTTCTAAATTGTAGATCCAGTAACCTTTTCTTTATTTGATAAAAGAAATAGGTGCGGCATATGATCTGTGTTTTTCTGCTTTTTCTTTAAGAGGAGCGACCCCTTTCTTAGGAGATCTAGCATGCCGGTTAAATTGATGAGCAACATCACATAGATCTGGTAGCATTTAATTGTTGATGTAGTTGTATTAAGAAATAGTGTTTTCTGTTGATAATTTTACTACTGCCTTCTGGATCACCATATTATACTATGTGATGATGAGATGTTGGATCGCGTTACTATGGGGCGGCATGTATTGGTTTTTCAGTTTAGAAAGAGGATGTAACCTCCCTCGATCCGAAGATAATTGTTTTAATTATCTCTCTGTTTTCTTATATTTCTATTGATGAATGCTGCGTGTGATTGGACGAACTCAGCCTCTCGTTGTTGATCGCAGGGGAGGATCCTCTGTATTATCACATTTTTCTCTTATTTCTGAAAATCGTAAAATGCTTGGGATGGTTGCTAAGATGTTCGGTATGCCATCAAATAGCTTTATTGAATGGTTTTCAGGAAGATCTCTAACATTATCTTTTGTGGAATCGTAAAAGCTTGGATAAACGCTAAATACATGTATGCTGTCGATTAGCTTCATTTTTCTTCAGAATCTGTATGGTGTGTGAAATCGTGTTCATCTCTTCTTCCTATGCATGGCTGAAAAGCTTAAACCGATCTGTATGCTGAAAGAATTTTAGTTTAAGATCTATGTCTTTAACTGTGTGTGTGATCTGGCGTTTTGTGCTATTCAGAATAGAAAGTCTAATCCCATATAAGAGTGTGTCTTCTCTATCTTTCAGATCCAAGAGTGACTCTATGCGTGTGATCTATGAGAGCGATTTCCTCTGGGAAGAAGACTGTGTAGGTTCAAATTTGCTAGGGACTTGCCAGAACCCGGTTCTAAATTGTAGATCCAGCCGGGAAACTCTACTACAATTTCGCTTGGATCCGGCTAAGAACTCTGTTCAGTAAAACGAATAATGAAATTTCTTTTCATGCATGTATTTTCGTTGCCCACCCGAGTCTGAGTCTCCAGTTGAAGTTGGTTACTTTTTGTATGTGATCAGATCCTATCATAGATTTTCTATCCAAATCATGATAGATAAATCTAAGTAATGTTTTAGATTTCATGGAAGCAGAGTCATGGAATCATGGTTGATCTATCCAAACATAGTGGCGCAGACGTGAAGTCATGGTCACATGTTTTCTCTCCTACATCGAAAATTTTACTATAAGATTTCTCGATCTCTGCTAACTCGAGTTGGACATCCTTACTCGATCCCCTGTTTGTAATGCTCTATATTTTTTTGTAACTCTATACTTGTTGAACCTGATTGGTTCATCGTATTTAGCTTGCTTGCTGACTGTGTTTACATATATTATGCATTAAGTTATACATAAGATATTGTTGGGGAAAGGAGTTGAGTTGAAAGCGTTGACCTTGTTGGATTTAAACTATATACACATATAAATAGGTAAACTATGTTTAGTATGAACTTGGCAATATCCTAGAGTATAGTCTTCATAAAGTAAGTGTCAATGGTTAGATCCACTCTAAAGATGATTAAAGAAATGTGGATGAATTAGCTAAATTATATTGGCTTTACATATGAAATTATTGAAGGGAAAATAAGATTTCACCTTTATTCATGAGATATTATGTAGGAAGAAAAATTGAAGTGAGAATTGTTGTAGATAGGTATAAGAGCTTGGAATGTTGGAAGTTGAAGAAAGCAACAATTGGTTGCAGATGTAAAATCCCACCTTCTTGTTGAGTAATAAAAGAAATGACCTTCCTTTGTGGACGTAGCCCAATAGGGGTGAACCACCTGAAATTGTCTCTTCTTATGGATATGTGTTTTATTGTTGTTTGTTATGGGAATTCCTTGATGTCATGAGATTAAATGTATGGTTGAACGAGATAGTGGTTCACTTAATTATATCAATGATCAAGGTATGATAAAGAGGTTGCAAAGATATGAATGATGATACAAGTTTCAATGAATAGTTAACCAATATTATGTTTAAAAGCATTTAATATAATTCTACTTCTTATTATATAAACATCCTTACTGAATTTGAGGTATGTTACAGTTTGTATATCAATGGATAAAGAATCTCATTATATAAGTATGGCAGCGTTATTAATAACTTTGAGAATAATGAATAATGTGTCTCATTGATGTATTCATACAGTTGAAATGATGTTAGTGCGTATTCTTATCATTTAGATGAATATGTAAGTTACTGCTTGAAAGTTGTTAACATTAAAACATTGCATAAGAATAGGGGTCATTCAGGTATGATTATGGTTCTTAGTTAACTTGTTATTGGAAGTATGTTCCAATAGTTATGTGGGACCAAGCATAAAGTAATTTTCACCCTTATAGTAGTAGTTGTTTGCAGTAATTTTCTGAAGATAAACACGAAGTACATTATTGGAGATATTTTGTTTTACTAACGGGTGAAGTTGGTTATCGATTAGGAAAGCTAGAATTTTATTTCCTCAAAATAACATCAGTACAATATTGGAGATGTTATAATCTCTTTCACTATCACATTCAATCCCCATCCAATGCTAGCCTCTTGCCACTTATAGACATACTATTATATATAATATAAAGCATTGTACATTGTTATTTAAGAAATAGATATCACATTTAGAGGAAAAACCTCTATGAGTGTCCATAGATTCCCCTTATTTCCCTTTAAAATTTATCTGAATTTTTTCTTAAAATATTTTTTTAAGATATAAATAGATGCTAAATTCTTTTAAATATAATGTAACATGTTATTGTAGATTATTCTTATTATTTGTATATTCTATAACATATAAAATTAAATATAACAATATTATTTTTATAAACCAGCCTAGATCCAAATCCTAGGCTCTATCAAGCGTCGAGAGGGATCAAATCTCCCGAGGTGCAAACCTCTCCTTGAAAATATCCTTGAGTGCAATAACTGAGAAGAGGTTTGCACCTCAGGAGATTTGATCCCTCTCGGTGCTTGATAGAGTCTAGGATTTGGATCTAGGCTGGTTTCAGCTATGGGTGGTGACACAAAACTGGACTTTGTTCAGCATTGTAAGGAACAGGTTAAGTTGAAAACACAGATATATTTACGAGAATTATCATAATGTAAGTAATAAGTATTAAGGATTGAGTAAATTGTTAAACTGGAAAATAGAGACAATTCACCTAACTTTTTTTTTCGATTCTCTTTTTGTTGATCTGCATTTTGTTTTGTTTGTTTTTCTCCTTCTTCTATTGTCATTTCGTATATTTTGATTTATTTGTTGTTCTGCAAACTGATTTTTTTGTTCTTCCAATTGCTTCAACTTTCTCTCTCGATACGCTCTTTGTCGATCAATGTTTCATTTTCTTTGTTTTTCTTGTTCTTCTGATGTCAATTCGCCTAACTTTTTTTTTCGATTTTCTTTTTGTTGATCTGCATTTTGTTTTGTTCGTTCTTCTCCTTCTTCTTTCGACATTTCGCCATTTCATACATTTTGATTTATTAGTTGTTCTGCAACTTGATTTCTTTGTTCTTCCAACTGCTTCAACTTCTCTCTTGATACACTCTTTGTCGATCAACGTTTCATTTTTTTTGTTCCTCTCATTGTTTTGCTATCAATTATTCAAAATTTCTTTTTTGATATTATTTTTGTCGATCTGTGTTTCATTTTATTCGTTCTTTAGTTCTTGTACTATCATTTACTTCAACTTCCTTTTTCAAAATTCTTTTTGTTCTTCTGCTTTTCTTTTCAAGTCTTTTTCTCGTTCTTTTGTTGTCACTGAAATCAATGCGTCCATACATTGAAATCAATCCGTCCATACACTGAAATCTATGTGTCCATACACTGAAATCAATGCGTCCACAGAATAACATCTACACTGAAAAATATGCAATAAAAAACCCCATACACTGAAATCTATGCGTCCATTAACTGAAATCAATGCATCCATACATTGAAATCTATGCGTCTATTCACTAAAATCAATGCGTCAATACACTGAAATCTATGCGTCCATTCACTTAAATCAATGCGTCCATACACTAAAATCAATGCGTCTGCAGAATAACATCTACACTGAAAAATATGCAATAAAAAATTTCAACATTATAAGGAACATGTTAAGTTGAAAACACAGAAAGAATTATGAGGATTATAATAAGGTAAGTAATTCAGTATGAGTAAATTATTATCACATTCCATGTATCCAAGTATGTCATATTCATTGGTAGTTATATTGATTCCTATATAACCCTGAAATTATCTCTCATTCATGTTTTTTAGAATCCCTTTGCACAAATAACACTTCTTCACAATCTCTTTAGTTCACAGTCGTGTTTTCTTTGTTCTTCTGTATGTTTTGATGCTTCTTTTTCTGTTATGGATTCGAAACGTTGACTAAAGAACATGGATACTATGGATTCTCCAAAACCTCCTAAAATCAACAACCACATAAATCTTGCTACAAAGATTATTTTTATCTTTCTATTCTATACATTTGTTATATTTTTCTTCTTTGATAATCAATATCTTCATTATTTGCAATATTATCATGAGGATCCACGATATACCCTAAAATATAAAACACCAAAATCTATGTTGAAATCATTGTAGAGTAGTTTTTCTATTAAATTGATAAATTCAATGTATAGATGTAAATAACAAAAAGCAATGCATTGCTGAAATTAATGAAAGATTTTTTTATTTATTAAATTGATAAATTCAATGCATACATGTAAAAAACAAAAAAAATGCATTGCTAAAATCAATGCAACGAATGAAATAAATATGCATCTTTTGTTGTTTAACAACATTTGTGTGTGGTCTATTGGTAGGAATTAAGGTGATTGGGCTTGTGTTAACCTAGAGACCAAGCTTCAAAACCCTTTTTGCTTCGTGTTATAGTTAGTTATCAAATTTAACTATTATTATGGCAATTTTTTTTAACACCATTTCTGTGTGACCTATTGGTAAGTAGTGAGGTGATTGGGCTTGTCTTAACCTAGAAACTAAGATTTAAATCCCTTTTTGCTTGGAGTTATATTTAGTTATCAAATCTAATTATTAGTTAGCAAATCTAACTATTATTATGGCCACTTTTCTTTTCTATTCTTACGTTGGCTATAATATTCTTTTTACTTCTTTGGTTTCTACTTCTTATGTCCACTATAATATTTTTTTTAATTCTTTATTTATTTACTTTTTATATTTTTAGTTTTTAGGTTAGCTATAATATTACTAAATATTAATTAGTTTTTATGTTTGATTAGATCTTGCTCATATTATAACTTTTTACTTTTTATTAGATGTAACGCTACAATTTTATGATTTATTAGATTTAACGGTACATCCACGTTACAAGATCTCCCTCATACTGGGATGTAGAGCGCCTCTCGACGCAAAAATAAGAAATATAATTTAGAGAATATAAATAAGAGTTTAAAATTTGAAAATTGTAGTAATATATGAAAATAGATCATTGTACTAAATTTTATGGAATTATATTAGATCTATCTTAATTATGGTTCTATCAAGTTCGAGGGGATCAAATAACTTAAGAAAATGTTTATGCCAAAAGAGATTTTATTCCAAATGATAAGACATAAATCCTACATATAGGCAAAATTTAGATTTATTAATTGATTATGTAGTAAAATATTTGTTTACCTAATTTTATTAGTAAAAGTGCATTTCATGTTGTAAAGTATTAAGAGGTAAATCCTACAAATAGGAAAAACTTGCATTAATTAATTAATACTGAAGTAAAATAATTGCAATTTACATTCATTAATTTGAAATTATCACAAAACAAATAACTAACTTATTATTCTATTATTAACTTAACAATACATATAACCCAATTTATTTTCCATCAGAATCATCCATGTGCAAACTATTCCAATTTGGAATGATAAATGATAACACATAAATACTACAAATAAGCAAAAATTACATTTGTTCATTGATTATGAAGTAAAATACTTACTCTTAATCTATATCTGTATATATATATATATGAAAATTAAAATTAAAATGTGATGTATATTAATAGAAATGTATAATTTGAAGTCAACATGTGTTTGATTTTATAATTTTTGTATATATTTAGTCTTTTAAAGCAACATGGTATGACATATATGTGACACATCTCATCAAGTTTGAGTTATAAAAAGTACCTCTAGGTACAATAAGCAATGACGTAATAAAAATAACAATACATTTTTTTCTAATTTAATCATTTTTTCTTACAATTTAATACATAATTATTAAACATCTCAATTATTACATATAATATTTATTTCAATTTAATATATAATTATTAACCATCTTAATTATATCAAATAATAAATTGAAATAACATGGTCATAACCAAACAAATTATTGAATATATTATCACAATACAAAGAATTTTAGTTTTTATATCTTTTATAATTAATTTCTTTTCAATCTAACAATTAAAAAAATTGACTTAATCCATTTCTAATCTCTTTTTATCATGTATCATGATTAAAGTTGTATTATGAGATAAAAGTTTCAACCATATCAATATCAATTTCATTTTCTTCTATTTTCTATTTTTTTATTTAATTTTTATGATAACTAAAAGCATAAATTAAATTTATATATATATTTTTATTTTTTAATATTATTTTACTTTCAACTTTTACTATGATAAAATTATTATATATTAATATCAACTTTTATCCAAACTTATATTTTGATTTAAAATATAAAATTTATTAACATTAATTTGTTAATTTTTATTTTATTTACATATTACAAACATTATATTTTAAATCTTTAACTTATTAATATAATAATCATCGTAGAGTTAAAATTATTAAAATATTTTAAAAATATATAATTATCATCGTAAAATTAAAATTATTAAAATATTTTTTAAAAATGCCATTACATAAGAAGGATCGAGTTGCCCATGTTATTTATATAGCAATACATGATCTTATATATTATTCATTGAATTTGTAAACATAACTAATTTCAATGCTGCCAATGTTAATTCAATGAGTAATATACAACAATATTATTCAGGTTCAAAAATATTGATAAATGAGTGGAATTTTATTAATATCAGTATAGATTTATTTAAAAGGGGATCTACCAAATGTGGAGAGGGATCAAATCTCTCAAAAGTGCAAATCCCTTTATATATATGTTGAGAAAGTGTGTAGTTTTATATATATGCCATTCTAAATATTTTAAATCTAATTTGAGTCTATATGTTCTTTTTATAATAATTTATTATTTTTAATAAATGTGAGTGTGTCATCTATAGGATAGCACAGAAGGAGTTACACATCTCCCCTTACTGACTGTAGAATGCACCTCTTCGACACAATAATTAAAAATAGTTATTACCAAAAGATTAATCTAAATAAAAAAATGAAGATTTAAAATAGGTAAGTAAATTCCAAAAATCTGTATTAATATAATTAAAATAAATAAATTACCAAAAGATTAATCTAAGTCCAAAACAAATGAAGGTTTAAGATAGGTAAATTCCAAAAATGTGTGATTCATTTTGATTAGGTGAACAATGCTACAAGATATAACAAAAGGAATAGTCGATGATGATAAAAACCTGATAACCTAATGACATTAATGGCATTACTTGAACCTTCATAATTATTCTGCTAAAAAAACACTAATAAAGGTTCTGTGCACAGTCCAAACTAGTAGATTTCATAGCATGTAACCAGTTCTCCCATAAACCTATATTTTAACACTCCCTCCAATGTTAAGATTTAATATGCTAAGACAGAAAATAGCAACATTGCATTCCATCTCACAATAATATCATATACAGGATCACTGAAGAAACAACAAGCACAGCATAAACACAAGAGACACAAATTTATCCTGGGAAACCCTCATGGGGTAGAAAACCCAGCAAAGCTTCCACAATATAGATGACCAGAAATATACAAAGATGTAACCCTGAGCATAAGCTCCTCCTTCTCCATAGCAAACCTCTCCTCCACAAGTGCACCACTCTCAAGTGAGTGAGTGTGTGTCAAATGAGGAATACACCTCCTCTATTTATACACTACTCCGACTTGTCTTTTACACAAATCATGTAGGCTCGTATTTAACCAGTGGGTTAAATACCCCACTACAACTGACTGGGCCGACCACTCTAGGGTGGTCTAATAACCCTTTGACCCACATAACACATACAAGGCCGACCCCCACTAGGGAAGTCTAATAACCCAAGTTACCACATTCCAACGGAGGAATAAACATCTCCATATATACAATAAGATCTTCAAGGAGGAATGAAACATCTCCAGAATAATAAAGTACAAATATAATATTCTTCGAAGTTACAATATCTCAACACTCCCCCTTAACGAGAAGGATATTATAACAGCATTTGCATGAGCAAGGAGTCATCAACATCATACATGATACATCTATAAATCATTGGAAGCTTTCTCAACATCATCAGTAACTCAAGCAGTTACTGAAACATCTTCAATACTGGAACATCAACATCTTCAGTACTGAGTCTTTCTCTTCTGTAGCACTCGAACAGCTACAACAACATCAACATCTGGATCCTCACGATCATCAGCATCGTCATCATACGATCATCAGCATCAGGATCATCTCGATCTACAACATCTGGATCATCTCGAACTACAGCATATGGATCATCTCGATCTACAGCATATGGATCATCACGATCTACAGCATTTGGATCATCTCGATCTATAGCATCTGGATCATCTCGATCTACAACATCTGGATCATCTCGATCTACAGCATCTGGATCATCTCGATCTACAGCATCTGGATCATCTCGATCTACAGCATCTGGATCATCTCGATCTACAGCATCTGGATCATCTTGATCTACAACATCTAGATCATCTCGATCTACAGCATCTGGATCATCTGTATTAGTATCCACACCAATACATCTATCATCAAAACATGTATTCTTACTAATACATATATCATAAAAAACGTGTATTCTCACTAATACATCTATCATCAAAAGCATGTATTCTCACTAATACATCTATTATCAAAAGCATGTATTCTCACTAATACATCTATCATCAAAATCATGTATTCTCACTAATACATCTATCATCAAAAGCATGTATTCTCACTTAATACATCTATCATCAAAAGCATGTATTCTCACTAATACATCTATCATCAAAAGCATGTATTCTCACTTAATACATCTATCATCAAAAGCATGTATTATCACTAATACATATATCATCAAAAGCATGTATTCTCACTTAATACATCTATCATCAAAATCATGTATTCTCACTAATACATCTATCATCAAAAGCATGTATTCTCACTAATACAAGTATACACAACAGCAGCATATCCTGCAACACACATGATCCAATTACAGGATGGTCAATCCCTCTCACTTTAGCACATAGGTCCAAAGATGATACAATCCTGATCCACTTACGGGATGATCAATCCCTATCAATTTACGACATCTCTCATGTCTATGGACGATGCAATCTAGATCAACTTACAGGATGATCAATCCTTATCCTTTTAAGACACCTCACCATGTCTAGGGATGATGCAATCCCGAATCAGCTTACAGGATGATTAGTGCTTATCACTTTAAGACACCTCACCATGTCTAGGGACGATGCAATCCCAATCTACTTACAGGATGATTAGTCCTTATCACTTTAAGACACCTCACCATGTCTAGGGACGATGCAATCCCAATCTACTTACAGGATGATTAGTCCTTATCACTTTAAGACACCTCACCATGTCTAGGGACGATGCAGTCCCAATCTACTTACAGGATGATTAGTCCTTATCACTTTAAGACACCTCACCATGTCTAGGGACGATGCAGTCCCAATCTACTTACACGATGATTAGTCCTTATCACTTTAAGACACCTCACCATGTCTAGGGACGATGCAATCCCAATCTACTTACAGGATGATTAGTCCTTATCACTTTAAGACAAGTCTCATGTCTAGGGATGATGTAATCCCATCACGTACATTTTGAACCTAGTTCAGCGACGATGCAGTCCTATCTTCAATTCTCAGAGACATCATGTCTACAGCTCTCTTTAGGACTGAAGTCCAGGGATGATCCAATCCTCTTTCTTTCTCGGAGACACCTATCTACGGCTCACTTTAGAACTTGAGTTCAAGGATGATGCAATCCTTTCATGTCCACCAAGGACTTCATTCTCGGAGACATCATGTCTACGGCTCACTTTAGGATTGAAATCGAAGGATGACTCAATCCTCACATGTCCACGAAGGGATTCATTCTTGAAGACATACGTCTACGGTACTCTTTAGGACTAAAGTCCAGGGATGATCCAATCCCCTCATGTCCACCAAGGAATTCATTCTCGAAGACATACGTCTACAGCTCTCTTTAGGACTGAAGTCTAGGGATGATCCAATCCCCTCATGTCCACCAAGGACTTCATTCTCGAAGACATACATGTACGGCTCTCTTTAGGAATGAAGTCCATGGATGATCCAATCCCCCTTCTTTCTCGGAGACTCTTGTCTACGGTTCCTTTTAGAACATGTGTTCAAAGATGATGAAATCCCCTTATCACCTTAGACCCTATCTAAGGACCATCCACCAACCTCTCTGTCGGCATCACCAATATAGGTATCCACATCATCGACCTCACTGTCGATGCGGGCAACCTCATCATAAGTGATCACATCGCTCCCCCTTTCGAGGAGGGTCCTTCTGAACTATTTTAAGTTTGTCTCAGAAAACTTTACTTGAGGTAGAGGTTTGGTTAGTACATCGATAACTTGTTACAAATTCGAACTTTAATTCTTTTCTGCACCATATCTTGTATATAGAAATGTCAGATCTCTATGTGCTTTGACATATCATGGAATACTAGATTCTCTGCCATTTTGGTACAACTCTATTTGTCACATAGGATCACAGTTGGGTCCATTTTTATGTCAAACAATTCTAAAGCCATACCGCTTCATGACTAGCAGAGCAAGCAGCCATATATTCCGCTTGTGCTGAGAGCCACACTAGATTGCTTCCTTCTAAACCACGAGATCATGGTTGATCCAGACAATAACATCCTCTCGATGTGCTCTTTCTGTTTGTTACAATTTCTGCCCAATCAACATCTGTGTAGCCATCTGAAGTCATGATCTCTAAGATAACATAGATCAAACTCTATCGTATCCTTTAGGTACCTCATCACATGCTTTGCAACTAACAGGTGAACACATCTAGTTTCCACTAGATACTGACTCAAGGTGTTCACAGCAAAGCATATATCTGACCTAGTATTTGTTAGACACATCAATGACTCAATATTTTGTCTGTACAGAGTTATATCCACTAACTCTGATGATTCATCTGCTAACAACTTCAAGAGTGGCCATTCCAACACATCAAGTCCTTTTAATATTTCTCAGCATACTTTCCCTGGTTGAGAAAGATTCCTTCTGAGCCTTTCCATACTCCCAGACCTAGGAAGTAATGCATCAATCTGAGATATTTCATTTTCATTTCTACAGCCATCTTCTTCTTTCTTTTCATGATCTGTTTCTCATTCCTTGTCAAAAAGAGATCATCGTCATACAATAATGGTATGATAGGTTCATCATCCACAACCTTAAGGTAAAGCTTAGGAACAACTTTACTTTTGGTAAAGCCCAAGCTTATCAAGAATCTGTCAATTCTCCCTTTGTGACTGAACATCATTCACACTATGCATTTAATGATCTTCTGCATATCTATCTGTGCCATCTCTTGTTAGATGGGTCTACTGATATGAGCCTCAATATCATTCGAACTCTGTGGTGAGTTCCTTCTTGCATCCATGTCATCTATGTATAGAAACCATATTCAACCTTGTAGGAAAGGTTGAGATCCACATCACCCATGGTGATCATTAAGCTCATCAATTGATTATCGATCCTGGGAACCCATACAGAACTTGATTCACACTTCTTCTTTAATTACACCATTAAGAGAATGGTATTATCTAGCCACTTGGAGCAAACATCTCATCATGATTCTCTTCCTCTTTCTAAGAGAATCTTCTAGCCACAAGCCTTTTATAGTGTGTTTGATTTGTAAATCCTTTTGTTGAACATCCATCGCTTGTTCAATGTTCATCATTCATCATGATCTTTCCTACAAATCAAAATTAAGTACATGATTAGTAATACTTCATAATCATCAAATCATATTAACATGATAACCTATTATGCATACAGATATCATTTACATAGTTATGCAACTATTTTGACCAATACTTTGGCACAACACTTTCCCATATCCTGTGTGCATACAGTGGCTATCTAGATGCCTTCCATCTCTACCAAAACATACTATCGAGAGTGTGCACAGCTCTCAGCATGTCAGCAAAGAGGTTTCATTCTAGACAAGCAACAATGGAATGCTTGTCCAACTTACCAATCATATGCATATTAGTAGTATACTGTTCAATGCTCTATGAATGTTTACACTCAGCATGATATATTCTAGGAATACAAATATACATACAAGCAATATCATTTACTATTTCA
The DNA here is from genome assembly GCA_027924585.1 of Larix kaempferi. Classification (NCBI taxonomy): domain Eukaryota; kingdom Viridiplantae; phylum Streptophyta; class Pinopsida; order Pinales; family Pinaceae; genus Larix; species Larix kaempferi. The sequence continues at coordinate 3,968,080 of BSBM01001136.1, read as the reverse complement.
AATAACAACTCAAATACTTATCTTTTATGTTTGTGTGGTTGCCTCCCGCTTGATCTTCTATATGTCTTTTGAACTTCTATTCATTCTATACCACTGTGCATGCTCAAGTGTGCACTAGTGTCATCCTCATGATCTCATACACAAACATACATTCATTAGTATATTCTCAAAACATTCTAATTCTAAATAATCTTGAATATGTATAGTCATGATCATTAGTTTTCAGGGTTTCAAGGAAGTCTTCTTTTACTCATGCATATTCTTGTTTGATCATAGTACTCTTCTGGTTAATTAAATCATCAAGATAAGAGACATAATATGCATAAACCCTTGATTACTAACTTTGTTAATAAGCATAACCAATCATACCAATTATACTTATATAAGGGATCCTAATACAAGGTAAGATTCTAACATGACATAGGAAAACATACCTGGATTAGTATACCTGCTTAGTTATGTACAACATACCTAAACAATCTCTTTAATGATTTAGAGATCCTGAGCTAGAACCTGCATGTCTCATAGGTTAAGCATAATATAACAAAGTCATACATACCTCGTAAGTAGAACAAAGATTATGGATGAGTCTTTGTCTTCATGTTGTCATGGTCATGGAACTTGATTTGTCTTTTGTGATGTACCTGTATCTTGTTAGCAGACAACATCAACCTCACACAACACCATAATGCATTAGTACAATCATATAGCCCTAATCAATGAATGTCTTCTATCATTCACATGCATTCATACTGTTACTAGGGTGATAAGACAATTCTAACATTAATCAAGATTGTACTAATAAATAATATGAAGACAAACACATCATGAACTTAATCAAGAATCAGATTTCAAGACATACATGAACCTCCTTAAGTCATACGTGTCGAGACTTCTTGTAGTCTTCTTCTGTAAGGCCTTTGCCTCAACTCCCCCTGAAACTTGATCTGGAGCTTGATTAGGGTTTGCTAGAGAAACCCTAAAAATTCAATCTTTGACTTTCACACTTCTGAATGGATGGAAGGATGTGTCTTGCTGAGCTAATCAAACTAGCATACTTCAATTTTGAAATCTCCAAAATTTGACCCCTCAAAATTGCCTTCGAAACTTCTAGATCTTCTCGATAGGAACCCAAACTAGGGTTTGATGAAGCCCACCCTTCTGTCCAATCAAAAGGTTCGATCCAAGGCTCTAAACTCTTATTTTTCTGAGGAGCTTCCAGCCGTGGTTATAGACTTCAAAAATTCCAACTTTTGCTGAAGCCCTAATTTTCCATCTTTCCGATCAAAATCCCGAACTGGGGTTTGATCAATCCCGGTCTTCTACCCAACCAAAAAATTCGATCTTGGTCTCTAAATTTCAATTTTCCTGAGTAGCATTCAGCTGTGGATTCCGATTCCAAAAATTCTAACTTTCTCCGAAACCCTAAATTCCGGAAGCCATGAATGAAGGTGCTCCAAAAATAATTCTGTTTTGACAGAACTATGTACCTGATTGCTTCTGTTGTAACTCCAAACTTTTCTCTCCACAGGGTCTAACAACATTTTTTGTGGTATCCTGACCTGTCATATTTCCATCCCAATAGGTTTTCCCTCAATTGGATTTTCTTATAGATATTTATTCCAAGTGTCGCAACATGACCTGTTTATGGGATAACACAGGAGAGCGAACTTGTAAGGAGTGCCACGTGTCACTGGTTCAACTTCAGCCTCTGAAAACGTTTCTTGAGATAGTACAGTCTATGCACTACCTGTCACAATTTACTAAATTTCATTTGGAGATTCCTATCCCAAGTTATGAACTTTTTTCCAAGGTCACCTGATTTTTACTGAGATCTGGAAGAGGCAGAAACCCTAACTTGTACTGATCATAACTCACAAAGTACAATGAATATGAGGGTTTCCTTTGGACACAAGGTACCTGGGGATGTTATCTTCGACCTGTAAACGTTTCAGATCCTGAAACTTCGTATAAATGGATTTATAGCGAAAGTTCCATAATGACTAGTTTTTGCTATGTAAAACCCAAACCTTCAAATTGTCGCAAGTGAAGGAAGTGTCGTAAGTGCCATACATTTCCTTCCTTCAGGTTATCTCTCACACCATGTTAAGATTTAATATGCTAAGACATAAAATAGCAGCATTTCATTCCATTTCACAATAATAGCATATACAGGATCACTGAAGAAACAACAAGCACAGCATAAACACAAGAGACACAAATTTATCCTGGGAAACCCTCATGGGGTAGAAAACCCAGCAAAGCTTCCTCAATATAGATGACCAGAAATATACAAAGATGTAACCTTGAGCATAAGCTCCTCCTTCTCCATAGCAAACCTCTCCTCCACAAGTGCGCCACTCTCAAGTGAGTGAGTGTGTGTCAAATGAGGAATACACCTACTCTATTTATACACTACTCCGACTTGTCTTTTACACAAATCATGTGGGATCGTATTTAACCAGTGGGTTAAATACCCCACTACAACTAACTGGGCTGACCCGTCTAGGGTGGTCTAATAACCCTTTGACCCACATAACACATACAGGGCCAACCCCCACTAGGGAAGTCTAATAACCCAAGTTACCACATTCCGATGGAGGAATAAATATCTCCGGATTACAGACAGTTGCCAACAGGTATGTTTCACCTACTGGTCTGCATTTCCATGCTCTTTTGAGCTGTTGAATCCAATCTCAATCCAACCTCTGGATCAAATATTCCATCCACTTTCTTTTCTTCAAGACAGTTTGGTTGCTTCCAGTACATACAATACAACACAATCTGACATATGCCTAATGCTACGCCAAGTATATTTGGACACTGCGTTGGCCACAACACTGTAAGAAGCTTAGCTTTTACACATGAATAAAAAATATCTACAAATGTACAGAGAAGGCTATAGTATATGATGTTACCGCTAAGAGGACGTTGTTGTCCATAAGGAAATCAATCATCCACATATAGTTATTCATCAGTGCGAAAAGGGTGAAAGAGATGGGCATAAGCTCCACACTTCTAGTCCATATAACCTTCCTCTGTGTACATTTCACAATGGAATAAAGTCAAAGGACGTATTTGATGAAGATTCCACTGCTAAATGTGACAAAAGGCCATGGGGTTTAGATATTTACACCAATTGAAAGTGGAGAAGCATACATAACCATAGTGAAGTCCCGACTAGCATTTTCCTATGCTTCCAATCATGAAGAGCCACTAGAGAAACTGTTGAGATGGATGCAAATAGTCGGCCATTAATAGCAAGTTAAGCTCAAATCTATGAAACAAACAAAAAACCAAAAAATGCAGTGAAAGAAAATTGGTTTCCAGGGAAAAAAACAAACTAAGAAGAGGAACATGGACCTAGAATGCCAACTGCAAAACATCGGAGTTAATCATTTTAACAAAACCCAAATGTAAGTGCCGAGGAAAAATGGTGAACAAGACAGAGGAATCGAGGAATGCACCTGGCATTGCTGCTCTTAGAGTCTCTGAATGGTGCAATTTATAGCACGAGCAACCCCTTTCGGTTTCGTCGCCATCCACATGATCAAGTTATCCATTTTGAAGGGTCATGACGTGGAAAGAAGGAAATGTTGGTTTTGATTATTCACTGGAAACCACTCCAAAAATATCTGATCTTACATCGTTTCCATCCTTAAAGTGTCACTTGCATTTTTCTATCGATTTTTGAAGTAGGCTATTACGCCATCATTGACAGCTAGGTAACTTGGCCGAGAAAATTCAGAGGGAAGGTAATATTATTTTGACAGCTGGGTAACTTGTCCGAGAAAGTTCAGAGGGAAGGTAATATTATTTTGTTTTACTTCGTAAAAAAAATTAAGTTTTTTATTGAAATGCATAAAACAAAGTTATTTTTCTAGCGAGGCACTTCATCATTTACAGCTGGGTAACATTGAGTATAGCCACCTAAAGAGTTTAATAGGAACTTAATATTATAAACTTTTATTTTACATAAAACAAATTTATTTTATAAAAAATGTATAAAACAATCAAAAGTTTAAGGAAAAGGTATTTTATTTTGTAAAGGAAAGTCATAGGGACTTAGTTCAATCTACTTTTATCTTAATATGAACTACATGTTGTAAATGGAGGATATGTTGTATCTTTAACAATTACCTTGTGGTAAGTGCTTGATTTTTTAACTGGAAAACAAATTTGAAATAGGGTTTCTATGGTTGTTCATTTAAAGTATGGCATTCTCAACAAAAATTTAAAAAAGGGTTTCTATGGTTGTTCATTTAGAGTATGGCACTCTAAATGAACAACCAAGGCAAGAATTTTGAAACAGATAATAAGTGGAAAGGAAGAGATCGTGGGATATTTTGATGGAGCATGCAAAAATGACACTTGTGGTTTGGGAGGAGTTTTGATACTTTCAAAGAATGCCTTCATAAATTTCAAATCCAATGGGGGTCATGGAACCAACAACCGAGCAGAAGGATTAGCACTGACAATTTTATTACAGATAGCAATAGAAGAACAAGTGACTACTCTTAAAATATTCGGGGACTCATAACTATGAATCAATCATATGAGGAAGGAACACTACATTATAAATTTGAACTTAAAAAACATTGGACAAAATATGGAACTATTAGCCTCCTCTTTCGGTAGAATCACTTCTAACCATGTTTACGGGGAAGAAAATGAGGTGGCAAATGCATTATCAAAAGAACGCTTGAAAATCGAAGCAGGATTTTGTATGATAACAACTAAAATAAATGGCCTACAGGAACATAACAGAAAGATCCTAGACTATTGGACAAAAGGATGAAAATAAAAGCCAATATTTCCTATGTAACTTTTTTTTTTGTGAATACTGGCAAGAAAAAAGACAATTGACTGTAATGAATAATGTTGAAGAATGATTGAAAGTTGAAGAATGTATGCAAAACTCAATTTTTTGCAGAAGCACCTATATTATACCTCGAAAATACATAAATAAATAAATAAATTATATGGATAGCAATATAACACCTTCTATGTTTCTAGAAAGTAAAAACTATTGTGATAAAGGTTGTCATTGTTTGTAAAGTTTCGTACACAATTTATATAACTTCTTTTTGATCATGTTACATTCAAAGTGGATCCTTTGCAAAAAGAGTGGTGTGTCACCATCATAACTGGAGGTGATGTCTTGTTCTTTTTCTTGTTCTTGCTAATAGTTTGTAAGGGTCTTACTTAACCCTAAGGCTAAGCCTTGATCTTAGATCCTACCTTAACTATTATCTGTTAAGACTTTAGTTATATCTCTGAAATGTTGGGAGACTATGGAAATAGTCTTAATCCCAAAACTTTAAGAGTATTCAAGTCTTTACAAGGACCAGCGATGTGAAACTTTTCTCCTAGTGCAAGGGTAACATTACATGGTTATGTGTTTGATGTAATTGTTGATATATATTGGGGTTCACAATAATCAAACTAATATGAATGATTTTAATATAATGTTATGGTTATAACTTCCTTCAGATTTGTTATTTTTTTTTTATGGTTTAATGTTTGCACTATGTAATGCAAACGAAATTAAGAGATAACCTGTCTTTGAGTTGACAACGTAGCCAGGCCTTTATGGCTTAAACAATAAATGAATCTCAGTTGTGCATTTGGAAAATCAGATGGATTAGTGTTTTGAAAGGGGTTTTAATGTATTCTTTGGTGTCGAAATTCCCTTCAATAGGTAAATAAAAGATTTAAATCATACTTAGCATCTTTAAAATTGTTATACTTTGTTTTAACTCAAACCATGGTTAACGAAGCTAATGTTTAAGTTTTCATTTGTGCATGAAGGGGTGTCATAAAGGTATCTACGAGGAGTCGACCCTTGGTCTTGTGTGCATTTATACAAGGTGAAAGAAAACTAGACTTAGCTTATTCTTGTAAAATTTATTTGATAAATTGACATAGTTCTGAATTTTTGGTTGTTTGGTTGCAGGTTGTGGGCGCCGACAAGGATGGTGACAATTTCACGTTCTCCCAATCCCATTTCTTAGAACGCGAAGGTAAGCAACAAGCATTACTCATTAGAAGTCTAGTTTGTATTTATAATTCACTGCTAGATGACCTAAATGTTGACTGCAACTCTTGTTTGTTGTAGGTGGCATTCGTCAGGTTTTGAAGTTGGAAAGGGTTCATCCTTTGCCTTCATAAGATAATTTGAAATTCGAACTGGTCTACCCGTAGGGTTAATGAACTATCAGATAGAGGATTAGCGCCCTCTCTGCTACAGCAATTACTTTTAAACTCAGTTGTGTTTTACTGTTTGCTCATTTTTTGGACTGGAATTTTAAATGAGGGTGCCATCATCGATGGCTTACTCCTCTGTAATACTATTTTAATAGTTAGGTCAAAATTTTTTTCATGGATGCCATTGAAATGGGGTTACGTCCAGATGGATGCAAAAATCATGTTTTTCATTCGATGTTGTTTATATTCTTAAAAACTCAATACGACCCACAGGGTCTCTGCGATTTCTATGATAAATTCTCGAAATGATATCGTATTTATAAATGTGATTTCATGTGTTTTTGGTTAACTTGTTTTGAAATCTATACTTATTCGTTGTTGTGAAATAATTGGACATTCGAATAGCAATCATGTAGTGTTGATTCACATATTTATAACTTTCGGCTCGACTGGATCCAAGACCTAAATCCCTGTCGACTTGATTCTGGTTGTTAATTATTAGTTGAAATATTTTCAACTCTTTATTTGATCAATAGGTTATATTATGAATACCATAACTGGTAAAAATAAGTTAATTGTATATGTAAGTATTTCGAGGGTTTATATTGAAAATATAATATACCTGTAATTTTTATCATACCGGTAATGTAAATAGGGTATTTTTACAGTAGTCCCGTTGGATCCAAATCTATCAATTCTTGATCTGTAAAATGGTTTATAAAATGAAAAACGTTTAAATAAATTTTATACAAAAGATGAGAATACTCGACTGTAGCAATTCTTTTGCTTAGTTTTGGCCATCTTACGGTAGTTATATTATAAGAGTTAAAACATATTTTGACTCCGTTCTTTAACTAAACATATTTTATACTATATTTGAAAAGCATAGATTGGATTGGAAACCAGTCTAAATGATAATTATGATGATTTAATAAACTAGATATCAATGCGACAAAACAATTAAATTGAGAACATAAAATAAATTTACATACTAAATATGCTTATTCTATGTTGCTAGATATAAATGTGACAACATATTTAAATTGAGAACATACTAGGACATATGTTTGCACAGATGTATAAACAAATCCATTGTCTATTTAGATGCATAATAGAAAACCTTGCAAGGGTTAGATGTGATTCATAATAAACATAAAAAATCCTACTGTAATTAGTTTTAGACAAGTAAGAAACATAACAAGGAACATGGCACCACTGTTCGGGAAAACAGAAATGAAACAGTTGTTCCTCCCAACCAACTCCTAGAGCAGCTAAGTCTCACTTTCTCCAAAACCCCCCGAGCCTAATCGTTGAACCAAAAGAAAAAAATCCACTTAATGCGCCATCTCTTTCACTATCACATTCAATACCCATCCAATGCTAGCCTCTTGCCACTTATAGACATACTATTATATATAATATAAAGCATTGGACATTGTTATGTAAGAAATAGATATCACATTTAGAGGAAATACCTCTCTAAGTGTCCATAGATTCCCCTTATTTCCCTTTAAAAATTTATTTGAATTTTTTCTTAAAATATTTTTTTAAGATGTAAATGGATGCTAAATTCTTTTAAATATAACGTAACATGTAATTGTAGATTATTCTTATTATTTGTGTATTCTATAACATATAAAATTAAATATAACAATATTGTTTTTATAAACCAGCCTAGATCCAAATCCTAGGCTCTATCAAGCGCCGAGAGGGATCAAATCTTTCGAGGTGCAAACCTCTCCTCGAAAAGCTCCTTGAGTGCAATACCTCAGAAGAGGTTTGCACCTCGGGATATTTCTTCCCTCTCGGCGCTTGATAGAGCATAGGATTTGGATCTAGGCTGGTTTCAGTTGTGGGTGGTGACACAAAACTGGAGTTTGTTCAGCATTGTAAGGAACAGGTTAAGTTGAAAACACAGATATATTTACGAGGATTATCATAATGTAAGTAATAAGTATTAAGGATTGAGTAAATTGTTAAACTCGAAAATAGACACAATTCACCTAACTTTTTTTTTCAATCCTCTTTTTGTTGACCTGCATTTTGTTTTGTTTGTTCTTCTCCTTCTTCTACCATCATTTCGTCATTTCGTATATTTTGATTTATTTGTTGTTCTGCAAACTGATTTTTTTGTTCTTCCAATTGCTTCAACTTTCTCTCTCAATATGCTCTTTGTTGATCAGCATTTCATTTTCTTTGTTCTTCTCGTTCTTCTGATGTCAATTCGCCTAACTTTTTTTTTCGATTTTCTTTCTGTTGATCTCCATTTTGTTTTGTTCGTTGTTCTCCTTCTTCTGTCGACATTTCTCCATTTCATACATTTTGATTTATTTGTTGTTCTGCAACTTGATTTCTTTGTTCTTCCATCTGCTTCAACTTCTCTCTCGATACACTCTTTGTCGATCAACGTTTCATTTTCTTTGTTCCTCTTGTTGTTCTGCTATCAATTCATCTAACTTTATTTTTCGATATTCTTATTGTCGATCTCTGTTTCATTTTCTTTGTTCTTCAGTTCTTGTACTATCATTTCCTTCAACTTCCTTTTTCGAAATTCTTTTTGTTCTTCTACTTTTCATTTCAAGTCTTTTTCTCGTTCTTTTGTTGTCACTGAAATCAATGCATCCATACACTGAAATCAATCCGTCCATACACTGAAATCTATGTGTCCATACACTGACATCAATGCGTCCACAGAATAACATCTACACTGAAAAATATGCAATAAAAAACCCCATAAACTGAAATATATGCGTCCATTAACTGAAATCAATGCATCAATACATTGAAATCTATGCATCTATTCACTAAAATCAATGCGTCCATACACTGAAATCTATGTGTCCATTCACTTAAATCAATGCGTCCATACACTAAAATCAATGCGTCCACAGAATAACATCTACACTGAAAAATATGCAATAAAAAATTTCAACATTGTAAGGAACAGGTTAAGTTGAAAACAGAGAAAGAATTATGAGGATTATAATAATGTAAGTAATAAGTATGAGTAAATTGTTATCACATTCCATGTATCCAAGTATGTCATATTCATTGGTAGTTATATTGATTCCTATATAACCCTGAAATTATCTCTCATTCATGTTTTTGAGAATCCCTTTGCACAAATAACACTTCTTCACAATCTCTTTAGTTCACGGTCGTGTTTTCTTTGTTCTTCTCTATGTTTTGATGCTTCTTTTTTTGTTATGTATTCGAAACGTTGACTAAAGAACATGGATACTATGGATTCTCTAAAACCTCCTAAAATCAACAAGCACATAAATCTTGCTACAAAGATTATTTTTATCTTTCTATTCTATACATTTGTCGTATTTTTCTTCTTTGATAATCAATATCTTCATTATTTGCAATATTATCATGAGGATCCATGATATACCCTGAAATATAAAACACCAAAATCTAATTTGTTGAAATCATTGTATAGTAGTTTTTCTATTAAATTGATAAATTCAATGTATAGATGTAAATAACAAAAAACAATGCATTGCTGAAATTAATGAAAGATTTTTTTATTTATTAAATTGATAAATTCAATGCATACATGTAAAAAACAAAAAAAATGCATTATTGAAATCAATGCAATGAATGAAATAAATATATCTTTTGTTGTTTAACAACATTTGTGTGTGGTCTATTGGTAGGAATTAAGGTGATTGGGCTTGTGTTAACCTAGAGACCAAGCTTCAAAACCGTTTTTTGCTTGGCGTTATAGTTAGTTATGAAATTTAACTATTATTATGGCATTTTTTTTAACACCATTTCTGTGTGACCTATTGGTAAGTAGTGAGTTGATTGGGCTTGTGTTAACCTAGAGACCAAGATTTAAATCCCTTTTTGCTTGGAGTTATATTTAGTTATCAAATCTAATTATTAGTTAGCAAATCTAACTATTATTATGGCCGCTTTTCTTTTCTATTCTTACGTCGGCTATAATATTCTTTTTACTTCTTTGGTTTCTACTTCTTATGTCCACTATAATATTTTTTTTTTACTTCTTTATTTCTTTACTTTTTATTTTTTTATTTTTTTAGGTTAGCTATAATATTACTAAATATTAATTAGTTTTTACTTTTTATTAGATCTCCCTCATATTAAAACTTTTTACTTTTTATGAGATGTAACACTACAATTTTACGATTTATTAGATTTAACGGTACATCCACGATCTCCCTCATACTGGGCTGTAGAGGGCCTCTCCGCAAAAATAAGAAATATAATTTAGAGAATATAAATAAGAGTTTAAAATTTGAAAATTGTAGTAATATATGAAAATAGATCATTGTACTAAATTTTATGGAATTATATTAGATCTATCTTAATTATAGTTCTATCAAGTTCAAGGGGATCAAAGAACTTGAGAAAATGTTTATGCCAAAAGAGATTTTATTCCAAATGATAAGACATAAATCCTACATATAGGCAAAATTTAGATTTATTAATTGATTATGTAGTAAAATATTTATTTACCTAATTTTATTAGTAAAAGTGCATTTCATGTTGTAAAGTATTAAGAGGTAAATCCTACAAATAGGAAAAAATTGCATTAATTAATTAATAATGAAGTAAAATAATTGCAATTTACATTCATTAATTTGAAATTATCACAAAACAAATATGTAACTTATTATTCTATTACTAATTTAACAATACATATAACCCAATTTATTTTCCATCAGAATCATCCATGTGCAAACTATTCCAATTTGGAATGATAAATGATAACACATAAATCCTACAAATAAGCAAAAATTACATTTTTCATTGATTATGAAGTAAAATACTTACTCTTAATCTATTTATATATATATATATATATGAAAATTAAAATTAAAATCTGATGTATATTAATAGAAATGTATAATTTGAAGTCAACATGTGTTTGATTTTATAATTTTTGTATATATTTAGTCTTTTGAAGCAACATGGTATAACATATATGTGACACATCTCATCAAGTTTGATTATAAAAAATATCTCTCCATACAATAAGCAATGACATAATAAAAATAACAATACATTTTTTTTCTAATTTAATAATTTTTTCTTACAATTTAATACATAATTATTAAACATCTCAATTATTACATATAATATTTATTTCAACTTAATATATACTTATTAACCATCTTAATTATATCAAATAATAAATTGAAATAACATGGTCATAACCAAACAAATTATTGAATATATTATCACAATACAAAGAATTTTAGTTTTTATATTTTTTATAATTAATTTCTTTTCAATCTAACAATTAAAAAAATTGACTTAATCCATTTCTAATCTTTTTTTATCATGTATCATGATTAAATTTGTATTATGAGATAAAAGTTTCAACCATATCAATATCAATTTCATTTTCTTCTATTTTCTTATTTAATTTTTATGATAACTAAAAGCATAAATTAAATTTATATATATATTTTATTTTCAACTTTTACTATGATAAAATTATTATATATTAATATCAACTTTTATCCAAACTTATATTTTGATTTAAAATATAAAATTTATTAACATTAATTTGTTAATTTTTATTTTATTTACATATTACAAACATTATATTTTAAATGTTTAACTTATTAATATAATAATCATCATAGAGTTAAAATTATTAAAAAAAATTAAAAATATATAATTATCATCATAAAATTAAAATTATTAAAATATTTTTAAAAAATGCCATTACATAAGAAGGATCAAGTTGCCCATGTTATTTATATAGCAATACATGATCTTATATATTATTCATTGAATTTGTAAACATAGGTCATTTTAATGTTGCCAATGTCAATTCAATGAGTAATATATGACAATATTCTTCAGGTTCAAAAATATTGATAAATGAGTGGAATTTTATATTAATATCAGCATAGATTTATTTAAAAGGGGATCTACCAAATGTGGAGAGGGATCAAATTTTTCAAAGGTGCAAATCCCTTTACATATATGTTGAGAAAGTGTGTAGTTTTATATATATGTCATTCTAAATATTTTAAATCTAATTTGAGTCTATATGTTCTTTTTATAATAATTTATTATTTTTAATAAATGCCAGTGTGTCATCTATAGGATAGCACAGAAGGAGTTACACATCTCCCCTTACTGACTGTAGAATGCACCTCTTCGACACAATAATTAAAAAAAATTATTACCAAAAGATTAATCTAAATAAAAAAATGAAGATTTAAAATAGGTAAGTAAATTCCAAAAATCTGTATTAATATAATTAAAAAAAATAAATTACCAAGAGATTAATCTAAGTTCAAAACAAATGAAGGTTTAAGATAGGTAAATTAAAAAAATGTGTGATTCATTTTGATTAGGTGAACAATGCTACAAGATATAACAAAAGGAATAGTCGATGACGATAAAAACCTGATAACCTAATGATATTAATGGCATTACTTGAACCGTCATTATTATTCTGCTAAAAAAAACCTAATAAAGGTTCCGTGCACAGTCCAAACTAGTAGATTTCATAGCTTGTAACCAGTTCTCCCATAAACCTATATTTTGAGACTCCCTCCAATCCTGATTACAGACAGTTGCCAACAGGTATGTTTCACCTACTAATCTGCATTTCCACGCTCTGTTGAGTTGTTGAATCCAATCTCAATCCAACCTCTGGATCAAATATTCCATCCAGTTTCTTTTCTTCAAGACAGCTTGGTTGCTTCCAGTACATACAATACAACACAATCTGACATATGCCTAATGGTATGCCAAGTATATTTGGACACTGCATTGGCCACAACACAATAAGAAGCTTAGTTTTTACACATGAATAAAAAAATATTTGCAAATGTACAGAGAAGGCTACAGTATATGATGTTACCGCTAAGAGGAGGTTGTTGTCCAGAAGGAAATAAATCATCCACATATAGCTATTCATCAGTGCGAAAAGGGTGAAAGAGATGGGCATAAACTCCACACTTTTAGTCCATATAACCTTCCTATGTGTACATTTCACAATGGAATAGAGTCAAAGGACGTATTTGATGAAGATTCCACTGCTAAATGTGACAAAAGGCCATGGGGTTTAGATATTTACACCAGTTGAAAGTGGAGAAGCATACATAACCATAGTGAAGTCCCGACTAGCATTTTCCTATGCTTCCGATCATGAAGAGCCACCAGAGAAGCTGTTGAGATGGATGCAAACAGTCGGCCATTAACAACAAGTTAAGCTCAAATCTATGAAACAAATGAAAAACCAAAAAATGCAGTGAAAGAAAATTGGTTTCCAAGCCAAAAAACGAACTAAGAAGAGGAACACGGACCTAGAATGCCAACCGCAAAACGTCCGGAATTAATCATTTTAACAAAACCTAAATGTAAGTGCCGAGGAAAAATGGTGAACAAGACAGAGGAATGGAGGAATGCAGCTGGTGTTGCTACTCTTAGAGTCTCTGAATGGTGCGATTTATAGCACGAGCAACCCCTTTCGGTTTCGTTTCCTTCCACATGATCAAGTCATCCATTTTGAAGGGTCGTGACGTGGAAAGAAGGAAAAGTTGGTTTTGATTATTCACTAGAAACCACTCCAAAAATATCCGATCTTACGTCGTTTCCATCTTGAAAGTGTCACTTGCATTTTTCTATCGATTTCTGAAGTAGGCTATTACGCCATCATTAACAGTTGGGTAACTTGGCAGATAAAATTCAGAGGGAAGGTAATATTATTTTGACAGCTGGGTAACTTGGCCGAGAAAGTTCAGAGGGAAGGTAATATTATTTTGTTTTACTTCGTAAAAAAATTTAAGTTTTTTATTGAAATGCATAAAACAAAGTTATTTTTCTAGCGAGGCACTTCATCATTTACAGCTGGGTAACATTGAGTACAGCCACCTAAAGAGTTTAACACGAACTTAATATTATAAACTTTTATTTTACATAAAACAAATTTATTTTATAAAAAATGTATAAAACAATCAAAAGTTAAAGGAAAAGGTATTTTATTTTGTAAAGGAAAGTCATAGGGACTTAGTTCAATCTGCTTTTATCTTAATATGAACTACATGTTGTAAATGGAGGATATGTTCTATCTTTAAGAATTACCTTGTGGTAAGTGCTTGATTGTTTGACTCGAAAACGAATTTGAAATAGGGTTTCTATGGTTGTTCATTTAAAGTATGGCATTCTCAAGAAAATTTTAAAAAAGGGTTTCTATGGTTGTTCATTTAGAGTATTGCACTCTAAATGAACAATCAAGGCAAGAATTTTGAAACAGATAATAAGTGGAAAGGAAGAGATCGTGGGATATTTTGATGGAGCATGCAAAAATGAGACTTGTGGTTTGGGAGGAGTTTTGATACTTTCAAAGAATGCCTTCATAAATTTCAAATCCAATGGGGGTCATGGAACCAACAACTGAGCAGAAGGATTAGCATTGAGAATTTTATTACAGATAGCAATAGAAGAACAAGTGACTACTCTTAAAATATTCAGGGACTCGTAACTATGGATCAATCATATGAGGAAGGAACACTACATTATAAATCTGAACTTAAAAAACATTGGACAAAATATGGAACTATTAGCCTCGTCTTTCCGCAAAATCGCTTCTAACCATGTTTACGGGGAAGAAAATGAGGTGGCAAATGCATTATCAAAAGAATGCTTGAAAATCGAAGCAGGATTTTGTATGATAACAACTAAAATAAATGACCTACAAGAAGATAACAGAAAGATCCTAGGCTATTGGACAAAAGGATGAAAATAAAAGCCAATATTTCCTATGTAACTTTTTTTTTGTGAATACTGTCAAGAAAAAAGACAATTGTCTGTAATGAATAATGTTGAAGAATGATTGAAAGTTGAAGAATGTATGCAAAACTCAATTTTTTGCAGAAGCACCTATAATATACATCGAAAATACATAAATAAATAAAAAAATTATATGTAAAGCAATATAACACCTTCTATGTTTCTAGAAAGTAAAAACTATTGTGATAAAGGTTGTCATTGTTTGTAAAGTTTCTTACGCAATTTATATAACTTATTTTTGATCATGTTACATTCAAATTGGATCCTTTACAAAAAGAGTGGTGTGTCACCATCATAACTGGAGGTGATGTCTTGTTCTTGCTATTAGTTTGTAAGGGTCTTACTTAGCCCTAAGGCTAAGCCTTGATCTTATATCCTACCTTAACTATTATCTGTTAAGACTTTAGTTATATCTATGAAATGTTGGGAGACTATGGAAATAGTCTTAATCCCAAAACTTTAAGAGTATTCAAGTCTTTACAAGGACCAGCGATATAAAAAATTTCTCCTAGTGCAAGGTTAACAATACATTGTTATGTGTTTGATGTAATTGTTGATATATACTGGGGTTCACAATAATCAAACTAATATGAATGATTTTAATATAATGTTATGGTTATAACTTCTTTCGGATTTGTTGTTTTTTTTATGGTTTAATGTTTGCACTGTGTAATGCAAGCGAAATTAAGAGATAACCTGTCTTTGAGTTGACAATGCAGCCAGGCCTTTATGGCTCATGCAATAAATGAATGTCAGTCGTCCATTTGGAAAACCAGATGGTTTAGTGTTTTGAAAGGGGTTTAATGTATTCTTTGGTGTCGAAATTCCCTTCAATAGGTAAATAAAAGATTTAAATCATACGTAGCATCTTTAAAATTGTTATACTTTGTTTTAACTCAAACCATGGTTAACGAAGCTAATGTTTAAGTTTTCATTTGTGCACGAAGGGGAGTGATAAGGGTGTCTATGAGGAGCCGAACCTTGGTCCTGTCTGTATTTATACAAGGTAAAAGAAAACTAGACTTACCTTATTCCTGTAAAATTTATTCGATAAATTGACATAGTTCTGAATTTTTGGTTGGTCAGTTGCAGGTTGTGGGTGCCGATGAGGATGGCGACAATTTCACCTCCTCCCAGTCCCATGTCTTAGAATGCGAAGGTAAGCAACAAGCATTACTCACTAGAAGTCTAGTTTGTATTTATAATTCACTGTTAGACGACCTGAATGTTGACTACAACTCTTGTTTGTTGTAGGTAGCATTCGGTAGGGTTTTGATGTTGGAAAGGGTTCATCCTTCGCCTTCATAAGATAATTTGAAATTCGAACTAGTCTACCCATAGGGTTTATGAACTATCAAATAGAGGATTAGTGCCCTCTCTGCTCCAGCAATTACTTTTAAACTCAGTTGTATTTTACTGTTTGCTCATTTTTTGGACTGGAATTTTAAATGAGGGTGCCATCGTGGATGGCTTACTCCTCTGTAATATTATTTTAATAGTTAGGTTGAAAATTTTTTCGTGGATGCCATTGAAATGGGGTTATGGCCAGATGGATGCAGAAATCATGTTTTTCATTCGATGTTGTTTATATTATTAAGAACTCAATACAACCCATAGGGTCTCTGCGATTTCTATGATAAATTCTGGAAATGATATCGTATTTATAAATGTGATTTCATGTGTTTTTGGTTAACCTCTTTTGAAAGCTATACTTATTCGTTGTTGTGAAATAATTGGACATTCGAATAGCAATCATGTAGTGTTGATTCACATATTTATAACTTTTGCCTCGATTGGATCCAACACCTAAATCCCTATCGACTTGATTCTGGTTGTTAACTATTAGTTGAAATATTTGCAACTCTTTATTTGATCAATAGGTTATGTTATGAATACCATAACTGGTAAAAATAAGTTAATTGTATATCTACGTATTTCGAGGGTTTATATTGCAAATATAATATACCTGTAATTTTTATCATACCTGTAATGTAAATAGGGTATTTTTGCAGTAGTTGCGTTGGATCCAAATCTATCAATTCTCGATTTGTAAAATGGTTTATAAAATGAAAAACATTTAAATAAATGTTATACAGAAGATGAGAATACTCGACTGTAGCAATTCTTTTGCTTAGTTTTGGCCATCTTATGGTAGTTATATTGTAAGAGTTAAAACATATTTTGACTATGTTCTTTAACTAAACATATTTAATACTATATTTGAAAAGCATAGATTGGATTGGAAACCAGTCTAAATGATAACTACGATTATTTTATAACTATATATCAATGCGACAGAAGAATCAAATTGAGAACATAAAATAAATTTACATACTAAATATGCTTATTATATGATCCTAGATACCAATGCGACAACATATTTAAATTGAGAACATACTAGGACATATGTTTGCATAGATGTATAAACAAATCCATTGTCTATTTAGATGCATAATAGAAAACCTTCCAAGGGTTAGACGCGATTCATAATAAACAAAAAAAATCCTAATGTAATTAGTTTTAGACAAGTAAGAAACATAACAAGGAACCTGGCACCACTGTTCAGGAAAACAGAAATGAAACATTCATTCCTCCCAACCAACTCCTAGAGCAGCTAAGTCTTACTTTCTCCAGAACCCCCCGATCCTGATCGCTGAACCAAAAGAGAAAAATCCACTTAATGCGCCATCTCTTTCACTATCACATTCAATCCCCATCCAATGCTAGCCTCCTACTGCTTATGGGCATACTATTATATAGTATTCTTCCTAGGACTTGGTCATTTATGAGCCTTCTTTTCTTTAGCACTCAACTAAGAGTTGTGACCTGATTTTGGGGAAGATGGCTCCTACACCTTGAGTTCTCACTCACCAGCTTCAACCACTTGTATTTTCCTCTTGTGGATCAGAAATCACTCATGCAACAACTATTTCATTTATGTCCCCCTTCAGTATTTTGATTAATAAAAGAATAATCCATTACATTGTTTTTATTTTTGACTTCTTGTCAAAAATATTTAAACAATAAATAAACATAAAATATTTTCCTTAGCACTCAACTAAGAGTTGTGACCTGATTTTGGGGAAGATGGCTCCTACACCTTGAGTTCTCACTCACCAGCTTCAACCACTTGTATTTTCCTCTTGTGGATCAGAAATCACTCATGCAACAACTATTTCATTTTTTATTAATAAAAGAATAATCCATTACATTGTTTTTATTTTTGACTTCTTGTCAAAAATATTTAAACAATAAATAAACATAAAATATTCAAAAAGTATTTAATAATAATTTATTTAATCCTAGTGTATTACATACACTTCCTCTTAAAGCATAACACCATCCTCGGTGTTATTACTTTTATGTCTTTATTATTCCATTTCTTCGTCTTGGAATACGATTGAATATGCCTCCCGCATATCACTTTCCAATTCCCAAGTAGATTCTTCCAGACTAAGGTGCTTCCATTGCACCTTGACATGTCCGATGGTGCGGTTCCAGAGTAAAAGTTCTCTTCTGTCGAGGATACGCTCTGGTCCCACCTAGAAATATCCCCTAGGTTCCACTTGTATAACATCCCAATCAATCACATGAGTAGTGTCATGAACATACTTCTTTAAAATGGAAACGTGGAAAACATCGTTTACTTTAAAAGTAGGCGGTAGGGCTCACTGGTATGCTTCCCACCCTACTTTATCCAAAATTTCAAATTGCCCACAATACTTGGGTGCTAATTTTGAATACTTGCCTAGCCTTAGGGATATTCTCATGGGTCTTACCTTGATATACACATCCTCGCCTACCTGTAACTCTCGATGAGTTCTTTTTAAATTAGCATAACCTTTCTTCTTGTCTTTGGAAGTCTTCAGATTTTGTTGTACCTACTTCATGGCTAGTTCAATATATTTTAAGAATTCATGTCCTAACATTAATCAGTCCACCAAACTACTCCAGGAAATGGGTGTATTACATTTACGTCCATACAAAATTTGAAAGGAATTTGAAAGGGACTCATACCAGCCGATACTTGAAAATGATTATTGTAAGCAAATTCTACTAAGTGTAGGTAGTCTTCCCACTTACTTGGTTTGTCCATTACATACATTCTTAGCATGTATTCTAGGACTTGGTTTACCCTTTCAGTTTTCCCATCCGTTTGCAGATCATATGCAGTATTGAAGTTCAAGTGAGTTCCTAGCCCTTTAAACAAGGCTTTCCAGAAATTGTATATAAATTTTACATCTTTGTCTGAGATTATTACCTTTGGTACACCATGTAACCTGAAAATATCTTTCATAAATATATCTACAATGTTAACAGCCTTATAAGTAGATTTTAATGGAATAAAATGAGTTTATTTACTTAATTTATCGACTATGACATCCATTTTGCTTGTCTTTTGTTTAAATTCTATTGATCAAACAAGTATTTTAAACTTATGTTGTGTGACATTAATTTTTTTTTGTTCCAATGAGGTAGTGTCGCCACATCTTTAACGCATGTATAATTGCAGCAAGTTCTAAATCGTGTGTAGCATAATTATTTTCATGTTCTTTTAATTTTCTGAATTCATAGGCCACGACATGATTTTCATGAATTAGTGTCCACTTCCCACCCACCATACATCCTGTCGGTGACTGTCTCTGAAAAATGGAAACGTAATCTGATTGGTTTAAACTTCAAAAATCCAAGACCCTTAATTATAACATAATGTAAAATAATTGAGATTGAGCGCATTTACATTGAGATGAATCAATGATAATAGAACAATATTTCCGAATCAGTGGATCTTGCGTGTAGATATTATAAAATGGACTGTTCAAAATGGGTGGATTTAGTGACAAGGATGCTAAAAGGAAAACCTTGTGTATAACCATTGATAGATTTTCAGGTAAATGCCAACTGGCATCATGTTCATGAAAGTGACACAATGCTTTTTATTATTATAGTTAGCTATCACATTGACCGAGTATTATCACAATCACAAGTATTTAACTAAAAATACTATGTTCAAACATTTAAAACATGAAAGATTCAAATCCCAAACAAAAGGATATGGTATTTTTAAATTTGGAGGAGACGAGGTATGTACATTTAGTCAAATCATTAGCTTGAGGAAACTCCTTGTCCCTCAAATTAAAGAATCTAATATATTAATTTACCAATTTTGCAATATAATTTTAAAAATAAATTATTACTATTATTAATAAAATTGTATTTCATGAAATTGTTTTTTTATTATAAAATTATATATGTAGGGAGAGATATATTTTATAGTTAAATATAAAAAAAAATCTAATTCCTTTATTAATGTGTAACTCACAAGTAATATTTTAATAAAATTATAAATATTCTGTATAAAAAATTATCTAAATAATTAAAACATTAAGATTCAAATTCTAAAAAAAAATAAAGATATGATATATAATATATTAAAATCATGACTATAGATATATACCCTTTTCTCTTCACAAAACTTGTAAGTTCACATCCAAATAAATCACATGAAGAGAAAATTCCACCAATCTACTCCTTCTCTAGGTTGGGGTGGAAACATTTAGACTTCGAATAAGGGAGCTATAAGACCCCAAATGGACATTAGATTGACAAATATATATTAAAAGGGGATAAATAAATATTAATGATAAGAAAATAAGGTGGCACTTGGTCATAACGGTGCATAGGTGGTGTGGGATGCACACAAGGCAAGATTCTCCATGGCACATGGCATCCTATTCTCCCCCATTCGAATCCAATGTGGATTCTAACATTCTTGTGGGAGTTGGAGAGGCATTATACTTGGCATGAATTAATGAGGGTCGAATTTGAGTGGAAGAGGAAGATGCATCTTAGAGGTATTGTGACACTTGGGCTAGATTCCGTAGCTTGTATGATAGTTCAATGAGGAAGATTATATGACACTTATGACAAGGATCAAACCTAATTGCTAACATTTGGCCTATATGACATGTCAGTCCTAAAAATAACCTCCAAGAGGGTGCACAATGGAGTTATGGAAGCTAAGATTCCCCCCATTCGAATTGATGAAAGAGGAAGGCTAGGAAATGTTGGACAAGTGGCACTCATAGGAATCTCTCCCTAATTCGAGTTGGGATGAAGTTCTTGGAGGGAATTCGAGCCACGGAGGCCTTGGGAGGTTAATAAAATACAAGAAGAAAGAAGGAGACCAGCTTTTGATCATTTATCATTTCGAAAAAGTTGGAGAGCTTAGCTTGTCCTAGCAAGGTGGATGCTTATCCTTCTTGCCTTAAAACCAATTTCGAGGGTGCAAGATCCCCACCCTAGTTGGTTGATGTAGAGTCCATTCTAAACTCTCAGCAGAGATTCATGGAGATGTTTGGATGCAGTTTGAAACCCCAACTAAGTTCGAGTTCATCTTCTCTCATTCTTCTCTATGCCTATTCTACTATTTTTCTCTCAATGCAATGTAAATGTGCAAGGGTGCACTTGTTGTTGCATATATTTAGTGAATGACTGTTATTTTGACTTCATGGACATATTTTTTATTTTTTAACAACAACGTATAGTGAGCTTTTTATATTAAAAGAGAGACGAAATTACAAAATAGATGGGAAGACTAATCCCAAAATTGAAGAGTTGTCATGAATTCCAGCTCTTCGCAATCGAGTCTTGGAAGATCATACATAAACCCTATTATACGATAGTTGTAGATTCTTATGAACTTGCGTAGAAGTAAACTGCAAGATAAATACATAACATGGAGAGTAACATAGAACTAGCTGATCATCAGCTTTCTACATGCCTAGCAAAAAAGGACATATTACAAAAGTTTTGAAAAGACATAGAAAAGCAAAGAGTTCATACGAGATGAAAGATATAGAATTAAGAAGTTACTAGCGATCATTTTTCTCCTTGTTCCCAACCGTAGCTCTGGATTTCTCTTCAGCGATTCCTTGAAAGACCTTGGTGTTGTTCTTGATATCAAACCTCATGCCATCAATTTTTTCTTCAACAATTCTGAGGCTGTTGTGCAGAGATCTAATTTTGGTACTCAAATCCACCAAACATGGGAAACCATTCTCAAATTTCCCAGTAAGAATGTCATAATACTCCTTCATCTTTCTACTCTTGTTGTGGACTTCAGAATTCTTGATCTGCACAATAGTGAAAAGGTGGGATATGGCTCTTTTAAGATCATATTTCTCTCCTCTGAGCCAGGGGACTTGGGTTTCCAACTCCTACAATTGCGTATGGACCTCAGAGAATGGAATTTCCAATCCATGTGGAGACCCCAAATTAATGAAACCACTGCTATCACCTGCTGAGTGCACCCTGTTAAATTTTCAGAATTTACTTCAATCTGATCTAGGATCTTAACTGAGAGAACAACATGTACAACATATCTATAGCATATTAATCATGGACACAATAATGCAAGCACACAAGAGACACAGAGTTTACTTGGGGAAAACCATAAAGGTGAAAAACCCCAATAACTTCCTCAGAGATAGATAGAGTAATGATACAACCAAAATACAAGAGATAGTCTTCTCCTAGCAGTAGAGCCTCCTCCTCCACAAGTGTGCCACTCTCCAAAGTGTGAGTGAGTGAATAGAATGATGAAATAGAGATCTCCCGATCTCTATTTATACTAGACTTGACTTGCCTAATAACCTTTACTACGTCGGCCTTAACTTAACCACATAACACAATGCTGACTGGGCTGACACCCAAAAGGGTGGTCTAATAACCCTTTGACCCACATGGACGACCCCCACTAGGGTGGTCTAATAACCATTCGACCCACATGACTTATACAGGGCCGACCCCAACAAGGTGGTCTAATAACCCATCAAGTATAAATTACGACACTTACAATATAAATGACGACACTTCCGTATAGAGAAATAACACATCTCTTATAAGGGTACAATAAATATATATGAAATACATAGATGAAATACATTCCGAAGTTACATATACATCAACACACCCAGTTCCTTCCATTGCTTGGCTCCTCATTTCTAGAGTGACCATGAACAAGAGATTGCGCAGAACCTCCAATGATCTGCCCCTGCACCACGTCAAAAGCTAGATTATTTCTTTGTGCACCAGCACTCCCCAAATGGACCAAAGATTGGAGATGTTTCCTGCAACGAAGGCATTGCAATGTAGGGATATTTAGACCGGAATTGAGGTTATCTTCCTGCATCTTAAACCTGTCAATAGAAACCCTGATCTTAGCACAAAAGAATCCCTACAAAATTCCATGGAATTCACCCCCGAGTGAAATATATGCCGGGGGATCCTCAGGACACGATTGCAATAACATCCCACATGTGAGACAGGTGGATTAGTCAAGTGGAGGCCTCCAAAGGTGCCGAGAGGATGCGAGAAAGGATCTAGGAGTGGTGTAGGATCCCAAGGATATCTTGCCATAACTCAAATTCAAATTTCTGATAGGGCTATAGTTCATAATGTTGTAACGTTGTTTATCCAATGCTAAGGAGAGCCACCTCTTTAATGCAAACTTAATTTTCATCATCAAACCTGGAGGGGGGGGGCTTATGGAACCCAATTGATGACCAAGTCTTGACCATTGTTGATCGCAAATCCACAATTCATACTAGCACCTATGTTGGCCATGATGTTTGCTTTCTGGTAATTTTTCCTCAAGACATGAAGAAAGGTGATAGAGTTGAAGTCTTTAGACAAGAACAAGAAGAGGTGATAGAGCTTAGATACGGGTTTTCTTTGATTTTTGGACAAAGTTCTAGCTTCCCATTAGAAGCAAAGCTCCACGATGACGATTACGAGATGATCGCATCTACAGTAACAACACAGATGGAAGACCTGATAAATGCTAAAGGAAAAAAGAATGAGGCAATTCAAAAGAGTCTGCAGAAGAATCTCACCATGCTACAAGGCATTACAGAAAATATTGAGCAAGTACAACAAAGATTAACCTTGCCATGAGACTCAGAATTGGAAGCGAAGTCATGGGGCACTTCGCAGCCAAAGACAATGCCTCTAGCCCTAACTTTTCCTGCGAAGTCACACATCATCAAACTTGACCCTGCAAGTGTAAGGCTACCACTACCGGAATAGTTAATCTTAGGCACGAAAGACTTAGAGCATGTGGACCTCGACATTGCGAGGATGCCATTGGATGGTCTACACAATCTGCATCTACAGGTTGTGGAGGAGATCCATGAGCGAAGTGTAGTCGCTTTGAACCAGCACACTGAGCTACAAACAAGCTATAAGTAGTACGGCCGATGGAGGATATTAGGGGCTACGGTTGCTCTGATAGTCGCAGAGATACCAGAATGCAACTTGTAGCAAGAACCTTCGAACACTGTCATTAAGATCAACAAGGTGGTCAGCGATCTTAAGGCTAAAATGAAAGATATGGAGATTAGTTACAAAGCAAAGATTGTTGCCTTGGAAGCACAGAATCAACCGAAGACACCACCTGATCAGGAACATCTTCAAGCAAAAGAAGTGATAGATGGAGTAGAGAGTATAGCCAGTGAAGTGGCTAAGTGCCAAACTTTGTTAGATGAGGCCACAAAAACATTTACTACCCTGGAAGATAATCCAGAGTTGCTGGAAATCCAAAGTGCTTTGAAAGATAGACAGGCTACATTGGAAGTGCTGGATGCAGAGGTCAAGGCCCTGCCGCCAAGGGACCGAATCCATAGATATTAAGAAGTAAGGGAATTGACGAAAGAACTGCAAGCACTGGGAGAGAGGGAGAATGAAGTCAGAGATAAGTCGCAGCCCCTGCAAGAGGAATACCATGAACTTAGATAGAAAATTGAAGAAAAGTTGAGAGAGCTTCGTGAAGGACAATAATCTATGCAAGAACAAGCCGACGATGAAATAACAACTTATGTGTTGGAGACCATCAAGCAAATTGAGCAGGACACCAAGGAATAGGTTACAAAGTAACATACCAAGAGCTCACTGCGAAGTTAGCTCCGCAAGAGGAAGAACAACTAGGAGAAGTAGATGTTGAAGGTGGCTCAGGGACAAGCCACATCTAAGTGTTAGGGGCCTATTGGGTTTGGCCCAAGTGGGGCATTTTTTTGCAAGTCATGTTTTGAAACTGTGAAGTTAAGCGTAGTTCGGTTGAAGACTTTTTGGTGCAAGTCAATTTTGAGGAGCTGCAATGTGAGCACAATGCAGTATCAGCATGATGGGAACCATGTAGCTGAGGACCGGTTCTGCGAAGTGCGAAGTGCTAGAGGGCACCTTTTCTGGGTAAAGAATGAAGGTAAGGTCAGCTGGATGAAAGCGACCAATTTTTGGTTAAGAAAATCCATGATTACCAAGTAGGCGGGTAAGGAGTAATGAGGAAGGAAAGCAACTAGTCACAGACGCGGAGGAAGAATGACATGAAATAACCGCATAAGGTTGTTAGAGAAGGAATGGATAGGTGAAAGCGATAGTCGACATGCGGTCGACAGGGTAGGCTAAAAGCGACATGACCACATGCAGAGGATGGAAACAATGGAAGAGTCGCTATCAGTTCCTGACAGTCTGGTTAGGGAAAAACCGTGAGAGTTTTGGGAAACCTTAGTATTGTAAAGACATGACCTATGGGCATGATCTATAAAAAGACACCATTTTGTAAGGGAAAGGGTTAATGTTGAAATGTAATTGCTGAATCTGAGTGATATTGTGTTGTATTACTGAAAGCCATTGTAAAGGCTCTGCAAGCTGTGTGCACAAAGACCTATTGAGAGAGAAGAGAGTCTGCAGCAGAGTGCGCAGACTGGAACTATTGTAGCCTTCCCAAAAGAGTAATCCAACAACAATTCCTGTGGACGTAGCTCCCATCCAGGGGGTGAACCACATTAAATTCCTATGTTTTGTGATTGTTTGCATGTTTGCATCTGTTATTTTCTTACAATGAATGCTTAAGATCTTGCTTATCAGTTTATGTGTTTACTTTTATATGTATTCTCCATAAGGAGTGAGATGGGAATAATATGTTAAGTTTTGCATATGTTGATGAATGCTATATGCATAAGTATTTCTAAGTTTGAATGAATGCATAAGTTGGTTGGATAGATGCTAAGTCAGTGGAGTTCGCACAGTACAACCCTTGTGAACCGCAACACCGGAAGTGCATAGTATTTTGTGTCCCGTCATATTGCATAAGTCATAAAGTAACCTAAGACAATTGAAAAATGGGTAAAACACTAAGTATAGCTTGTTGACGCTGGTTAAATCTAGAGAGGAAGTACACTTGTTAGTTTCGCTACCCTATTATCGAGCTCCATTGAACCGTGGAGTCCTTGGATGCACGAGTTGCATAACCCTTCCAGCTTATAGAAGTATTCATCGTGAAGGAGTTAAGCTCCGTGTAGTCCCCAGTCCACAGTGCGAGCTTCGCAGCGCACAGTTTATCATATATATTTAAGCACTCATCACGTAGTTGTGGAAACCTGATTCCGCAGCACCCCCCATACCTTCGCCTTGGGTGAGACCTCAGTCTGCTCGCAGATTGTTAGTGAAAGGGTCAGTGAAAAGGGGTTTGGTTGGTTCCTTGAACCATGAAGAACCTTGGTCTTTATAGAAAAACTCAAGACAGTTATGTAAGAAAACAACATGTCTCTCTTTTATACCTTTTACTTTTTTAATATCTTGCCACCAAATATCTGCTTTTCCACTTAAGTTATAAATGGCCATTTTTTCCTTCAGTTCATTAGAATAGTTATAAATTTGGAAGTATTTTTTCATTCCATAAAGCTAGGTTTCTACCTCTTCTCCTTTCTCGATTTCACCATTAAACATAGGAGGTTTAAGTCTTTTAAATTCTCATGAAATCTCTTCATAGGGGCTGTACTTCTTTTTATCTTTATGACTGTCACTATTGTCACTAGAATCCTGATGTTCTTCTATGTGTTGTTTTGGTGGTTCCTCACTCGAAGTTTTAGCCCCATGACTGGAAAATTCCATCTTTCTTTCCTTACATTTTTGTGGTGTAGCTTTTAGCTTATCAGTTCTAGATTCTTTGTTTTTATCTTTTTCATTACTGTGTATTTTAGCTAGCAGAATGTTGTTTAGTTCTTCTTGTGCTTTCATAATTCGTTCGTTATTATCCTTAACTCTTTTTAATTCAGGCCTTATTTCCTTAATAGTTTGTTGTAACTCTGATGGGTTTTCGTTTCGACTTTCATTTAAGTGTACCAAGATTTCACCATCTTAATTGTTCACCAGTATTCTAGGGGGAGATTCTTCTTCTGCAAGCATTCCAAATTCTGCCATAGTTTCCTACAAAAATAAAGTTTTCTTC
This sequence comes from Larix kaempferi, assembly GCA_027924585.1. Lineage (NCBI taxonomy): Eukaryota > Viridiplantae > Streptophyta > Pinopsida > Pinales > Pinaceae > Larix > Larix kaempferi. The sequence continues at coordinate 3,940,794 of BSBM01001136.1, read as the reverse complement.
CTCTTCCTGTTTCGTAAGAGAATCAAACCCAGAATAGATAAACATTACTTTACTGGTTTAGCAGTTGCAATTGTTGGGCCAATTCAGGCCAAGTGTTGTAACCATGCTTTGATACCATTATGTCATATACCTCGAAAATCCATAAATAAAAAATAATAATTATATGCATAACAATATAACACCTTATATGTTTCCAGCAAGTAAAAACTACCGTGATAAAGGTTTTCATTGTTTGTAAAGTTGCTAATGCAATTTATGTAACTGTAAGGATCTTGTTATTAGTTTGTAAGGGTCTTACTTATCCCTAAGGCTAAGTCTTGATCTTAGATCCTACCTTAACTATTATGCGTTAAGGCTTTAGTTATATGTAAAAAAAATTGGGAGACTATGGAAATAGTCTTAATCCCTACACTTTAAGAGTATTCAAGTCTTTACAAGGACCAGCAATATAAAACTTCACTCCTAGTGCAAGGTTAACAAATACATTGTTATGTGTTTGATGTAGTCATTGATATATATTGGGGCTATGGGGTTAACCATAGTCGAACTGATATGAATGATTTTAATATAATGTTATGGTTATAATGTCATTCAAATTTGTTGGTTGGTGTGATGGTTTAATATTTGTACTATGTAATACAAGTGAAATTAAGAGCTAACCCGACTGCAAGTTGACAGTGCAACTAGGCCTTTATGGCTCACGTTGGAAACCAATCTCAGTCGACCATTTGGAAAGCTAGATGGCTTAGGGTTTTGAAAGGGGTTTAATGTATTCTTTGGTGTCTGAAACTTCATTATTGCGACAGTTTGGTTTGAGAGCTTTGTGAATAGAGGTTCGGCTCTATTAATGGCTATTTCCTGTATCCACCATTCAACGTTAAGGGTATACCCTTTCTGGTTGCTTTGAAAGGCATGAAGGGAGATAGTGCTGGTGCTAATGGTTGCCACCTGTAGGGTTTCTTGGTTGCAACGACCGAACTTGACTAACCTTACCAGCTTTGAACTTCCCTTCAACAGGTAAATAAAAGATTTAAATCATACTCAGCATCTTTAAAATTGTTATACTATGTTTTAACTGAAACACTGGTTACTAAAACTAATGTTTAAGTTTTCGTTTTTGCAAGAAAGGGAGTGATAAGGGCGTCCAGGGGGAGCCGACCCTTTGCCCTATCTACATTTATACAAGGTAAAATAAAACTAGACTTATCTTATTCTTGTAAGATTTATTCGATAAATTGACATAGTTCTGAATTTTTGGTTGTTTGGTTGCAGGTTGTGGGCATCAAAGAGGATGGCGACAAGTTCAACTCCTCCCAATCCCACGTCTTAGAATGCCAAGGTAAGCAACAAGCATTACTTAGTAGAAGTGTAGTTTGTATTTATAATTCACTGCTAGACGACCTGAATGTTGACTGCAACTCGTGTTTTCTATAGGTAGCATTCGATAGGTTTTTGAAGTTGGAAAGGGTTCATCCTTCACCTTCATAAGATAATTTGACCTTTGGAATGGTCTACCCGTAGTATTTATGAAATGTCGGATAGAGGCTTAGCGCCTTCTCTGCTCGAGGGTTTACTTTTAAACACAGTTGTGTTTTACTGTTTGCTCATTTTGTGGATTGGAAGTTTAATGCGAGTGCCATCATGGATGGATTACTCCTTTGTAATATTATTTTCATAGTTAGGTTGAAAAATTGGTGGTGGATGCCATTGAAATGGTCTTATGGCCACATGGATGCAAAAATCATGTTTTTCATTCGACATTGATTATATTTTTAAAAACTTAATACTACCCACAGGGTCTTTGCGATTTCTGTGATAAATTCTAGAAATGATATCGTAGTTATAAATGTGATTTCATGTGTTTTTGGTTAAATCCTTTTGAAATCTATACTTATTTGTTGTTGCGAAATAATTGGACATTAGAATAGCAATCTTTTATTGTTGATTCACTTATTTATAACTTTTAGATGGATTGAATCCACGATCTAAATCCCTGTCGACTTGATTCTAGTTGTTAACTATTAGTTGAAATATTTGTAACTCTTTATTTGATCAATAATGTTATGAATACCCTAACTCGTAAAAATAATTTAATTGTATATGTCAGTATTTCGAGGGTTTATTTTGCAAATATAATATCCCTATAATTGTGATCAGACATGCAATGTAAATAGGGTATTTATACAGTAGTCGTGTTGGATCCAGATATATCAATTCTTGATTTGTAAAAAGGTTTATAAAATGAAAAAAGTTTAAATAAAGTTTATACAACAAATGAGAATACTTGACTGTAGCAATTACTTTGCTTAGTTTTGGCGATCTTACAGTAGTGATATTATAAGAGTTAAAACATATTTTAACTATTTGCTTTAACTAAATATATTTTATACTATATTTGAAAAACAAAGATTGATTTGGAAAGCAGTCTAAATGCTAACTACGATTATTTTATAAACTAGATATCAATGTGACAAAACAATTAAATTGAGAACATAAAATAAATTTACTTACTAAATATGCTTATTCTATGTTCCTAGATATAAATGCGACAACATATTGAAATTGAGAACATACTAGGAGATATGTTGGCACAGATGTATAAACAAATCCATTGTCTATTTAGATGCATAATAGAAAATATGCCAAGGGTTAGATGCGATTCATAATAAAAATAAAAAACTCCTGTTGTAATTAGTTTTAGACAAGTAAGCAAGAGCACAAGGAACCTAGCACCACTATTCGGGAAAACAGAAATGAAACAGTCGTTCCTCCCAACCAACTCCTAGAGAAGCTATGTCTCACTTGCACCAAAACTCCCGAGCCTAATCACTAAACCACAAGAGAAAAATCCACTTAATGCACCATCTTTTACATTCAATCCCCATCCAATGCTAGCCTCTTGTTGCTTATAGACATACTATTATATATAATATAAAGCATTGTACATTGTTATGTAAGAAATAGATATCACATTTAGAGGAAATACCTCTCTAAGTGTCCATAGATTCCCCTTATTTCCCTTTAAAAATTTATTTGAATTTTTTCTTAAAATATTTTTTTAAGATATAAATAGATGCTAAATTCTTTTAAATATAATGTAACACGTAATTGTAGATTATTCTTATTATTTGTATATTCTATAACATATACAATTAAATATAACAATATTGTTTTTATAAAAAATAAGAAATATAATTTAGAGAATATAAATAAGAGTTTAAAATTTGAAAATTGTAGTAATATATGAAAATAGATCATTGTACTAAATTTTATGGAATTATATTAGATCTATCTTAATTATGGTTTTATCAAGTCCGAGGGAATCAAATAACTTGAGAAAATGTTTATGCCAAAAGAGATTTTATTCCAAATGACAACACAGAAATCCTACATATAGGCAAAATTTAGATTTATTAATTGATTATGTAGTAAAATATTTATTTACCTAAATTTATTAGTAAAAGTGCGTTTCATGTTGTAAAGTATCAAGAGGTAAATCCTACAAATAGGCAAAAATTGCATTAATTAATTAATAATGAAGTAAAATAATTGCAATTTACATTCATTAATTTGAAATTATCACAAAACAAATATCTAAATTATTATTCTATTATTAACTTAAGAATATATATAACCCAATTTATTTTCCATCAGAATCATCCATGTGCAAACTATTCCAATTTGGAATGATAAATGATAACACATAAATCCTACAAATAAGCAAAATTTACATTTGTTCATTAATTATGAAGTAAAATACTTACTCTTAATCTATATCTATATATATATATATATGGAAATTAAAATTAAAATCTGATGTATATTAATAGAAATGTATAATTTGAAGTCAACATGTGTTTCATTTTATAATTTTTGTATATATTTAGTCTTTTAAAGCAACATGGTGTGACATATATGTGACACATCTCATCAAGTTTAAGTTATAAAAATAACAATACATTTTTTTCTAATTTAATAATTTATCTTACAATTTAATACATAATTATTAAACATCCCAATTATTACATATAATATTTATTTTGATTTAATATATAATTATTAACCATCTTAATTATATCAAATAAGAAATTGAAATAACATGGTCATAACCAAACAAATTATTGAATATATTATCACAATACAAAGAATTTTAGTTTTAATATTTCTTATAATTAATTTCTTTTCAATCTAACAATTAAAAAAGTTGACTTAATCCATTTCTAATCTCTTTTTATCATGGATCATGATTGAATTTGTATTATGAGATAAAAGTTTCAACCATATCAATATCAATTTCATTTTCTTCTATTTTCTATTTTCTTATTTAATTTTTATGATAACTAAAAACATAAATTATATATATATATATATATTTTAATATTATTTTATTTTCAACTTTTACTATGATAAAATTGTTATATATTAATATCAACTTTTATCCAAACTTATATTTTGATTTAAAATATAAAATATATTAATATTAATGCTATGAATATTATATGTATGTTAATTAAAGTTATTAATTATTAAGTGAAAGGGTGTAACCCTTCACTATACACGCTCAACCCTATAGAAGCGAGCCTCATTGTAAATTATTAATCATCCATTATCAATTATATATTATTATTTTATCAAATGGAGTTAAGGTTACAGCGCCGGAGTAGAAATCGAGGGCAGGAGTGGCGCAGGGATGTAGAGAGTAGGGGGGTGTGGGGAGGGTGCAGTAGTTGGATGAGCTACGCGGGGATGCGCGGGAGGTTGCAGAGAGTGGAGGCGAGGGATAGTGGAGGCCGTGTGGGAAATGAGGATGGCGGAGATGCGTGCAGAGAGTGGGTGGCTGCGTGGAGAGTTAGGGCACCACTCGGTGATGGGAGGCCTGTAGAGGGTGCGTAGGAGTAGTGTGGACGGGGGATGGAACCACAAAGGAGGGAGTGTAGCGTGTGTGGAGAAAAAAAATGACGGGAGATGGGTCTGTGCGTGGTAGGGAGGTATGCACGAGTGGTTTGAGAGTGGAGTGGAGGTAGCAGAAAGTGGTGGATGAATTGCAGAGGTGCGGGAACAAGGGTGAAACAGTTACAGTGGAAGAGGGAGGTGATGAGTGCAACGAATGAATGAAGAGTGAAGGAGCTATGAGCAGGATGTGGGAGTGGTGGTGACGGGGGACGAGGGGAATGCAGAGTGCAGGGTGGAGTTGGGGGTAGAGGGGAATGCAAAGCAGGGGCTACGTGGGAAGTTCGTGAGGGAAGGCAGAGTGGAAGGTGGATGGAAGAGTGCGCAGGAAGGAATGGGAGAGAGTGTGGAATGTTGGGGTTGGAGCGGTAGGCCGGTGAGTGCAGGTGGTGGATGGGAGGAGCGAGTAGATGTGGTGGATTTACGAATGTTAAGAGTTTGACCCAGCTTCAAAGGAAGCTAGGTTATTGACTGGATTGCATCTCACTTTCTTTAGAGCTGTGATGCCTAGGCAGCCCTTGTCTGTAATCTTCTTCCTTTCAATTGAAATCTGAAAATGACCAAAAGCCAAGAGTGGTCAAGGACCAAGTGCACAAAGAAACTCTTAAATGGGTGGCCAAAGGCTGGATGAGGGAGGGCCGAGAGGCTCTGATGCCAATGCTATATCCGTGTCTGGATATACTCAGTGATTATTCAAGCGAATAATCCTCCAATGGAAAATAACTCCATTTGATAAAATAATAATATATAATCGATAATGGATGATTAATTATTTACAATGAGGCTCGCTTTTATAAGCTTGAGCGTGTATAGTGAAGGGTTACACCCTTTCACTTAATAATTAATAACTTTAATTAACATACATATAATATTCATAGCATTATCGACAACAGATAAAGGTTCTTCAACAACAAAATGACGACTCTAAAAAGACACAAAAGTCAGAGATCGCGAAGAGTAATAAAGCATTATCTAACAATGCTGAAGAAATTTTTAGACTAAGAAATCATAACAAGATACTCGTCACAAAAATTAAAAAGTTGAAAAATAGCCGAAAGATAGAACAATCTATAGATGACATCGAAAGGAAAATTCTAGACAAACAAGAAGAAAATAGTGGTATCATAAGTCATAATGAAGATCTTAAGGAGCAACTTAAGACATCTGAAGATGACAGAAAATCGCAAGTCGAATTGATTAAGAAGCTTCAAAATGATAACAAGCACTTAGGAAACAAGTTGGAAAAGATATAGAATGAATCCTTAAAACCTCAAGAGACGAAAATAAAAATCCCAGCTCAGATCAATGGGAATTCCCAACAGTCAGCAACAAATCAATTTGGGATGGATTGACTCATCCACATATCGGAAGTTATGCTCTACACTTAGCAATTCGTATCGACATGTTTCATGAGCCATGACATCGCAAAGAACAATGCGACAAAATTATAAGGCTTTGAGGACAAAGCCTTTCTAAGAGAGTGGCAATGCTATGAATATTGTATGTATGTTAATTAAAGTTATTAATTATTAAGTGAAAGGGTGTAACCCTTCACTATACACGCTCAAGCCTATAAAAGCGAGCCTCATTGTAAATTATTAATCATCCATTATCGATTATATATTATTATTTTATCAAATGAAGTTATTTTCCATTGGAGGATTATTCGCTTGAATAATCACTGAGTATATCCAGACACGGATATAGCAATTAATTTGTTAATTTTTATTTTATTTACATATTACAAACATTATATTTTAAATTTTTAACTTATTAATATAATAATCATCATAGAGTTAAAATTATTAAAATATTTTAAAAATATATAATTATCATCATAAAATTAAAATTATTAAAATATTTTTAAAAAATGCCATTACATAAGAAGGATCGAGTTGCCCATGTTAAATTTATATAGCAATACATCATCTTATATATTATTCATTGAGTTTGTAACCATAGCTCATTTCAATGCTGCAAATGTTAATTCATAGAGTAATATATGACAATATCATTGTTCAAAAATATTGAGAAATAAGTGGAATTTTTTATTAATATTAGTATAGATTTATTTAAAAGGAGATCTACCAAGTGTTGAAAGAAATTAAATCTTTCAAAAGTGCAAATCTCTTTACATATGTGTTAGATATATTGAGGAAGTGTGTCTTTTTATAAATCTAATTTGAGTAGATATATTCTTTTTATAAAAAGAACATAATTATTACCAAAAGATTAATCTAAATCAAAAAATGAAGGTTTAAAATAGATAGGTAAATTCCGAAAATGTGTATTAATATAATTAAAAAAAAGAAATTACCAAAAGATTAATCTAAGTCCAAAACAAATGAAGGTTTAAGATAGGTAAATTCCAAAAATGTTTGATTCATTTTGATTAGGTGAACAATGCTACAAGATATAACAAAAGGAATAAGTCGATGACGATAAAAGCCTCATAACCTAATGACATTAATGGCATTACCTGAACCTTCATAATTATTCTGCTAAAAAAAACCTAATAAAGGTTCCGTGCACAGTCCAAACTAAACCTAATAAAGGTTCCGTGCACAGTCCAAACTAGTAGATTTCATAGCATGTAACCAGCTCTCCCATAAACCTATATTTTGACACTCCCTCCAATCCTGTTTACAGACAGTTGCCAACAGGTATGTTTCACTTACTGGTCTGCATTTCCACGCTCTGTTGAGCTGTTGAATCCAATCTCAATCCAACCTCTGGATCAAATATTCCATCCACTTTCTTTTCTTCAAGACAGCTTGGTTGCTTCCAGTACATACAATACAACACAATCTGACATATGCCTAATGGTACGCCAAGTATATTTGGACACTGCATTGGCCACAACACACTAAGAAGCTTAGTTTTTACACATGAATACAAAAATATCTGCAAATGTACAGAGAAGGCTACAGTATATGATGTTACCGCTAAGAGGAGGTTGTTGTCCAGAAGGAAATAAATCATCCACATACAGCTATTCATCAGTGCGAAAAGCGTGAAAGAGATGGGCATAAACTCCACACTTCTAGTCCGTATCACCTTCCTCTGTGTACATTTCACAATGGAATAAAGTCAAAGGACGTATTTGATGAAGATTCCACTGCTAAATGTGACAAAAGGCCATGGGTTTTAGATACTTACACCAATTGAAAGTGGAGAAGCATACATAACCACAGTGACAATCATCCCTGAAGTCCCGACTAGCATTTTCCTATGCTTCCGATCATGAAGAGCCACCTGTTGAGATGGATGCAAACACCATTATTACACCCACGATTGTTCTCACCATTTCTACCTGCACCACAAACAATCAATTCAATATATTCATATAATCCTCTGTTATCCTCATCAATTTGCCGAACAGCTGTGATATCACTAGTATAAAGTAGGGAGTAAACCTGGTGAAACTAATTATAAGAGAACTATTATTACTAAGGAACTAATTATATGAGAATACGAGAATTGAAGCCTACCTTGGCTTTCTTCGGAGCATATTTCAGATAGATGCAAACAAACACAAACTCCAGAATAATTCCGACGCCATTGACAGTCAACACCAAGATGTTGTCCAGGCCATTACTGATTAGGGGCGAGCCATACCACGTGTAGAGCAGAGAATTTAGCAGAGCTATTGCATATGGGAACCCTGAGAATTCCTCTGTAGATCGGTTTTTAATAACTCTCCTAAACGTGACCCTGCATAAAACACATTTAGAACTTAGAACTATAATTCGATATTCACTTTTTTAACCGAAATTGCCGGAACTTTCGAGATGTGGGCCTTACATTGGCGCTCCATACAATAGCAAGGAAGCCGCGTTACCTGGTACATAAAACAGTACAGAGTGCTCCCGTTAACAGCAAGTTCAGCTCAAATCTATGAAACAAACGAAAAACCAAAAAATGCAGTGAAAGAAAATGCAAAAAACGAACTGAGAAGAGGAACACGGACCTAGAATGCCAACCGCAAAACGTCCGGAGTTAATCATTTTAAAAAAACCCAAATGTAAGTGCCGAGGAAAAATGGTGAACAAGACAGAGGAATGGAGGAATGGAGGAATGGGTTGCTGCTCTTAGAGTCTCCGAATGGTGCGATTTATAGCACGAGCAACCCCTTTCGGTTTCGTCGCCGTCCACATGATCAAGTCTTCCATTTTGAAGGGTCGTGACGTGGAAAGAATGAAAAGTTGGTTTTGATTATTCACTGGAAACCACTCAAAAAAAATCCGAGAAAATTCAGAGGGAAGGTAATATTATTTTGACAGCTGGGTAACTTGGCGGAGAAAGTTCAGAGGGAAGGTAATATTATTTTGTTTTATTTCGTAAAAAATTTAAGTTTTTAATTGAAATGCATAAAACAAAGTTATTTTTCTAGCGAGGCACTTCATCATTTACAGCTGGGTAACATGGAGTACAGCCACCTACAGTGTTTAACAGGAACTTAATATTATAAAGTTTTATTTTACATAAAACAAATTTATTTTATAAAAAATGTATAAAACAATCAAAAGTTTAAGGAAAAGGTATTTTATTTTGTAAAGGAAAGTCATAGGGACGTAGTTCAATCTGCTTTTATCTTAATATGAAGTACATGTAAATGGAGGATATGTTGTATCTTGAAGAATTACCTTGTGGTAAGTGTTTGATTGTTTGATTGGAAAACAAATTTGAAATAGAGTTTCTATGGTTGTTCATTTAAAGTATGGCATTCTCAAGAAAAATTTAAAAAAGAGTTTCTATGGTTGTTCATTTAGAGTATGGCACTTTCAACAAAATTTGGAAAAATGTTAAAAGTATTCATTTCTTTATTAGAAGACTTAAAAGTTAAAATGAAAACAAGCTCTTTACTTTACTATATTAACAAAATCATGTATGTTATCATTAGAATAAAATATAGAAGAACTAGAATGAACTAAAATACAAACTCGAAAATCATGTATCTTATCATTAGAGTAGAAATTTATTTTATTTTTATAAAAAATTAGATCCTCTAGATTCTATGAAACCAAGAATTACTAAAATCTATATTTACATCTTTGTTGCCTTTTATTTCAAAGATATCCCAACATTGTTTTCCCTAAAATCATAAAGTATTTATGCTCTCTATTTTAACTCCTAATTGCATAGCTTCATATCCTAAACTACATATTTCTTCATACAAGATTTCTAATTATAACTACAATAAAATTCTAAGCCTTCTTTTAAGAAGGGAATACTTCCCATTTTCCACCATTTAAATGAGATAGTTATGTAATAGCAAGTAATTATTATCATTATAAATTCATGTTTTGTTCTCTATATTTAATACAAAATTTGTTGAAGATATCCATATGTTTCATATGTTTCAAGGAATATCTTTGTGCTTACCATTAACCGAACATCATGTGCCTAAATTCTAAAGTAACTTTTTCATATATATTCTATGAGGAGAAGGAACCTCTCATTTTTCCTTCAACCTATTTAATCATTTTTTTAGTTAGAATGAATCCTATATCACCACCTTTGTTAAGTATCTATTTGTTAAATTGAAAAAGAAAAATATATCCTATAACCTATTATTAAGAAACAAAGTATCTATTTGTTAATTTAAAAAAGAAAAATATATCTTATAACCTATTATTAATAATCTCATAAAAAGGTGTATTTCTCTATTTGATAATTTCAATTTTTAAATTTTAAAAATAAAAGCATTTCCATTACAATAATGCTTATTATGCATATAAATTTTATTTAAAATAATGATTTCTATAATTTATTTTAATAATCTTTTTTTATATCATTCCTCTTAAAATTACTTTTTCATATAATTCAGATACATCTAATATCATTTCTCCCTCATATCTCACTTTACTAAAAGGTTTGTGAATGAACACTAAGAAAACCTAAATAGCTTTTCAGGCTTTTATTAAAAAACAACTCTTTTTAATCATTGTGTAAAGAAAAAGAAAATAAATTTATGAAACAATTTTAAAAATTTAATTTCAATCCCAAAATTATCTTTTTGATAAATTGATATCTTTTTTCTCTCATATACTTTACTAAGTTGGAATCATATACTTTACTAAGCTGGAATGAAATGGATTAAAAAAATGATATTGAAGAAAGATATGGCATACAAAATGCATTTAAAATTTTGTAGAAAAGAAGGTAATAGATAAATCAAGGCAAGATCTTTGAGAAAATAAGATTCTATTAATATATATCAATTTTGAAAATAAGATTCTATTAGTATTGATGAATTTATAATTTTTCAGTTTAGCCTTTAACATTGTAAAATGAGAATGAAATACATATAACATTAACCCTATGTTTAAATGAGATAAAAACAAAGAATGGAGTAACTTACAGAAGTTGCTGAGCAAAGCTTTAAGTAACTGAGAGATCTTGCAGAGCATATCTCCAAAACAACTCTGCAATTAAATATTAAAGATGTTTTAGATCAACACCAAAAATAAGTATATTACATGTTAAACCATTTTTTAAAATAACAGGGTAATTCTTTGTGCTTGCAAATATAATCCCAGAGATACTACATATTTTACTGTATTATATTCTAAACAAAAATGTAAATGATGAGACTGCCAAAACCCAAGCTTTTACACCATATCCTCCTCCCTAAGATCCACACCGCATGGAAGGATGTTTAAATCTCTGATATTTCACGAAACTGAGGTGAATGAACCTCACATGAATGTTTGTGGCTACCTACGGAAATTTGAAACGTCATTAAATTACAGATCCGAAAATCCACGTCGGATGGAAGAATGCTTAAATCTCTGATGTTTCAGGAAACGGGAATAAATTTCAGATGAATGTTTGTGTCTACATATGGAAATTTGAATAATAATTCAGTTACATATTCCTCAAGGGTGGAGTGGTTTTGGAGGGCGGCTGGTTGTGTTGTGTCTGAATGAGACAGACTGGAAAATATTAGGTTGAAAACTAGGTGCAGCGTTTGCAACTGCGTTTGTGATATTGTGATGTGGAGAATTAGTGAATTGCAGTCAATACTTCTTTTGATTTCTTTGTTCATTACAATCAGTGTCCACTGCCCACCCACCACACATCCCATCGGTGGCTGTATCTGAAAAATGGAAACGTAATCTGATTGGTTTGAACTTCAAAAATCCGAGACCCTTAAAGTGTAACATAATGTAAAATAATTGAGATTGAGCGCATTTACATTGAGATGAATCAATGATAATAGAACGATATTTCCGAATCAGTGGATCTTGCGTGTAGATATTATAAAATGGACGGTTCAAAATGGGTGGATTTAGTGACAAGGATGCTAAAAGGCAAACCTTGTGTATAACCATTGATAGATTTTCAGGTAAATGCCAACTGGCATCATGTTCATGAAAGTGACACAATGCTTTTTATTGATAGATTTTCAGGTAAATGCCAACTGGCATCATGTTCATGAAAGTGACACAATGCTTTTTATTATTATAGTTAGCTATCACATTCACCGAGTATTATCACAATCACAAGTATTTAACCAAAAATATTATGTTCAAGCATTTAAAACATGAAGATTCAAATCCCAAACAAAAGGATATGGTATTTTTAAATTTGGAGGAGACGAGTTATGTACATTTAGTCAAATCATTAGCTTGAGGAAACTCATTGTCCCTCAAATTAAAGAATCTAATATATTAATTTACCAATTTTGCAATATAATTTTAAAAATAAATTATTACTATTATTAATAAAATTGTATTTCATGAAATTCTTTTTTTATTATAAAATTATATATGTATGGATTGATATATTTTATAGTTAAATATAAAAAAAAATCTAATTCCTTTATTAATGTGTAACTCACAAGTAATATTTTAATAAAATTATAAATATTATGTATAAAAAATTATCTAAATAACTAAAACACTAAGATTCAAATTCTAAAAAAAAATAAAGATATGATCTATAATATATTAAAATCATGACTATAGATATATACCCTTTTCTCTTGGCAAAACTTGTAACTCCATATCGAAATAAATTACATCAAGAGAAAATTCTACCAATCTACTCCTTCCCTAGGTTAGGGTGGAAACATTTAGACTTCGAATAAGGGTGCTATAAGACCCCAAATGGACATTAGATTGACAAATATATATTAAAAGGGGCTAAATAAATATTGATAATAAGAAAATAAGGTGGCACTTGGTCATAAGGGCGCATAGGTGGTATGGGACCCACACAAGGCAAGATTCTCCATGGCACATGGCATCGTATTCTCCCCCATTCAAATCCAATGTGGAGTCTAACATTCTTGGGGGAGTTGGAGAGGCATTATACTTGGCATGAATTAATGAGGGTTGAATTTGAGTGGAAGAGTAATTCCCATGGAAGAGGAAGATGCATCTTAGAGGTATTGTGACACTTGGGCTAGATTCTGTAGCTTGTATGATAGTTCAATGAGGAAGATTCTATGACACTTATGACAAGGATCAAACCTGATTGCTAACATTTGGCTTATATGACATGTCAGGGCTAAAAATAACCTCCAAGAGGGTGCACAATGGAGTTATGGCAGCTAAGATTCCCTCCATTCGAATTGATAAAAGAGGAAGGCTAGGAAATGTTGGACAAGTGGCACTCATAGGAATCTCTCCCTAATTCGAGTTGGGATGAAGTTCTTGGAGGGAATTCGAGCCATGGAGGCCTTGGGAGGATAATAGAATACAAGAAGAAAGAAGGAGACCACCTTTTGATCATTTCTCATTTGGAAAAAGTTGGAGAGCTTAGCTTGTCCTTGCAAGGTGGATGCTTATCCTTCTTGCCTTAAAACCAATTTCGAGGGTGCAAGATCCCCATCCTAGTTGGTTGATGGAGAGTCCATTCCGAACTCTCAACAAAGATTCATGGAGATGTTTGGCTGCAGTTTCAAACCCCAACTAAGTTCGAGTTCATCTTCTCTCATTCTTCTCTATGCCTATTCTACTATTTTTCTCTCAATGTCATGTAAATGTGTAAGGGTGCACTTGTTGTTGCATATATTTATTGAATGACTGTTATTTTGACTTCATGGACATGTTTTTTATTTTTTAACAACAACAGATAGCAAGCTTTTTATATTAAAAGAGAGACGAAATTACAAAATAGATGGGAAGACTAATCCCAAAATTGAAGAGTTGTCATGAATTCTAGCTCTTCACAATCCAGTCTTGGAAGATCATACATAAACCCTATTCTACGATAGTTGTAGCTTCTTACGAACTTGCCTAGAAGTAAACTACAGGAGAAATACATAACATGGAGAGTAACATAGAACTAGCTGATCATCAGCTTTCTACATGCCTAGCAAAAAAAGACATATTACAAAAGTTCTGAAAAGACATAGAAAAGCAAAGAGTTCAGACGAGCTAAGAGATCTAGAATTAAGAAGTTACTAGCGATCATTTTTTTTCTTATTCCCAGCCATAGCTCCGGCTTTCTCTTTAGCAATTCCTTGAAAGACCTTGGTGCTATTCTTGATATCAAACCTCATGCCATCAATTTTTTCTTCAACAATTCTGAGACTGCTGTGCAGAGATCTAATTTTGGTACTCAAATCCACCAAACATGGGCAACCATTCTCAAATTTCCTAGCAAGAATATCATAATACTCCTTCATCTTGCTACTCTTGTTACGGACTTCAAAATTCTTGATTTGCACAATAGTGAAAAGGTGGGATATGGTTCTTTTAAGATCATATTTCTCTCCTCTCAGCGAGTGGATTTGGGTTTCCAGCTCCTGCAATTGTGTATGGACCTCAGAGGATGGAATTTCCAATCCATGAGGAGACCCAAAATTAATGAAACCACTGCTATCACCTACTGAGTGCGCCATGTTAAATTTTCAGAATTTACTTCAATCTGATCTAGGATCTTAACTGAGAGAACAACATGTACAACATATTAATCATGGACACAATAATGCAAGCACACAAGAGACACAGAGTTTACTTGGGGAAAACCATAAAGGTGGAAAACCCCAATAATTTCCTTAGAGATAGATAGAGCAATGATACAACCAGAATACAAGAGATAGTATTCTCCTAGCAGTAGAGCCTCCTCCTCCACAAGTGTTCCACTCTCCAAAGTGTGAGTGAGTGAATAGAATGATGAAATAGAGATCTCCCGATCTCTATTTATACTAGACTTGAATTTCCTAATAACCTTTACTAGGTCGGCCTTAACTTAACCACATAACACAATGTTGACTCGGCCAACACCCAATAGGGTGGTCTAATAACCCTTTGACCCACATGGCCGACCCCCACTAGGGTGGTCTAATAACCATTCAACCCACATGACTTATACATGGCCAACCCCAACAAGGTGGTGTAATAACCCATCAAGTATAAGTTACAACACTTACAATATAAATGACAACACTTCCATATAGAGGAATAACACATCTCTTATAAGGGTGCAATAAATATATATGAAATACATAGATGACATACATTCCGAAGTTACATATACATCAACACGCCTAGTTCCTTCCATTGCTCGACTCCTCATTTCTAGAGTGTTCGTGAACAAGAGATTGTGCAGAACCTCTAATGATCTGCCCCTGCACCACGTCGAAAGCTAGATTATTTCTTTGTGCACCAGCACTCCCCAAATGGACCAAATATTGGAGATGTTTCCTGCAACGAAGGCATTGCAACGCAGGGAGATTCAGACCGGAATTGAGGTTATCTTCCTCCATCTTAAACCTGTCAACAGAAACCCTGATCTTAGCACAAAAGAATCCCTACAGAATTCCAGGGAATTCACCCCCGAGCGAAATATATGTCGGGGGATCCTCAGGAGATGATCGTAATAACATCCCGCATGCAAGACAGGTGGAGTAGTCAAGTGGAGGCCTCCAAAGGCACCGAGAGGATGCGAGAAAGGATCGAGGAGTGGTGTAGGATCCCAAGGATATCTTGCCATAACTCAAATTCGAATTTGTGATGGGGCTATAGTTCATAATGTTGTAACGTTGTTTATCACATGCCAAGGAGAGCCACCTATTTAATGCAAACTTAATTTTCATCATCAAACCTGGAGGGGGGGGCTTATGGAACCCAATTGATGCGCAGGTCTTGACCATTGCTGATTGCGAATCCACAATCCATACCAGCACCTATGTTTGCCATGATGTCTGCTTTCTAGTAATTTTTCCTCAAGACATAAAGAAAGGTGATAGATTTGAAGTCTTTAGACAAGAACAAGAAGAGGTGATCGAGCTTAGATACGGGTTTTCTGTGATTTTTGGACAAAGTTCTATCTTCCCTTATAACCAACATTGAGTCTCCAAAGGCCATGAGATCCTTGATATCTTCATTCCTTGTGATTTCCATCCCTTTGATCAACACAAGCCACTCTGCATCATTATTAGCCCTCTTTCCAATTCCCCAAGCAAAGTCTTTTACCTTGTTTCCCTCGGAGTCGAGTAGGAATCCTCCCACACCTGCCAACCCAGTTGACTTCATAGACATGTTAGATGCTATATATATCTGTACTAGTCATATCATCAGAGCCACAACTCGAAACATGATGTATTTCAGGTGATATTTACATTCAAGGAAGAGATTCAAGCCATTTTCCACATAGCATTTGCATAGTGATTTTGGAATGATTTTGTACCTGTTCTATATCAGATCTTGCTGAGTTATTTATCATTTTATTATCTTCATATGAAGTTACTTTGATGACCCAAATTATGTTTGCATACCTCTGAAGTGTTACTATGGTTTATGAAGAAATTCAAGATTCCTTTCCCACCAATTTCACCTCAAAAACTAGACTTTAGAAGTTGTTGTTCATTAGGATGCCTATTCGACCCTAAAACCAAATATAATGTTGCACATATATTGTTCCTAATGTCCTATAAAAGATCCAAGTCTCAGAAAAAGAATTAGTGAAGGTCATACAGTTTTTGGAAGATCATTTAATGGCAGACCTAGGGGGGATCTCCACTTCTCAAATTAACTAGTCTTGTTCCGAAACTTATTCCCATGTAATTTACAAAACATGGATGTGTATATTCATTGTTTGGATGTTTGATAGGTGTGTTAATATTTCCTATGCCCCATCAAGACCTTCCTCCCCAAATTCGAAATCATTTGGAGATGTCCGAAACAAGTTGTAAACAAAACCCTATAGTCAAAACTAGGTGAATCCAAGGACTTTCCTTTGAAGGGATATTACACAACTTCATATGGTATCTATCTATAATGCATAATAAAGTTATAATTAACTATAAAAAAATAAGTAAGACATCAATTGAAACATATTAAAATTATAATAATAAAACAAATATATACATATTAAAAAAGTAAAATACATATAAAAAATTATTATATTGAAAAAATATAATCATAAATATATAACTAGAATATTAAAGTTTTAAAAAATAATATATAAATAAAAGAGAATTATATATATATATATCGATTACAAATTTGATTATAATTTAAACAATACTTTATAGTAAATATTTAGTTATAAATTATTTTTTTCATTAAAATAATAAATGAAATAAATATAATGATCAATTTATTATAATATAAATAAATTCTCATAACATAATATAATATGGTTTGATAAGTAATTGTAACTACAAATACGGAATAATATGTTTATTTTGAAATGTATCAAATAAATTTAGAATTTAAAAAAAAAAAAATCAAATTATAAAATGTGAAGACAATTTTTTTTAATTTAGAAAATAATTATTAAATTATAAATATTGTATTTTTGAAAAAATAAAATATAAAAGAATTATTTTTTTCTTTCAATTACTTGTTTTTAATAAATTAAAAAAATAATTACATTATGGTACTCCAAATTTGCAAACCATGTTGCTTAATTATATATTGTACATTTAAAGATAATCTTAAGTAAAAAACTTTACCACTCAAATATGTTAATGATGATATAGTCTTTAAATTTCATACTATAACAATACGAATTAAAAAAACTTGAATCTTATATAATACCATAAATTGCTTCTTAATAAACCGTTTGATCATATATAAATTGTGGTTCCTCTACCAATGAATCAAGCTATATGGCATAACATGATTCCATGGAGATATACGATAGGATGATGTACGATGTACGTCATGAAGCTCTCAACATTAAGAATATTCTGCCATATATATCGAAAGATGAAATATGAGGTAACCAATTCTATAATATACATAGTTTTATCAAGATATATTAATTAAATATGTCATACAATATTAAATTTTGATTTATAAATATGGATGGATTTGTATACATATTATATATATCCATAACATGATATGTATATTTACCAGCATAGATCCATCTTAAACCCGTATCGAGCATTAAGAGAGATCCAATTTCTTGAGATGTATTTCTTTTCTTAAATTTAAACTCAAGAAATTTAATATCTCCTGATTAATAAATCCAAGTTTAAGTTTTAAGATTTTATTTTATAAAAGAATATGAATGTTTTATTATTAAGTTTTAAGTTTTTATTTTATGAGCCTATATGAATTTTTTTAATTATTTTGTTACATCACAAATGTTACAACATCTCCCCCATACTAGGCTGTAGAGCACCTCGTTTCACTGGGTGCAATAAAGTCCTTTGATTTTATGACAGGTAGCATGCCATGATATAATATAGAACCGTTAATGCATATTTGGACCATAAAATAACGACATTTTTTATAAATAAATATTATCATAAAACCATAGTGGTTTGAACTTGCTTCGATTTTATCAAATATAAAAATATAAAATTCTTTAAAATATAAAACAAATATCTTTATCATTTTTATAAAATATTTTAATATAATCCAAAAACATCATGCAATTACATTTATTATAATATATCCTTAAATAAGAATTTAATTGAAAAAATAAATATATCACAACATTATTAAATAGAAGAGAAGCGACATCTCTACTTCCATCTTATCTCACATACAACTCAAATGAATTATATTAGCCCAACCAGACGTAAAGTGGCCGATGAACACCCATAGGTGTAACCAACCACTTAGTTTTGTGGAGCTAAACATTAAATTAATTAATATTAATATTAAATTATTATAAACATTAAACTAACATAAACATTAACCTAATTAATAAAAACATAAAAGAAAATACTATTTAATAAACATACCCCTTTTCTTAACTACCACTTAACTAAATCTTATTTAAATCTTAATCAAGATGCATTTGAGCATAATAAGATAGGACGAAGTCGAAATGAATTATCATTGTACACTTGTTACACTCACGTTAATCTTTAATCTCCTTGATCCACTCAAGGAAGTCCTACATCTCATATAATATCTAAACACCTATCAGTGTAATAAGACTCATATCCTTTCACACGTGAGGTGAATCTTCTCTTTAATTAATAGAAGCTTCCTTCCTTAAATACTTTTGTGGAATTGTCTAAGAATAGTAAGTATCTAAGAGGAAAAAAAGATTGATAGATCTTTAATTTGAAGATAGCTTTCTCACTCCGAGATCTTGACTATGTAAGATTAAGCATGGTAAGGACTAAAATTAGAGTTCATTAATGAAGTGTGAATTTTAATTTAACTGGTCATTTGGAAGTGCATTTTTGTTTTTACACGTTATTAATATCTATATCTCAAACCCCTCTCTCTCTATATATATATATTTCAATTTTATCTATTATTTTTACTAATTGGTTATTAGTAATTAAATGTGTATATATATGTATATAAATTTTGATATTTTCTCTTTATGTTTCTATCTCTCATTTGGAAATTTTGATTTGTGAACTAGTAAATTTTCATTAATTAATATAAATAATAAAATCAATAAAAGTAAAAGTTTAAACTTTTAAAATTTTATAAATTGTAATTCTTTTCAATGAGCAACTTCATTATGATTCATAGAATTTTATCTAAATCATGGTCTCATTTTCTCTCTTTGCTAGGTAAACTCGACTTGCTTAGAGTGTTTTTAAGGTCATGGTATTTGGTGGTGTTAGAAAAACCATTTATTTATAAGAATTAACTTAATTTCTTTTCTAATAAAAATGATGCATAAATTTCCTATAGCCTTTTCCAACTATCATGCTACACTTAAAATTTTCCTTATCATATAAAGATAATACAACTTGTAGAAAGTGATGCGTAGCTTTTCCTAATGTTGAATGCTTTTTCCTTCCAACACAGTGTTCTTTTGCTTAAATCATAAATCCGAATAACATACATATATATTGTACCATGTTCTACCAAAGAAATATATACAAGGTATGCTTCCAATGTATTGTATATACAAGTGTCCCCTTTTCAACTAGTTGACGTTATAGATATATAATTCGTTATAGGATACAAATTGAATTTGTCATCGCCAATTTATCTACACATATATAAATGCAATAACTCCACCCTATTTACTTTTTATTGAACAATTTAATGTTTAAAAATCCAATCTCCTTCAGATGTCTTTTAAACATAAATAATCTCCTTTAGATGTCTTTTAAACATAAATAAGAATTGAGATTTCTTACATTTTAAATTCAAACTATTTTATAATGTAATATCCTATTAACCCAAAGTATGAATCCATATTTCTTTGTAATACACATATATATACTATCTAAACATTCCATATATATATATATATATATATAAACCATTGAGATTTTATGAGGATCATAACTCGACTTTTAAGAGACACGATGTAAAACCAAACTCTTACGAAGTTGCGGGTATAAGAAACAATTTTTTTACAACTTACCAGTTTTTTCAAGCCATTCGATCAACCGAATTCAAGCATTCATGTAAGATGTGAACAGTACGAGGCAGAGTTGCCACGCAGTATAATAATCACCCTAGAGAGTTGACCGAACTCGAGTTCACTAAACAAAACCCGACAGTTGAACGTTATATTTCCAGATCTACAATCAGAGTTATATGAAGAATTTAATTTCCCACCATAGTAGGCTGATCTTTGCCCATGAATGTTGACCCAACTGCTACTAATAGAACCTAAAACAATGAAGGGCGAATATTTTGAAGGCGGAAACCAATCACAGAGCTGTGAAGTATGTAAAAAATTTCAATTAACTACCTCATTACAAGATCGATGTGCTTAACCCAGGTGATTCCCCTCCTGCATCGATTCGAGGTAGAGACTAACAAGGAGATAATCAAAACAAGAATTTGATAGAATCTACTCACTTTAACAAACAAGGAGACATGGACAGAGGGATCGCAAAGGTAAAACAAATAGTGTTCGGTACGACTTTGGTTTAGCATAACGCATACCAGCGAGCAAACAAAAATAAAATCTATAAAGATAATCACTTTACTGGAGTTCCCAACCAACCAATCTATGCAGAACTATTAGTTGGATACTCCAAAAGGGGTAAGGAACACAAATAAACAAAATGTTAGAAGAAACCTCTAGTTAACATATCGAAAACACATCGATTCTAAAGAATGGTGTCTAAAGTTAGAAGAAAAAACAAAACAAAACATTATATACACCTCCTACACATGAACATAAACACGTCTTAACAATTATCAACATCATGTACTCAGAGATTTTGACAGGCTATAAATCAATGACTTTGGGGGAGAGATTGCATGCAAAAGAAAAATGGTATTTATTATCATAACTACAATCTGGATTATATATATTAATTTCAGTTTATATGTTGGAACAAGGCTAAGTTGCAGAATTTTTGGTACAGTTAATGATAAAAGGGACAAGGACCAATGTAAAGGACCAGTCGCGAAGTGCAACAAAGTGGATAAATAGGAAGTCAAGCACATAATGCAGAGTAATTAGTTAAATAGTTAATTATTTAATGGGTCACTTTACTCGACCACCTTTGTAACTGCCAAGTGAGTCTATAAATAGGAGTAGCATTGTAAGCCTAAGAGAATCTAATCTTATCTGATCATATCTTTGGCATCTATAATATTTTTCGTCCTGATTTTGATCTTCGGATCTGACCTGAGATTGGTTGTGTAGATGTGTAGATCCATGATTCTGTGATGTGTAATACAGACTCATGAGTAATGAGAAGGATTGTTTTGTCTATTTCTTTGTCTCTTTTGTAACTTGTCACAGTGTGATTGAATATGTGTTATTGCAATATAGTTGAATGTATGTTATCGCAACATGGTTAAATATGGTTTATGAATGAATCTATAATGTCACAGTTGTGTTACGTATCTCACATTAGTTAGAAATGATTCTTTAATTTGTTATTGCACTAGATCTTATTAGCATGTTCTGATGTGAATGGTGATTATGTCGATCTACGGGTTACATTTTGATTGAATGTGAACGATGCATTTTCTCTTATATATATGGAAACTTGGTTCCTCCAGCCCCTTTAGGTATCTCGGGTAAGACCTCACTCATTCTGCAGGTGTTGTTGGAAGCTTGATAAACCCTTTCTGTGCCGATATCTATGGGAGTTTGTGTCGAGCTTTTTTGACATAGTGTCAATTGAACCCTTGTCTACAGATCTATGTCAAAAAATGGTTTCATTTCCGAGACCCTAGTGCGAAAAGGAGAGGACATGTTGCGGCATCCGACAAAGTCAGAGATCACAGAATGGTTCCATAAAAAGACACAATAATTTTCTAAGGAAGAAAATTGGAACCCTGGATGGTCGACAAATGAATGGCTACATAAGTACATCTACTCTGATATCCATGAGGTATTTTTTTGCAAGTTTCCTATAGTGTTGTATGAATGGTTGGCGCAACTAATTTTTCAGAAGAAAAATTTCCAAGGAGGCCAACTAGATCATTGGACACTAGAATTAATCCAACAATTTAGTCGGGTTAACAATAAAGCTTCAAGGGTTGTCGATGTTTGGGTAGATAGCATTATGGAAGGATACATTACTGAGTTTGTTGTCGACACAATTAGATTGTACAATGATGCATAAAGGAATTTCTTTAAGGGACCCAAAGGAAGATATCTATTGTCACTACAATTGTGGATCAAAATGCTCATTTGTGAAAAATGAATATTGAATATGAACTCCGACGAATAAAGCTCAAATGTGCAGAGGCTTTGGGTACTGCGTAGATGTGGGTCTGATAGAATGATGGGGGGTAGATGGATATGAGCTATGAAAAAATTGTGAGGCAATCTATGGAAGATTGCAGTTTCCTCATAAGTGGGGTGAGATTTTGACAGGAGAAGAAGAGGAGGACTAAGATAGAGATAGAGATTCCTAGTGAGACTAGAAAAGAGGATTGCGAAACGGGGCCACAAGGGACTAAGCGACCTTACGATGACGGAGAGGATGACCAGCACAGGGGCTTCACTAGAAGGCAATATAATACCACGTTCATTCATATTGCGGTATTAAATATTCATGAAAACCTACAAATTATATTGCTTATATATTAAGGGGCAAGGGGTATTTTTTATTTAATGTAACAATACAAAAATACTTTGGGGTCTTTTTTATATGGGAGGGCCGACAATTATCTGCCAAATGGAGATGGCGAGATTACAATCGAATGAGAAATCAGGTTGAGGCAAGGCTCAGGGTTACTAGTACGTAGGGAAATTGCATCTTGTGGCATGATTGAGGACAGGGGGTTTCATGGTGAAGTGGGTTTCTAGTCGATCATAGCTGAGAGACAGTGGTCATTGACAGCCAATTGTTACCAATAGCACTCAGCCAGTTATTACCAATAGCCTTGGGAGGCTCTAAACCTCCAGTGTTTTAGGAACTCGATAGGCCTTGGGGGATTGAATACCCAACCACTCGTGCCTATTACAGGCCTTGGGAGGTTCAGTCAGCCTCCTAGAGCTTGTGACAAGCCCTGGGGGCTTGGATACCTAGCCCACAACAGGCTTAGTCAGCGATTGGGGAACTGTAACATGCAATCTAAATGTTGTACTATGTCTGTTGGCTCTAGTGACATACAAGAAGTGATCTCCTATCTCTTCATTAAACCATTAAATGTTGCAAATCATAATGATATGTGGTTGAGTAATTACATTGTGGGTGAAGTAATGTGCATCCACAATATACATTGAAAGAAGCAAGGTGCATTGTAGAATGCATGTGGGGTCATAAGAGGGGTATCATATCAATATACTAGGTAGAAATATAAAGGGGTATAAAAAATGTTAATGAAAAAATTAATACATACAATATCTAGTGAAAATAGGGGTTTTTTTAAATTTGGAAGGCATATTGGGAGGGGGTTAAAAAAATGATTTTGGAAGGTATTTTCCAATATTTAGTGAAATTAGGGGTATTGTTTCATATGCCAAGAATGAACATGCTATGATAGTGGTTTATTCAGTGAAGCCCCCGTGACGACCAAGACACCGCTAAACCTGAGGAAGGATAGACCCAAAGCTACAATGTACCCACAACCCCATGCACTGCGCCAAACTTTGGGGGAAGAAACACAAGCTCTTCGCAAGGTTGTCCTACATGTCACAATTGCAGTAATAGTAGCGGATCTACAAACACTAGTAGACAACCAAGGATGGTGGGTGACAATGTGAAGTTGCCTCTCTTTCATGGAAATGGGACAGAGGATCCTGAGCAGTATTGGTTCTTGTGCGAAGCAGTGTGGACAATAAAACACGTACAGGATGAAGCTATCAATAAGGGACAAATGGCGATGACCTTTAGAGGTCATGCGCTGGATTGGTACATAAAATTTATACAAGTCCCTATAGGAATTCAGCAGAAGTCTCTGGCAGAAATCATATCTGGGCTGATCGATGAGTTTAAGAATCCTAAATCGGAATCATAGTACATCATGGAATTGAAGGAGATCAAGCAATTCCCTAATGAGTTGGTCTGGGAGTTTGATTCGAGATTGAAAACTCCGATGGCTAAATTTACTTTTGGAATGAGCGATGTACAACATAAGGAATGGTTTATCACAGGATTGATACCACACATTCGAATGTCGTTGATACAGCAAAAGATTCTATCTCAGGCAGAGGCATTGTAAATCATGATGAAGCTCGAAGCTTCACCGATTGGAGAAACAGGGATTGGCATGAGCCAGATCTAGTCGTAGCTAGAAAAATTGACTATCCAGCTGCAGGAGATTAAGAAAGGGAGGGAAGTTCATGAAGAGGTATGGTGTAGTCGATGTAAGTCTGAGGGGAATCATAAAGATTAGTGTCCAGAATTCTGTGAATATTTATAGTCGGGTACTCCCAATCCACTTGGTCAAGGAGTTATGCCCTGGTGTCAAATTTGTCAAACAAGGGGACATTGCTCAGAGGAATGTGTGTATTTACAGAAGGTTGTGTCAAAGGCAACTAATATTTTTTGTAACTTTTTTCTATCTGTCGGTCATGAGGAAAAGGATTGTAGAGAATATGATTTTCTCCAAGAAATAACTGTTGATACTTACTTTATGAACGGAGATGAGCAATAGTAGGCCAAGAGACCTCAGTTGTAGTCACGATATAATCAGTTGTAGCCATAGTATAATCAACTGCAACTAAAGTATAATAAACCGTAGTATAATCAGTGACAGTACAATAAAACGCATCCACAGTATAATCAACCGCAATATAATCCACCACAATATAATGAACAACAGTTCAGTTAGTAGCGAGGTAGATTTAGAGGAGGATTTCGTGGTGGTCGTGGCATATTTTTTGGTCCTAGAGGAACCTTTGGTTGAGGTTGAGAACCGATCACCTGCTATAATTGTGGACATGTCATAAATTAATAAAGAGATTGTTCGAATCCAATACCCGAGTGTACGTATTGAAGCGCAGTTGACCACATTGTGGAAGAATGTCCATAGCTAATCGCAAAGTGGAAACCTAAGAATGCGCCACAACTGCAAACAAATACGAACCCAAGCGAAAACTAGAACCCTAATCTAAATGTGCAGAATATCTCAGCTAAGATAAGAAGTCAGACCGTGAATGTCATAGTGGTAACCAGAGGAGGAGTTGTGATAGGAGAAGATAGGCCATTACCAAATGTTTGACATACAACCCGAAAGCAGGTCTGGTTTGATGTTGAAGCAGAAAAATAAATATTTTTTCAAGCATGAGATGCACTGAGAAAGAACAATGCTAAGTCACGACCTGTAGTCCACAAAGAACCTGTCTATGAGATGCCACTGATTTTTCATAAGACAAATTCGAAGAGGTCGCCAGGAAAGGTCAGTACTCTGAAATTTTTTCCAGAAAATTGCTTAACATTAGCAAATGATCAAGACGCATTGGGAGAGATATATAGCTTCTTGTATTGACAAGAAGAAGGGAGGTACGATCATATAGTCAACTGGTTTCAAAGCAAGAATACAGGAAGAGAAATGAGGATGAATGCCCAAATTGATGCATATGATGTAGATTCCATCATTTTGGACCTAGGATCTGATGTGAATATATTAACCAAGCAAACATGGGAAGCGATGGGGAAGCAATAGTTGGTATGGTCCCCTGTACAGCTTCATTTAGAAAACCAAATAAAGGTTACACCGATCCGTCGATTGCTTCATCTACCTGTCGAAGTAGAAGGACTAAAGACATACACAGATTTCAACGCCATAGAGATATGAGACAACACGCGCCCATATCATGTGCTATTGGGAATAGACTGGCTGGCAAATGGAAAATCACGCAGTTATCAATTTCAAGAAAATGACAATGTTTTTTGAGAACCACGACATTAGGTTCATTTGCCCACTTGATCCACTTGAAGGGAAATGATATGTCGAACCAATAAGAGATGAGTTCGCAGAAGGATGGGACAACGTCTACAATATTTTAGAATATTACATCAATCCCACCATCGATGGGGAGTTGGGATGGAAAAGTACCAGTTCGACATTGTCGAAATTCGACGAGGCTCTAGAGAATTGGCAGCATCGATTGCATTAGGTATCATTCAGAAAGTGTGCATGAATCATGCAGTCATTGAGATGGGTAATGATAGAAGTATGTGATCTGCCGAAATACGAAGTATTACCTAACCTAACAATATTCATCAATGAGTTTGAAGACAAAGTATGAGAACCACAATGCCTACTGGAATTAGAAAAAGTATTGATGGCTACTCCATCAAGGTTGTGGGATGTGCACAAGTCATCGATAACAAACCGCAACTATGTTGATGATTGATGGAATTAATATTTGGGTAGAACGAATACTATGAAAGGAATAAATATGATGGAATAAGTGATCCAAGGGATCATTTGGGAGAATGCCAAATTACATGGGGAATGAGGCCGAGGGAAGAATGGGTTCATGCACTCATCCATAAATTTGATGAATTGTCATGGAGCTGGTACATATCAGTAGAAATGTGAAGAGAAACAACCACATGGGAGGAGTTGACCACTAGTTTTAGTCACACATTCAATTTTGTTGAAGAGAATTTTTTCATCTACAGTATGCTACAGGAAATTAGCAGAAAGATATTCAAGATAGTTCCGACTGAAAAGCAATGGGGCCACAATGGATTGCAATAGTGAAGATGATGATGGAGTGTTACAATGTGTCGAGAGACCCGATGACGACAAAGATCCTAGAGTTGTCTATGTTCCAGAGTGAGAAGGAAGCCGCAAAATTGAAGCACTAGATATTCCATTTGACAAATTCAAGCAATGATTGAAAATCAAGAAGGTCAATATTGGGTTAGTGAAAAATACAAATTTTTTTAGTATTTGAGACTATTGCGATGATTCAACAATTGGAAAGGTCACCAGCCTACTACATGAATTTCAAGATTTATTCCTGAAGAAGTTTTCTAAGAGGAAGGGAATTTCCAAGGACCTAGGTGAGATGAAGATCCATGTTAAACCTCATGCTAAGCCACCTAAGCAACGATCGTATAGACTGAATCCCAGATACAAAGGATGGGAGAAGGCTGAATAGAGACGATGTTTGATGCAGGGATCATTGAGCCTGTAGAAGAGTCAGAATGGATCATCCCGATGGTCTTCCAAGATAAAAACACCAGCAAAATTCAGATTTGCGTCGATCTAAGGAATTTGAACGATGCATTCCTTCATGATCCATTCCCTACACCATTTACCGAGGAAGTAGTTGAAGGTGTTGGAGGACAAGAAGTATACTCATTAACATATGGGTTGTTAGGATACCACCAGATCAGGATTTTGAAAGAAGACTGACATAAAACCACCTCTATAACAGAGTGGGGCTTCTTTAAGTACACAGTGATGCATTTGGTATCAAGAATGTCCCTGAAATATTTTCAATATTAGTCGTCGCTACATTCAAATACTTCATTCACAAGTTCTTGGTGGTGTATATGGATGGCTTGACCGTGTATGGATTGGTTAAAGACCATGTTGCAAGCCTCAGGATGATGCTGGAAAGATGACAACAACATCAGATCTCCTTGAATCTAAAGAAGTGTATCTTTTCTGCACCATTTGGTATCATATTGGGACACATTGTTTGCAAGGAAGGTATGTTGGTAGACCCAACCAATATTGTGATTATTGTCAACCTACCAGCACCAACGAAACTGAAGAAGCTGAGTGCCATGGAGGATACTATAGAAATTTTATAAGGGGATATGCAGCGATTACTGCTCCCATGGATAATTTATTGAAGAAATATGTGAAGTTTGAATGGAACAATGAGTGTCATAAGAGCCTCGACATATTAAATAAAAATATGGTTGCAGCACCAATATTATCCTTCCTCGACTAGAAGAAAGAATTCCATGTCCACGTAGATGCTTCGTCAGTCGCAATGGGAGTGATATTATCCCATCTTGGAGAAGGGTCAATTGACCATCTGATTGCGTTTGAAAGCCGTAAGTTTTCAACCGTGGAGAATAATTATACGGAAATAGAAAGAGAAGGCCTGACGATGGTATATGCGTTGCAAAAATTCTGACACTATCTGCTTGGAGAACACTTTAAGATGTTTACTGACCACTCGGCATTGAAGTACTTGGTCAAACATCCTGTGTTGTGGGGGGATATATGTCGGTGGTTGTTGTTGTTTCAAGAATTCGACTTTGAAATAATCATGAAACCTGGACAATTGAATGCAATACCTGATCATCTGTCAAGGATTGAATTAGGTGAAGAACCAAGTAGCATCGATGAAGGTCTTTCCGATGCACATTTATTCAGGATTGAAATGGTCGATGACCATTATGAACAGATTATTCAATTTTTGGCTATGAGAATAGCACCTGAGGAGTTCACCACCAATCAAAAGAAGCATTTAATCGTCAGGGTTGTGGATTTCCAACTAATTGCAGGATAGTTATACAAGATGGGGCCAAATGAATTTGTTCGTTGATGTGTCCTTCTGCATGAGCATGAAAGAATTATGGTCGATGCTCATGGTGGAATCACAGGAGGTCATTATGTATTATGTGAAACCACCAAGAAGATACTTATAGTCGGTTTATGGAGGCCAACAATGCATGGTGACGCAACAAATTATGCCAAGAGCTGCAACGTATGTCAAAGGACGGGGAAACCGTCATATAGGGATGAGATGCCATTGGTGCCTCAATTGAAATTAAAACCCTTTGAAAAATGGGCAGTAGACTTCATGGGACCCATTAACACACCAATAAAAAGGAGAAGTACGAGGTAAATCATCTGCGACTAACTACTTAATAAGATGGGCTAAAGCAACACCAGTGAAGGATTGTATAGCTACAACATCAACAAGATTTCTCTTTGAGAATGTGGTCACCAGATTTGGGTGTCCAAAGATATTGATGAGAGATCAAAACATGCATTTCGTCAATCATACCATCAAAGCAATGACTAAGGAATTTCAGATTCAACATAGAAGAAGTACCCCATATCACCCACAGGCGAATGGAGTAGTGGAAGCTCTAAACAAAATTCTGGAGCATACACTCACTAAGGTGTACAATATAAACTGTGATGACTCGGACTTGAATATTCTTGCGATATTATGGGCCTATAGAATGACATGAAAAATATTGACAGGCTAGACCCCTTTCAAGTTGGTATATGGACAAGAAGAGGTGATTCCTATGGAGTACATTGTCCCTAGTTTGTGCATTGTAGCACCGATAGGAATGAGCAATGATGAAGCCATTAAAAAAGGATTGGCGCAACTACTACAACTTGAAAAATATTGCTTCATTTAAGGATTTCATCAGCAAGTAGAAAAATATCGATAGAAGGCATGGCATGATCACCATGTAAAGGAAAATCACTTTCAGCACAAAGACATGGTGCTCCTATAAGACATCAAGTTCGCGAAACACCTAGGTAAGTTGCGAATGCATTGGCTAGGTCCATATATCATCAATTTCATTATTGATGGAGGTGCAGTTCAATTGCAAAAGTTGGATGGAACACTTTTGAGGAACTTAGTGAATGGGAGCCAACTTAAACCCTATCGAGATAGCCCAACACACATTGAATGAGAAAGATAACAAGAAGATAGAAAAAAAAATGCAAAAGGTACACTACGTAGTTCGAATGTCCGATGACAGAACTGCGACGAAGTTGTAATCCATATGTTTATTGATGGAATAGTGACAAATTTTGAAACAACGAAGAGGTTTAGGGCCTGTCAACATTCGGCGAAGTGCAAACTGGTCAAATTGGGCAATAAATGTAGCAATTAAGACATGCCGGATGACGATGCAAGGAGGTATAATTTTAAGGACCCATACTTATTTAAAAGTCTATAAACCTTGGCGAATCTTACCAATTCTTAAAATGTCAACTATAAAATATTTGACGATATTTTTCTAAAATTATTTCAATTTATAAGGATTTTCTATAGATTATATAATAATTTGGCGATTTTAGAGTGAAAAAATTTTACCCCATCAAAATTGGGCGAAATAGGGCTTCAAAAAATGAAAATTGGTGAATATCTTTGTGGAAAAAAACATGGAAAAATAGCCCATGTGATAAATTTTGCCCCTAAAATTATCCTCGGATGCAAGTGGATGAAGATGCATTTAATGACCACTGAGTGTGCATGATTTGGTAAATCGACGGAGGATTTAGTTATAATTGTCCAAAATCAACTCAATGGATGGGAAGCAAGAAACCAAACCTATAAAAGCACACACATACGGACATTCCGACTCATTGTGCATTGTGAGAATTGGTGCAGAAGTTGCAGAATAGAGCTAAGTGAAGAGCTACATTCATAAAGTTGTGATGGCACATGTGATTTCTAGCACCAGAACATAGGAACAACCCAGGGAAAGGGAAACAATTGTCTAGTATAAACCCGAAATTTCATCTGCACTACCGCAGATACTCAAGAATAAAAGAAGCGCTAGCCATCTAGTGGATACAGAAAGGAGAATGAAGGTGAACCGCAAATTGACATGGGTTATGGCTGTAGGAGGAGAAGCGGACACATTAGGTGCATTGTAGAGGAATAAATGCCAATAGATAGAGGAAGAGATTAAACCATAGTGGACATTCCCGATTATGTACCATCAAGGAAAGAAGGGTCTCTGGCGGTAAGAATTGGAAAGAATATCAAGTACACCATAGCAAAGCCAGCGACACTAGAGGGTGTCCACACCATTGGAAATGTGTTGCAGCAACTGCAAAAACTGAAATACAATGATCATGACATCATTGCTTATCTAGAGTGCACTCAGCACACATTTATTTAGAAAGCACATGAATATGGAGGCCCAATCACTAGGGAACCAATGCAATGGGCATTGGGGTTGCAACGATCAGGACTGTTATCCTTTATTCGCATGCCACATTTTGGGCGATCGGTGGACGTGAACGCATGCATCAAGAAATTGCTTGTATTCTTTCATGACAGATACTTATGGCTCGACACAAATATAGCAATCATTGTTGATCTAATTGCGCAGATTATTGGGTTACCCAAATTAGGGGTAGATCCATCGCAGTACTTCCAAGGGAAGGACAATGACAAAAATCTAGCTGCGAAGATGAAATCTAAGTATGGGGTGCAGAAAAACACCTGGGGATATTTAATCGACACAATCAATGACCAAGCTGTTAGGCTCATGGAAAATTTATTAGCCAATAAGATTTTGAGGAAGAACCATCCCAACCAGTGCACATCAGGGGTAATCACATCAGCATAGGAGTGCACGACCGGAGTGAAAATGAACTTATTGTTGTTTTTACTAAATGAATTGATGCATGATGCATTGGTAACATAAGAGAAGGGTAAGCCCTCGATTGTAAATGGTTAATGCAGAAAAAAATAGATCTTTCTAGCCTAAATGGTTTAGGTCTAGTACAAAAGAGTACACAATATAAAATCTGTCCTAGTTAGATTAAATTGCAAGGTAGTTCATAGGATGATTTACCTTATGATCATAATTACTTTATCCTCGCTTGATCTAATTCAAGTTCCTTGATCTCCTGGTGCAAGACAATATAGAGAAAATGGAAAGAAGCAAACAACATGAAAGCATTTGATTATGAATCTAACTAGATAAGCAGTCAAAGAAGCAAATCATAAACAATGTTACCAAACATAACAAGTTTATGGAAAGATGTTTATATTAATGTAAATTGCAGCAAATACCAAATACAGAGAGTTACAACCGATGCTTTGATGTTATTAATCCAAATCGGATGATATTGTCTCAAAGATCCAAATCCTCCTAATATCCTATGGATGAAGAATATAGTCTTACCAAATTCCACTAGCATATGGGTGCATAATCCTTCCTCCCTTAACAATGGAGAGGGGGGTTGTATATATAGGGATAAAGTGATAAAATAGGTTGAGGATTTAGGGAGAGGTCTAAGGGATCATCCCAATAGGTTAGGGGATCGAGAGACACCTATCCAAGCACCTAGGGATAAGCCTCCACACCACCAAGATTTGAGAAGTCACTCGAAACTTCCTTTTATCCACTTTAACCAACTTCGATGCACCTTGCATGAAGGAAACATGCGTCATGGTGTACACAAGCATACTACGTCAGTGATGTGCTCTGCTAAGGTGTGTAGTGCGTCACCTTGAGTTTGACACTCCTTGCTGGAAGGCAGGGTGCATTGGGGTGACTACAAAAGGAAAGGGAAAGGAAAACAACCTTCTTATGATGTGCTTATCCCAAGAAACTTCATGGATTAAGGCATGGAGATGACACATGACTCATGATGACGATATTTTGGTGTAACACCTTCTCGTACTCATGGATCTTACTCTTAATTGCACTAGTCGCATGGATGGAGCCACCACAATATCAGGGTATGGAGACAGAAATTGTTAAAGTGTGCCGAGGGGAACGATACCAGAACTTATGGGCATTGAATGATAAAAAAATTTAGAAAGGAAACACCATTCAATTATGCATGTATTAAGAAGACCTACACACAGAAGCGGTGAAGGTTCTGTGACTAACAGAGAAGGCAATGAAGAAGTATAGGAGGATCACGAGGATCGTTGTGGGGCCTCAAGTGATATTCATACAAGCACGAGCATATCCATAAAGGAAATGGTTAATGACACAGTATATACTAACTGAAGAAGAACTGGATGCCATAATAGAGGAATGGTAGGATGAATGGAAGGTTCCCGTCAGCCACGATCAACTGTCGGACCTAGAGGATGGGAAGCCAACAGATGTACCGAAGACACAAGATGAAAAAAATGACTTAGACGATGAGGATGAAGGTGTGGGTGACCAATCATGCACCGCAAGTCACGATGCCTTGAAAGATAGTTTGATAGATTTAGAGATGGATTCCCAGCGACAAGAATCCAAAACAAAGCATATAATGGAGAGAGGTGAGGGGAGTACTACCATTGGTCTCCCCAATGACCAAATGAATAAGTTGCTTGATAATTTGATGACTTTGGCTGAGGAGAACTACACAAAGGTAACACAACTTGCAATGGAGTACTTTCATCAAGTGTCATAGTTATTGTAGACACTAAGCACTGCAATTATGGAAACAAGGGTGCATCTAGGACAAGCAAATCCAAGTGCATCAGAAGTGCAATGGGTCGATGTTTATATCGGCACTCAGTGACAGATCGTAGAGGTGTTACCTAGTGTGATCACAATAGGAAATGAATAATTGGACGTCGTGTTGCGAGGAAAAGACACTATTAGCATAGATTTGAATATGCTTCCCATGTTTATGCTTCATCGCACTCACACAAGGGTGAGTGAAGAAATCAATGACCTAGAAGCGTCAGCGCATGATCAAATGATCACCTATAAATGGTAGGTAAGAAGCATTGAAGCAGAGGTTGAACGACTTTGCGAGGAAAAGGAGGTTGTAATGAATGAAAGAGAAAAGGTGATGGAGGATAGGACAAGATTAGAACATGCCATCTCCATGGCATGTGAAGATGCGCAAGAAATAGGAAGATAAATGATCGCGGAAGCTAAGGCATGGAGGTTGGGTGCAGTTATTGCAGATCTTCGAAAAGCTAATGAGGAATTTCAAAAAAGGGTAGTGCCAAGCACACAACTAGAGAAACTGGAAGCAAGGAGAAATATCATTGAGGATCCTGCGACAGATATCGCAGAATTAGAGAAAGTGGCACAGAGCATTGCAGAAGAAGTATCACAGTTTCGGGGAAGTCTCTTGCAAGATGAGCAGTTGCACCATCTCAACGTCCAACTTGGAGAGGCAGAGGAATAGTTAGAATCATTGATGGGATCACTAAAGGAAATGTCCCTACTGGCGCAGATGACTAAAGCAATGGAACTAAAATAATTTTTGCATCGAGTCAACAAGGCGCAAAGAAGGAAGCAGAGAAGAACAATGTAGTTGGATGAGTTGCAATCTAAAGTGGAACAATTGGCAGTCGAAGCGATGCCAGTCATGATGCAGATAAAGGAGAATCTAGAGAAATTGCAACAAGCAGGAGGTGAGCACCCAACAAAGAAAGAGTTTGAAGACTACACAATGCTCAAATCCACGACGAAGGAAGCTATCGACCAAATGAAGGAATCCTACAAAGAGTTCAAGAAGCAGGTGGATGCACTAACAACATCTAGCTGACGTGGTTCAAGGGTGGGCCACAAATTTGTGTTGGGGTTTGTTGGTACGTGGCTAAGTCACATAATTTTTGGTACAGTCAGTGGAAAACGAGACAACAAAAAGGGTAAGGACCAGCCGCGGAGCGAAACAAAGCAGATAAAGTAGAAGTGAAGCAGATAATGCAGAGTAATTAGTTAATGGGTCACTTTGCGAAGTGGACCACCTTTGTAACGACCAAGTGAGCCTATAAATAGGAGTAGCATTGTAAGCCTAAGGGAATATAATATTTTTTGATCTGATATGATCATATTTTTGGCGTCTTTATTCTTTTTCATCCTAATTTTGATCTCTGGATCTGACCTGGGATTGGTTCTGTGGATGTGTATCCATGTTTCTGTGATGTGTAAGAGAGATTGGTGAGTAATGAGAAGGATAATTTTGTCTATGTATTTGTTTCTTTTGTAACTTGTCATAGTGTGATTGAATATGTGTTATTGCAATATAGTTGAATGTATGCTATCACAGCATGGTTAAATGTGGTTTATGGATGAATCTGTGATGTCGCAGTTTTGTTATGTATCTCGGATCAGTTAGATATTCTTCTATAATCTATTATTGCGAATATATGATTAGCATGTTCTGATGTGAATGATGATTATGTCGATCTATGTATTACATTGTGATTGAATGTGAAGGGTGCATGTTCTCTTATATGTGGAAACATGGTTCCTGCATCTCCCTTAGGTATCTCAGGTGAGACCTCACTCGCTTTGCGGATGTTGTTGAAAAGGCTAAACCCTTTCCAGGATGATATATATGGGATTTTGTGTCGATCTTTGTTGACATAGTGTGAAGTGAACGCTTGTCAACAGATCTGTGTCAACATTATCAAATCAAATAAGCATCTCATGACGAATTAACATAGATTTGATCTCTATGTAAAATCAATATATTCTAAAACTCGGTACCCGATCTAGATTTCATATAGTATAAAAAGAACGATCAGTGGGTGAGGAAAGCGATCTAATCTGTCTTATTGAAAAAATTTACACAGCCCCCGAGAGATCAACCTTTAACAAAAAAGGAGATCAGATCCATAGCTATGGCATAAGTAGAGTATAATTCGATTTTGGAAAATATTCGTTCTAAGTACAATACAATATATATATGTTTACCCTAATGTTTCTGCAATATCCACAGAGTCCTTTGCTACAGAACTCATGCATTCAACTAAAATTTTAGGATATAAATGAACATAGTATCACATATAATATTTGATGCTAGTACAGTCACACGAATTCATTATAGTTCATTCATATAGTAAAATAGGTATTGGTAAGATATTTATACCATAAAACAAAACACAACAAATTAATTTCTTATAATGGATATCACACCATAAAATAACAATAATCGACTTGCATAAGAGAGAGTTACCATCAAATTATAATCGAACTCAAATTTATTATTTTATAATAGAGTTTATACTATCGAAATCAACAGATTTGATATTTAATAAGAAAATAAAGAAATGCATAGAATTCCTTGGTATTACCCGTCTTCACAGGAATGAGAAACAACAACAATACTCATCTGACCATTACTTACAATTCTTTGAACAATGTGTGAAAAAAAAACTCCAACATTCATAATGAGTGTAACATATATGTATATTAAGAATAGAAGGAATGGATACTCATATCAATTACAATATGTTTAGAAAAATATATAAAACTAAAACCTGTTTCCACCATGGCCCATTGCATATATTAGAGATAATGAAATAATAATCATTCGAGAAGGAAAGAATACAATTAGAAAGAATTCATAATATCGTAACTCGTATAAAGAAAGGATACTTACTTGATAACAATGAAAATGGTTGCTTGGAGAATAATCTCCTCCCAACCATAGGAAAGAGCAACTCAATTGTTTTCCCAATTCCACCCCCAAGCTAGATCACCACTATTCACAAGAACGCCAATAAACACTTCCACATGGAACTCTCTCTCTCAGACTATGTAACAAGCAATGATAGACTTATGAAAAGAGAGAAAACAATCAATAGAGTTTCTCCATTCACAACGTGACATCCCATGCTATCTTAGTTCACCAATATATATAGTTTTTCCCAAGCCCTGTGCCATCCCAATCAACTCTTCAATCAATCCATCAAACCTATGATTTAGGATTTTTTATAGTATTTGAGATTTTAGATTGGATTTGATTGGTAAAAATATCCCTTTCCTTCTTTACACATGCTCTCTATGTCATAGTGGTGTCCCATCATTTAGTTGAATTATCCAAGTTCCTTTTCCTTTTATTAAATAATAAAATAAATAGTTTGTTTTGGAAAGTGTCACTCAATGTTTTCTTTTGAGTTTTTAAATAACTCTTACAAAAAAAAATGGTCACAAATATTAAATCAAAATTAAATAATCATGTCTTGGGGGTATCACACCCAATTGGGAGAAAAACACAAAATGCTTTTCTTATATAATAACAAGATTACATTTGTAGGAAGCACCAAATTCCAAGATTCTCCAACACCAACTGGAAGGAGACACCATCCCCCTGATTTACAAGCTCTAACATGAAAGAAGCTCCAACTCCCTTATTTACCAGCACCAACTGGTTCTAGGCACCAACCTCGTATGAGAACCGACTCACACTACATTCCCCTTCCTACAACCTTGTTGAATTATGTTAGTTTTTCTATACTACTATTAGATTGTTTTAGTCAATCTGTTTCATTAAGCACTGGGACTTTGCAAATCGATCTACACCAATTTTTTCTTTCCTCGTTTAACTTCATTTTCTTCTGACTTTGCACTAGAATCTTCTTTAGACTTGTTTTATCTTAAAAATATGAGTTGCACCTCTTTCATTTATATCTTTCACTATAGTGACTATGCACCCTCTTTGTCTTCACAATAGTGATTATGAATTTTCACCTCCTTTGTTCACAGTATTGTGACCATATGCCACATATTTCTTCAAATCCGAAACTTATACTAACTATAAATTCATGTTTCCTTTGTTAATAGTATGGTGACAATGCACCCCTTTGTCTTTGCAACTGCAACTTCACGCTTCCTTTGTTTATAGTACAATGGCAATGCAACACTTTGTCTTTGCAACTATGACTATGACTTTGCAAGACTCAACTCCAGATCAACTAGTTATTGATCTCCTCAAATCCCCATATATTCGTTATTTATTTTTAGAGATTCATTCTTCTAGACCACACACAAACGAGGAGGGAATTTCACTTATTTATACAAGTGTTGGACAATATTAGGGAAAGGCCAACTTGAATGTTTTCAATTTCTGGTCCTTTAGGCCGACATGGCTCATCATTTGTACTACTTTAAATTAGTTATATAGAACATTAGTAGAGCCTCCATTTTCACACCATATCCTTCATCTATGTGGGAAATTTCCAATAACTTGGTGGGACTTGTGCACATATTCTCTTTGACAACTTTGTTCTATATACACTTCGAATCTGATCTGGTATGCTAGGTGACACTACACAACATTTGACATCAATGAAAACCCTTTATGTATAACAATATCCCCCTCTGGAATTGATGTCAACACCAAGTAAAACGAGCTCCCACCAAGTAAAACAACCTTCCCGTGAGAGTGAGCTATATTTGAATTTTTGAATCCTCATTTTCTGTTTCCTAACTTCTATCTTGCTTTGATCTTCATAGTTTTGCTCCCCCTCACTTTGAATTCCTTGTTTTATTTTCAATATCCCCCTTTAACATCAATGGCAAGGGTTATCTCATTCTGGTTATTCTATTCCCCTGAGCCTGCACCTTCTCATTTGTTGTTCAATACCGAGCCTACAAAGGTGTCACTCCTACTTTTTATATAAGAATTTCAAAGACCTATCTAGGAATCAGTTTAGTAAAAATATCTGCAACTTGTTCTTTTGTGGGTACATATTCCATTTTTACAATTTTATCTTCAACATGTTCCCTTAGGAAGTGATATTTGATAGAAATGTGTTTTTTCTTTGAGTGCATAACAAGATTCTTGGATACACTTATTGCACTGGTATTTTCGTATAATATTGATATTGGTTGGCCAGTCATTACTCATACTTCTTGTAGAATTTGCTTCATCCATACAATCTGTGTACATTATGCAACTACTACAATACATTCAACTTCAACAATAGATAAGGATATAGAGGCTTTCTTCTTGCTTACCCACAAAACCATACGCTTTCCCAAAAAGAATGCACATCCACTAGTACTCTTTCTGTCATCAACACATTCTGCCCAATCTGCATCAGAGTATGTTGGTAAAGTAAAATCCTTACTTATGGGATACCACAGGTCAAATTCCAAGGTTCCTTTTAAGTATCAAAATATTCTCTTTATTTCCTAAATATGTGTTTCTTTTGGATTGGATTGAAATATGGACACTACACCAAATTCCTGCAAGATGTCAAGTCTGGTCACAATTACATATAATAAACTGCCTATCATAGATCTGTACAATTTTTTATTTATTTTTGTAGATTCATATCCTTGCTTAGTTTGGATCCTATGACCACTGGGGTGCTTACTAGCTTGGAGTCCTCCAGCTGAATCCTTTTGACCATATCCTGAACATACTTGGATTAAGATATAAATATGCCTTTGTCTGACTATATAATCTACAATCCCAGTCTTGATGTATATGTAACTTCGGAATGTATTTCACCCATGTATTTCATATATGTATATTGTACTCCTATAAAGATGGTATTATTCCTCTATACAAAAGTGTTTGTATTCCTATAGAGATGTGATTATTCCTCTATACGTAAGTGTCATCATTTATATTGTAAGTGTCGTAACTTATACTTGATGGGTTATTAGACCACCTTGTTGGGGTCGGACCTATATAAGTCATATGGGTAGAAGGGTTATTAGACCACCCTATTAGGGGTCAGCCATGTGGGTCAAAGGGTTATTAGACCACCCTATTGAGTGCCGGCCCACTCAGCATTGTGTTATGTGGTTAAGTTGAGGCCGACCTAGTAAAGGTTATTAGGCAAGTCAAGTCAAGTATAAATAGAGTGCGGGAGGCACTCTATTTGATCATTCTATTCTCTCACAGACTCTTTGGAGAGTGGTGCACTTGTGGAGGAGGAGAATATGCTTTTAGGAGATGTCTATCTCTTATACTTGGGTTGTATCATTGCTCTATGTATCTCTGAGGAAGTTATTGGGGTTCTTCACCTTTATGGTTTTGCCCAAGTAAACTCTGTCTTTCTTGTGTGCTTGCATTATTGTGTCCATGATTGATATGTTGTACATGTTGTTCTCTCAGTTAAGATCCTAGATCAGATTGAAATAAATTTTGAAAAACTAACATGGTATCAGAGCTATCCTGAAAGAAGGCATGGTATGGCATGTATGACACTTGTTGCACTTGCGATGCTAGGGCTTGATATAGCAAAAACCAGTCATCATAGAAATTTCGCTATAAATACATTTTGGCAATGTTTTCAAATTGGAAACTTTTACAAGTCGAATATCAGATCCCCGTGTACCTTGTGTCCAAAGGACAACTTCTAATTCGTTTTACTTTTTGTTTTATGATCTATACAATCTAGGGTTTCTGCCTCTTCCAAATATGAGTCATAAACAGGTGACCTAGGAAAAAAGGTCATAACTTGGGCTAGGAAGCTCCAAATGAAATTTCATCAAAATTGACAGGTAGTGCACAGACTGTACTTTCTTAGGTAACGTTTTCAGAGGCTGATATTGAACCAGTGACATGTGGCTCACTGTACAAGTTGGATCTTCTATTTTATCCCATAAACAAGTCATGTTGCGACACTTGGCATAAATCTCTCTCAGAGAATCCAATGGAGGTCAATCCTATGGGGTTGGAAAGATGACAGGTCGGGCTATCACAGGTAGAAGTTTCAAACCCTTTGGATTAGAAAGTTTGGAGTTACACCAAAAACAATCAGGTGTATATTTCTGTCAAAACATAATTATTTTTGAACACCTTCATTCATGGATTTGGGAATTTAGGTTTTCGAAGAAAGTTGGTATTTTTGTAATTGGAGACCATGGATGGATGCTACTCATAAAAATCAAAATTTAGAGACCAAGATCAGATTTTTTGGTTGGGAAGAAGGTCAGGCTTGATCAAACCCGAGTTTGGGACTTTGATCGGAAAGATGGAAAAATTAGGGCTTCTGCAAAAGTTGGAATTTTGGAAATATGTGACCACGGCTGGAAGCTCCTCAAAAAAATAGAAGCATAGAGCTTTGAATCAAAATTTTTGGTTGGGTGAAGCTCCGAGAAACTCAAACCCTAATTCAGTGTCCTCCCTAATGAATCCGAAAAATTAAAAGGCAATTTTGAGGGGTGAAACTTTGCGGTTTTCAAATTCTGAGTATACCAGCTTGACCAGATCAGAAAGGCGCATCTTTCTATCCTTTCAAAAGTTTGAATTTTTAGGTTTTCTTTGACAAACCCTAATCCAGCTCCAGATCCAGTTCCTGCAAATCAAGTGGATTGGGTAAATCCTAGAAGAGAATGGATTGGTCACCTGCATAAGTGAAGAAGTTCATGTTTCAGAGGGAGATGAGGCTAAGGCCTTTCATAAGAAGATTACAAGAAATCTCAACAGGTATGACTTATCCAGGTATGTTTCGAGATTTGTTCATGATTAAGTTTATGGTATGTTTGTCTTCATATTGTTACGGTTAGTACAATCTTGATTAAATTTAGACTTGTCGTATCACCTTAATAAAATTATGAATGCATGATAGAAGATATTCATTGATTAGGGTGTTGAAACTTATGATTATACCAATGCATTATGGTGTTGTATGAGGTTTATGTTGTCCGCTAACATGAAAGGTACACCAAGAAAGAGAAATCATGTTCTAGTTCAAGAACATACGATCATGGTGACATGAAGACAAAGATTCATCCATTATCATGGATCACTTAGAAGATCTATTTACGAGGTATGTATAAATTGGTTCTATAATGGTTAACTTATGAGATATGCAGGTTATTAGCACAAGTCATTGAAGAGAACAAGAAGATATCATATGGGTATGTTAGACATAACTAGCTAACATACTAATCCAGGTATGTTTTTCCTATATCAAGTTAGAATCTTACCTTATGATAGGATCTCTTATATAAGTATACATGGCATGATTGATAATGATTATTCATAGGTTTGAATAATCATGGGTGTATGCATATTATGTTTCTTACTTTAATTTATGATATGACTAACCATAAGAGTCCTTGAATACTAATGCTTATTATTTCTATTTGAAATGATCATGACTATACATGCTTAAGATTATTGTGTTTTGATAGTATTGAGAATATACTAATAAATGAATGATTATGTATGAGATCTCGAGGATATCACAATAATGATACTTGTAAGCATGCATAGTGATTAAGGATGGATATAAGTTCAAAGATAGGTAATCCAGGAAGCAAAGATCAAGAGGGAGCACACTTCAGTAGTTTATGCAAGAATGCAGATATTCAGAGGGAGTTGACCACTTTTCACAATCCACATCAGAATGGAGTTACATAAAGGAAGCAAAGACTGAGAGGGAGTCAACCCAACAAACAAACAAAGATAAGTATTTGAATTATCATTTCTTGCATATTTGATTGTTTAAATAATACTGTTCAATAATGTATATACTGATGTTCCTAGAATTAGGTTGTTCATATTAGAATAGTTGCATTGATGAACAATATACTACTAATATACATGGGTAAGTGGCATATGGCACTGTACAACATTCCATTGCTACTTATCTAGAATGAAACCTCTTTGCTGACATGTTGGGAGTTGTGCACACTCTTAACAATGTTCTAGTAGAGATTGGAAGGCATCTAGAAAGTTACGGGATATGGATAAATGTTGTATTGAAGCATTGGCTAAAATAATTACATGACTATATGACATATTTCTTTATGTGTAAGAATTTGTTCTGAAAACTATGAGAAGTTTCTAATCATGCAATTTAACTTGTTTTGTAGGAAAGATCGTATACGAGCACCTACAAAAGAAGGACTACAACATTTGTTTCAGCAAAAAAGTTATCTATTGAAGATATTGAATATATTGAAGTTCCCAGGATTCGGGAAGAATGCCATGATCGAGGAGCACCAGTCGATCATGAAGAATGATGTTTGGGATGCAGTCCCAAGACCTGAGGGGAAGTCTGTTGTGACTTCCAAATGGATCTATAAGATCAAGCAGGCTATAGATGGTAGCATGGAGAAATACAAAGTGAGGTTTGTACCTCGTGGCTTCTCCTAGAAAGAGGTATTGAGTATGAAGAGACTTCTACACCTATAGCCAGACACACTTCCATCATATTAGTACTTGCTCTGGCCATAGTGATGAAATGGAAGATACACCAAATGGATGACAGGACAGCTTTCTTGAATGGTGTAGTCGAGGAGGAAGTGTATGTGGAGCAGCCACTCGGGTTTGAGACACATTACCGAGAGTCACATATGTGCAAACTGAAGAAAGCCCTGTATGGTTTGAAACAGGAAGCCAGGACCTAGTATGGCAGGATAGATGGATTTCTATCCAGTTTGGGCTTTACCAAGAGTAAAGCGGATTCCAACCTTTACTACAAGGTTGAGGAAGGAAATACAGTGATACTGCTTTTGTATGTGGATGACCTGTTTGTTACAGGTGAGGATAGATTGATTGCCAACACACAGTGGAAGATTGATGCCAAGTTCGAGATGAAGGACTTGGGGATGATGCACTATTTTCTAGGTATGGAGGTGTGGCTGAGTGTAGATGGAATCTTCCTTGGACAAGGGAAGTATGCAGTAGAGATCCTAAAGAGGTTCAAGATGATGGACTACAAGGCCATGGCCACACCTATGGCATTGAACCTGAAGCTTCTATGTGATGCTTCATCTGAGCCGGTTGATGTCACTATGTATCATCAGATGATTGGGTCCTTGATGTACCTAACGAACATGAGACCAGATATTTGCTTTGCGGTGAACACATTGAGCCAGAGGCCAGATATTTGATACTGTCTGAGTTATTTGATCTATCGCCAGAGGCTGCTGGTATATTTTGTGACAACCAGAGTTGTGTGAAGCTGTCTGAGAACCTGGTGTTCCACGACAGGTCGAAACACATAGAGGTCAAATACCACTATATCAGGGATATGGTGCAGAGGGGAGCAGTGAAGCTCCTATATGTTGTGACGGATGAGCAGATTGTAGATGTGTTGACGAAGCCACTAGTCAGCCTGAAGTTCGAGTACTTCAGAGAGAGGCTTGGTGTTCTTCAGATTGATGACACTTCGAGGAAGAAGTGATGGAGACATTTGCTGAAGCCATTCCAAGCATGGTGGAAGGAGGATCCTTCACATGGCTATGGATATAAGCGCTGGATGATGAACATCAGGATGATGTTCTAGTTTCTCCTCTGTATGATCAGTTGGATCATTTATGTATGTATGCATCATGTTGGATGCTGGATATGATCAGTTGGATCATTTATGTATGTATGCATCATGTTGGATGCTAGATATGATCAGTTGGATCATTTATGTATGTATTCATCATGTTGGATGCTGGATATGATCAGTTGGATCATTTATGTATGTATGCATCATGCCGGATGCTTGGACCATGTATCTGTATATGTATCAGGTGGATACGTTGTATGATCAGGTAGATCATGTATGTTGATCGATACATTGTG
Organism: Larix kaempferi; assembly: GCA_027924585.1. Classification (NCBI taxonomy): domain Eukaryota; kingdom Viridiplantae; phylum Streptophyta; class Pinopsida; order Pinales; family Pinaceae; genus Larix; species Larix kaempferi. Next base: position 3,896,152 of record BSBM01001136.1, on the reverse strand, counting down.
TGGATCATGTATGTATGTATGTATCAGGTAGATACTTGGTATGTATCAGGTGGATGCATTGTATGATCAGGATGATCATGGATGACGAGCTTCAAAATGTTGCTCTAGATGACATGCATCAGGATGATGCACTGATGATGATCAAGATGATCATGTGTACATCAAGATGATGTATGGTGAGTATCAGGTGGATACCCTGTGGCCATGGACTGGTTGTGCAAATGAGCATGTAAGTAGACCTGGGAGATCTGGACAGGATGAAAAATGCCTCAGATTCTCTTTCGAGGCATTGCTCTGGGAGGACATAAAATAGCGCCCTAGGATATTTGCAGATGCTCTTGCTAGGTTTTGCCGCTGGCATATAATAGCTCCCTAGGAGATCTAGCAAATGCTCTTGCAAGGTTTTGTCCTATGGCATGTAATGTGTCCTTAAGAGATCCAACCGGTAGAGCTGTGTGCTTGTAATAGCCTAGGATGCTCTTGCAAGGTTTTGCCATGACCACATTTAATATGCTCCTGGGAGATCCGACAGGTAGAGCTGTGTGCTCGTAATAGCCTAAGTTGCTTCAGCTAGGTTTTGTGGTGGAACACATGTAATGTGCTCATGGGAGATCCGACAGGTAGAGCTATGTGCTCGTAACATCCTGGGATGCTTCAGCCAGGTTTTGTCGTGAGATCACATGTAATGTGCTCCTGAGAGATCTGACAGGTAGAGCTGTGTGCTCGTAACAGCCTGGGATGCTTCAGCTAGGTTTTGTGATGGGTCACATGTAATGTGCTCCTGGGAGATCCGACAGGTAGAGCTATGTGCTTGTAATAGCCTGGGATGCTGCAGCCAGGTTTTGTGATGCATGTAATAAGTCCTGAGGATTCCACAATATGGACAGTAATGATGAAGACCTGTAGATGGTGGGCCTACATCTAGTATGAAAAAGGACTGGCTCTGTAGAACTTCCTATGATGAGTAGATTTAGAGATTGATTGAGATAGCAGCAGCAGTGACAAGGATGATGATTCATTGATGATGATCCAGAGAAGAAGACTTGTGCTAACAGATCTATGTTGAGAAATACCTTCATAGTTAAGAGGGAGTGTTGATGTATATGTAACTTCGGAATGTATTTCACCCATGTATTTCATATAGGTACATTGTAATCCTATAGAGATGGTATTATTCCTCTATACGGAAGTGTTTGTATTCCTATAGAGATGTTATTATTCCTCTATATGGAAGTGTCGTCATTTATATTATAAGTGTTGTAACTTATACTTGATGGGTTATTAGACCACCCTGTTGGGGACGACCCTGTATAAGTCATCTGGGTCGAAGGGTTATTAGACCACCCTATTGGGGGTAAACCATGTGGGTCAAAGGGTTTTTAGACCACCCTATTGGGTGTTGGCCCAGTCAGCATTGTGTTATGTGGTTAAGTTGAGGCCGACCTAGTAAAGGTTATTAGGCAAGTCAAGTCAAGTATAAATAGAGTGCGGGAGGCACTCTATTTGACCATTCTATTCTCTCACACACTCTTTGGAGAGTGGCGCACTTGTGGAGGAGGAGAAGCTGCTGCTAGGAGATGTTTGTCTCTTATGCTTGGGTTGTATCATTGCTCTATGTATCTCTGAGGAAGTTATTGGGGTTTTTCACCTTTATGGTTTTCCCCAACTAAACTATGTGTCTCTTGTGTGCTTGCATTATCGTGTCCATGATTGATATGTTGTACATATTGTTCTCTCAGTTAAGATCCTAGATGAGATTGAAGTAAATTTTGAAAAACTAACACCAAGGAAGAATGACAATTGTACTAGCATAGACATTTTGAATTAATTTTTCATACTCTCATTGAATCTTTTTCTCATGTCATAAGTGCTTCTTCCAAAGATAATATTATCAACATATATTACTGTAATGATCATTTCACTTTATTACACATTGATGTAGATGTTTCTATTCTCAATTGTTAGAACATTATTACACCTTAGGACCTTATTCATACATCAATTTGTTGCTTAAATGGTCCAAAATAAGTTAATAATTACAATCCAAGGTTGTTAGAAGTTAGTTGGGGATAATTATGACCATTCCACCATTTCTGAGCCAAAATATGGTCAAATATAACTGTTGGGAACCCTATTAATGGCCACCTCTAGCATTTATTGCCATCTCTTGAGAAAAGGTGCCCTAATTCCTTGTTTTAAGGAATCTGTCTTTGACTTAAGGTGCCCATGCATTGTATGTGGACATTTTGGCCCTTTCTTGGTTGTTTTGGCCTATCCTTGGCTACCTAGCTTCCACCCAATCTTATCCACCACATGTGTGAACTTCATTTATGTCTTTCCATGCTCCCCAATGTTCACATGGATAATTTGTACCTGTTTGGGGTGATTTGGGAGCCTATTGGTCAACCTATGGGGGAATTGCAGTCCAATCTAAGCTAGCCACTTGTAGATGCCTCTAAAGGAAAAAAAAAAATCTTCCAAATATTATATAAGGATGTTAAAAACTCATTTATGGTTTGTACATATAATAAACTTGCTATTTGATCATTTGTATCTCTGGTTTTTGATAATTTATATTACGGGTTTTTTTTATCATTTGTGACTTGTTTTTTATCATTTTTTTTTCAGAATTCTTTTTGCACTAATTTATTTCATACTTAGCCAAATTTATTTATTGTGAGGTAATATTTAGCTACTAGATCCTAGTGTGATTAATATTTAACATGGTATCAGAGCTCTTGGAGCTTCTATTCGAACCAAAAGTGTTTTAGAAGTGGACCAGAAGCATTGGGGAAGCCATAGAAGTCCTTGGGGCCATTTCCTTGAAGCCATTGGAGAATTACTTTGGATTCTACCCATGGTGCGATTCTCTCTCAAACATGCCTTCTATCAAGAAGGATTCAAATTAGTTAGTTATGATCCCCTACTGAGTGTTGAGAGTTTTCATTGCGGGTTCAAAGTGTTCATTGTCACCAAGTGCACAAGCTATAGAAGATGGATAAATCTCATGTAAATTTTCTCACTCCATTCAACTATTTTGAGTGGAAGGCCGAAATGGTTATCCAGCTGAGATCCAAGGGTCTCTTCAGAATCACCATGGGGACTGAGGTTAAGCCAAATTCGGCAGTAGAGAAGTCCAATTTCTTCAACAGAATGGATGAAGCATTTGGCATGCTTTGTCTTAGTATTTCAAGAGACCTCATGTTTCATATTGATAGTCTTACTACTCCAAATGAAGTATGGCTCAATATTGAGTCTTTGTTTGGGAAGATTGATGAGATGAGGGGCCATCAACTTGAGAATAATTTGATCTCACTGATTCCAAGAAAATTCGAATCCATCCAAGATTTCTTCACCAAGTTCAAATACTTGGTTTTACAAATTGAATAGTGTGGCATTGATAAGAAAGAAGAACAATTGGCTATTTCCATCATTTTGAAGTTGGGTCCTGAGTACTCAGTCTTTGTCTCTACATTTCACTCCACCAAACTTACAGTTTGCAGTTGGAAGATGCCATTTTTGGATTATTTCATGGAAATTCTAACTCAAGAGCAAGATAATTTGGTTCTAATGGGTTCCATTAAGAAAAAGGACCAAGTTCTTACTACTAGAGATTCGAGGAAAGCTAGATGAAAGAAAAATCCCAAGGGTTCGAAACACCAAGAGAAGAAGAAAGACAAGGAGATGCCCAAATCTTCTGATGGGTGTTCAAATCCTATCAAAGACAAAGGAAAGAAGAAATAAAATAAAAAATGAACTTACTTTCAAAAGGGTTGGCACATTGAGAGTGCATGCATGAAGAAAACTATTGATATGTTGACCCATTTCCTACAAAATAATAACATTGAGGGTGTTTCTAAAGACAAGGAGAGGTGCCATACATTGATGGCTAGTACGTAAGAATATTATTCTTTCATCATAGATTCAAGTGCGTCAAGTCACATTGCTTATGCAAGATATTATTTCTCTACTATTTCTCCTTACAATGGTCCTTCCATTCTCATGGGAGATGATTCAGAAATCTCGGCTAGAGGCATTGGGAAAATCACTCTAGAAAACGTGTACTTCAGTAATGTGTTGTATGTTCCAGATCTTGCAACAAAATTACTCTCTGTTTACCAAATGACCCACACTGGTTCAGCCAAGAAAGTGATCTTCACTCAAGATGATGTGAAAATTTATGAAATTTCTATTGGCAAAGTGGTAGCAGTTGGTGTTCCAGACCATGATTCAAGAATATACAAGTTCTCTCATTTTCTTAAGTACTCCTCTCCAAATTCACTTCTGTCACATGCTAGTGAAGTCAACAAAATTTGGCATGAGAGGCTTGGACACCTAAACTACAAATATATTCAAGCATTAAGTAAAGAATACATGGTTGAAGGCCTTCCAACAATCATATTTTCCAAAGGCACTTGCAAAGGGTGCATTGTTGGGAAGCATGCAGAGCACAAGTATGAAAAGGGAAAGGCACGAAGAGATGATAAACCTCTTGGTTTGGTTCATTCAGATCTAATAGGTCATCTTCCTACACCCTCCTATGGAAAATCAAAGTATGTGCTTACTTTCATTGATGATTTCTCAATATATTGATGGGTGTTCTTTCTCAAGCAAAAATCTAAAGTATTCCAATCTTTCAAAGTTTTCAAAGCTTCTATGAAAAACTTCAATGGGACAAAGATGAAGGTATTAAGGACTGATAATGGAAATGAATATGTGAATAAGGACCTACAATGGCTCTATGAATAATATGACATCTAAATGCAACATTCTGTTCCCTACACACCCCAACAAAATGGTGTTGCAGAGCACAAGAATAGAGCATTGAGGGAGATGGCCACATGCATGATGGACGTTAAGTCTTTGTCTCCTAAACAATGGGATGAAGCCATAAAATATGCTGCATATTTTCATAACAGAGAACCACACAAATCCTTAGAAGGAATGACTCCATTTGAGACTTGGATGGGACACAAGCCAAATGTTTCTCATTTTAGGGTGTTTGGCTCAAGAGCATGGGCTAGAATACCTCCACAAAAGAGAAAGGCCTTGAAGCCCCAAATAAAGGATTCCATCATGGTTGGATATACAGAATATGCAAAGGGATACAATATATTTGACCCCTCATCTCATCAAAATTTCATTGAGAGGAGTTTTTAGTTCGAAGAAGAGCCCATGCACGCAGCAGAACAAGGTGAAGGGGAATGCTCAAACCCCCTGCATGAAGAGGATGTAAGTGATGAATATTTCTCTGCTTTTTTTTATTCTGATATGGATTATGAAGATGATGATATTCATGTAGACTATGAACCTCCTACAAGGCCTAAGTGGGGATGAGAAAACAATACAAGTTGTTGGTGAGCTTGCAAGTGATCTACAAGATCCTAGGAAGACTAGATCATAGTTTCACAATGCCTTGTCTTCTTGTGATCTAGATATTCATGGGATATGTTTCCTTATGGTTGGATCTGATCCAAAATCACATGTAGAAGAATTAAAAGATCCAATTTGGAAAACAACCATGAAATAAGGGATGAACTCCCCCCATGACAATGAAACTTGGGATTTGGTTCGTCTTCCTTCCAAGAGAAAAATAGTGCAATGTAAGTGGGTTCATAGGACCAAAATGGCCTCAGATGGTTCTGATATGAAGTATAATGCCAGGTTGTGGGCTAAACGATTCTCTCAAGTCTAGGGAGTGGACTATACAAATACATTTGCACTTGTGGCAATGATGGACTCAATCGGGCTAGTTTTGGCCATTGTAGCTTCCAAGCGATGGAAGGTTCATCACATGGATGTGTAGAGTGCATTTCTTATTGGGAATATGTTGGTTTGTTTTCATATTTCTTTGGGGTTGACATAGGTTCTGCATATTTCCCTTAGTTTAGACCCAACAAAATCCCCTTCACTGGTCCTTTCGGCATTAACCTGCAAGCAGGCTGAAGTCTCACCCGAAGAGAAGATGGGTGGTTATAGAATCAGGTTTCTACAACTTGGTCACACACATTTATGTTATGCGAGCACGATATGTGCATCTTAATCAACATATACTTAACATATTATTACTAATGTGTATCTATGCACTTCGTAGTTATCAACAACCTACAGACTTTGCTGGACCATTGTTACTTTACTTTTATAGCTACACAATTATCATATCTAACATGAATTCACAATGTTCATATATGCATGTTCCGCTACTAATCATATCATTCTCACTCACATTCATATGAAAACACATATATAAGCATAAACATTCATGAACATACAATATAACAGAGATTCAAACACATAACACAAGTATTTACGTGGTTTACCCCCAGATGGGAGCTACGTCCACTAGAATTATTCTTATATTTCTTGGAAGGGGTTAACAGTTCCATTCCACGCACTCAGCTGCATAATATTCTCTACAATAGATCTTTGCACACACAGTTGTAGAGTCTTTTTCCTCTCTTAGCATAGATCTAACAAGATCTTCATACCAAATCTAAAAATCAACTATATTCTAACAAGATCTAAACCTTCCTTCTACAAAATTTCCCTCTATATAGATTGTGTCCGAAGGTCACATCTTTACAATTACTATGGGCCAAGCCCCATAGTACCCTTCAACCCAAAAATGGCATGGTTCTCCTATTTACCATGCTTTATCTTTACTCTGTTGGAGCTCTGTTGTCCTTTTGCGTTGCTTCTTCTGTCTCCAACACTTCTCTGACAGTCATAGTTCTGACTATGTGTCTCTGACGCTACAATGGTGCGTCCTTTGCACCATTCCACTTCTTTACTCTTTGCTTCTATAGTTGTCAGTCTGTCGCTTCATTCATAAACTCTCCAACTACCTCGATGGTCCTTAGTATTTCGCCTTTACTAAGGGGACAAATCTTCTTCTGCCACTTCGATTCGATCCATACCCTTCTCCCAGGAATTGCAGATTTGACTCTCCCAAAACTGGTCGATGTTAGGCCTCCCCTAACTTGTACTTTCTCCATAAAAACTTCTTCCACTTGGGCTGTTTCCAATAGGACCCTAACACTTACTTATGGATTGCCCCAGAGCCACTTTGAATGGGATGCTTCGTTTGTGCATCCCCTGGGATGTTTCATTTCACATCAAACTCCTGAAAAGTTGCACTTAACTTCGCAACTATTTCCTTAGTCTCTTGCTAAAACTCCTTAATTGTTTCGAGCATCTCCTATGAGATGGGTTCTTGAAGTTGCTCCTTTACTATATTCTCTGTTGTCTGGAGTTCTTACAACTTCTCCTCAATTTATTCAGATAGTGCAAGTGCCTCTTCTTGCAGTAGCTGCAACTTTGATGAACTTTCAGCTTCCTTCTTAGCCTTGAGATTGTCTACCACAGCACCAATCCTTAGGATAGTGGCTTCTACTTCGGGTTCTTTTGGGAAGTCTGGGATCTTCACACAGACTTTGGCAACAACTTTCTTCAACTTATTATTCTTCTTCTCTTGAGCATATGCTAACTCCTTGGTCTTGAGTGCACATTCATACTTTAGCTCTTTGTAGCTATCTTCCAGCTTCAGACGCTGGTTATAAGCAACATTTTCTCTATCTTAGATTTCTTCCACAACATGCAAATGCAGATTATGAAACCCTTCAATGGGAAACATCCCAACATTTATATCTAGATGTGCGGGTTGCTTTGCACCTTTAGTGAGCTCGTCGATCGAGAATATGACATTCATCGACTTGATTCTGACTAGCCGAGGTCTCAATGTCAAGGCAGATGCCTTTCGTTTCCTTTGGCTTGTCTCGCTTACCCTATCTTCAAAATTTGATTCTCTCACCAAATCTTGTTGGACTTGTTCGACTCTTGCTACCACACTCTTTAGTTCTGCAACGGTCTCCATCATACCTGCTTGGACTATTTCTTGCTTTCTTTCCTTCAATGCAAGTGTTTCGTCAATGTGCTCAGACACTCGTAATGCGATGTAATCATAGTCATCCTCATGCAACTGCACATCGAGTGGCACTTTAGTTGCTTTCCATTTCTTCCTTTGCATTATTTTCGACACAGTTGTGTTGGGTTTCTTTCTTTTCTCTCCTTCTGACAAACCAACAACTTGTTGTTGTTCTAAGCCTTAAATTCATTCTTTCTTTTGTGTGCTTGTCATATCATCTCCTTGGTCTTGTGAATTTCCAACTTCACTTTCATTTGATGTGGTGATCAACATGGTTGGTGCATCGATCTTCCATTATGGCGACCAATCCTCCATGATCAGATCATTTTTTTTGTCCATCTAGATGATATAATCCTTCAAACCATTGAGGAGGCATTAGCTGTACTCGTGGCTGAATGTAAATAAAGTGCATTCTAGTTTTGAAAGTCATCTTATGAATATAGCGAGTTGTCACTTCCTTAGTGATATGCGGATCCTTTGAATGAATTCACTTAATTTATCGAAATAAGTGTACAACTCTATGTTTTTTATCATTTTTCAGTCTAACTTTTAGTTTCCCACATATTCACAAACCTCAGTCCTCGGAAATATCCAATGAATACCAGAGATTTTGATAATAATTAGGTTCTTTCCATCCTACTAAGGCGATTAGTTCTAGAAACTAACTGTAATGGAACTGGTTTCCACTTTCTTGTGTATCTCAGATGTCTTTTAGGAATTCGTTTAGCAGACAGCTCTCCCAATTGTACTAAAGTCCATCCTCGGTATTCGTTGCTAAGGATATTGCAGCGGTCGATACCTCATTCGGTATGCATTTCCTTAGTATTTTTTCCTGCAAGGAGCTGTACTATGAACCATGTGGCTTGATCCTTGATCCTGGTTGTTGTATAACCACAACTTCTTTTAAGCAAATCAAATTATCTCTTCATCCTTGCAGCCACCTCTTTATCCTTGTTCTTGTCAATGAACTCAACTACAGGATCAACACCTCTTGCTCAAGTGTGTGATCCAGTAGAGGAGATTGATGTTAATGTCTATCTTATGGTCTAACCACAAGTATCCCTAGTATGTGCATGAAAGCAATTTGTGCACCACTGTCGTGAGCCCTGGGACCCTATCAAAGTGTGGGGTGCACAACATGTTTAGCAACCCCGATGGCTGCAACAACACAATATGGTCTTGTGGGTGAATGCTTGACTTATTGGTAGCTTCGTCATACATTTTGCACATGTATTGATATGGTTGGAATTGTGTGTACTTTGCTTCCTAGAGCAATTCATGGTCCATAAATTTTCATTCTGGAATTTTACCGAGCAAATTCTCCTTGATTCGCATATGACTTGACATGGGCGGCATCAGAATCTCGTACTACGGATTCCTCATGAGAAGCACCTCTGGTGCATCTCGTTTCCTTGGAGAGACGTACTCTGGAACAAGCATGATGGGTCTCTCTTAAGGTGGTTCTTGTGTAAATGGATTTGGAATACCCGTGGTCTTCGATTTTTCTTGTTTAGTGGCCTTCTTCTTGTCTTTCTGATTCTCCTATGATACATTCCTTGGTCAGTTTCTAGATGATCCACCTCGTTCTGGGATTGCTTGCTTCACGAGTGTCTTCATGACTCCTTCCAAACCAGAATATCAGAAGTCTCTCAAGATTTCTTCTAAGGTCGACTTCTCCGACATACATTGTTAGATAATGATTACTTTCAACTGGTAAAAACTTGGAAATTACAGGTAGTAAAAATTAAAATTCGCGGTAAAACCGGTAAGTATGCGATCTTTACTATTTATAGGAACAACATCACTAAGGAATGCCAAAACATAGCTAAGTTAGCATTAAATTCCATGTCCGTTGGCCAAATATTGCTTAGATATTGGTCCTTTCCCTTCGTTGAATGTGTCTTCAATGGATGAATTAGCCTTAAATGTGGAAACATCTGGTTCTCGAAAGTAATGTATAATGGCTACTTTCCGATCAAAACTATAACAACTAGTTTTCTCTTACTTCGCTAGTGATTAGGTGAATTGGGATGTTTAGTGTGCATTTATCTTTGCTTAAATTTATTTTTGCAGCGTGGTTCCTCTTTTACTTCGCAAATCAGCTTTTTATTTGTGCTTTGCAGCACATCTTCCATTTTTGTGAAAACTTTGCATTTTACCAAAACTCTGTGCAGACTCTTATTCTTTTATTTTTAGTGTCCAATTTCAACTGCACTTGACACTTAAAATCTTCTTGCATTGCTTAACCAATACCTAGAAGAGTAGGGTCATCCCTGTAAGGCTTTAGTCTACTCCCATTAACAATTCCTTTCAAGTTTTCTCCAAATATTGTGTCTAGCTGAATTGCGCCACAATTAGTGACATGCTTAACAACGTATGGTCCTAACCAATGCATTTTGAATTTTCTAGGAAATTTCATAAATTTTCTATCATAGAGGAGGACAAGGTCTCCTACCTGGAAAAATTTAGTCTTGATGTGTCTATCATGCAACAATTTTTCTTTGTCCATCTGCACTTGTTGGTGAAAATCTGCAATGAAGTTATCTTCTTCTAATCCAACTAAGTGTAGTAGTATTTATTCCATTGTCTGATCATCTTCCATATCTGTGAATGCTGCAATTCTCAAACTTGGTACTATGTATTCCATGGGCATGACATCTTCATGTCCATATGCTAATTTGAAAGGTGTATGACCTTTCAACTTCTTACAAGTTGTTCTATATGCCCATGTCATGTCCCCAATTTTGGCTAATTCAGTGACCATGGGTAAAAGGGGACAAAATAACCCCTAAGGAAAAAAATTTCATTTTTATTAAGCATGTATAGAATAAATTTCATCCTAAGACAAGTGGAGAAATTAATTTTATTAATTTAAATTACTTTTTGTAATTAGAATTGATAATATGTGTGCAAGTGGGCCAAGAGGGCTCCCTCATGAGGATAAGGTTTCCAAATTGGAACTAGATCCCATAAATTAGCAAGGAATGAAAAGCAGGAAGGTGCAAGAAGAATGAAATTGGAAACAAACAAAAAAAAGCTAAGGAGGGGCACAGTTTCTAAAGGAAAGCTTAGTTTACAAATTGGAAACAGCTAGAAAATAAAAAGGAGGGCCTAGTTTCCAAAAGGAAGGCCAGTTTACAAATCATGAAACTTTTACAAAGAAAGAAACATATGGAAACAAAAGGGGGGCATAGTTGCTAAAGGAGAGAAAATCTTGTAAGGAAAAAGCAAGGCAAATCTATTCATTCATGTGTGGCCCATTTGGAAGTATTCTCACAGGCCACCAAGCATTTCAAATTGCTCAGTAGGTCACCATAACTTCTATAAAATAATCCAAGCAACTCCTATTCACATCTTTTGTCAAAATTGAATTTATGTGTGAGCATTCTATGCTTCTCAAGGCAAGGTGATGCGCCCTAGCCAATCAATGGGAGATGATCCCCATTCTTTCTATTCCAATTCTCTTTCTCTGATATTCTCTCAGCATTTGCATTGATGGATATTTCATTTATAGGTCCATTCACTCCAATATTAAGAAGAATACAAGCTTCCAAGAAGTTATCATCATACAAGGTACATTGGAGAGAGTCTTGGAAGATCCCATCAGAAGGAGGTGCTCCATTTCAGTGGAGGAGTCCAAAGAAGCCAAAATGTCCAGTGCGCACCTCATATGCATTTAGTAGCTGATATAAAAATCCATATCAATTCATCATTTAATAATCTCAATCTTCCATAGAGTTATCATCAGTCAGTGCACCATTGGAGGGAGTATTGGGAGATTTCTCAGAGGGAAGAGCCCCATTTTAGAGGAGGAGAACAACGTAGCCCATAATATTTAGTGCAACCTTCATCTACATCCAAAAGCACTAATATCATCCATTCATCATATCTAGTACATAAAATTATCTCCCCCTTCTCTTCTCATGTTCATTTTCTCCCTATTGTAATAATTACTAGTTTTGGAGGTCATCTGAAGATCCGAATATTAAAATACCTTTATACTATTCTAAAGACCCCGCTTTTTTATCTTATTATGTTCCTTATGTTATATAAGTACTTTTTATAAATCAAGAACTGATATTTGTAATCCTTTGAGGCAATTTGGAATAATAAAATGGAAGACTAGCTCTGTGTGCACAAATTAATGACTAGTTTTTCCATTTTGGCCAGTAAAAGTTATGTATGCATCTATTTGATGATATGATGAATTTATTAGGTTCCTGAGACAATAATTAATCACCCCAGACCTTGTTTCAGTTAATTTGGGCATTCTGAAGTTAGTTTGAAATATTTTGGAAATCTACTAGGTGAGCAGTCCTACCTAGTGCACTCGGTCAATTTTTATTCCAAATACATCTATAGCCTCCCAAATACTAAGAAACTCCATTTCAACATCTTTTACTGGGTTTGATGTCTGATATAACCCTTGTTTCCATTCAGTATAAACTCCCAGCTAGTATGCATATGCTGGAAGGCCCAGAAAGCATCGAAGTAGACATAAGATTTTATCTTATTGTTGAAAAGTAAATGCGTCTAGTGCTTTGTGCATAGGACTTAGTAATTGGAGCTATTTCTACCCTGTTTTTTTCTGCACACATCCCCATACATTAGGAAGAGCCTTAATTCACCTAATTCCTAATCTTGGAGTCCTCAAATTGAGCCATTGTTCAGTTATTCTCTAACTAGTTTTCTTTACTAGTTGTTGTTTACAAAAATTATTCGATAAGAATTAAAAAATTTATGATAATATCCATTGAATCTGATCTAGAATGTCATAGCCCATAATACTATTGATATTCTAAGATCCCAATCATTCATGCTTATGTTCCATACTTTGGTTAATGCATTCTCCAAGACATTGTTAAAGGATTCTACAGTGCCATTAGCTTGTGGATCATATGGTGTGCTCTTCTGATGGTAGATATGAAATTCTTCTGTCAAGGTTGCAATAGTTCTATTTAGGAAATGGGTTCCTTGATAACTCATTAAAATATTTGGACATCCAAACCTTGCGAAATTATTCTAAAAAATGAACTACGTGGTGATAACTGCACTACATTCCTTCACTAGTTTTGACTCTGCCCATCTTGCTAAATAATCTGTAGTTGTGATGATATTCCTTGAGCCACTTCGCTTCCCTAGTTGGTTAATAGGTCCCACGAAGTCAATAGCTCATTTATCAAAGGATTGGGGTGTCAGTTGTGGCATCAATGACATATCATCTCATCGAGATGGATTTCCTGTTCTTTGGCATACATCGCACATCTGACAATGTTCTTTTGAGTCTTTGTGTATTGTAGGCCACCATAGTCTTGATCTCAAAATTTTATGCACAATATCTCTTCATGCGTAGTGTCCTTCAGATACACATGAATGTGCTTTGGCCAGTATACTAGGTCTTTCGTGTTCTAGTATGGGCTGGTGCAAGGTAATGACACCCAATTTTGACACGTTAGTTGCAATGACATTCTGGAAAAACATAAATATTATCATTAAAATCAATTATTAGAGGTACCTACAAAACTTTTTCTGATTAGGTGTAAAAAGATGAAACGTAGAAAAAACGGATGACCTTCTAGAATATATAACTTTTATTTATGGAAAAGTGGTATAACCACCCAAAAATGTCATTATTCGAAGATGGGTATGTTATTTTTTTCTAAAACATAATGCACATGTTTTTGTTGACCTGCCTATTTGCTACGTAAATTTTCAATTTATGAGAAAAAAAATATGTAGAGGCGTAGGCAACAGACAAATCTTTTGTGGAGCTATTTTTCCAAAATTTTAAAAGTTAATTTTATATTTTTTTAAATTACCGAAGTCAGTGAAGCCCTAAAAGGACATTGTCAAGTTTTAATCCACCATATCATGGTCTAAAAATAATAAAATGCATTTTTTTTTAGGTTGTAGGTATTTTCATGCTCTTAGGTGGGTTCTTTTCCGTTTTCGAAATAGGTAAGCCAATCAAAAGTTATAGGCCAAATAAACGAGCTATGTTTTTTATGAATTTGACATGAGTACAGTTTAAAATGAATTAAAAATAGAGAACAACAACAGATCCATTAAAAAATTATATATTTGGAATCTGCACATAGAGCTCGACAAGTGTGTGCAATTTCACCTGCAGTGCACTTGTGGAGCTTATGTAGAACTAGCTGTAAAAAACAGGAAGTTGCAGCGTTTGATGTTTTCTACTATAAATTAGGGATAAATCAGACCGAGCCTAAAGGTGCAATCCGAAGCTAATTCCAAGCCTGCAAGGGCACCAAAAACAATTTGAATTCAAACACGAACGTGCACAACTATGCGCACACAAACATGCGCACGCGTGATTGAAAGTGCACACGTGTTAAGAACAACATGCACACATCCTTGCACGTACGCGCTATTGTATGCCTTTGTATGGTTTATTTAATTTCCTTTGTCAAGGGGATACATGAAGTTGATGAAGATGTGATGATGAAGAAGATGACGATGATGGAGATGTTGATGAGGAAGGGGGAGATGGCAATGATGTTGAAGATGTTGATGATGATGGTGATGATGATGCTGATGATGGTGATGGTGATGATGATGATGATGACAATGGTGATGAAGATGACGATGAGGATGATGATGATGATGAGATGATGGGGATGGTGATGATGATGATGATGGAAATGGTGATGAAGATGACGATGAGGATGATGGTGATGATGATCATGATGATGATGATGGTGATGAGGATGATGGTGACGAGGATGATGATCATGATGGTGATGAAGATGATCATGATCATGATGAATATGATGATGATGATGATCATCATCATCATCATCACCATCACCATCATCATCAACATCTTCATCATCATTGTCATCTCCCCCTTCCTCATCAACATCTCCACCATCGTCATCTTCATCATCATCATCATCTTCATCACCATCCTCATCAATATCAACATCATCTCCATCATCATCATCTTCTTCATCCTCATCACCATCTTCATCATCATCTTTGTCATCATCATCATTGTCATCATCAACACCATCATCATCATCATCCTTCTTCCTCATCTTCATCCACATCTAGGTCATCATCTTCAGCGTCAACGCCATCATCATCATCATCCCCATCATCAACATTGATGGCAATGATGATGAAGATGATGATGTTGATGTTGATGATGAGTACGATGATCATCAACATCATCATCATGTTCATCATCGTACTCATATTCATCACCATCCACCATCATCATCTTCATCATCACCCTCTTCCTCATCATCATCATCAACAACATCTTCGTCGTCATCATCATCATCATCATCATCAAATGATGACGATACGAAGATCATGATGATGATGATGACGAAGAAGATGTCAATGACGAGTATGATGAGGATGATGAAGATGACGATGACGAAGACAATGATCATCGTGACCATGATCATATGATGATGATGATGATGGTGAGGATGATGAAGATGGTGATGATGATGATGATGAATATGATGATCATATTCGTCATCATCATCATCATCTTCATCACCATACTCATATTCATCATCATCCACCACCATCATCATCATCATTGTCATCCTCGTCCTCACAATGATGATGATGATGAAGATGATGATGATGATGATGGTGATGATGATGGTCATGGTGATGATGATGATCATGTTGTTGATGATGATGAATATGATGATGATGATGAGAATGATGTGCTGTATATTCATCATCTTCTTCATCATAAAAATCATCATCATCATCATCATCATCATCATCATCATCATCATCATCATCATCTCCATTAGTCATCATCATCATCACCATCTTCATCATCATCATCGTCATCATCATCATCATCATCATCATCATGATAAGGATGATGGTGATGATGAGTATGACGAGGATGATGAAGATGACTGTTATGATGACTATCATCATCATCATATGATCATCATATGATCATCATCTTCATCATCCTCATCATCATCTGCATCCTCACAATGATGATGATGAGGAAGTTGATGATCATGATCATGTTGTTGATGATGATGAAGATGTTGATGATGTGCTGCATATTCCTCGTCATCTTCATCATCATCATCATCACCGTCATCATCATCATCTCCAAATTATTCATCATCAGCATCGTACTCATATTCATCATCATCGTCATCATCATATCATCACAACGAAGATGATGATGATGTGTTGCATATTTTTCATCATCTCCAACAACATCTTCGTCATCGTCATCATCATCGTCATCATCATCATCGTCATCATCATCGTCATCATCATCATCGTCCTCATGCTCGTCCTCACAATTATGATGATGACGATGATGATGACGGCGATGATGATGATCATGTTGTGGATGATGATGATGTGTTTCATATTCACCATCATCTTCATCATCAACATGATAATCATCATCATCATCATCATCACCATCATCTCCATTAGTCATAATCGTCATCATCATCATCATCAAAATCATCATCTTCATCATCATCATGATCTTCATCATCATCATCATCATCATCATCATGAAGATGATGATGATGATGATGAAGATGGCGATGATGATTATGATGATGACGATGAAGATGGTGATGATGATGATGATAATGATGACTACTGGAGATGATGATGATGTTGATGATGAAGATGATGACGAATATGCTGCACATCATCCTCATCCTCATCATCATCTTCATCATCATCTTCATGATGATGATGATGATGAAGATGGCTATGACGAGTATGATGAGGATGATGAAGATGCCGATTATGATGACGAATACACTGATCATCGTGACCATGATCATATGATGATGATGGTGATGGGGAGGATGATGAAGATGGCAATGATGATGACTAATGAATATGATGATGATGGCGATGTGTTTCATATTCGCCATCATCTTCATCATCAACATCATAATCATCATCATCATCATATCCATTAGTCATCATCGTCATCATCATCATCATCTTCATCATCATCATGACCTTCATCATCATCATCGTCATCATCTTCATCCTCATCATGATCTTCATCATCATCATCATCATCATCATCACCATGACGAAGATGATGATGATGATGATGATGATGATGATGGCGATGAAGAAGATGATGATGATGATGACGATGAAGATGGTGATGATGACGATGATGACTACTAGAGATGATGATGATGTTGATGATGAAGATGATGATGAATATGCTGCACATCATCCTCATCCTCATCATCATCTTCATGATGATGATGATGATGGCTATGACGAGTATGATGAGGATGATGAAGATGTCGATTATGATGACGAAGACAATGATCATCGTGACCATGATCATATGATGATGATGGTGATGGTGAGGATTATGAAGATGGTGATGATGATGACTAATGAAGATGATGACGACGAATATGATGATTTTGATGATGATGATCATATTCGTCATCATCATCATCATCTTCATCATCGTACTCATATTCATCATCATCCACCACCATCATCATCATCATCATCACCATCCTCGTCCTGACAATGATGATGATGATGAAGATGATGACTATGATGATGGTGATGATGATGATCATGTTGTTGTTGATGATGAAGATAATGATGATGATGAGGATGATGTGCTGCATATTCGTCATCATCTTCATCATCAACATCATTATCATCATCATCATCTCCATTAGTGATCATCTTCATCATCATCGTCATCATCATCATCAACTTCATCATCATGATCATCCGCATGCTCTTCCTCACAATTATGATGATGATGACGATGATGAAGATGATGATGATGATCATGCTATGGATCATGTTGTGGATGATGATGATGTGCTACATATTCATCATCATCTTCATCATCAAAATCATCATCATCATCAATCATCATCATCTCCATTAGTCATCATCATCATCATCACCATCTTCATCATCATCATGATCTTCATCACCATCGTCATCATCACCATCATCATCATCATCATCATCGTACTCATATTCATCATCATCATCATCGTACTCATATTCATCATCATCCACCACCACCATCATCATCATCATACCATCATCCTCGTCCTCACAATGATGATGATGATGAAGATGATGATGATGATGATGGTGATGATGATGATCATGTTGTTGATGATGATAAAGATGATGATGATGATGAGGATGATGTGCTGCATATTCTTCATCATCAACATCATCGTCAACATCATCATCATCATCATCATCATCATCATCATCATCATCTCCATTAGTCATCATCATCTCCATTAGTCATCATCATCATCACCATCTTCATCATCATCATCTCCATTAGTCATCATCATCATCACCATCTTCATGATCATCATCATCATCATCTTCATCATCATCTTCATCATCATCATCATCAGATCATCATGACAAAAAATGTTATTTTATTGCACTTGTGATTCCACTTACAGCAGATGAACACTATTCGTAAAATCTTCCATGATGAGGAGGCCCTCCATGACTACTTGATTTGATCCTTTACATCTCATCATCTACATCCTACACTGAGACAAAAAAAAAACAGGTGTCTTAGATTTTGATCAATACAACAATGTAAAGAAGAGTGCTCTGCATATTACATGAAGCAAAGCTTATACCTTCTGTGCTATGCTTTGCCAACCTTCCATAGGGGTGGGAGTATCAAGACTATTATCCTTCCCCATAAATTAACCAAGCAAATATTTCCTAGCAAATAAAACTAACCATCAAAGTGCATTTTGTCACATCTGCATCGCCCTAAGAGAATAAAATCTGATGGTAATTATGAACAAATCTGACATACTGCAATCTCACAATAATCGCACCTCCGAGCAGTCTTTATACAACATTAATATATATCTACTATGTATTTAATTATTCTTGATGTAATACATATGTTTCTAACTGAAAATTAAATTAATGTTTTGAAATCAAAATACACAAATTTGTAAATATACCCTTAAACCCCCAAACACCTAGAAGCACTTAAATGCACTTAGGGATTATGGGTTAGAAGAGGTCCTAAAAGCCTTTATGGAGGATGGGCTCTAGGAATAACCCGACACATTTATATCTATTGGGACATAAATACAATGAACGTTACCCACCAACCATTGCAACGTTCAACAAGGATGTGCATGCGCCAGAGGCGCGTGTGCATCCCTGTTGAACATAAAATTTAGAAAATCACCCGCGTTCTTTCTCCTGCCTTTTTTCCTCATTCATCACGTTTTGTTCGCTGGTTTCACGCACAATCCAACAAGAATTTTCATGGTATATTGAATTCATACACCACTTGGATAAAATACACAATATTTGGGGCTCTATTTGGCTCTTTGTATTGAATACACACCTATTGGGCTCTATTTGGATCAATTGAGTGAATACACAATATTTGGACTCTATTTGGCACCTTGGATTGAATTCTCATGCTACTTGGATACACATGAAGTCTTCTTACATATAGTGGACACATCAAAAGAGCATTTGACATTTGAAGCAAAGAGCAATCATAATCCTTGAGGTATGGTGAAAATTTGATTTTGTTAAATGTAATTTAGTCTTCATTCACTTGTTTGAATGGCATCTATTTTGGTTTTTCCTCATGAATTGTATGATAGATCTATTTTAGTCTTCTTAATCTTTAACATAGACAATAAAAACATCCTACCAAAAAAAACTACAACATGCACCAAGCAATGCTTTCAACCTTTCATGAAGATAATAAAAAAAAATTACTTGCATCACCACCAATAACATTTCACAATCACATTCCTCCATCTAATAGACAAATATTTGTTGAATTCATCATGGTTTCACTACAACAACTCACACAAACACCTAAACAATTGAAAACTCTTAGTCTTTTGGGGCTATTTTCCCTCATCCATACCATGAAAATGAAGTGATATGAGCTTCTCCCTTGTAGGGAATTTGCTGGACTACTAACATCCCATACCACCATCCAATACCATCCTACTGAGTTCCTAGATGTGATGTTGTAACTTTATATGTAGGGCATTCCCAATAGATTTTAAGATTATATGAAAACATTATCACTAGAAGTTGTTGTACATAATCAATTGCTACATCAAGCTTTAATAATCATCAACATCGAGTTTTAATATCTTGTTTGTTGTTCATTCTTATAGGGGTCATATTTTCATTTTTCCAAAAGCGCATTGAATATGGGCAACAGACGTAATAATCGAAGAAAGTCTAGAAGGACGCATCTGCCCCTTAAAAATGTTAAATTTTCAGAATTTACTTCAATTGATCTAGGATCTTAACTGAGAGCACAACATGTACAACAAATCTACAGCATATCAATCATGGACACAATAATGCAAGCACACAAGAGACACAGAGTTTACTTGGGGAAAATCATAAAGGTGAAAAATCCCAACTTCCTCAGAGATAGATAGAGCAATGATACAACTAGAATACAAGAGATAGTCTTCTCCTAGTAGCAGAGCCTCCTCCTCCACAAGTGCGCCACTCTCCAAAGTGTGAGTGAGAGAATAGAATGTGTAAAATGAGAGGGACACACTCTCTATTTATACACTAACTTGACTTGACCTTTACTCAACTAGGTCGTCCTCAACTTAACCACTTAACATAATGCTGACTGGGCCGACCCCCACTAGGGTGGCCTAATAACCCTTTGACCCACATGGCCAACCCCCAATAGGGTGGTCTAATAACCCTTTGACCCACATGACTTATACAGGGCCAACCCCAACAAGGTGGTCTAATAACCCATAAAGTATAAGTTACGACACTTACAATATAAATGACGACACTTCTGTATAGAGGAATAATAACATCTCTATAGGAATACAACCACTTCCATATAGAGGAATAATAACATCTCTATAGGAATACAATATACATATATGTTAAATACATTCCGAAGTTACATATACATCAACACTCCCTCTTAACTAGGAAGGTATTTCTCGACACAGGTCTTCTAGCACAAGTCATCTTCCCTGGATCATCATCACTGGATAATCATCATCGAGTCATCATCATCGTCACTATATGCTGTTATCTCAATCAATCTATGAATCTACTCATCATAGGAAGTTCTACAGAGCCAATCCTTTTTCATACTGGATGTAGGCCCACCACCTGCAGGTCTTCATCATCTGTGCGAACGGTCTGATAGAGGTGGCCTCTCAGGACTAATTTCATGTGCGGATACAATACCAGAAAGAGTATCCCAGGAACATTTATGTGCCTAAGCATGACCGGAAAGATCTCCCAGGACTGATTACATGCATCTCCTCCGCAATACCTTTAAAGAGCATCCCAGGAACATTTATGTGCCACAGCACAACTGGCAAGATCTCTAAAGAGCATCCTAGGACTTATTACGAGCACACAGCTCAACCTCTCGGATCTCCAGGACTGATTACATGTGGATAGAAAAAACCTTTAAAGAGCATCCCAGGAACATTTATGTGCCGCAGTACGACCGGAAAGATCTCTAAAGAGCATCCCAGGACTAATTATGAGCACACAGCTCAACCTCTCGGATCTCCAAGACTGATTACATGTCTCTGTAGTAATACCTCATCCCAGGACTGATTACGAGCACACAGCTCAACCTCTTAGATATCTGAGGATTGATTACATACTACATAGCAATACTGGAAAGATTATCCCAGGAACATTTATGTGCTGCAGCAAGACCAGCAAGATCTCCCAGAACTGATTACATGCCATTTGCACAACCTGCCACATATCATCTCTGACCTCCAAGTATCAACCTGATACTCATGATCCAACGGATCATCATCACACAAAGAATCATCCTAATGCTCATGATCACACTGATCATCATCATTGTACCATCCTGATACATATCATCTGGAGCAACACCCTGAAGCTTGTCATCTATGATCATCCTGACCATACACTGCATCTACCTGATGCATACCAAGTATCTACCTGATACATATCATCATACATGATCCACCTGATCATACAATGTATCCACCTGATACAAATACAAATACATGATCCACCTAATCATACCTGATACATATCAACATACATGATCTACCTGATCATACAATGTATCCACCTGATACATATACAGATACATGGTCCAAGCATTCAACATGATGCATATACAAATACATACAAATGATCCAACTGATCATATCTAGCATCCAACATGATGCGTACATACATATACATATAAATGATCCAACTGATCATATCCAGCATCATCCTGATGCATATATAGAGCAGTAACTAGAGCATCGTCTTGATGCTCATCATCCATGATCCTCCTGATCATCATAACGTCGTCCTCTTCAGATCATCTTATCGTCCACGAAGCACAGACCAGATGCACAACATCTAACACTTACACCACCGACATGGGAGAACACATCTACCACCATTCGGGGTAGGCTCTAGCCCTTACTTTTTCACCATGGGATAACACATCTACCACCAGGTGAAGAATGGCTTCAGCTCTTACATCTACACCATGGGAGAACACATCTACCACCATGTGAGAAAATCTCATGTGCATCTACATCTTCTGAACTCATCACTTCCTTTTGGAAGGAACCTCGATCTGAAGTGCACCAAGCCTCTCTCTGAAGTACTGAAACTGCACTCTGGCCAATGGCTTGGTCAATACATCTGCATCCTGCTCATCAGTTGCAACATACTCTGCTTTGGCTGTAATCAGGACTGCTTCCTGCTAAACCAAGAGATCACACTTGATCCCATACTGAAGTAGCACCCATAAGTGCTCTTCCTATCTACAGCATTGCCTACCCAATCTGAATCAACATAACCCTGCAGGTTAAACTTTTGATTCGCATCATATTTGAGCCCATAATCAACTGTACTCTTCAGGTAACTCAGAATATGCTTTACAACAACCAGGTGAACACTCTTTGGATCTGTCAGGAACTGGCTCAATGTGTTCACCGCAAAGAAAATTATTGGTCTCGTGTTCGTCAGGTACATCAAAGACCCAATCATCTGACGATACATAGTGACATCAACCAGCTCAGATGAAGCATCACACAGAGGCTTCAAGTTCGATGCCATAGGTGTGGCCATAGCCTTGCAGTCCATCATCCCAAACCTCTTCAGGATCTCTACTGCATACTTCCCTTGTCCAAGGAAGATTCCATATGCACTCTGCCACACCTCCATGCCCAAAACAAATAGTGCATCATCCCCAAGTTCTTCATCTCTAACTTGGCAGCAAGCTTCCGCTACATGTCGACAATCAATCTATCCTCACCTATAACAAATAGGTCATCCACATACAAAAGTAGTATCACTGGATTTCCTTCCTCAACCTTGTAGTAAAGGTTGGAACCCGCTTTACTCTTGGTAAAGACCAAACTGGATAGAAAGCTGCCTATCCTACCATACCAAGTTCTACACATATATGATTTCTTGTCATGTGTCTCTGAACCAAGTGGCTTCTCCTCATACACTTCTTCTTCAACTACACCATTCAAGAAGGCTGTCTTGAAATCCATCTGGTGTATCTTCCACTTCATCACTGCAGCCAGAGCAAGTATGGATCTAATGGAAGTGAATCTTGCTACAGGAGCAAAAGTCTCTATGCTACCACCTGCAGCATGCTTGATCTTGTAGATCCTCTTAGAAGTCACTACAGACTCCCCTTCAGGTCTTGGGACTGCATCCCAAACATCTTCATGATGGACTGGTACTCCTCGATCATGGCATTCTTCCCAGATCCTGGGAACTTCAATATCTTCAATATTTTCAATAGATAACTTTGTTGCTGAACAAATGTTGTAGTCCTTCTTTTGTAGGTGATGGTATACGATCTTTCCTACACAACAAGTTAAATTGCATGATTAGAAAACACCTCATAGTTTTTAGAACAAATTCTTACACATAAAGAAATATGGCATACAGTCATGCAATTATCTTAGCCAATGCTTCAATACAACATTTATCCATATTCCTAACTTTCGAGATGCCTTCTAATCTCTACCAAAACATTGTTAAGAGTGTGCACAACTCCTAACATGTTACCAAAGAGGCTTCATTCTAGATAAGTAGCAACAGAATGTTGTACAGTGCCATAGGCCACTTACCCAGGTATATTAGTAGTATAATGTTAATCAATGCAACTATTCTATTATGCATAATACACAAACCTATGACTTCATGAATAATCATTATCAAACCTATGACTTCATGAATAATCATTATCAAACAACACAACAATATAAGATCCTAACAAAAGGTAGGATTCTAGCTTGATATAGGAAAAACA
This sequence comes from Larix kaempferi, assembly GCA_027924585.1. NCBI lineage: Eukaryota > Viridiplantae > Streptophyta > Pinopsida > Pinales > Pinaceae > Larix > Larix kaempferi. The sequence goes on along the minus strand of BSBM01001136.1, from coordinate 3,871,895 downwards.
TACCTAGATTAGCATGCTAGCTAGTTATGTCTAACATACCCACATAATGTCTTCTGGTTCTCTTCAGTGACTTGTGCTAGTAACCTGCATGTCTCATAAGTTAACCATTGTAGAACCAAGTTATGCATACCTCGAAAGTAGATCTTCTATGTGATCCATGACAATGGATGAATCTTTGTCTTCATGTCACCATGAGAATATGTTCTTGAAGTAGAACATGATTTGACTTTCTTGGTGTACCTTTTATGTTAGCGAACAACATAAACCTCATACAACATCACAATGCATTAGTACATTCATAAGTGTCAAAACCTTAATCAATGAATATCTTCTATTAAGGTGATACAACAAGTCTAGTAATTAATCAAGATTGTACTGTAATGATATGAAGACAAACATATGATAAAATTAACCATGAAACATACCAATAAGCCATACCTGTCAAGATTGGTTGTAATCTTCTTATGGAAGGCCTTAACCTCATCTCCCTCTGAGACAGGAACTTCTTCACTTATGCAGGTGACCAATCCATCTTCTTCTAGGATTAACCCAATCCACTTGATTTGCAAGAACTGGACCTGGAGTTGGATTAGGGTTTGTCAAAGAAACCCCAAAAATTCAAACTTTGAATTTCAAACTTCTAAAAGGATAGAAATATGCGCCTTGATGAGCTGATCAAGTTGGTATATTTAGAATTTGAAAACTGCAAAGCTTCACCCCTCAAAATTGCCTTTTAGATTTTCAGATTCACTAGGGAGGACCCTGAATTAGGGTTTGAGTTTCTCGAAGCTTCACCCAACCAAAATATTTGATTCAAAACTCTAAGCTTCATTTTTTTCTGAGGAGCTTCCAGCTATGGTAACAGATTTCCAAAATTCCAATTTTTGCAGAAGCCCTAATTTTCCATCTTTCCGATCAAAGTCCCGAACTGGGGTTTGATCAAGCTCGACCTTCTGCCCAACCAAAAAATCTGATACTGGTCTCTAAATTTCGATTTTGATGAGTAGCATCCAGCTGTGGTCTCCAATTACAAAAATTCCAACTTTCTCCGAAGCCCTAAATTTTGGAAGCCATGATTGAAGGTACTCAAAAATAATTCTGTTTTGACATAAATATGTACCTGATTGTTTCTAGTGTAACTCCAAACTTTTCAATCCACAGGGTCTGAACAATTTTCTTGAGATAGCCCGACCTGTTCTCTTTCCATCTCGACAGGTCTAACCTCAATTGGATTCTCTAAGAGAGAGTTATGCCAAGTGTTGCAATGTGACCTGTTTATGGGATAATACAGGAGAGTGAACTTGTACGGAGTACCACGTGTCATTGGTTCAACTTCGGCCTCTGAAAACATTTCTTGAGATAACCCGACCTGTTATATTTCCATCCCGATAGGTCTGAATGCAATCGGATTCTCTGAGAGAGAGTTATGCCAAGTGTCGCAATGTGACCTATTTATGGGATAATACAGGAGAGCAAACTTGTACAGCATGCCACGTGTCATTGGTTCAACTTCGGCCTCTGAAATTTATTTTTGAGATAGTACAGTCTATGTACTACCTGTCCCTTTTTACAAAATTTCATTCGGATCTTCCTATCCCAAGTTATGACCTTTTTCCCAAGGTCACCTTATTTTGACTCAGATCTGGAAGAGGCAGAAACCCTATATTATACAGATCATAAATCACAAAGTACATCGAATTAGAGGTTGTCCTTTGGAGACAAGGTACATGGGGATCTTATCGTTGACCTATAAAATTTTCAGATCCTAAAACTTCACCAAAACAGATTTATAGAGAAAGTTCTACAATGATTGGTTTTTGCTATATCAAGCCCTAGCATCGTAAGTGCAACAAGTGTCATACATGCCATATCACGCCTTCTTTCAGGCTAGCTTTGATACCATGTTAAATTTTCAGAATTTACTTCAATATGATCTAGGATCTTAACTGAGAGAACAACATGTATAGCAAATCTATAGCATATCAATCATGGACACAATAATGCAAGCACACAAGAGACACAGAGTTTACTTGGGGAAAACCATAGAGGTGGAAAACCCCAATAACTTCCTCGGAGATAGATAGAGCAATGATACAACCAGAATACAAGGGATAGTCTTCTCCTAGCAGCGGAGCCTCCTCCTCCACAAGTGTGCCACTCTCCAAAGTGTGAGTGAGATAATAGAATGTGTAAAATGAGAGAGACACTCTCTCTATTTATACACTAACTTGACTTGACCTTTACTCAACTAGGTCGGCCTCAACTTAACCACTTAACATAATGTTGACTGGGCCGACACCCACTAGGTAGTCTAATAACCCTTTGACCCACATGGCCGACCCCCAATAGGGTGGTCTAATAACCCTTTGACCCACATGACTTATACAGGGCCGATCCCAACAAGGTGGTCTAATAACCCATCAAGTATAAGTTACAACACTTACAATATAAATGATGACACTTCTGTATAGAGGAATAATAACATCTCTATAGGAATACAATATACATATATGTGAAATACATTCCGAAGTGACATATACATCAACAGAAAAGGCCCTTTAGATAAGAGAAAAGGCCAGGTTGTACATGAAAAACCGTAGAAATCAAAATGTTAGTGCCTTAAATCCATCAACAAGCAATGATGAAGTGGTTGAATTCAATCAAATCTTGCCTGATGTCGAGTATGAAGGGATGGATGTTGAACACGTTCTTAACTAGAAACCACCCTAAGAAGAGCACCCACCTGGCGAACACACTCCATTGCAAGACCAATTACTGAACGAAGGGCCACAACAAACCGTTGATGAGACTCGTACTTACTTTCCGACTCCCTTGCCTCAACTATCAACCAGACGACGAAGAACTCCCAGACGTATTCATGTGGATGAAAGTTCATTTTCAGGACTTGAACGTAAGATTCCCAAATGCACTATTGATTTCCATTGTAAGAAGATAATCAAAGATTGTTTTGAATCCAAAACCAATGCAGCAAAATATCAATTGTTTCTTGCTTTGTTAAAATCACATTGTCTAGCTCATGTTAGGAGAATTTTGTGCATAAAGGTAGTTAGAATTTTAGAGCCCAACAATCATGTTGTTAGAAATCTACAATCTGCATTTAATTTGATAGGAAAAACTTCTCACACAAAAGAATTTAATGCGGCTCGTCGTGTACTATGGAAATCGATTGTAGACAAATCCACAAGGCAACGTCGCCTACTGTCACACACATGTAAAATATTTAAATTAGATAGAAATACTCTTCAAAAGTATTCTTCCATTAGAGAAAATCTTGAGACCCCATGCCAAATAGTTTGTTGGGCCTTTGTTGGTAGGTTACCTCGTTTAGACATGAAGCTCATTGATGCTTTTAAAGAACTAGTGCAAAAGTTTTGGCATGATAACACTAGACTGTCATCGAGTCAAAGAGATGTTTTAAAGTTGAGAAAAGGTGTTAGGGGGCGTGAACCCCATGTCAAGCACTTCCTTGACACCACACAAACAAAACTCTATGAGAGGTTCAAGAATGAGCACACACAATTGAACTTCGGCCAAAGGTCCTTCGAAAAATGCAAACCCTGGTAAGAATTTGCATTGATCATAGTACATGTTGTTGTAGATACCATGTAGAATTTGAGTACTATTATGATACATATAGACATATATTTTGTGGTTTGCATACTAACATTGTGTAGGATTGCCCTTCGTTACAACCACTGAATGCATCCAGAGAATTTATACATAACATAATGTGTCGAAGGCCTGAAGGACAAAAATATTATAAAAGATCATGTTTATATGGGATGTGTTCCAGTTGCAGTGGATTTGCATTATTGAGCTGCTGCATCCACTCAACCATGGAGCATGAATTTGAGAGGATGTCAGTAGAAATGCAGAACTTCCAGAACATAACATATCAAGTAGATAGTTTGAAGGAAAGCAAAAAAATTGCATCGGTGAAGTCACAGGTAATCTAAGTTTGCATGCTTTCATATAGTACATGTTGAATTTGTACATATATATTCAGATTGAAAATGTCACGTTGTATTAATGCCCTTGGTTTTATGGCACTAGGTACAAATTTGTGATTTCATGAAGGAATTCTACCAACAGACTCAGCATTATGTACAACACGTCCATGTAGCATGATGGCAAGATGAACAGTACAGACAGTGCAGGGACACCTTTCCCAAGGGCATAATATTGTCGGTTGTGAACTTTGTGGAAAACTATACCCTACAGCCACAAAATGAGATTCAAATTCAATACTAACATTCAGACCAAGTTAGCATAATGGTCCATATCACGTACAGGCATGCGCCAGAGAGCAGCAACGACATGAGGATAATATTGAAAGAGACCAACTTCTACATTAGTGATGATAGGTGCCACGACCTGCATTATGTACAACATTGCTTCAAAATTTTCTATGGTCAGCTGAAGGAGTGAGGGATACATATGGATCAGCATTGGATATGGTCAGATGGCTGTGCAGGCCAGTTAAAAAATGCACATGTTTTCCAGTGGTTGAGTATGTTGCACAAGACTTATGATGTGCTACATGTATGGAACTATTTTGAGACCAGGCATGGAAAGGGAGAGCATGACGGGGCTGGATCATGTTTCAAAACTGCCCTACGAAGGGAGGAGATGAGGTGCATGGGAGGCCCTCATATTCGGAATGCCGAATCCACAATTCGATGGTGCAAAGAAAAAATTTCAGATCGAACCATGGAGCAACACATACAAACAGGTAGAGGACATGTTGTCAGAAATTTCTAGAATGTAGTTGATATAGATCGATCACATTCTTATAGTTGTAGTACTGTGCAAGGCACTCGTGGATTTTATTCAGTTTGAAGCTCAAACAATCCTTTATTTGAAATATGGATGCGAAAACTTGCTTGCTTTTGTGGGTCTTGCAGCAGTTGTGAGTGGGATGAGTGTGAATCAATGGATTGGGTTGATGAATGGGATCATGTATCACTTGCAGTGGACCCACATGCAGTTGCTCAAACAATCTAGTTAGAGGAAGGCCAATCCTCTATTTCGAATGAATATGATCATATATCTGATCTTGTACAACCAGGTAAACATTTCTGCATGCATATCCCAGTTCCCTCCTTGTTTTTGTAATTATCCAAGTTATCAAACCACTGCTTGTTGAAATATGACCTTAAAATGCAATTTTGTAGGACACATCTACGCAGTTATCACCCCAACAGACAGTGCAATTGGGACGAATTATTGGTTGGCACATTGCATCCAGGGGAAGCAAACCCTCCTCGCATCATTAACGGATAGTGAAGGCATAACCTTTCCGACTGGCTCGATTGTTGTTTAGGGGGAATATCTTACAGTTGATGGAAAGGGACCAAAGAGCAATGGCTACACATACACAGATTATAGACCAGGGTCGCAAGTGTATCACTTTACGCACTTGATCGTAGGTACAATCATCCAACTATAGACAATGTCAATGAAGTCATCAAACAAGGTACGCTACTTACTACCTCATGCAGAGCATGAGAGGTTGTTCGCGACTATAAAAAACAGAGAGGATCCAGAAGGCCTAATTGACTGAGGTACATAGTATAGCCATGTGATTGTTTATTCATGCACGGTTAATGTTATTCATGTTAGATGGTTTATTTGATATCGTTATCTTATATCATTTATTTGATGTCCGATTTATGATTAAGTTATGATTTATAGCCATGTGATTGTTTATTCATGTATGATTAACCCTAGAAGCACTAATATAACCCTACAAACATAATCTAGCCCTAGAAATGCTACAGAGCTAAACTAACCCTAGAAACACTAATCTAACCCTCAGAAACTAATCTAGAATCCTAGAAACATAATCTAGCCTTAGAAATGCTAGAAAGCTAAACTAACCCTAGATACACTAATCTAACCCTCATAAACTAATCTAGAATCCTAAAAACATAATCTAGCCCTAGAAATCCTAGAAAGCTAAACTAACCCTAGAAACACTAATATAACCCTCAGAAACTAATCTAGAATCCTAGAAACATAATCTAGCCCTAGAAATCCTAGAAAGCTAAACTAGCCCTAGAAACACTAATCTAACCCTCAGAAACTAATCTAGAATCCTAGAAACCTAATGTAGCCCTATTAACCTAATCTAGCCCTAGAATCCGTGACCCACCACACGTACCCTCAATAGGGGGTATTTGTATTCCAAGTGGGATAGGATCAATATTAGAAGGGTTTGTTACCCAATCTATTAAGGGCCCAAGTCACATTGAGACATTTCCAGTCTTATATATCCTATATACCACTAATCAAATGCCAAAAAATCCGGCTGGGAGAACACTTGTTATCTTACACACTCTAATTAACCTCTAGGCAAAGCAATGGCCATTTCTCTGCAACCTGTGAAGGCTGCGCAGGAAAACAACTAAGTGCTACTAATCAAAGGAGGGTAGTTGTCACTGGATTGGGAGTAGTCACTTCCTTTGGTCATGATCCAAGTACTTTATAGGGAAATCTTCTTCAGGGACGGAGTGGTATCAGTGATATTGAGATATTTGATTGCTTTGATTTTGCAAGTGTAATTGGCGTCAATGTGATTCATTTGCTTCCTCTCATTTACACCTCTTTTGAATTTTTCTACTTGACTTGTAAATGTGGAATAGTCCACCAAGTCGAAGGGTTTTTTCTCGTCATGATCTCACCAAGAGCCACATAGAACATAGAAACACACTGTGTAACATAATTATCAATGAAAAATATACTTTATTATATGTTAATCCTCTTATCTTGTTGATGTATATGTAACTTCGGAATGTATTTAATCTATGTATTTCATATATATTTATTGTACCCTTATTAGAGATGTGTTATTCCTCTATAAGGAAGTGTCGTCATGTGGATTGACAAGTGTCACAAGTGTGTGTACTTGCCGATGGGTTATTAGACCACAATGTGTGGGGTCGGCCCTGAAATATTTATATTATATTGTGGATGTACCTAGCTAGACAAGTCGGCCCCATAAATAGAGATCACTGGGCAAATAGGTTAGTATAAATAGAGATCGGGAGATCTCTATTTCATTCATTTGGAAAATCACATCTCTCTCACTCAGAAAGAGACGCACTAGTGAGGAGGAGGATCATCTACTACTAGGAGACTATCTCAGTGTATTTTGGTTGTACTTTGGTTGAGCCATTGCTCTCTCTATCTCTGAGGAAGTTGTGGGGTTTTTCACCTTAGGGTTTTCCCCACAAAAACTTTGTGTCTCTTGTCTCTCATGCTTTTGATTCTTGTGACGCTTGTCATGCTTATTGTGATTGCTATGCATTGATATACTGTATATGTTATTCTCTTAGTGAAAATCCTAGAGTATTGTGAATTAATGCTCAAAATTTAACATGGTATCAGAGCTAACCTGAGAAGAAGACATTTTGCAGTGACGAAAACTTGAGTTTCTTGTTTATTGGGTTTCTCTCCACAGATTTTGGAAAATTAGCATAGTAGATTGACTCTACTCATCAAGGAGAATCTATCTATCCAATCAGAATTCAATTATGAGCATTTTCAGATTTGGCCCTAAATATTAGGGTTTCCACAAAAATAGGAATTTCTGGAATCTAAAGACATAGCTGGGAGCTCCTTTCCAAAATCGAAATTTAGAGCTTTGGATTGAGATTTTTGGCTAGGTAGAACTTCGGGAAACTCAAACCCTAATTCAGGGTTCTCCCTAGTGAACCGAGGAGGATAAAAAGGTAAATCTGAAGGGTAAAACTTTGCTGATCTCAAATTCTGAATGCACCAAGCTGATCAGCTCATCAAGGCGCATCTTTCTATCCTTTCAAAAAGTTGAAATTCACATTTTGAATTTTTAGGGTTTTTTTGACAAACCCTAATCCATGACCAGATCCAATTTTCAGCATTTCAGTGGTAAGACCTAAATCTTTTCTATTTCCATTTGAAGTACTCTTTAAGATGTATCACCACACCAAGCTTGAGGATAAGCTTGAAGGGGCTGATAACTTCTGAGCTTGGAAGTATAGGATTGGAAAAATCCTGGAAGAGAATGAGTTGGACTCATATATAAAAGAAGACATCCCTATCCCAGAGGATGAAGAGGCCAAGGTATTGCATAAGAAGAACATGGTCAAGGCAAATAGAATCATTGTTGATTCTATTAAAGACCATCTCATACCCCATGTGTCTTCTCTAAAGACACCCAAGGAGATGTTTGATTCTTTGACCAAGCTATTTGAAGGGAAGAACATAAATCGGAAGATGACCCTGCGGAACCAATTGAAAGGAGTAAAGTTTCAGAATGGAGAAACCATTCAATCTTATTTTTCTAGGGTCTCCCAGATTAAGGAACAACTAGAAGCAGTAGATGAAATGGTGGAGAATGGTGAAATTGTCATGACCACTCTGAATGGCCTACCTAGATCATGGGACTCCTTCATTCAAGGAATATGTGCAAGAAAGAAGTTGATATCCTTCAACAGATTGCGGGAAGAATGCTATCAAGAAGAAGCTAGACTTGTAGCTCATGAGGAAAAGATGGGAGGTGAAGATCAAGCTCTTGCAGCTCACACCAAAAGAAGCAAGCCCAAAAAGGAGCACTCTCACTACAAGAGATCCTATCAAAAGAATAAGAAGGATCTAAGATGCTTCACATGCAATGAGAAGGGTCACTTTGCTTCACATTGTCCCAAGAACAATAGGGATAATAACAACAACTCCAACAAGAAGAAGAAGGGAAGCAAAAGAAAGTTCCATGCTCATGCTGCCGAGGATGATGAGCCTCCAAAGAAGAAGGCTAGGGCAGAAAGTGATGATAGTGATAATGACTCATCAAGTGAAGAAGAGTATGTTCTAATCTCTACTCTCACAGGTACTATCTCCCATGGTTGTAATGATTGGTTGATTGACAGTGGGGCTTCCAAACACATGACTAGGTTTAAGGAATCTTTTGTGAACCTATCTGAATATGAATCACCCCATAAGGTGAAACTTGGGGATGATTATCAATACCCAATCAAAGGAAGTGGTGAAGCCTCCTACAACCTAGATTCTAGAAAATCTTTGAAGATGAAAGAAGTCCTTTATATACCTGGGCTCAAGAAGAACTTACTCTCCATCTCTACATTGGATGCAAAAGGTATGAGGGTTGCATTTGTGGATAGCCAAGTCCTAATGTGGCCAAAGGGAAAGACCATAGATGATGCAATAGTGATTGGAGAGCAAGAGGGAGGTTTGTATAAAATGAAGGGACAACCTGAACATGCCATGGTGCATGAATCCATGGAGCCAAGTGAACATTGCCATAGAAGACTTGCTCATATGCACTATAGGGCACTTCCAATTGCAAGCAAGGCTGTAGAGGGTCTTCCTGAAATCAAGACCAAACATGAAGGTGTTTGCAAAGGATGTGCAAAAGGTAAGAACATTAAGAAGGATTTCCCAAGCAGTGAAAGCAAGGCAAAGGATATCCTGGAAATCATCCACTCAAATGTATGTGGTCCTATGTCATCCAATTCTCTCAGTGGGTATGTTTACTATGTCTCATTTATTGATGACTTCTCCAGGAAGACTTGGGTATACTTCTTGAAGAACAAAGATGAGGTGTTTGATAAGTTTAAGGAATTCAAAACCTTGATGGAGAATCAAACTGACAAGAAATCAAAACATTCAGATCTGACAATGGTGGAGAATTCACCTTAGGTGACTTCAAAAATCTTTGTAGTGATTCAGCGATTAAGAGGGAGTTGATTGCTCCCTATAATCCTCAACAGAATGGAGTTGCAGAAAGGAAGAACAGAACAATCATGGAAGCAGCAAGGGAAATGTTGCATGACCAGGATCTACCTATGCATCTATGGACAGAAGTAGCTAGAATAGCTGTATATGTACAGAACAGAACACCCCACAAGATATTGGACAACAAAACACCAAAAGAGGTATTTTCTGGTAAGAAACCTGAAGTCAGCCATCTCAGAATATTTGGTTGTCCAATATACACTCATGTCCCAAAGGGAAAGAGGACCAAACTAGATCCTTCAGGAAACAAGGGTATCTTTGTGGGTTACAGTGAAAGCTCGAAGGCTTACAGTATATACTTTCCAGGGTTTAAGAAGATTGCTGTCAGCAGGGATGTAACATTTGATGAAAACTCAACATTCATCAAATCAAGGAAGGCACCTATCAAAGTTTATGAAGAACCTAAGGAAACTAGATTTCAAGACACTACCATGACAGAAGCAATTCCGGAAGTTGTTTGTGAGTTTGAAGATCCACAAGAACTTGTAGATCCACCCCGTGAGGATAAATCTCACAAGAGGAAACCTGCATGGGCTAGAGAGCTCATTCAAGATGCAGAAAGATTTGGCATTCCAGAAGAAGAACACAGAGGAAAGAAGAGAACCAGATCACATACCAGCTATGTTGCTTTACTCTGTGACATTATGAACAAAGAACCTTCCAGTTATGAAGAAGCAGTGGAAAAGAAATAATGGAAGGATGCCATGGTTGAGGAATACCAATCAATAATGAAGAATGATGTTTGGGATGTTGTCCCAAGACCTAAAGAGAAGTCTGTTGTGACTTCCAAATGGATCTACAAAATCAAGCATGCTGCAGATGGTAGTGTAGAAAAATACAAAGCAAGATTCGTGGCATGTGGCTTCTCTCAGAAAGAGGGAATAGATTATGAAGAAACTTTTACACCTGTAGCCAGGTATACTTCCATTAGAACAGTACTTGCCCTGGCTATAGCAATGAAATAGAAAATACACCAGATGGACGTCAATACTTCTTTCTTGAATGGTGTAGTTGAAGAGGAAGTATATGTGGAGCAGCCACTCGGTTTTGAAATACATGACAGGGAGTCATATGTGTGTAGATTGAACAAAGCCTTGTATGGCTTGAAACAAACCCCCAGAACTTGGTATGGTAGGATGGACAGTTTCCTATCTAGTTTAGGCTTTACCAAGAGTAAAGTGGATTCCAACCTTTACTACAAGGTTGAGGAAGGGAATCCTGTGATTCTACTCCTGTATGTGGATGACTTATTTGTAACAGGAGATGACAAATTGATTGCAGATACTAAGAGGAAGCTTGCTGTCGAGTTCGATATGAAAGATTTGGGAATGATGCATTATTTCTTAGGTATGGAGGTGTGGCAAAGTGCAGGTGGGATTATCCTTGGTCAAGGGAAGTACATAGTAGATATCCTGAAGAGATTCAGGATGATGGATTGTAAGGCCATGGCCACACCTATGGCATCGAATCTAAAGCTTCTATGTGATGCTTCATCTGAGCTAGTTGATGTCTCTATGTATCGTCAGATGATTGGGTCCTTAATCTACCTGACGAACACGAGACCAGATATTTGCTTTGCGGTGAACACATTGAGTCAGTTCCTGACAGATCTGAGGAGTGTTCATCTGGTTGCTGTAAAGCATGTTCTGATGTACCTAAAGGGTACAGTGGATTATGGGCTCAAGTATGAGGTGAATCAAAAGTTTAACCTGCAGGGTTATGTTGATTCAGATTGGGCTGGCAGTGCTGCAGATAGGAAGAGCACATTTGGGTGCTGCTTCAGTATGGGATCAGGTGTGATCTCTTGGTTTAGCAGGAAGCAGTCCTGCGTAGTACTAAGTAAAGCTGAGGCAGCGTATGTTGCATCCTGTTCAGCTAGTTGTGAGGTAGTATGGCTACGGAAGCTACTGTCTGAGTTATTTGATCTCCCGTTGGATGCTACTGGTATCTTCTGTGATAACCAAAGTTGTGTGAAGCTATCCGAGAACCCAGTGTTTCAATACAGGTCGAAACACATAAAGATCAAATATCACTATATCAGGGATATGGTGTAGAGAGGAGCTGTGAAGCTCCTGTATGTTGCGATGGACGAGCAGATTGCATATGTGCTGACGAAGCCACTAGCCAGGGTGAAGTTCGAGTACTTCAGAGAGAGGCCTGGTGTTCTTTGGATTGATGACACTTTGAGGAAGAAGTGATGGACACATTTGCTGAAGCCATTCCAATCATATTGGAAGGAGGATCCTTCACATGGCTGTGGATGTAAGCGCTGGATGATGAGCATCAGGATGATGTTCTGGTTTCTACTTTGTATGATCAGTTGGATCATTTATATGTATGTACGCATCATGTTGGATGCTAGATATGATCAGTTGGATCATTTATATGTATGTATGCATCATGTTGGATGCTGGATATGATCAGTACGATCATTTGTATGTATTTTGTATATGCATCATGTTGGATGCTTGGACCATGTATCTATATATGTATCAGGTGGATACATTGTATGATCTGGTGGATCATGTATGCTGATATGTATCATGTACTTGTATTTGTATCAGGTGGATACACTGTATGATCAGGTGGATCATGTATGATGATATGTATTGGGTATATACTTGGTATGCATCAGGTAGATGCATTGTATGATCAGGATGCTCATGGATGATGAGCTTCAGGATGTTGCTTTAGATGACATGCAGTAGGATGTTGCAGTTATGATACTCAGGATGATCATGTGTACATCAGGATGATGTATGGTTAGTATCAGGTTGATACTCTATGGCCGTGGATCAGGTTGTGCAAATGAGCATATAATTTGGCCCTAGGAGATTTGCAGATAGTCTTTCGAGGTTTTTCCTATGGCATATAATTTGGCCCTGGGATATCTGGAAAATGCTCTTTCGAGGTTTTGCTCTAGGAGGACATATAATTTGGCCTTGGGAGATCTGCAGATAGTCTTTCAAGGTTTTTCCTATGGCATATAATCTGGCCCTAGGATGTCTGGAACATGCTCTTTCGAGGTTTTGTCCTATGGCATATAATATGTCCCTAGGAGATCCGATAGGTTGAGCTGTGTGCTCGTAATAAGTCCTAGGATGCTCTTGCGAGGTTTTGCCATGACCACATATAATTTGTCCCTGGGAGATCCTATAGGTAAAGCTGTGTGCTCGTAATAGCCTGGGATGCTCTTGCAAGGTTTTGTGGTGACCACATATAATTTGTCCTTGGGAGATCCTATAGGTAGAGCTGTGTGCTCGTAACAGCCTGGGATGCTCTTGCGAGGTTTTGTGGTGAGGTCACATATAATATGGCCCTGGGATATCCTATAGGTAGAGCTGTGTGCTCGTAACAGCCTGGGATGCTCTTTCGAGGTTTTGTGACGCACGTAATAAGTCCTGAGGTTTCCACAGTATGGGCAGTGATGACAAAGACCTACAGGTGGTGGGCCTACATCCTGTATGAAAAGGGGCTGGCTCTGTAGAACTTCCTATGACGAGTAGAGTCAGAGATTGGTTGAGATAGCAGCAGCAGTGATGATGATGACGACGATGCATCGATGACGATGATCCAGAGAAGAAGACTTGTCTAGCAGAACTGTTTCGAGAAATACCTTCCTAGTTAATAGGGAGTGTTGATGTATATGTAACTTCGGAATGTATTTCATCTAAGTATTTCATATATATTTATTGTACCCTTATTAGAGATGTGTTATTCCTCTATAAGGAAATGTCGTCATGTGGATTGACAAGTGTCACAAGTGTGTGTACTTGCCAATGGGTTATTAGACCACCATGTGTGGGGTCGGCCCTGCAATATATATATTATATTGTGGATGTACCTATCTAGACAAGTCGGCCCCATAAGGTCAATGGGAAAACAGGTTAGTATAAATAGAGATCGGGAGATCTCTATTTCATTCATTCGGAAAGTCACATCTCTCTCACTTAGAAAGTGGCACACTAGCGAGGAGGAGGATCATCTGCTACTAGGAGACTATTTCAGTGTATTTTGGTTGTACTTTGGTTGAGCCATTGCTCTCTCTATCTCTGAGGAAGTTGTGGGGTTTTTCACCTTAGGGATTTCCCCATGGAAACTCTGTGTCTCTTGTCTCTCATGCTTTTGATTCTTGTGATGCTTGTCATGCTTATTGTGATTGCTATGCATTGATATACTGTATATGTTATTCTCTCAGTGAAGATCCTAGAGTATTGTGAATTAATGCTCAAAATTTAATATATCCTACAAATGAAACTTCCCAATATTTTGTTGCTTCCGATTCTCTTGTCAAATTTATTAGAAAATATAGGGAGATGTTTTTCAACAAAATTCAATGCAATTGCACATTTATTACATGTATATGTACATTAAGGACATGTAACTACTTCCTTAACAAAAAGATAAGTTGAGAGAAAATCTCTTAATAACTTAACACTCAACCTAAACACAAAGATATTATAAAAAATAATCATAAAAATACTCACCTAACACATACTTAGCTAAGAGAATATCTCAATAGTATCAACATCCACTTAGTTAGGCTCATAACAACCACATCCACCCTGTGATACCTCATGTATACATCCACTTAACTTATGTGCACAAACTTCAACCATATTTAAACCCATCATATAACACCTTACCTAATCTAGTAGGTCAATCACTCATAATAACCATGAAGTAATAGGTCATATTATACATATGCAAAATTCTTCATATTTGCACTTGTATCCTCATCCATTAGCATACACAAAATATATTTGAAAACATTGCATTATCGACCCGCACCCAAATCCTAGCACTAACCCTCACCCAAACCCTAGCACTAAACCATCTCCTTCATCATCACCATCACCATCGCCATCACCATCTCCATCATCATCATTAACTCTAACTCTAACCCTAATTCAATTTCCTTCTATAACCCTAGCCCTAACCCTCACCCAAACCCTAGCACTAAGCCATCTTCTCCATCCTCACCATCACCATCACCGTCACCATCAACATCTTCATCATCACCACCATCTCCATCATCATCATTGACTCTAAATCTAATCCTAATTCAATTTCCTTCTATAACCCTAGCCCTAACCCTCACCCAAACCCTAGCACTAATCCATCTTCTCCATCCTCACCATCACCATCACTGTCACCATCAACGTCTTCATCATCACCACCATCTCCATCATCACCACCATCTCCATCATCACCACCATCTCCATCATCATCATTGACTCTACCTCTAACCCTAATTCAATTTCCTTCTATAACCCTAGCCCTAACCCTCACCCAAACCCTAGCACTAAGCCATCTTCTCCATCCTCATCATCACCATCACTGTCACCATCAACGTCTTCATCATCACCACACTTGTACGACTCCCCAAAACTCGGTTTTGTTGCACGGTTGGAGCTCTATGCCCCCGACAGGTATCCAGCAGGTGTCCCTGAAGGCCTTCTAGATGCGAGATGCGATGAGCCATAGAATGAAGACCGTGGCTCTAATAGACGAACTATTGACTTCGTTGGATTCAGAACGCCAGGATAGTGCTAGGGGTTCCCCTCCCCTTTGGACCGGTGCTCGCACCCTCATCTTGTACGTCCAACTTGGAAACTAGGGTTTTGCTTAGTGAGGGAGTGTGCAATTTTTGCACATGGGGGTCAACTCTAGAAAATCACCCACCGGGAACTTGTGGCTAGTGTTATCAGCCAAAACCTACCTAGACACACCTGCAAGACTCCTTGGAACCCAGTTTTGTTGCACGATTGGAGTTCTAAGCCCCCGGCACGTATCCAGCAAGTGTCCATGAAGGCCTTCTGGATGCGAGACAGGACGAGCCAGAGAATGAAGACCGTGGCTCGGATCGACAAACCGTCGACTCCATTGGATTCAACACGGCAGGATAGTGCTAGGTGTGCCTCTTCTGTTTAGCTCAGTGGCCCCGCCCTCATCTTGTATGTCCATCTTGGAAACTAGGGTTTTGCTCAATGAGGGAGTGTGCAATTTTTGCACATGGGGGTCAACTCTGGAAAATCACCCACTGGGCACTTGTGGCTAGCATTGCCGGCTGGAACCTACCTAAACACACCTGCAGGACTCGTCGGAACTTGGTTTTGTTGCATGGTTCGAGTTCTACACCCCCGGCAGGTATCCAACAGGTGTCCCTGAAGGCCTTCTGGATGCGAGATGGGACGAGCCATAGAATGAAGACCATGGATCGTATCAACTAATTGTCGACTCTGTTGGATTCAGCATGCCGGGATAGTGCTAGGGGTGCCTCTCCCCTCCACCCTGGTGTCCCCACCCTCATCTTGTATGTCCATCGTGGAAACTAGGGTTTAGCTCAATGAGGGAGTGTGCAATTTTTGCACACAGGGGTCAACTCTGGAAAATCACCCACTGGGCACTTGTGGCTAGTGTTCTCGGTTGGAAATTTCCTAGACACACCTGTAGGACTCCCCGAAACTGGATTTTGTTGCACAGTTGGAGTACTACGCTCCCGACAGGTATCCAGCAGGTGTCCCTGAAGGCCTTCTCGATGTGAGACGGGACGAGCCATAGAATGAAGACTGTGGCTCGGATTGATGAACCATCAACTCCGTTGGATTTAGCATGTCGGGATAGAGCTAGGGGTGCCCCTCCCCTCTGGCCCAGTGGCCCCACCCTCATCTTGTACATCCATCTTGGAAACTACAGTTTTGCTTAGTGAGGGAGTGTGCAATTTTTGCACATGGGGGTCAACTCTGGAAAATCACCCACCGAGAACTTGTGGCTAGTGTTCCCAGCTGGAACCTGCCTAGACACACCTGCAACACTCCCTGAAACCTGGTTTTGTTGCACGGTTGGAGTTCTACGCCCCCGGCAGGTATCTAGTAGGTGTCCCTGAAGGCCTTCTGGATGTGAGATGGGATGAGCCATAGAATGAAGAACATGGCTCGAATCGACGAACTGTCGAGTCCATTGGATTCAACATGCCGAGATAGTACTAGGGGTGCCCCTCCCCTCCGGTTCGGTGGCCCTTCCCTCATCTTGTACATCCATCTTGGAAACTAGGGTTTTGCTCAGTGAGGGAGTGTGCAATTTTCGCACACAGGGGTCAACTCTGGAAAATCATCCACTAGGCACTTGTGGCTAGCGTTCCCGAATAGAACCTACCTAGACACACCTACATGACTCCCTGGAACCCAGTTTTGTTGAACGGTTGGAGTTCTATGCCCCCAACAAGTTTCCAGCAGGTGTCCATGAAGGCCTTCTAGCAGAAAAATGGGACGAGCCATAGAATGAAGACCGTGGCTCAGATCGACGAGCCGTTGACTCCGTTGGATTCAACACACCGGGATAGTGCTACGGGTTCCCCTCCCCTCCATCCCGGTGGCACCACCCTCATCTTGTACGTCCATCTTGGAAACTAGGGTTTTGCTCAGTGAGGGAGTGTGCAATTTTTACACACGGGGGTCTACTCTGGAAAATCACCCGCCGGGCATGTATGATGATGATGATGGTCATGATGATGAAGAGGTTGATGGTGATGGTGATGGTGATGGTCATGGTCATGAAGATGATTATGATGGAGGCGTTGATGAGGAACCTGGAGTTAGAGTTAGAGTTAGGGTTAGAGGTAGAGTCAATGATAATGATGGAGATGGCGATGATGATGAAGACGTTGATGGTGACGATGATGGTGATGGTGAGGATGGAGAAGATGGCTTAGTTCTAGGGTTTGGGTGAGGGTTAGGGCTAGGGTTATAGAAGGAAATTGAATGAGGGTTAGAGGTAGAGTCAATGATGATGATGGAGATGGTGGTGATTGTTATAGGTCAAACTTGCACCTCTCCGTCCGTGATCACCCTGAGCTGCTGATCACACAAAAGGACAACTTGGATGGAGGAGCATGTTGACCTTGGATATCATGACAACTCATCCCATTTCCTGAGAATACTGGAAAACATACAAAAATATCATTTTGAGGTATGAGCGCTAATCTACTTAAAGAGACCAGTGCCCATACGCGACTCCTGTGCATAATAGTAGCGGCCATATCAATGTATACGCTACTCCTTCTTATCAAAGTAGTGCTCACAATTTAAAACTAAATGAGCGCTATTGTTTAAACAATAGAGTAGCGCCCTATACGCTACTCCACTGTGTAATAGTCGCGTGTACCTTAAAAAATGATTAAAAAATATATTAATCCATCGAAGAGGATTAGTTGAAGACAGTTTCTTAACTTCCCCAACCTCCTCATCGACTGGAACTGCTTCCTTAAACCTATAAATTCCTAGAAGGCTAAGGGAGCAAGGTTAGAAGAAATTATGAATGCAAATGCTTACTAAAGAATGAGAGGATGAGTTAATGGAGAAACTGTTGCAGAAGACATTCAGACCAGAGCAGAGCCAGAGCCCAGGATCTAGTTGCAGGAGCCTGCTTCATTATCAGGTATATTTGTACTGCATACTATTTTGACAAATAAAGGTTGAAGTGTTTCCTTGTTCCAATCTGAAGGTGTTATTAAATGGCATTTTGAGTTGGATTCATTTTGGTCAATACTGGATATTAAACATAATTTTTGTTTATTTTATGATTTATATGTTGCCCAAAGTGTTTGAGGAAGGTATTGTTGTTTCAGGTTTGCTGAAAGAAGGAAGATTTGAGGGCTGGACACAAGGCTGGGTCAAGGCTAGGATCAGACTCCAGTGAAAGGTATGTTCTCTAAATCTGTAATCTATTTCTTTTGCAAACACTTCTGTAAATGACATAAATACACTTACCTGTCACCCCAACCAAGTTGATAGTTTAGTTTCCTGACTATAGGGTAGAAATATCCGCCAACAGACTGGCGACCATACTGGGGATCTAAGTGTTTTGGCTTTAGGAAACCATTGTTGTTGGATGTCTTCTCGTTTGATTTTGATTTCTTCGACTTGCTAAGAACCTTTTTAGGTATCTTTTGTCTTGGCTTGCCTGCTTCCATCAATTTCCATACCCTTCAAGGTCAGTTTCCTAGCCTTTTAAAGATGAGCGCTACTATTACATATACACAGTAGCGCCCATACGCTACTGTACTGTATATACAGTAGCGCCCGTTTTGTCATGGGCGCGAGTTGCTCTACTGCACAGTAGAGTATTTTTTCTGAAGCAGCCATTTTTTGATTTTTCTTGCTTTTGGCCCTATGGAGATTTTCTGACTTTGTTGTAGGATTCTTGGGATGATTGCTTAAGGTTTGTAATCGTTGATTCAAGTCATAGAACCACTCTTTAAAGTTTTTCCATGTTTTAAACCATTTGTTGACCTTTGGATTTCTTTGAGACCTTTTTGACCTATTTGGAAGACCTAGTGGTGTTCGGTGACGAACATTTTCACTTGTTTTCAGACCCTGACTGCCTTTGCCCATTCACAAACCTGTACACTCCTGTATCTGTTGTTTGTGGTGAAGTTGTCTGCTCTCTCCTATCCTTGTCCTTTGTTTAGGGTTTGGTTTTTGTCGAGCTTTTAGGGTGTCTTCTTCTTGTCAAGTTTCATTTTCTTCCGAGACGTTTTGTCTTTTGATGGTCACAAATACCTTTTTAACAGCTCTAGGCTAGTTTCACCTCTCAGTTTTCTTCGTATTAGTAGGGCAGCCTGCTTGTCTACGTATACTTGGCTTCGTGGTCTTGTTAGGGTTAAACACTTTAGGTCAGTCCTTGGGTGTTCTCTCCTTGGTTTCCTCCCACTTAGTGCCCAAGTTTATAGGTTTTTTCCTGAGTAAAAAACCTGTAGATTAAGCCTTTCTCGAGTTAGATTTCGATAGCTGTAGGCTCAAGAACATTTGCCATACTTCCACTTTTGCATAAGAAGTTTTTATTTGGCTTTCCATTTTTTTTTTATTTTTTTTTTTCATAGTTCTTTTTTGGTCATTGAAAAAGCAAAAAAATTTTGGTACTTTAAGTTAAATAGAACTTGTTTTGTCAATGCAAAATTGCTTAGTATATTTTGTTTAATTCAAAAAGAAAACAAAAAATTAGTAGGTAAGTTTGCTTAGATTTGCATTTTCGAAAAAGATAGATGAAAAAGTAGAAAATAAAAGAGTTTTGTTGTAAGAAAATTTGAATATATTTGCATTTAGTTTTCTTGTTATAACCACGTTCACACACTCACTATCCCCTTTGCGTAATAAAAGCCCTTAAAATTTATTAATAAAATGAACTAGAAACCTTTTCTTTTTTAGGGCACACTACACCAACTAGTCTTGGTTAGGGTCTTGGGTTTAAATCACCTTAAAACACCCAAGATCACACATTGCGCAATAATCGTAGTGAGATTATCATTTAGGCAAATCCACTACACTCAAAAATTGCCTGGGAGCATATGCAGTAGGTCAATGTGAGATCGGTTTGTGGGAATACCTCTCCTACTTTCTGATTGAGCATACGCCAGGATTGGATAGCGTATTGGGGACTCTTTCGAGTTTCGGGCTTAGCTACCCTGCCCACGCTTTCTGATTCGACCGGTGACTGTTCCCCCAGGATTTTTCGGTGTTTTGGTATCCTTAGTATCAGACTTTTAGGTTCTTACACAGGTGACAGCAGAGGGTATATCTGCTGTACCTAGGACAGACGCGGGAGGAAATCCCTTGCAGGTCTTTGGGAGGGCGGTTGGGTGATTCCAGCGCTTGCACCCTTAGTCATTGTATTGTGGACCCCGGGTAACTGTTCTTCATCCTTCGTTGATCTGTTCTGGGCCCTCATCATCCCAGACTCTTCTCCGGAAGGCACCTTTGTTTGATTGGTTTGAATACTTAGGAATTTTTAGTTGGTGTGCTGTTTGCCCCCTAGTCTTAGTGGCCACTAGGTTCTAGGCTGTTTATTGGATATCTATAATCACGGAGAATCAACAACTCCGTAGATCGAGAAGGATTCAAAACCTTCCTCCTATTAGAATAGAGCCTTTACAACCAGCTACAAGACAGAGGGTAAACCCCAGTATTTCTTCAGGAATTACCTCTGAAATAGAACTGCTTGAAGAAATACTTATAACAGAAAACCTTGAAACTGAGGTTCTTGAGGAACCATCACCAGGTATCACAGAGCAACAACATTTTAGTACTGTTGAGGTGGAATATCTTACTTCCGCGGAGTATAGCACTCCTTTCAATCCTCCCTTAACTGACACTAGAATTCCGGTGTTGTCACCTGTTGGTTTCCAGCAGCCCCTTTTCAGTGCAGATCTTTTGTTTCCCGATTATCTGATGACTAACACAGGAGGTGAACCAGGGGGTCCCCAAACTCCCACCTTAGGTATGAATACCAGCACAGTTAACCCTTCTTTTACTGCTACATCTAGTCAGGCACAAACTGCGTCTGTGCCTACTCCATCTTTCAGTTTTAACACTAGTACCTTAGGAATGCCTAGTTTCACAACAATGGCATCTATTCCCACGCCTACTGTTAGACCTAGCAGTATGGCTAACTGTGCAACACCTTCTACTTCACAACCTTTATATCAGATCCCCAGTACTTGGGTTTCCACACCTGTGGTAGGAACAAGTGTTTCAGCAAACATGCCAGTCATGGGTACCATGACTGCACCGTCCACATCAGTTTCGGCTGGTTTCAACAACTTTGTAGGCCCTAACTTGAATCAGGGTAGCATGCCTGCAAATAATGTTCCTTTTTCCTTATTTTCAGGAGGAGGGGGCAACTTTTTCAACCAGCAATATGGCGGGGCTAACACCCAGCCACAATGGACGAACCAACAAAGCACTAATCCGCTCTCGTATGGGTGGGGAAATTTTAATCATTCTTTCTCACAACAACAACAACTGGCAGGGGGCAACCCCTACCAACAAATACCTGGGGGCAACCCCTACCAACAATTAACTGGGGGCAACCCCTATCAACAGTTGGGAGGCGGAAACCCCTACCAACACATGGCCGGGGGCAACCCTAATCACCAAATGGCTGGGGGCAACCCCTACCAACAATTCATGGGAAAAACAATGGGTGCTTTCCCTTATCAAGCTCCATCTTATCGGCCTCGTCTACCTTTTCTGGCAACTTTGAATTTGCCAGACCTTTCGAAATTGACTAATGATCCGGTGTGTCATAACTCAGCATGGCCATCAGTTCCCACCAAATTACCTTCGGATATTCCCAAATTCGAAGGCAAAGCTGGTGAAGATCCTGGTGACCATGTCACTACCTTTCACTTGTGGTGTTCTTCAAATTCATTGAACGAAGATTCCATCAGATTGAGATTGTTTCAAAGGACCTTAACTGGTCCCGCAGCCAAATGGTACATTGAGTTACCTGCGGCTACTTTCTCTAGTTTTGGGGATCTGGCTACCGTCTTTTTGAACCATTTCCAACTTCCTGTTCGGTATGATGCCGGAACAGAACTTTTGTCTACTTTTAGACAAAACAAAGCCACTCACCTATCTGACCACATTCAGGAGTGGCGAAGACGGAAGAGGCTCATAAAGGCCAATATCCCTCCAGAGTTTCTACTCGAGTGGTACTTGAAATCACTCCTTCCTTATATTTCTAAGGAAGTAGCGACATCTGGAGTCTCCAATGAAGAAGAGGCCATTTTAAGGACTCAACAGTTAGACCTTGTATACGCACAATCTGGTTTACTGTATGAAATTATACCAGACGCACCGAGATCAAACACTGATCTAAGTAGGCCCAAACCCGGACCACATGCTGACGGCATAGTGGGTTCGGTTAACTCTGCAGCTTTCGAAGCACTGACCAAACAGGTCCAAGCCTTAACTGTCAAACATTCGACTGCAGA
Source organism: Larix kaempferi (assembly GCA_027924585.1). NCBI lineage: Eukaryota > Viridiplantae > Streptophyta > Pinopsida > Pinales > Pinaceae > Larix > Larix kaempferi. The sequence continues at coordinate 3,849,307 of BSBM01001136.1, read as the reverse complement.
CATTGCTTCCGTCACTACCTCTCCTTCTACTTCTGAATCTGTTAATCAGGTTCAGAACAATCAAAAGGGCCCTCGGCAGCCCAACAACAAAAAGAAGGGCAAGAAAGGAGAGGGGAACCAACAAAAGCCCAAAAAAGATAATGACGAAGAGGGTAATAAAGAAGAGAAGAAGGTTAGGTTTCCTTGTAAACTTTGCAAACAAAACCACCTTACTCATCAATGCCCTCTACTAGAAGAAGCCCAGAAGCTCTTGAAAGAGAGGAAGCCTGCCGTCTTGAAAGACCCATTTCCCAAAGGGCAAGGCTCCACTTCTGGCACCTCCAAAACTGGGGGCACCTCACACGCTTCGGTTGATCAAACATTCATAAACATGGTCAACTCAGATGCACTTTTGCAAACCAGAGCTAAGAACTATACCCCGGAAACGCAGAGAAAGGATAAGGAGATTGCTGAATCCTCCACTCCACTGCACATACCTGTGGACCCAATGCCTAAGATTCCGAAAGGTGTCTTAAAGAGGGCATCGCACAATCCCAACACGCGGGCTGCTTCCAACTACAATGTGGTTGAAGATCTAGCCCAAACTCCTTGTGCCATGTCTACCTTAGAAGTCTTGCAGAGTTGTCCTTTGCAACGAAATGCACTTCTGGCAGCTATTGGGAGTATGGAGTCCTCCAACATGTCTGCGCGATTTGATATGACTGATGTCAAATACCGGTTGCCATATCACGTTGCCCTCCAGATTGAAGTCGTTCATGGTCCAATGACCATAAGACGAGCTGTAGTAGATGAGGGAGCGTCGACATGCGTAATGTCTATTTCCTGCTGGAAAGCTCTAGGTTCTCCTGAGTTAGTCCCTTCCAACACAATGCTTACTGCATTTGATGGCAGAACTTTCCGTCCACATGGAGTTTTGCCATCATTTAATGTCACTTTGGCCGGTAAGACAGTTGCTGTTGAGATTGAAGTTCTGGACGCTCCGCTCGATTACAACATGTTATTGGGCAGGAGTTGGACTTATGCCATGCAAGCTATAGCATCGGCAGTTTTTCGAGTGGTCATGTTCCCATTTGAAGGTAAGATCGTTACAGTCGATCAACTTTCTTTCACTCAAGGAAAACACCAGACTTCTACAGAAACAACGATTCCTATGATTGATCAAACCACCCCAGTTAGCGAGAGTTTAGGAGCAGGACTTTTTGGATCACTGATTGGCACTTTTGACCTACCCGCTCCTACTTTATTTGTTGGTACTGAAGGATGTTCATCGTCTGAAACTCCTATAATTGGTTCAACAACTAATTCCGAGTTTCTCTCAACTAATACAAACCCCTCCGTACCTACCCCTGTTGTAGAAGTTACCCATTTGGAGTCTCATCAAACTACAACAGGACATATGTCGACTCAATTGGTGTCTGTTGAGCCAAATATAGATTATGCCACTACTCAGATACCCAACCCAATTCATTCTCTCAACAGTTCAGGAATTACTTTACCTTCTGATGAAGAAATGTTAGAAGCTTTGAATGACCCAGACCATCCTCGTGAACCTTTAAATCGTGTGTCATTCTTGTTTCCTTTTCTTCACTTATTAGAGAGAGGAGAATTTTGTTCACCACCCGATGAGAACACTGGTCTCACCCCTTCACAAGTTGCCATTGTTGAAGCCAATAGAGCACATACCTCGTTGGTGAACATTTTTACTGGAGTTAACGGAAACATTCTCTTTGAAACGGGATGTTATCTCGATGAAATAATCCCATATGCTAACCTTTTCCGTGAGTTCCATAATACCTTTGCCCGGCCTCCTGAGGAAGATCCAGGCGTTGACCCTACCTGAAGAAGTACTATGCCTAGGTTGAAGTATTTTTTCTTGTAACATAGCTGTATATTTTTGTATAGTTAGTTTTGTTATGTTCGTTAGGTGATCTGATGTGTGCTTCTCGTTGCATGTACCAGATGTCAACCGCACATTTCTTAGGATTTGCTGATGGCGCCAGTCGCCACACCTGTCAGTTGGCTGCAGCAGCTTGGGTCATTTATTCACCCGCTGACCAACTTGTCTCTTCGGGGGGGGTTTGTTTGGGACCTACCACGAACAATGTGGCTGAATACAGTGCAGTTATAGAACTTCTCCGAGATGCCCTCAGTCATGGCATTTCATACCTGGAGGTAAGGCTTGACTCACAACTAATTGTATTTCAGTTAACAGGTGTCTATCGGATCAGAGATCCAGGATTGCTACGACAGTTTCTACGAGTTAGATTATTGGAAAGACATTTTCATTCTATCAGATATGAACACATTCCAAGAAATTTAAACAATTTAGCTAATTCGTTAGCAAACTATGTGTTAGATTGGCATTTGCATCATACATTGTAAACAACATTCCACACATAAGATTTAAAAACACATTCACATGTAAATAACCGATACTGTATATATAACTGATACCGTATCAAAAAATATGAGTTTCGAGTCATGAGTTTCATAAGTCAAGTCATAAAAGTACAAAAGTTGGGCATGGCAGCCTCAAAAATATATACATATAATGTTTTTCTTCTCCTATGGAGAAGGAGGAACCTCCTCATCATCTACCGCATTACGGTAGCATATCACTAGTCTAGCAACCCTACGCAATAATCTAAGCCATGCTGGGGGCACCCCAACAACATCCTCCTGCATGTCAACAGGTATCTGGTCCATGCGGCTGGTAGGAATCTCATGAGTCAGCCGACTCATTTTCCTCTCTAGGGTTCCCAGCATAGCTTCTGCTGCGGTGATATCAGCTGGCCTCACATAGATAGTAGGATGGCCCTCGGGACGAACAGGCCCAACATCTGCATTGAACACTCGATTAGAACTCCAAAACTCATTTCATAAAAAATAAAATATTTGAAAAGTTTGAAAAAATTAAATAAATTCTCAAAAAGTAAACATACCAATATCTCCCCAGGCACCACCTGGCGGAAGTACTAGCTCTGGGTCGTGACGAAAATCTAGTCCAGCATAGGGAAACTGCTCAAAAGCGGGAACTTGCCTCTCCCACCACCCCCAGAAGTCATCTGTATGGTAACAATAGTGACTCTCCCCACCACCCTGGCGGAGAAAAATGTCACCCCAACGGCCTAGTCTGGGCTCAAGGGGGTTAACCTGTGGTAATGGCATTCCCAAACTAATAGCAGGCATTCTCTCTCGAAGAAAGTACACAAGATACTCCCGTACCCGAAATTCTTCATTGTACCAGATTTGCAACTTGTCAATTGATACTTCATGTTTGCCAACAAGCTAGTACTCCAATCATAAACATGCCCATGCAAGCACTGTACACCGACATGCATCGAGTTCCTAGAAGCCAAGTGTTGTGATGCACTACCGGATACCCGGTTGATCGTACTCACTATCACTTTCAGCGGGAGACCATCAATAGTTGAAATCAGGACTTGGCTTCCCGATTTTTCTGCTCCGGCAACACAGTAGGTGTTCACATATTCTTGCACGGACCGTGCACCCAAGCGATATGTCCCTTTTAGATTGATTACGTCTCCTCTTCTTGAGAGACCGGTAATAAAATATATATCCTCAACGGTAAGCTCAAGAGTTTGCCCCCGGATGATGAAGGTATTAGTATCAACATCCCAATACTGAATCAATCTCCGAAACAGCTTGTTTAGTGCCCGCATGTTTACGGTTCGATAAAATTTCAACAAACCGCATCTACGGAGCGCATGAAGGGTAGCAGGGTCTTGCATAGCTAGTCTATCCATGTCTTCATGCTCCCTTTCCCTCCATTGTAAGACCATCCTGCACAAAAACCCCAAAAATTTTGAGTCTCGGCGCTTCATTTTGGCTTTGCAAATGTGTACGCTACTGTGTGTATTACACAGTAGCGTGTAGGCGCTACTCTGTTTGAGTAAAGTAGCGCCCATTCGCTTTCATACGCTACTGTTATGTACACACAGTAGCGCCCCGCGCATAAAACTTTATGAGCATTGCGTTTCGGGCCATTTTTCCTCAAAATTTTAAAAATAAACCATTGAAATGTAAGGTGGGTTGATTGTTACTTACTTGATGGAAGTAGTTTGGCGTTTGGATGCTCCGTTTGATCACAAGAGAGATTTGAAATTCGTGAAAATGTGCCCAATGTTTGCCCTACAACACAAAATGAAAATTGATTTGTTAATATTGAAATTATATATATAATTGGATTTTAATTTTTACCCATAATTTTTAATTTTCTATAGTTTCAAACATTTTCAAAAACCCTAATCAATTAATTGAAACACAAAATAAGGTATAAAACTGATCCAAGTTCAATTTTCACTCAAATGTTGTCGAATTCGTCTCCTACCTCAAATTTCTTAACAATGAAACTTGTCAGTTAGCTAAACATTTCAAATCCATATATTCTTTAAGATTTTTGCGCCATCAACTAATATTTTGTTGAAAACCTAGTTTTTGGCAGGACATGAAGTTATGATCCCAGAAGCTGACCTTTAAGTCATTTTAAGCTCTTGTTTGGACTATTTAAACCTAAACAAGATTGCCGAGCAGACTTGTCCTCTTCAAGCTCGTTAAAGTACCCGAAGGCTCATCCACTCAGGTATAGAATTACCCCTTTTCCGGGCCTCAGTGGATTAACTACGGAAAAGGTATACTCTAGGTATACGTCAGTGTACGCTAGAAGAGTTCTCCTTTCATTGTTTTATACTTTTTCGGGGGAGGAGACTAACTATACGAAAAAGGACCTGTTAGAGTCTCTCTTTAGGGTTTTCAGACTCTCTAAATATGAAAATACCAAGCGAGCATTAATCTGCTTGGGCTCGATACTAAAATCCACGAGCAGATATATGGAGTTATTGTTTAAGTTTTTCAGACTCCTTAAAATTGAAAACACCGGCGAGCAAGAACAGATCTCGGCTCGATACTAAAATCCAGAGATCAGTACATATAGAGTAATCTTCTATCTCTTCTTCGAACTCTTTAAATTATGAAGAAGGTACTGAGTCTTCCTCCCATGGGCTCATTAAATTATTTACATGGTTGGACCTATTGAGTTTTCATTCTTTCTTGGACTCATTAAATCCACAAGAAGGGTATTCTTTTATCTAAAAAGAATAAGGAACGGGAAAACACATCATATCTTCATTGTTAAAGGCAGTATCAGTCAAGTCCTATCCTTGAACACAGCACCTACTTGAGTCTATCTTGTCAGTTGGGTTTAGTTTTTGGCCTTAAGGTGAACCTTTCCTCCGAGTTATTTACTCCCCCGGTTGGTTATTCTTCCAACCATATGGAGGGTCTACTAATGTCTCTTACATTTCAGACTTATTTACCCCATTATGTCAAAAACTGCCTGAGTCACTTTGTGTCGTGCTCAATGTTCAAGGATATACCCTGTGTCGGCCATTCTGCAGTTTACCTTGACCTCATGTGTCGGCCTTCCTAGTGTCAGTCTTGTTACATATCATTTCATATCAGCTCTTACCAGTTGAGTGTTCCTCGAGTTGGATGATGGAGGATGCCTTAAGGCCTCCCTTCCAACGGACTTCTTCCCATCGACATCAAATCATTATTCTGGGTTTGAAGTTTAGAGTTTCGGTTAGTACCTTGGAGATTGCAGTCACCAGTGGCAATTGTCCTCGCTGTTGAATGATGAGAATACATCAATGTCTCTTCTTCGACAGGATTCCCAAGTGTTCGACTCCAAGTCCATCTATTCACATTTGGCGAATCGTACTTGGTACCTTGGACTCCATCATCATTATCGGTGGAAGTCCTCGCGTTTGTTAACGGTATACATCAATGACCGGTAATCAGACGATGCCCTCCATGTTCGACTATCAGCTCATCTATTCACATGGCTCGGGTTTGTACCTAGGGTTGTTATGGGATGAAGACCTTGGGATTTGGATGACATAACCCCATTATGTCATCACCCAAGTTGCGCAAGACTGAGCCTCACTTCTATACGGCTCTCCATGAGACATAGATCCAGTGTGTTGTTATGGCTATGATCTCTTAGTTTGACATGGATCCACGCTTGTATTTCAAGTGGCCATGCTTTTATATACATCTCCTTGTTATGTATCGGAGATCATGTTGTATCACTCTACACATCTATAAGATGTCAACAATGTAATTGCTCGCTGACCTTGATTTTTGTTGCAGGTTTCCTGCGACTTTGTTCTGCGGTTCTGTGCTCTCTCTCTGGTTTTGGATTATAATGTATTTCGGCCATCGTTACCCTCTGATCTCACACATTAGGGGGCATCTGTTATAGGTCAAACTTGCACCTCTCCGTCCGTGATCACCCTGAGCTGCTGATCACACAAAAGGACAACTTGGATGGAGGAGCATGTTGACCTTGGATATCATGACAACTCATCCCATTTCCTGAGAATACTGGAAAACATACAAAAATATCATTTTGAGGTATGAGCGCTACTCTACTTAAAGAGACCAGCGCCCATACGCGACTCCTGTGCATAATAGTAGCGCCCATATCAATGTATACGCTACTCCTTCTTATCAAAGTAGCGCTCACAATTTAAAACTAAATGAGCGCTATTGTTTAAACAATAGAGTAGCGCCCTATACGCTACTCCACTGTGTAATAGTCGCGTGTACCTTAAAAAATGATTAAAAAATATATTAATCCATCGAAGAGGATTAGTTGAAGACAGTTTCTTAACTTCCCCAACCTCCCCATCGACTGGAACTGCTTCCTTAAACCTATAAATTCCTAGAAGGCTAAGGGAGCAAGGTTAGAAGAAATTATGAATGCAAATGCTTACTAAAGAATGAGAGGATGAGTTAATGGAGAAACTGTTGCAGAAGACATTCAGACCAGAGCAGAGCCAGAGCCCAGGATCTAGTTGCAGGAGCCTGCTTCATTATCAGGTATATTTGTACTGCATACTATTTTGACAAATAAAGGTTGAAGTGTTTCCTTGTTCCAATCTGAAGGTGTTATTAAATGGCATTTTGAGTTGGATTCATTTTGGTCAATACTGGATATTAAACATAATTTTTGTTTATTTTATGATTTATATGTTGCCCAAAGTGTTTGAGGAAGGTATTGTTGTTTCAGGTTTGCTGAAAGAAGGAAGATTTGAGGGCTGGACACAAGGCTGGGTCAAGGCTAGGATCAGACTCCAGTGAAAGGTATGTTCTCTAAATCTGTAATCTATTTCTTTTGCAAACACTTCTGTAAATGACATAAATACACTTACCTGTCACCCCAACCAAGTTGATAGTTTAGTTTCCTGACTATAGGGTAGAAATATCCGCCAACAGTGATGATGAAGACATTGATGGTGATGATGATGGTGATGGTGAGGATGGAAAAGATGGCTTAGTGCTAGGGTTTTGGTGACGGTTAGGGATAGGGTTATAGAAGGAAAGTGAATTAGGGTTAGAGGTAGAGTCAATGATGATGATGGAGATGGTGGTGATGATGAAGACGTTGATGGTGACAGTGATGGTGATGGTGAGGATGGAGAAGATGGCTTAGTGCTAGGGTTTGGGTGAGAGTTAGGGATAGGGTTATAGAAGGAAATTGAATTAGGGTTAGAGTTAGAGTCAATGATGATGATGGATATGGTGGTGATGATGAAGATGTTGATGGTGAAGGTGATGGTGATGGTGAGGATGGAGAAGATGGCTTAGTGCTAGGGTTTGAGTGAGGGTTAGGGCTAGGGTTTGGATGAGGTTGATGGTGATGGTGATGGTGATGGTGATGATGATGGTGATGGTGTCAAGGTTGATGGTGATGGTGATGGCGATGATGGAGATGGTTATTGTTCCATCTCCCATCCAAAAGATGGAGATGGTGATTGTGATGAAGATGGTGATGATGATGAAGATGGTGACATTGATGATGATGGTGATGGTGGTGAGGTTGATGGTGATGGTGATGGTGATGATGAATATGGTGATGGTTCCGTCTCGCATCCAAAAGATGGAGATGGTGATGGTGATGAAGATGGTGATGATGATGAAGATGGGGACATTGATGATGATGGTGATAGTGGTGAGGTTGATGGTGATGGTGATGGTGATGATGAAGATGGTGATGGTTCTGTCTCGCATCTAAAAGATGGAGATGATGATGATGACAAAGATGGTGATGATGATGAAGATGGTGAAGTTGATGATGATGGTGATGGTGGTGAAGTTGATGGTCATGGTGATGGTGATGATGATGAAGATGGTGATGATGATGAAGGCGTTGATGATGATGGCGATGGTGATGAAGATGATGATGACAATGATGATGAAGATGATGAAGGTGTTGGGGAATTTATTTATATCCAATGTATTTGACTCTAAGAACCTTTCATGTGTGATTATAAAAAAATCAAGATTCCCTCAACCCCCAAACATGCCCTTTCAAAGAATTTTTTATCTTTGAGTGTGGTATGGGTGCCAACATGAGGTTTTGTCTACTAAGGATGGATCTTGGCATCTTGAACATGGTTGGAGTGATGACAATAAGGTTCATATGACTCCAATGAATATTCCATGGATCATGGGGTAAAATTATCTCTCAAGTATTACTGCATGTGAACTTGCACATACCAAGCTACAACAAATATTTCATAGGAGTAGATTTGTCTATATGAATAGATAAGTGAAAAGAATTTAGCAACAAGACCTATCAATTTTAACTTGGAAGTATGGGAAATGTTCAAAGTGGGATTGAGAGGCTTGATGGTGATTGTAGTAGTGGCCATGGTATTGGTGAGAATGATGACATGATAATGGAATTAAACATTAATATGGTGACCCTGGAGCTTGGATCCTAGCCTAGAAACACGAGAGCCTAGCCTAAAAACCCTAGTTGGTAGCATAAACCCTAGTTTGTATTCTAATCACAATGAAACCCTATTATGTATCCTAAGATCTAGCCCTAAATTATAAAACGTGTAAAGATTAAATCATTTTCATTGTACATATATATTCATCTGCATACATTTGAATCCAAACCACTATACACATATATGCATACATAAAATTAGATCGCTATCACATAATGATAAATTAAGGAAGTCCTAATTTTAAATGGTAGTGGATGTGATGGTCATCAAATCAAAGGTGGCTATATATGTGAGTGAGAATTAATGAGCTAGCTATACATCGTGCTCAAGGTTGTCCTATTTGTATGGTGAAAATTGATTAAGAAATGATTCTATAACTTGGTTATTAATTTGTTGCATGATCTTAAGTTGAAAAAATGGTCAAAATAAATACTAGTGACGACATTTCATTATGTAGAGTATGGCCTTTTTGGATTTCATTATGTAGAGCTATTAAAAATCATGTTGGATCTCATTTTAACCTTTTGACGACAATGGACATTTTCTATTTTTAAGTGTTCTTTTCCTAGTACTCAAGTTCCCAATATATATCTTATGTGCCATGAGGTGTGATTTGTCCATCAATTTATTCCATTTGTTTTTAGATTAATTCTCACACATGATTTTGTTTGAGTTAGCCTTTGTTTACAATGTTCTCTTAACATAGATACCATTAGAAGCTCTTACATGTGCAAAGATAAACCAAGCTGAACTACGATATCCAACTTCTCTTCTAAGATCTAGGTAAAACCCAAATTTACACAACATCACATCATGATACACACAACATGAGACAACCACATTAGACAATGAGATATATAAATCACATAACTGAAAATCCATGTACATCGAGGCTACAAAACTCATCCAAACATATACAATTTCTGGTGAATAGTGGAACATGGTTCCCAATGTACGTACAATGGCAACTCGTGCCCTACACAAAATGTGACAACTCATGCCGTAGATACAAAATACATGGCAACTCGTGCCATAGATACAAAGTACATCAAAACTGGTGCACAAAAGTGACACATCATGGCTAATGTACATAACACGTGGTGTGTCAAGCATTTTGACCACCGCCGTCACTCCCAGGTGTAGATCCAAAGTCGATCTTCCTACTTTTCGAGCTACCAGTGCCTTGGGTCTTGGTCCGTCTAGGAGTAGGCTGTATCTCCAGGCTCTGGAACAAATGATATAAGATACTGTCATTTTCAAGCATTTGCAACATTTACCACATTTTTAAAAAAAATGTAGAATTCAAATATTAAATAAATCACCTCTGACATGAGTGGGAAACGTTGGACAGGTGTCCTGGATTTGTGGAGCCTCTCAGCAATTCCAGCTCAGCAATTCCATCCTACAACATTTAAAAAAATCATTTCATTGAAAAGTCATAATTGCTTAAATTAATTATTTTTAATGCATCAAAATATTTTCATAAATTAACTTGATTCTCACCGTGAACACCTCCGACGATGGACATAGCTAGCCTTCTGGGCTAGCAGGTGGAGCAGATGGTCAGAAAACCAACTCCGATGCAGTGATGGGGGGGGAACAGATGTAGTGGCAGCCACTATAGGTGCAACCACTGGAAATACTGATGAGGATATTGGAAGAGTAGATGCCACAATAGTGGCGGGAAGTGGGGATGATATGGTGGGAGAAGACATGGTGGTATGGGGTGGAGGAGGACCATGTGGACTATGAACCCTTGTCGGCTGTAGGATAGAGTGTATCGAATGGAAAGGGCTACGGACGGTGTTGAGGGATGGTGCATGGGAGGTAAGTCCTGCATGGAGGGAGGAGGATGGACAAATGTGAGGTTTTGGACGAAGAGGGGAAGGTGGAAGGAAGGGCGGGCATGGACGAATGGGGGAGGATGGATAGACATGGGGGCGTGGATAAATTGGGGGGGATGTATGGATGTAGTGGGGTGGGCGAGTGGGGGAGGATGGATGGAGGGGGGAGTATGGTTGGAGAGGGGGGGCTGGATGGAAGGGAGGGGGTGGACATAGGAAGGGGTCTAGATGAAAGCGAGGGGGGGGGACTCATGGGAGAGGGTGGATACATAGGACTAAAATGCGAAGACACAACTGTTGGTGGAACTTACATATACATTTTTAATATCACAATTTAGTAAACAAACAATAAATTAAACCATAGTAAGTTGTAACAAATCAAATTAAAAGCATGCTTATAACTACACATTGTACCTGTGTATATGGTGATGTGCCAATCCCTGGCGGGGGTGGCTGATCACTGTAGTCACGAAACACCTGTGGACAACAAAATGCATCGTGTTATGAACATGTTAAACAAGTCATTATCTAGGAAATCAAGATATTCAAAAACATTGTATGAACTATCAACGTGTCTGCCATAAATATAAATACTTGAGTAATATAAATGACATAAGTAATAAAAAAATTGTGTCAGGTACTGAAAATACCTCCATGTGGGGTGTTGCAATTTCAGTTGTAGCTGCATTGCTACATCCAGGTTGGGAGATTCTACGTTCTCTCATCTTGGTGTATCAGCTCTGAATCACTGTACATTGAAATAATAGTTTAGGTCAAACAAAAATACTTTACAAGTTATAAAGTGATGATTGAAAACACATTAAAAAAATTGCTGACCTGATCCATATAACAACCCTCGGTCGGGCCAAGGAAAGTGTGCCCACAATGGGGACAAAGATGTGGCATTGTCCCCGTCGAACTGGAATGCCCAGTATGGCTACCATCGGTCATGGGTCTATCTTGGCCCTATCGTGAAGGCCCTACACTTGGATCTCTATCAAGGTCACCCGACCTCTCCACTGTAGTCGTTTCTACAAAGGAGGTGTGTCTGGGGAGACGACGTGCAACATTCCTCATTGCCACCTCGATCTGATCAAGCTTATGGGGAAACTGAGGTGGCTGGGGAGAGGGGTTGGTGTCAGGCCTCGGAGCTGGTGGCCCTCTCAGTGGGTTCCTCCTGGCAGCAGGTCGATCTTGGGTAGAGCCACGCCCAACACACTGGAACTCTGTTATGTCAAAATAGTTGACATGTAAATTGAGGCAAAACTCAGCCCACAGTTGGCAAAGGAAGTACTTTGGAACCTCCCTATTATTTCAGGGAGGTTTATTTTACACCATGAACCACCTCTACATCCAATTGTCCCTCCACGGTTTGTAATGACACCAATCCATGCAGACACGTGGCTTTGTAATGTTCAGTGGTTGGCCCGTTTTCGGATCAGTGAACATACTTTATAATTGGGCTTTTGTAATGTTCAAATATTTTATTGCTTCCTTGGAGATGCCCATGGAGTAGGACTCCTGCATCCTAGTTCTAAATTGAGTCATGTCAGTCAATTGCTAGTGTGCATGTATGAGGGAGTCGATTGAGTTCTCAATTGACGTGGCAAGAGACAATCGAGATGGTTCACCCGAGTTTCTAAGTTGGCGAGTGTGCACTCACATTTCATTTACATAGTGGTTAAGGTCATCTTGTTCAAAATTAGGTTGTGGGTTTTGGTTTTGTTCGGAATTTGGATTGTGTTCACGATTTTTTTCGGCATTGGGTCCAAGGTTTGGGTTTTCTTATGTTCCACTGGACTCAGGGTTAACATCTTGTTCACTCATTGTCTCATTTGCAATCTGCAGTTGAAAATTGGTTCATTGTTTTTAAAATTTGGGAATTATTTACAATTACATAAATGAAAAAAATACAAAAATTGACACAAATAATGAATAAAATTGAAAAAAAACGTGATATTTACCTATTAATCGAAGTGGTGACGAGTTTGTGAGTGTTGTTGGGTTGTTTTGGAGTGGATTTGGCCTCCGTTGGTAGTTGAATGGATGCGTACGTGGAGGAAGAGGATGCGCTCAGCCAGCCAAATGAAAAATGGGGAAATTGTCAACTATTTTTTTAAAAATATTTTTATTAGGGGTGCGTGCACGTCTCCTCTGCACATACACGTCAATGACACGCATGCACCATCAACATGCACGTGCCTCGGTTCGGTATCAAACCTAGAGGCACGTGCACGTCTCCTTAGGTGCGGTCATGCTATTGTTTTTATCCACTAGCACGGCCCTATTGCAACAAATTTGGGGAGCATCTTCATGTGCCCCCCCATATGCATCTTCGCAATAGTTCATCTAGTCCCAATTTGTACAATTGTCCAGCAATTATAGTAAACTCAGCTGCTCTTACCACTAATTGTTTCTTTTGTTGCGTAGTAAATTCTGTAGGTCCTAATCCTATAGTAAAAAATTCTATGATATCTTTGAAGTAGTCATATGTTATATGGATAGGAAACAACTGCGCATCTAGTAAACTATTCTCTAGGTTACTAGGTTTTTCACCTAACTCAATGTGTGAAAGATGGTCAGGTCCTGCATTCAATCTTCCTGGTTTCACAATGATTTCAAAACATATTCTTGAAACAGTAATAACCATCTGCATATTCTTCCCCCTAACACTGGTCTTTTGACCAAGTACTTCAAAGTTGAATGGTCAGTAAACATACATAAATGTGAACCTAGTAGATAGTGTCTAGACTTTTGCAATGTGTATACCATATCTAAGCCTTCCCTTTCTGTCGTGGTATAATTATTTTCTGCTGAAGATAACTTTCTGCTTGAAAATGCAATGGGATGATTGATTCCTCCCTCACTTGGTTGAGCTAGTACAATGCCAAGTGCTATAGATGAAGCATCTACGTGTACATGAAATGGTTTATTCCAGTCAGGAAATACTAGAATAGGTGTCGTAACCATTTTCTCTTTCAATGCGTCCAATCCTTTTTGGAAATATTCAGTTGAACTATACTTCACTTCTTTCTTCAATAATTTTTGCATAGGCAAAGTGATCTGTGCAAATCCTTTGATGAATTTCCTATAGTATCCTATGTGCTCCAATGTAGTCCATAGATGTTTCACCGAGTTAAGTGATGGGATACTTACGATGATTGCGATCTTTTCTGGATCAACCATCAATCCCTGCTTACATACTATGTGTCCCAATAAAATACCATAGGGAACATAAAAGACACTCTTCTTTAGATTCAAAGAAATCTGGTATTGTCTACACTTCGCTAACATCATCATTAAGTTCGCATGATGATTATTCAAAAGGATGAATATTGTCCAGTCATCAAAATAAACTTCTAAGAATTTATGAATATAATACTTAAACGCAGCTACACCAATTCTTGAAAATATAGTAGGTGCATTCTTCAATCCAAACGACATAACACTGTACTGATATGATCCCCATTCAGTAGAAAATGTGGTCTTATGTCTGTCTTTTGTAGCAATTATGATTTGATGATATCCAGAAAATCCATTAGTGAAAGAGTATGCCTCTTGTCCACCTACGTTATCTAACACTTCATCTGTGAATGGAGTAGGAAATGTGTCATTTAGAGATGCGTCATTCAATTTCATGAGGTCCACACAAATTCTGATTTCACCTTTAGATTTCTTATCTTGAATTACCATAGGATTTATGCATTCCAATTGTTCTTCTGGCTCAATAATTCCTACGTCAAGAATCTTATCAATTTCAACTTTCACCCATTCTTTATATCTGGGATTCAATTGGTAAGGTATTTGCTTAATAGGATTCACATAAGGCTTGAGAGGTATTTTCATAACTCCCAAGTCACCTAAAATGCCTTTCTTCTGAGAAAACTTGGTAGGCAATAAATCTTGATATTTGTGCACTAGGTCTGCAATCTATCCTACTGTTTCTTCATCACAGTAATCCCCAATAGAAGCAAATTTTGGTTCATTCACAATACCAATATTGATCTTTCTAGTCCTCACACGATTACTCAAGTCTGAAATTTATAAATCAGGTCCTTCAACATCTCATTTTCCTTCAGACTGAGGTATATTCACATCATGAGGATCTTCATCTTCATCTTCGTCGAGCGCGAAGTTATAACATTCAAGGGCATGTTCAAACTGTACTACCCAATCTGGTTGTTTATATACATACAATGAGACATCATTAAATATTTTCTTTTTAATGATCTGTAAAACCTCATTGACACCCAGACAATCATCCTCAAAACTGAAAGTGGATTGAAATTCGTTTATCATCATGTGCCAATATGTTGTACTTCTGCAAAGTTATGCTTCTGTATACCAATTCTTTCGTATTCGATCCAATGTGTGTACAAACATATGAACCCATTCTGTCTTAGGTATATGTATCCAGTATTGCAAACAAAAATCAATGTCATCTCTGGGATTAGTCCATCCATTGAATTTTACTTGTACTTTCTCAATTTTCTATGCAAATATGATTTTCATCATGTGCTTACATTATTCCCATGTGTTCAGGTTTTCTTTATTCATATCCCACCATCTAGAAGGTGTATATCGCATTGCTATATCAAAGGATGCTAACTTATGTTCATCTAAAACTGATACTAAACATTCATGAAGAAATGCATGGATATTACCTAAACCATCATAAGTAAGAATTGGACTTACCTCTATTCCAATCCAATGTAGTGAGTTTGTTATCTTCACACAACGTCTTGCTGATACTTCATGCATTTGGCTCTGCCAGTTATCCATTCCTACGTCTGATTCTGATATACAAGAACTGTCGCATCTCCAGCTCAATGTTCCATCATCTATAGGATTAGTGTAATATTCCTTATTCACTATCATTTTGTAGATATTATCAAGTTCTTGGGCTCTACATTCTTCTCAGACTGGTTCAACATATCTAGGTCCTTGTGAAGGATCCAAGGGTGCGATGACCTTGATATCTGGTCCTTCAAATATCATTTGTTTTTTCCTTAAATTGATAATTGCAAGGTTTTCAATTGCTCAGTCAATCCATAATAATGCAAGATAAGGATTGTTTTCATCTATGATCTCAATAACATCAAAGCCTACTTTACTTCGCACTCCATCAATGTCTACAAGAACACTTGATAATCTCCCAAAGGGTATAACCTTTTGCTTATTATCTAACCTCAACTGTATAGGAGACCACAATAAATTTGGATTTCCCATTTATTCGCATGTTTGTTTTGTCAAGACATTCACCTTTGAGCCTAGGTCGAGAATGACTTGATCCATTTCAAAATCTCTGATCTCCGCATTTAGCCTCATTTCTCTTCCTGTCCTTCTATTGTTATTGATATGATTAACTGCTATGTGTGAATCATTCACTGTATTAAGCTGTTCGTAATGTCCCAATAGGTTCTGTAATTCTCCTAAAGCATTCCCATGCCTCAGCAAATTTATGCATCTCTATAGGAACTGCGTAATAGGACTTATCTGTTCTGGCAAAGTTTGCGATCCATCATATGAGATCGACATATCTAGTATCGATGGCTAATCACTTCACAATTCGGCCGTTGTGGTCGAAGGTTCTATGTCCTAAAAGCTTTTTCTTGCTTCAATGAATTCGTTTTTCTCTTAGTCAGGGTTAAATGCGGGCATTTTTCTAGTTGTTTTTCTAACCCAAGGCCCATCAGTAGGATTTGGTCTGTTTAAGTGATATTCAGAGGTCAAAGCTTCCTTAGTCCTATCATTTTCTGTCACTTCTCCATGTCGCATCACAACATGAATGTTGCGATATTCGTTTCTTTTCTCAGCTGCGATCATCTGTATATTCTGGTTCTGTCCTTATGGTCTTTTCTCTTGTATCTTGAATTGCAAACTGAGACATGCTTCAATGACATGGTCAAATGACTTACAGTACTTATAGTTTATGCATGGTTTCTAAAAGTCTCTTGCTAAATGTCCTGGTTGAGCGCAGTTATAGCATACAATCTGACCTATTCCTCTTCCTTGGCTAGTGTTACATCCTCTTCCTTTGTATCCACCACATCCTTTATATGCAACTTGGTAATACTACGCATTTTCATTATTATGTGGTGTTTCTCCTTGGACTCTGTAGACGTCATGCTTTCTTTCTATCATGAGATCATAAGTTCTGCAGTTGATATCATCATGTCCAATTGACTTATAGAATGTTCAATACATATTCTTTGGTGTATGTACATATTTCTAAAGCAGGTAACAGTCTTCTAGGAGATGTCCTCTACATCGACAAATCTGACACCATGGTACTTCTTGTTGATTCAACGGGTTTGGTGATCCATTGGCGATGTAATCTATGAATACAAGGTAGTTCTCCTTGGAATGTCCCTCTCCTTTACATTTTGTACACCAAACCTCTTCTCTTATCTCTTTTCCTTTCTTCATATCTTGTAGTTGTAATTTTAAATTTGCTAGCTGTGTCTATATTTGTACCATACCTGTGCTAGTTTCTCCTGTGGGAGAAGCTTCTAGCTTCATCGTAATTTCTAATGCTTATGTTTGTGATGTAACCTTATGTTGCAACAATAGTAGTCTAATGTGTGGAAACAATACAACTATGAACCATTCTTGATGTTGTTGCGGTTCTATTTCAAAGCTAACTTGATCTAATAATGATTTGAAATTTTGATCAAACTCCCACATGGTCTCATTACATTTCTGTTTGATTTCCTTTAGCTCTGTGATGCACTAAAATTTAGAATTAATATTCTTAAATTCTCTAATAAGCACAGTTTTGATATCAACAAGCAATCTATTCTATCCAAGAGAATACTTCATGAACCATGTTAAATATTTGTCTCTAAATGTGGTAACTAGCTGAGCTTGTTTTATTGCATCATCCTGTACTTGATTAATGTTCCATACAACTTCACAGAGAAACCAATGTTGCTCTGGGTTTTCTAGATCGGTCCCTTTCAAAATAGGTAGCTTAATGTCATCTGTCATTCTTCTTATCTAGGAGGTTTAGCATTTTGAGATGATGAAGGTATACCACTACTTGACTGATTCTGAGTACTTTCTCTTGCAGTATTACTACTACTAGTGTTTTGTGAACTAGTAATATTTCTTTCTTCAACTATGGGTTTTTGCAGAGTAATAGGCTGATAACCAATCAGTCTAGGTTCTGTTTCACTATCAGAATCAACTTGATAGGAGTTTCTATCACTTCCTAACTCTTTTTCTAGGAATGTGCGAGGTTCAACTTCTTGAGACCTCTTTCTAGTGCTAACTTTATATCTCTTTCCACTTCACAAAATACCAATATCTTGATCTGTGTCACTATATGTGTTACTGAACATTACAGACTCAAACCATAGGAATATTATTGCATTCTTAAGACTCCTTTTTCAGATAGTAGCATTTTAATGTATAAACTGAGGTTTTTCAGGTACTTACCTCTAAATCCTTGGAAGAAATATCCTTGTGCTACACTGTAAGACTTCAATGTGTACACAACAAATTTTGTAACATAGCCTTCCAGTAAGCTATCCAACCAAAATTCTACTGCTCTTTAAATGAGGTTGTCAATCCTTGTAAGCCTCTAAATCAACTTTGTAATCCAAACTGTAGGTTCTCCACCCTGGAAACAGTTTTTTCATTCTTCTATCCCCGATATCCACTCATGGAACTCAGTAGCAAAAGATGAGAAGAAAATTTGATGCAGGTCAGTGAATATATACCTTTGCAACCATTGTTCTGTGGTAAGACATAGCTGTCTGTTTTCTTTCTTTGCAAACTCAAGTTTTGTCTGGCTTACCCAGTTCTGTATTTCTGTCTTTTCCGAATACCGCATAACACATCACTAGTTCAAGCATGAAAATGGAAGTGATTATTGGTTTCCTTTTTCACATTCACATAACATAGCAACATCCCATATTGCCAGTTCTTAGCGCAACAACGAAACTATTTGTTGGTTTTTTTTCCTCTTTCTTTGGGGATGACTTGGGTTCTGCGCAGTTCCCTTACTTTAGACCCAACAAAATCCCTTAACTGGCCCTTTCGGCATCAACCTCCAAGCAGGCTGAAGTCTCACCCGAAGCGAAGATGGGTGGTAACAAAATTAGGTTTCTGCAACTTGGTGATGCATGGTTATGTTATGTGAGCTTGATATGCACAACTTACTCGACATCTACTTAACATATTATTACTAACATGTATCTACACACTTCGCATTTATCAACAAACTACAGATTTCATTGAATATTTGTTACTTTACTCTTATAGCTACGCAATTATCATTTCTAACATGACTTCGCAATGTTACATGCATGTTCCGCTACTTATGATATCATTCTCATTCACATTCATATGAAAACACATATATAAGAATAAAAATTCATGAACATACAATATAACAGAGATTCAAACACATAACACGGGTAATTATGTGGTTCACCCCTAGATGGGAGCTACATCCACAGGAACTGTTCTTATATTTCATGGAAGGGGTTAATAGTTATAGTCTGTGCACTCAGCTGCAGACTCTTCTCTACAATAGATCTATGCGCACATAGTTGCAGAGTATTTTTCCTCTTGTAGATCTCTCTTAGCATAGATATAGCAATATCTTCTTACCAAATCTAACAACCAACTAGATTCTAACAAGATATAACCCTTCCTTATACAAAATTTCCTTTTATATAGATTGTTCCCGAAGTTCACATCTTTACAATAACTATGGGCCAACCCCCATAGTACCCTTAAACACAAAATTACATGGTTCTCTTGTTGACGATGATTTATCTTTACTTTGTTGGAGATCTATTGTCCTTTTGCGTCGCTTCTTATGGCTCTGATGCTTCTCTAACAGCCACAGTTCTGACCGTGCAGCTCTGACGCTATAATGGTGAAACCTTTGCACCATTCCACTTCTTTACTTTTCACATTTGTAGCTGACAGTTCACCACTTCATTCATAACTGCTCCAACTACCTTGATGGTCTTTAGTACTTAACCTTTACTAACTGGGAAAATCATTTTTTGCCACTTTGATTCGCTCCATACCCTGCTCCCTGGAATTGCAGAGTTGCTTCTCCCAAAATTGGTCGATGTTAGTCCTTACCTGACTTGTACTTTCGCCATAAAAAATTCTTCCACTTGGGTTTCTCCCAACATGATATTTATGAGAAGATCTATATGTAGCATCCTGAAGGATTCATCACATATCCCACACTTGTTTGTAGGTTGAAGAAGTCCCTCTATGGTCTCAAGCAAGCTCCTAGAGCTTGGTATGCCAAGATGGACAATTTTATGCTATCACAAAGGTTTGAGAGATGTAATTTTGATCCAAATGTTTACATGCATCATGTTAGTGATCTCATTTTGATTATTGTATTGTATTTTGACAATCGACTGATCACTGGTAGTTGCACCAAATAACTAGGCTCAGTTAAAGCTGCATTGCACAATGCATTTTCCATGACAGATCTATGATTGTTGAAACAATTTATGGGTTTGGAGATTGATCAAACTATTGATGGGATCACTATTTCTCATTCAAGATATGCTCCATATTTGCTGCAACATTTCAAAATGGATGAATGTAAGGCTTCAAAATTCCCATTCCTTTCAGGATTTAAGCTCACTGATTGGGGTTCTTCACCAATATTGGTTGACAGTTCACTATATAGACAACTAGTTGGGAGCTTGTTGTATCTCACACACTCTTGACTATATTTTTCTTATGTTGTTCGGGTTGTTTCAAGGAACATGCAAGACCCTCATGTGTTCCATTGGAAGGATTCCAAAAGGATCTTTCATTATGTGCAAGGTATGAAGCAATTTGGAATACATTATGCAGCTGGTTCATCACTTGAACTAGTTAGTTTTACTGATTTTGATTGGGTTGGAGATAGTTCTAATCGGAAGTCTACTTATAGTTATGTGTTTATGCTTGCACATGGTCCCATTTGTTGGTATAGTACGAAGAAGCATAGCATCTTCTTATCTTCAACCGAGTCCAAATACAGGGGAGCAGTGAATGCAGCTACACAATGTGTGTGGTTGCAAGGCATTCTTGGAGAGTTCGGATTTGCATCTGATACACCCACAGTCATTTGGTGTGATAATCAAAGCGCAATCAAGATCTCCACTGATCCAGTATAGAGGAAGAGGACCAAGCACATATAGATCCACATGCACTACATTTGAGGCTTGGTGCATGACCATATTATTACCTTGCAGTATTTCACTTATGTTTAGCAAACTGCTGATATCTTCACCAAGAGTTTCACAAAGAAGACCTACAGTTACATTAGATCACTCCTTTGGTTGAGTGATGCATGGTGAAGACTCATACATTTTCCAGATATGTTTCATGTCCATTTTAGATGGGAGGTTTTATTTCGCATGTGGTTTTCCTCCTTACCTTGGCTACATGGACTAATAAAAATTGTTGTTTTAAAAGGTGACTTGAGCCTTAGTTGCCAAGGCCTTAATTTTGTATTGACTACTAAATTATATCTTATGGGGGGGTGTTAGAAAATTATTACATCTTAGGACCTTATTCATACATCAATTTGTTGATTAAATGGTCCAAAATAGGTTAATAATTATAATACAAGGTTGTTAGAAGTTAGTTGGGGCTAATTATGACCATTCCACCACTTCTGGGCCAAAATATGGTCAAATATAGTTGTTGGGAACCCTATTAATGGCCGCCTCCAGCATTTATTACCCCCTCTTGAGAAGAGGAGCCTTGTTTCCCTGTTTTCAGGAAGTTGTTTTTGACTTAAGGTGCCCATGCATTGTATGTGGACATTTTATCCCTTTCTTGTCTATTTTGACCTATCCTTGGCTACCTAACTACCACCCAATCTTATCCATCACATGTGTGAGCCTCATTTATGTCTTCCCATGCTCACCCAATGTTTACATGGATAATTTGTACATGTTTAGGGTCATTTGGGAGCCTATTGGTCAACCTAGGGGCGATTGAGGTGCAATCTAAGCTAGCCACTTGTAACTTCCTCCAAAGAAAAAAAAAATCTTCCAAATGTTATATAAAGATGTTCACAACTCATTTATAGGTTATACAGATAATAAAATTTTTATTTGATCATTTATATCTATGGGTTTTGATCATTTATATTACTGGTTTTTTATTATTTGTGACTGGTTTTTGATCATTTTGTTTTCCATAATTATTTTTGGACTAATTTATTGCATACTAAGACAAATTTTCTGATTGTGAGGTAATATTTAGCTACTAGATCCTACTGTGATTAATATTTCACATCAAATCCTCTTTTGAATCCTTGTTGTTGCTTAGATTGATCAAGTCTTGCATAAATGGCTCTTCATACCTGCTTCAACCCACACAATGCCTTTTTAATTTTACATACATAATCCTTATTCTCTGAAATCTAAAATCCTTTTGGTTTCTCAATATAGACTTCTTCTTCTAACGTTCCATTTAAGAATGATCACTTGACATCCATTTGATAAACTTCAAAGTTTTTGTGTCATGCAAAGGCTAGAAACATTCTTATAGCTTTCATTCTCGTTACAGGTGAAGATGTTTATTTGAAATCAATTCCCTCTATCTACGAATAGCCCTTGCATACAAGTCTTTCCTTATTTCTCACCACTTGTACGACTTCATTTTGTTTATTTCTAAAAACCCATTTGGTCCCTATAGCATTTTTGTCCTTGGGTCTAGGAGTTCAAGTTCCCAGGGTTCATTCTTTTCAATTTGATCAATTCCTCATTCATAGCTTTAACCCAACAGGTTCCATTACTTGCTTATTCAAAATAACTAGGTTCTTTCTATGACAAAAGAATTTTTTTTTACCACTTTAGATACTTTTATCATTTTTCTGCTTCTTATTTCCATTCCTACATCTTTATCACCTATAATTAAATCAACATGATGATTTCTTTTTACATTTCTAGATGATGTTTTTGTATCCTATATGATTTCCCGTTCTTTCTCATTTTCTTCATTTTATAGTTCTTCTTCTTCTTCTTACATAACTTGTTTTATTTCCACCATTGGTTATGATCTCGTTTTTTCTTTTCTAGATCTACTGAACATTGCTTCATGAACTTTTATATCTTCACTTTCAATTATTTTATCCATTCTTAAATGGTAGCAAATATAGGCTTTGCATCAAGAATCATACCCAAAAAGGATGCCTTCATCAGCTTTGGAATCAAATTTTCCGAAGTCATCATTGACCATTTTAATATAACACTTGCTTGTGAATACTCTGAAGTATTTAACCAATGTTGTTCTTCCTTTCCAAAGCTTAGAAAGGGTTTTATCTCTGTTTACTCTGAGTTGAGCTCTATCTAGTATGTGGATATTAGTGTGAATAATGTGAACCCAAAAATCATCAAATAGATTTGACTCATTAAGCATTGTTCAAGCCATTTCTTGTAAAGTCATGTTTTTTCTTTTAGTTGAGCCATTTTTTTAAGGAGTTCCAGCTGCTGTGTATTGTCTTTTGATTCTATTTTCTTTACAGAAGTCATAAAAATAATTTGATACATATTCTCTTCCAATATATGAACAAAGAATCTTGATCTTAAAATATGTTTCATTCTCAACCATCTTATTGAATATTCTAAAGCTCTCAAAATATTCAGACCTTTTCTTAAGAATAAATAACCAATTCATTATAGTATACTCATCAATGAACAACATAAAATAATACTCTTCGTTGAAAGTCTTTGTTCTTGCTAGCCCACAGAATTCGATGTGTATCAACTCCAGGGATTGTTTTGTTGAGTATTGTTTTGTTTTGAATCATGTATGTGTCATATTTCCATGTTGGAAAGGTTTGCATACAATGCTATTAGGTTTTATGATTTTAGGAATATCTCTCATAGCTCTGTTCTTAAAAATATTTACTAGTTTGTTGAAGTTAATATGTCCCATTATTCTTTTCCAGAGCCAATTTTCATCAACTTGTCCCATGCAACATTCTTCCCTTTCTATGGCATTTGACATATATACATTGCTTGAGGTCCTTGGTTCTCTAGCTACCAATCTGCCTAATTTTTCTCTTCGTATTTGACATTCTTTGTAATTAAAAAAAATATTATGTCCTTGATCACACATATGAATTATGCTTAAGAAATTGTGTTTCATGTTTTCAATCAATAAAAGATTTTTCACTTCAACATCCTTGTTTCAAGTGTGATTGTGCCTCTTCCAAGAATATTTGTTGTGCCATCTCCACCAAAGGTAACACTTCCTATTTTTCATTTATCAAAGTTTATGAATTTGTGTTTGTCTCGAGTCATGTGCTTGAAGCATCTGCTATCAACATACAAATTGTTTTCTCTACTTTGGGCATGTAAAGCCAAGTCACACTTTTTAGTAGGTGGATTTTTTGACTTTTGTCTCCAATTTATGTTGTTATCCTTCTCAAATTTTGGAAAAATTATTTGTGTTTCAAATTGCTTGAGGGATTTCATTTTAAGTCTAGAGTTGAGGGATGTATGGAAAAAATTGTTACATTTATAGCACTCAGTTTCAAAGTTCAGAGGACCAAAAGAATGATCATATCTATGTTTAAGGCTTTGTGACTGATTGATTTTATTCTCATGATGATTCTTGGAATTTTCACTGATGACTCTATTACTTGAGTATTCCCTGTAGTGAGCTTCTTTATGACCAAAATTTTTTCACAAAAAAATACCTTGAGAAAAAGGTTTGGTACCTCTTTACGAATAATCTTCTTGATGTTTCTGCTTCATTGTTTCGGTTGTTATTATAAGTTGTTTGGCTTTCCATCTTATTGTTGTCCTTCTTGAGTTCACTACCTTCAGTTTTAAAGATTTTTTTTGCTGCATCTACATAGGCTTTGAATTCTAATTTATTTCCTATTCTCATCTTCCTTGACTCCTCATCGGGATTATACCCTTGTCATGTCTTATCATTATATGTTTTTTGACTATTTAGAATCTTTTTTAGTGTTTTTGAAACATTGTCATGTTTCAATTGACAATTTAACTGGGAATTTATGTTTTGCACTTCCCATTTGAGAAGAATGATTTGTGTTTGCAGATCTCCTTTTATTCTTTCTATTTCCCTCTGATAGTTTTTACTATTATGACCTTGAATTAGCTTTCCCTCTCATTGGATGTGACTATTGATAATCTGATATGATACTTTAGATATGTCTTCAGTTTCCTGTTGAGAGTCTAATTTCAATTATTGTAATTATTTTCTTAGCATATCACTAAATCAACTTCTAGTTTTTCACTTAATATTCATCTCTCTTCCAACTTATTCGCCAATACTTCTTTGATTCTTCTTTCTTCTTCAAGTTGTTTTGTCAAATTAATGATAATATTTCCAGCTTCTTTTGCTCTCACGATTTCTTTCTTAAGTTTGAACATTGGTTCTTTTAGCTACTTATTCTTCTTCCTTTCCATTCTTATATCATCAAATGTGTTCACAAGTTCACCCTCAAGGTCTACTTCTGCTTCTACATTATCATTTTCTTCATTCTTTCCTTAATTTTTTCTTCATGATTTCTATTGGTGATTTCTAGATCTTCATTTTGTGTCAGTATTTCCATGAAGAGCATTTTATTTGAATCTATGTCACTACCATATTCTTCAACGTACGGCCTACTATCCTATTTGGAATATAATCTTTTATTTTGTCTGTCAGAATGTTTGATCCCACTACTCCATTTCTTGTATCTCATTTCCTTTTTTTGTGATGAGGAATATCTTCATCATCATTATTCTTGATTTTCCCATATGGACATTTTGAAGCATAATGGCCAACTTTTAAAAAATTAGAACATTTAAAGGGTAACTTACCTATGAATTCTCTCGATCCTCTTTCGAGTTTTCTAAAAAAGTTCACTTATTTAGTGTTTGATTCATTGTCTAAACAACTACATGACTTGCACCCTTTGGTCCTTGACTTCTTGGTTTCTTTGAATGTTTCCTCATGTCTTGAATTTCCTTTTCCTTCGTCTACCCTCATTTCATTTTCTATGAGAATTTGTTGTAGTTCTTCCATGGTTAATAGTTCTATGTCTCTAGCTTCTTCAATGGATGATACCTTTAAGTCAAATTTCATTGGAAGGGTTCTAAGTACATTTTGTATAACATTCTTTTCTTTTAGTTCTTCTCCTAATCCTCTGATAGTGCTTACTATTTCATTGACACAAAGAAAGTATGTTGTGATGTTTTCCTCTTCATTTATTTGAATTTTTTCAAACCGTCCCTATGTGTTTTCATTTTTTATTTCTTGACTCCATTGTTTCCTTGATATATATTTTTGAGCTTATCCCACATTTACTTTACTATGGTGATATGCATGACCTTAACAAGTACTGTTTCTGAAAAACTGTTGTAGATGTGTTAACATCGAGCATAGGAGAGACTACTAGGTAAGGGAGCACTATGGGATTACACTACTTAGTTCGAGGTGATCCCTTATACTGATTTAAAGGGACCCCAAGATACAAGTTCAACTACTGCAACTCTCAGAATATAGTGATTTGATGTCAACAAGAGTTGAAGTAGAAGATAAGATGTCAGGGTCTTATTTTGAGAACCAAGATCATTTTGCAATGAATTGTTGGTCTGAAAAGCATGACACAAGCTTGGATGGTAATCCTAAGGCTCATTACTTCCTCTAATTGATGTGAACTTGGGGAGTGACAAATGACAACATTCTTCAAAATAAAGGTATGAAGTCCGATAGCGGGAGACCAACTATTGATGAAGGGATTTGCTAGGAACATGACACTTAGGGTGGTGGTGGCTAACAAAAATCATAATGCTATGGATAGGGGGACTCAACAACATCGATAAAAGCAGACCAGGTGTTTCTTCTAAAATAATAATGATGTTCCCATAGTTTGGAGTAGAGTGGGGAATCGTTTGTACATAAAGAATAATTGGTGGGGTCCCAGCAGGTTTTGGAGTGTTAGGGGACCAATTTGATGATGGGTGAGATTCCTGCAGTTTTGGGTGAATTGGGGAATCAATTTGATGATGGGTGAAGTTCCCCTAGTTTTGAGTGAGTTAGGGAACCTTTTCCATAATGATGTGAGGGTTTGTTTTAAAAACACGAAGATGGGTTACCTAGGATCCAATGCCATGCAGATTGTGCCTACGGGAATAATTGAATAGAATTTGTTTCTTTTAAGGGTGGGGGCCCCCATTGGTTTCTTAGCAGGTGTGGTGGTACGAAGAAGATTGCAGATGGTAGAGTGATCATGGGGGTATGAGTGGTCAACTATGTTTCTTGATCGTAATGTGTGCCAAGGAATTTGATGGAGTCGACTACTAAAGGTGGGAGAGTAAATGCACGACTATAAAATGATGAAGTATTGGTTGATTTCTTTAAGGTTTTATCAAATTCCTCATCTTTTTGGGGGGTCAACATCATGGGTGTCAAAATGATGACTGGGATGCAATGGGGAAAAAACCCATGGGGGAAAGATGCTATTTGTGGTTGTGATATTGGTGGGCATATCATCACTGGGGAGAGGGACACTGTGGTTATTAGCGGGAATATCTAGTAAGTGCAATACAAATAGAGGGTAGGTGTTTCCTATATGCCAGTTTCAAAGTGATACCTATGATAGAAATCCAGTGCCACTGCTGAGGGGTGAAGTCTTTTTCTTATAATGGAAAAACAAGAGATAGTGGCATATCAGTCATTGTCCCACACATATGGTGCAAATACCTAAGTGTAATAAAGAACATGATGAAGGTATTTACAATGGAGAATTGATAACCAAAACATAGCGTACGTGTGGTTTTGACTAGAAAAATAGGAGTGAGATGGAACCACTTGGTTTGGAAAGAGATAAGACTCACTTTGTATATCTCTTCATGCTAATCATTATGGTGTAGATTGTTCATCAAACAGAGTTACAATTTGGTTGTGGTGACGGTTTGAAAATTGGTCCAAATGATATAATAGGGGTGGGACCCGCATTTCAAAATCATTAGTATTGTTGAACTTTCAACCTCAAGAGGGAATTTTGGTGATTTTGAGATATTTGTGTATCCACTATCCAAGTGGTGAGAGTTAGGTAAGCCTATACATTAGCCTTTGACTTCTCATCCAGGTAGGTTAGGGGAACCCTTTTCCCATATTATCAGTTTTTAGACATAAAAACCGACTCCACAGGTATTAGATAATCCATTAGTGTGCATTTCCCTTGCGAAAAATAATGGATATTACCGTATGGGGCACAAGATACACATGCTTCAGCTGCATGCTGAATCATCACAACTGTCAAAGGTAAAGTTACGCAACTGAAGTTTTCTCCTCCCGCGCGAAATGGGATGCATGAGATATATGAGACAATCATGGTATGTGTGACTAGTGGGTAGTAGGAGCATGTAGATGCGATGAAAATGAGTGTGGGAGAGTGTTGGGGTGGTTTGGTCAGTTTTAGGTTTCAAAATGCATTCTAATGTTTGTCCTTTTTGTGGTTCCAGGTGATATGAACTGGGAAAGATGGTGTACATCGAGTGGCAGGAACACAACTATGTTGACCTGGTGAGGGAGGTAGAGGGTGATATCAGGGTCACACAGACACTGCATGATGTAGGGATCGTGAAGTTTTTCAAGTTCCCTTTCCGCCAATCAACAGATATTTTACGTCAAGAGATCATCCCAATGTGGGATCCAAGTAGGTTTGTGTTTGATGTTGCTAGAGAGGACCTCAAAATCATTTCTCACGATATATACCTTTTGACTGGGTTTCCTAGACTTGGAGTATAGGAGTTGACCAAAGCCGCTATGGGGTGAGGTTGTACGATCGAGGGGTTTGTAGACCAGCACTTATTCCCCTTGATTCGATAAACTTTTACATCACACAAGATACTCAAAGACATCAGTTGTTTACATCATTACAATCAATTTTGTTTTCATGTCTTTATGTTTGAAATGGGTTCCATGCTAGTGAATTGTTCTGATGAAACCTAGAAAAGGATAATGTATCATGTTCAAGAATGAGGAGAAATAGTTAAGCAATCTTTCTCAAAAAATATTTGTTGAAAACAGTAGATTTATTTATGTAGATTTGAAAAAATTTCAAAGGATTACTCAGGGGCAAAATGATAATTTATCTGCAAGATTATTAAGTAGTGTCTATGTTTGGAAACATTCAAGCACTATGAACATGTAGATAATATAAGGTAATTTTATTAATGTCCAAAAAATGACCTCAATTGTCTTACTTTAGTTATGGGTTATTGAATGCTAATTTTGGCCTCAATTAAATAGTTTACAATCATAATGTAACCCCCTATTTGCATCGGTGTTCACTTATGGTTTTTCAAGAAGAATTCTGAGGTGACCTCGGTTTTCTAAGCATGGATGTAAGAAGAAGTAGCGAACTTGAAGCATACTTTGAGTAGTTTTGGACAATTCTGGGTTTGTTTAGGCTAGTAATCTCAAGTGTCGGAAGTAATATGCATGGATGAGCCAAATTTGATCTGTAAAATCAGTACTAAACTTGTCTTGGTCCAATCAATGATCATGACTAAGCAAGTCTAGGTGAAGGTTATAGCAGCAAAGATTTCCATGTATCTATCTCAGAAAACTATGGAAAAATTTCAAGTCACCTTAATGCCATTGTAGAAGGGTTTTGGGTGCAGTTAGTTTAGCAAAGTAGTCATAGCATGTAGTAGATCCGATTGCCAAGGAAACTTCTTGATAAACATTAAGTGGTGGGAAACACAAGACAATTTGTCTCTACTAGGATCAATATCAAGAGAATAAAAGATAATCCGTCCTTAGTTTTATGTCAGTCCAAGCAATACTATCCTCGATTTCATGTCAATCCAAGTAATTCTATTTGGCCCTTATATGCTAACTGGAATGAATTATGGTGATTGGGACCTCAACATGAAAAAATCAAAATCGTCTTTAGAGTTGGTGATTACAGTTGTGTATTTGTCAAGAGGAAAAGGTAACAAGCTCTTTGGAACTCGACCACAACACACTTTTGATAAAATCAATTCCAAGGATTGAGACATATGAGGTAGCCAATGCTACTTTTAGAACAATAGAGCTTCTTTCAAAGGAACATTTATTTCCTTCCTGGAATGTTGGTTTCTCATAATGGTGTATCTTTAATAAACAAATCTCATTAGATCATTGGAATAAGGAGAATTGTTCTATCGGAAGCTATGGTTCATTTCCTCCCCCCAAACAAGATGTTATTTTCTGATTACTTCCACAATTGGAATGATGGTTGTCTCTTTTGAGTCTGCAAATTTTCCAAGTTGTTTCTTATATGGGACAAAGAGTTATCAAGTAGGAAGGTTGTGCAATTACATTGCAATCCTTTGGTAACTTATTTGGCATTCAATTTTGAAACAAGCTCCACGTGGAACACTTGATGACATACATGGATTATGTTTTGGTGAGATGTGAGGGGATGAATTTACTTGCAAGGTGGATTGTGTAAGGAAAAAATTTACTATATCTTGCACTAAGGGTTGTACTCAGAGATCACATCGATCAAAAGGATTCCTTAGTTGCTCCCTACAATTTGTGCCTCAAGATTTGAGAGAAATAGAATCAATTGAGACTAAGTAGATTAAATATGAGAAAGTATGGAATCAAAATGCATTATACAATTCCATGTTGTCTTTGGATAGGTGTAACCTGATCCTATTCGAGGGTGGAATCATGATTTGGTTTCTCGCACTGAAAATAACCATGTAGCTACTTACCACACTAAATTTATTGCAATTGAAACCTCTCAGGAAACAAAAAATTATTTGTTGCTTGGGGTTTTGTAGGATGGTCACAATAAAGGTCTGGGTGATTTTTGTTAAAATATACAAAACAAAATAAAAAAGAAGATAGAACACAAATAGGCATATTCATTTCCTTATGATTATTAACCATGAGCTTATATATGATTACATCATAACAATACTGCCATTCAATACTATGGGACATCCAAGTGTCCTAGTCAGACTATAACCAACTAACCAACTCAAAAAATTAACCAACTCATGACCATTGAGATTACAATTCTTAACACACACCCTTAATCTCAAATGGCATAGTATTCTCAGCAATATCAATGCCTAAATGATTCCTTTGAAACTCAAATTCATATGTTCCCAAATGTTTGGTAAACATATCATCCAATTGCTCCTTAGAGCAACAAAACATCAAAGTAATCTCTCCATTATTGAATATCTCACGTATAAAGTGATAATGAGTGTCAATGTGTTTACTCTTTCTATGAAACACATTATGTTTGGAAAATTGTATGGAAGAACTATTGTCACAATAAATAGATGTTGGTTCTTTTTCTGTGTATCCCATATCCTTCAACATTCGTCTTGGCCAAATTGTGTGGCATGATGATGTAGTTACTGCTACATATTCTGCTTATGCAGAAGAGATATTAACAATGGGAAATTTCTGAGAGGCACATAAAATCAGACTGGTACCAAAATGAAAAGCATAGCCAGATCTGCTTTTCCTATCATTAATACTTCCTATAAAATCATTGTCACTGTACCATGTAAGAATACTGCCTGGTGAATGAGAGTACCAAATTCCATAACCAATTGTGCCTGCAACATATCTCAGAATCATTTTAATAAATTTCCACTGAGAGTCTTTGGGAAACTCCATTAATCTAGAGATCAAGCTAACAACATACATTAAATCAGGTCTAGTTGCAGTTAATACATTAAACTGCCTACCAATATTTTGTAAATTGTAGAGTTCAATGCTGGTTCATCATCATTCTTGCTTAACTTGGTTCTTGTAGCAATGGGGGTTTCTGTTGGTTTGCATTTATCCATTCTGAATCTCTACAGAATGTCTGTAGAATACTTATGCTGACATATGAAGATGCCATTTTCACTTTGGTCAACTTCCAGAGCAAGGAAGTACTTCATGAGACCAAGATCAGTCATTTAAAACTCCTTTTTCATGACTGTCTTAAATTCTTCTAGCATCAGATTTCTAGTGTAAATGATGTCATCAACATAAAGACATACAATCATAATGTTACCTTGCTTATATGTTTTGACATATAGAGTGGGTTCATTGCTTCTCCTGTTGAACCCATTGTTGACGAGGTACGAATCAAGTCTACTGTACCAAGATCGTGGAGCTTGTTTTAGACTATACAAGGCCTTTTTTAGCTTACATACCTTGCATTATTTAACTTTGACAGAATAACCAGTTTGATGGTCTACATAGACTTATTCTTCAAGTATTCCATTGAGAAAGGTATATTTCACATCCATTTGATAAATATGCCACTGGTTTTGAGCTTCTATTGCAAGTAAAACTCTAATGGTATCCATCCTTGCTGTTGGAGCAAAGGTTTCATCATTGTCTACACCATATTATTGAGCAAATCCTTTTGCAACCAACCTTTCTTTATGCTTCTGTATCTCTTCGTTTTCATTCATTTTGGTCTTATAGACCCATTTTACTCCAATATCGTTTTTTTCTGGTGGGCTATCAACATGATCCCAAGCATGATTCCTTTCTATAGAATCAATTTCTTCATTCATTACTTGTACCCAATGTACATCCTTTACTGCTTCATAAAAAAATGTTGGCTAACAGGAAAATAGAGCATACTAAAGTTTCTCATCAATAATAGGAGTCTCCTCATATAAATCCCTTAAGCTTCTATTTCTTTGGTTCTATGGTGGACTGTTTGCTAGTGTTGCTCCTTGCTGCTATTGTTGTACCTCCAGTTTGGGAATTCTGAGTGATAGATATGGTGGATATGATATTTCATTTTGTTGAATATCTGTTGTATCACTCTAGCATTTTTATTCAAGGAAATTAACATCTCTGCTCACCACAACCTTTTTTGTGGAAGGATTATACAGTTTGTAGGCTTTGTGATGTTCACTGTAACCAGTGAAGATACATTTTTCACTCTTATTGTCTATCTTTTTATGCAATTCATCAAGTATGTGTGCAAATGCCACACATCTAAATACACTGAGATGTGAAACACTAATCTTAGTGCCAGTCCATGCTTCTTCAGGTATCTTATCTTTAACACTTACTGTGGGAGATCTGTTCAGTAAGTAAAGTGAACATGCCACAGCTTTAGCCCAACAATCACCCGATAGCTTCTTATATGAAAACATGCTTCGAGCCATGTTCATGATGGTCCAGTTCTTTCGTTTATCAACTTCATTCTACTGTGGAGT
This sequence comes from Larix kaempferi, assembly GCA_027924585.1. Lineage (NCBI taxonomy): Eukaryota > Viridiplantae > Streptophyta > Pinopsida > Pinales > Pinaceae > Larix > Larix kaempferi. The sequence goes on along the minus strand of BSBM01001136.1, from coordinate 3,816,445 downwards.
GCATCTGGTAGTGAACTGGTGCTGGATGCCATGCTATTTATAGAATTATGCAAAATAATGTGAGTCATACTCACCTCCAACATCTGATCTGATTACTCTTATGGATTTACCTTATTGTTTTTCAGTCAATGCTTTGCATGGGTCCATATAGATCTATGTGAAATAACTCAAGGTGTTCTTTGGCTCGAGATGTAGAAGTGGGGAAATTTTCCCTTTGATGTTTTCCTAAGATACAGTCTTCATAGGAACTGGACTGTTCATTCATAATTGCTAACCCCTTAACCATGGACTGTTTTTGCAATGATAGAGACTCTAAAAAGGTAGATGACCATATCTATAGTGCCACAACCAGGTTTCATCTATACTAGAAACAGTACGTGCATATGAATGTGACAGGATAGCACTTCGAAGACTGAGTGGAAATATTCTATTCTTGGTCATTTCTACTTTGGCTAAGAGTCTTCTACTGGGGGCTTTGTCATAGAACAATATGAATCAATAAACCTGACGTCATACATATTCTAAATCAATTGACCCACACTGATTAGATTGAATTTCAGATTAGGAACATAGAATACATCATGTATAAGCTTCTTTTCATTATGTTTGGTAAGAATAGGTACATTACCTTTTCCTTGAGCAAGAACAAGATAGTGATCACCAAGTTTGATTTTTGTATTCACAGGTGCATCTAGATCATAAAATAATGATTTTTGTATTCTTCTTGGCATGAGAGAAACATGACTTCTCATGAACTTTCTTCAACATTGGAGACATGGGATCTGCCACTGTTATGATCTGCTTGCTTCTTTCCGTGGTATCGTTCACTAAATTTTGGACCTATTAGTCCATCTCTTGCCTCTCCCTCTCTGAGAGTTGTGAAAGTGCTCACCTTGATCTGAGTGTTCATGAGCATTTATATCCTCTCTAGAATGATAACTTCTTCCTCTTCTGCCTCATCCTCTACTTCCTCTGCCTCGACCTCTGCTGAATGATGCCTGAGTGTTGAATGCATTTGACAGAGACTCTTCCTCTTCATTGAGTCAAGCTTCGTGGGACAGAAGGGACCCTTTTAACTTTTCTAGGGTAAACTTGGACACATCTTTAGACTCTTCTATGGAAGTAACAACCATAGAAAACTTCTTAGTGAGACATCTAAGAATATTTTGAACAACAACCTTTTATTCCAAGGCCTTGCCATAGGTTTGGAATTGAGTTACAATACTTGAAACCCTAGTCATGAATTGATCTACAGTTTCAGTGTCATCCATCTTAAGACTTTCAAACTGAAGTCTAAGGGTTTGGATTAAGTCTTATTGTTTTAACTTTGTCAGTACTTTTGTTTGTAGTTTAAAGGAGATTCCAAGCTTGATATGTGGTGGTAGCTCTTGATATCCACAAGAAGATGGACTCCTCAATGCAGCTTTGTATCAACCATTTTGTTGTAATATTTCGATCTCAGCATTCTTCAAGGGATTTATTGTTAGCATTTGACATAATAGCCACAGTATCTGTCGTCGGTTCCATGAACTCGTTTACAACCATATCCCAATATTTGTTGATTTGGAGAAACATCTACATATTGATTGAACAAAACTCATAGTTGGTGCCGATTAACATTGGTCTGGATATCTGCTTCATGCTCATACTTTTCATATTGTATGACTATCTTTAAACAGAGTGTTTCTACTTCTTTAGCTAACACAGTGCGTTAGAGGGTGCGTCGGATAAACTCCGTGCAAGTGAACAGTGTTCGACTCTCTTTTCCTTAGTAACAAGTGCATCAATGATGCTCTTTGTCTATGCAGAGAGTGTGTCAGTGACATACTTCTTCTTTGAAACAGGTGCGTCGTGCCGTAGTTCCCTAAGGGATAGGTGCATCGACACTTCCAATGGAAAAATGAAAAAAATATTTGATGTTGCCCCAAAGCTGTGAAGATGCTCCTTCATGATGACATGTTCTGTCTCGTGTGTGTGTGTACGATTTCCACTATGTAACATACCCCTTTGCTGAAACATTTTATGTTTGAAGGAAACATTATCTTAACTTTTATTGTAAAGTTTTATATTTGGACAAGTGGCCAAGGATGAATGTAATTGCACAATATTATTATTTAATAAAATAAAATAGGAGACACTCACCCAAAGAGACTGTTGAAAGAGTGTTTACTAACCCACTAGGTGGAATGGAATCTGGGGTAGAAGGCAATGGACAAGTGGCAACATCATGAACTTAGTAACTAGTTGTTGTTATGGGACAACTCCCTTGAATTGTGGTCATAGTTCCCTGAAAGATGGGACTGGAGCTTGAGGCTCATTTATTTGGAAATTGACCACTAAAGACCTAGGCATATTTAAAAAGCCATCGGATTGAGCAGAGGCTCACACTTTTTCTGACGAGAAAATTTACCTTTTGGTTCTACTGTATGCACACAAGAAATTCGATGAGGGGAAGTTATGTTTTGAGTTGCTTTGTAAGTCCATTCCACATATTCTAGATGCAGAGTTATTTCCTACTTTGGGAAGAGGTTTTGAGGTGTATTGCAAGTCTCCATTGATCGCTGGAAGTACAACCTGAGTGCCTTGCTTCTACACAGAGTCTTCTACCTAGTGGTTAAGTAAACAGGCTCGAGGGTCCTAAAGGAGCAAGTGATATTGGCTATTTCTTGTGGAGAAGGTTGGGAGGAACATGCCTTTTTGGGTGTTTGTCCACCCTATCTACAGTTTCGGGTTCTACTTTTCATTTCAGTTCCTAAGTAGTTATAATTTTATTTCTATAAATTTTTATTTAGGATTTATTAGTCAAACGCTGATAGAGATCATTCTGCAGAAGTAAATATTCGATTTTTGAACTGATTATGATTCTATAAATTATTGAGAAAATTATATGAACTGATAGAATAGATTTCTTCCTTGTATTTTTCCACGTACTGTTCTTGTACCGTACTCTAGTACAGGGAAGGGTGTTTAAAAATAGATAAGAATGATGTTATGCAATAGACAAAATGATTGAATAAATATCATAGACAAGAACTCTTCCATGGTCCTGTAATTTTTCTAATCTGTCTTCATTTTGTAATTTAAATTGCTATGTTGTCCAGTAATGGAAATCTTATAAGAATATCTATTCTATGCAGACATTATAATATTTTTATAATAGAAGCAACATCTTTTATTCTGCACAAAAACCTAGGGTTTACTCATAGGTTAAATTATTTTCCTTCAGCAAAGTAATTACTGTACTTTTCCTTATCACTTTCTTCCCATTCTATTAATGTAACTTAGCTATAGATTGTCATCAATATTCATAAGTTTAAAATAGTTGTCAAAAAAGTAGTAAACAAACATAGACATGTTACAGAGCTACTAAACATTTATCTTATCATTATTATCATGCCAAACAAACACATACATCATCTATTTTGGATGAATGTCCTAAAAATATCAAACCCTCATATTTCTCTGTAAACGGATTTGACTTTTCTTATCATTTCGAAATTAGAATTTACAAGACAGAACTCAAATTTATCCTTATAGTCTATACCTATAGGATTATTTTTGAAACTCTTAAGAGAACCAAAATAATCTTAGAATTGATATGAGTCCATAACCAACCTTACGGCCGAACCCATGACATTTCTAAACATCAACTTATTATTACAGGATTCCAAACAAGATACTTTGCACATGCTCAACTTAAAAAAAATAAACACAGTCACATTTTCATTTACCTGTACAAAGCCAAAACCTAAATGAAGGAATACATTCGACAAGACAATAGACATACAAGTCTAGTTCTCAGCATTTAGGTTATCTTCACAAAAACCTTCGAAGTTACCCTAAACAAAACAACTTTGGGGTTTATAATAACGAGGCATTTAGCCTTTGGCTCTTGGCCATTAGTCAAATACAACATAGCATAAACAATCATCAAAGGTTTCTGGAGCACTGCTCATAGAGTCGATGCACTTAAACCATATTAAGTTGCAAAAACCAGAATCCTTTTATTTATCAAAATAGCTGAAGGTCGATCTCTTTTAACAATTACCATTTCTACTACACATTACTGAAATAAACTGTAACTGAACTTTACACAGCACACAATCAACATTAAAATTTACAGTAACAACACGAGGTCGAAACCCCAACAACACTCCTACAAACAACACTGAGATTGAATACCGCAACATTTAATGTCTTTTATTTCCATCAATCGACTCAGGGTTAAACCCTTCTAACGGTTGTTACATTTCAACATTAAATACACAGTGGAACATTGTAAAGCTAACATCGAAGTAGGTCGAGGATCCCATCCTCCCTACACTGGTTTGTTGGGCTCATAAACATTACAACGACTGCAAAATCCTCAGCCAGATATCAAACCCCAATTTAGCTAACACCAAACAATGGCCAACAATTTCAAGAGTAACCTACAAGAAAACTACCGAGGCTTACCGGTTGTGTAAGCAATATCTCCTTATAGATTCAATCATAGCACCCTGTAGATGAGCTTACCTTCCATCAAGACCATTGGATGGTTAAAAATATGCATTACGAAGCTTCGAAAACAAATTATAAACAACAGTAACATTCTGAAACTAAGACATTACCTTCTTAAAAGTGACTGTGGTTCGAAAACAAGCACTCCTGCGACCGGCGTGAATCCTTAGCCATTCAAACTACGAAAACAAGTGCAGAAAACTTCACTCATGGCTCGGCTCTTAACTGTATAATCAGTGACAGTATCCTTCCATAAGTCACGGTTCGAAACTCGGGAGGTGCTCTCAAAATAACTAAGAAATGAAACCCTAAAGACCCATAGGCCTGTCGGCCTCTCTGCCATACCACTCCATAATATTGAATGCAAATGGTTATTCCATCAAATTGGTAAGCCCAAGAGAAATTAGGGTTGGCACCCGGGTTCATTTAAATCCATATGAATGTAGGTGACCGATGATATGATGTCCATCAAATACAGTATTCATATATTTCTCTTTATTTTACATTTAGAAAGTTAAATTGGAAAGTAGGTACATTGCGGTGAAAATTGATAACTAGTTGTGGATTGAAATCTATGTTTTCATAAAAATGGAATGCTATTGTGCTTTAGGTGGCTACTTATTAGGTGTAATCCTTTAATTACGGATGTATTTCATTTTGGCTTAGTTATTTAGACTCAATTCGTTGTGGTGAATGTTAACTAGTTTCATTGGAATTGATGGAAAAGATCACCTTATGTGCAATTGGATATAGGTGTATGCTTAAATATCTTGCTAATGGATGTATGATTTATTTAGGGTAAATAATGGTATGGATACAAGTTGATTTTGTGCAAGACTAGCCGCTTATATTGGAAAACTAGTTAACTAGTCTTGCGGACTCTCTTTTATAATTAGCATGGTTAATTATTGTAATTTTGGCAATTAGGTCGTATTTATCTGTAATTAGATGTTATTAATTTGTTTATATTTATAATCAATGGTTATTTGTTAAACAATTGTATTTGTGATAAATGCCATCATTTGCGCACTAAGTGTCTTCAAGTGCCGTAATTAACACCTTAATTACTAGTTAACTATGATTAAGAATAATTAGCATTTAGAAGTGGTTATCATCTTTAATATGGATTGGATTGAAGGTTTGATGATGTTAGATGATGTTAAGAAGCCTTCCGAGCCCTTAGATAAGATGCTGGATTTGTTAATGAATTTATATTAAATTATTGTTAATTATTGGATTGTGTGTCGCAATTAATTTTGGAAAAATAGAAATTAAATGTTTATGGTCTATCTCTTACACTGAAAAACAAGTAATTAGCCTCATATATCTAACGATATGTCCGTTAGACACTATGATAGCCCTAGGGTACATTACAAAATTGCCCAAGTTTTAGCATCCACTGCTGGAACAATGTGAAAATAACACTTGGAATTGTGCCAAAACATGGATTAGTGCCTAATTTCCTTTAAGAATTAGGAAATTTACATAGAAAAAATTTCTAGATACAAAAGTGGAGCTAAAATGGATTCCAATCACAAATTGTTTCTCTAGTGTATTCTCCACATCTCCAATGCCAACATCCCACACATGAAGACACACATGGAAGCTCTAGCAAGGAAAATATGGATAATACAAAGTCTCATTAGAAAATTGGATAAAGTTATTTCAAAATTGAAGAGGAGTCTTGCTATGATAAGAATTCCACTAGAACAATACACATTTCCATAGGCTGATATCATTAATGAGACTTTCTAGGAATGGACGCATTATAGGGATAGTCATATTCAAGGAGAGGAAGGAGTTACACAATCCTTGTATTTCAAATGGGCCAATAAATTTTTTTTGTTGGTGAAAGGTGATATTATGATCTAGCTATAAGTAGAGAGGAAATTGATGTAATAGAGGGGGTATTTTTTCTTGTTATACTGCATGTGTAAACTTGTTTGTAGCATTTTAATAAGAAGAATCATTTTGTTACCCATGGTATTGGGAGAGAAACTCTAGTTCTAATATTGCATGTATGTGGAATTTTTTTGTCATAGTGTTTGTTGGAATTACTATAAGAATGACATTTTGCACCAAGATTCCACTTCCCAAAAAATACATAAGTTTGCTTGCCTTTCATTAGTTTATCTATAGCCTTGTGAATATATAATTTTAGATAACAAGTAACCACACGCTATTCTTGATAACTAGTTGATTATTTGTGTATTATTGCTAATTTGTACATTAACTTTATTTGTTGATATAATAGTGATAGTACATTAGAATTATGTGTTTAATGTCATTAGTCATTGTTCCCATAGTTTTGTCATTTTTCATATAGAGTGGTTATGCATACATATACATTCTACATTTAAAATTTCATAAACTTCATTTACTATCAATAATGGGTGCTATCATGGTGGATTCCCCACATCAAATAGTGTGAGGTCTAATTGAGACCTTTCAATAGGGAGAATTCTTACTCTTATTGAACAAAATGAAAAAAGAAATAAAAAGAATAGAAATTAGCATTGTAAAGATGAAATTGCATACAATGGAAAAAGGAAGATGGTTGTAGGTGAGCATAAAGGTTGGGAAAGATAGGAATGTTGATGGATAGGGAATTTCACTCCTAATAGGAACAAAAACACAATTGTAATTTAAGCATGAAATATGCAGTCATTTTGACTATTTGTTTAAGAATTTCATAGTTATTTAAAAATCTCTATATTTTGATATATCACACATTAGTGAGATGCTTCAGTTCCATAAAAAATATTCACAAAAATAGATATCTTCACATTATAATTCTACTCCCCCACCATAGACTCTAAGCTGGTTATCCATTGGCTTAAAATGGGAAAGCTTCCCAAGAATATCCTTGGAAGACTATAAACAAGGAATTCAATATCAATGAAATGGACCTCTATCCCATTTGTTTAAGAATTTCATAGTTATTTAAAAATCTCTATATTTTGATATATCACACATTACTGAGATGCTTCAGTTCCATAAAAAATATTCACAAAAATAGATATCTTCACATTGATACCTCTACTCCCCCACCAGTGACCCTAAGCTGGTTATCCATTGGCTTAAAATGGGAAAGCTTCCCAAAAATATCCTTGGAAGACTATAAACAAGGAATTCAATATCAATGAAATGGATTTCTATCCCCATTCAGGTTGAATACTTGTCTTTTATGTAGGGACATCCTATGTATTTTGACTCCCTCACACTTTTGTAGACATACTCTTCTGAGATGTCTTTTATTCTTCTTTTATGATGGTTTATTTAGACAAAACAGCAATCTATCTGACTACTGGATATACGTAAAGCTTAAGGCTTTGAAAATGTGTTTCTTTATTAATATAAAGAGCCACGAATTTTGTAGACATACTCTTCTGAGATGTCTTTTATTCTTCTTTTGTGATGGTTTATTTAGACAAAACAGCAATCTATCTGACTACCGGATAGGTGTATGGCTTAAGGCTTTGAAGAATGTGTTTATTTATTAATATAAAGAGCTACGAATTTTTTCATGTGGACAGAAAAAACTCTGCTAACCCACTAAAAAAACGGGTTGGTCGACCTTGTTTTTAAAAAAAATCATAATAATAGTCATAAAAAAATTGCTTTACGACTTAATTCCCGGAATTACTGTCTATAATCATTAAAAACAAAACACCTTAGCAGTCAATCCTGCCATATATCTATATTTTTCACAAACATTTTTGGCTCTTCTTGCCAGCCTGGTATGTTTCAGCTTTGGGTCTGCATATTACCCGCACTGTTGAGCCGTTCCATATGTTTTTGTCTGTTGCTTTTGGAACATAGAATACAGCAATATCTGACATATAATCTTTAGCTGCGTTGTCTTGGAATCAAATCAATCCACTTTCTTTTCTTCAAGGCTTCGTTGCTTCCAGAACATAAGTCTAATATATGACATATGCCCAATAGTACGCAGAGAATATTTGGACACTACGTTGACCATATCACAGTATACATCTCAGTTTTTACACAAAATCTTTAACTGCGATTCTTGGAAAACTTATCTGGAAATGTACAGAGAAAAGGCTTCCGTATATTGATGTTACCGCTAAGATGAGATTTTTGTCCAAAAGGAAATCATTGATCCATAAATAAATATTATCGAGTGCGAACAGGAACAAATGGATAGGGATAAACTCCGCACTCTTTCTCAGTAAAGTCAAGGCGTGATTGAACTGACAATCAACTTCAATGATGGAAAGTGGAAAAAACGCGGGGACGATCATCCTCCGACATCTCGACGGGCATTTTGATCTGCTGGTGATGATAAGAGCAAGTGGAGAAACTGTTGATATAAAGGTAAACATCATCATCACACCCACCATTATTAACTGTAGAACAAACAATCAATTCAATATATTCATCTCAATTTAGGGAGCAACTGTGACAGCGATAGTCACCATTGTTAACTGTAGAACAAACAATCAATTCAATATATTCATCTCAATTTAGGGAGCAACTGTGACAGCAATAGTTGGTAAACATCATGATCACACCAATAAATGTTCTCTCCATTGTTCAGCGCACAACGAACACTCAATTCAATATATTCATGTCAATTGCACGAGCAGCTGTGACAGCATTAGTATTGACAAAGTTAACTGGACAAAGCTAATTTATATATGGTTTCTAATTTGCTTAATGTTGTAGGTCACACCGTCATAAGTGGAATCCTTTTGGATTGGATTGCTCAGAGTGCAAATGAGGTTTTCTAGTTTATTAAAGATTTGTTATGTACATGTGGAATAAAAAGCCCTTTTCACGTTCAAAGTCATGGTAATGTAATTTTATAAAATATAAAAAGTTAGAGCCTTGACACTAAGGATGACCTAATTTAAACGACTTGTGTATATATTATATTTAATTTAATTTGTAGAGTTAAGGATGACTTAATTTAAAGTACTCGTGTGTATATATTAGATTTAATTTGATTTGTAGAATTAAGGATGATCTAATTTAATTGACTTGTGTATATATTAGATTTAATTTGATTTGTAGGGTTAAAGATGACTTAATTTAAATGACTTCTGTATATATTAGATTTAATTTGATTTGTAGGATTAAAGATGACTTAATTTAAATGACTTGTGTATATATTAGATTTAATTTGATTTGTAGAGTTAAGGATGACCTAATTTAAAGGACTTGTGTACATATTAGATTTAATTTGATTTATAGAGTTAAATGACTTGTGTATATATTAGATTTAATTTGATTTGTAGGGTTAAAGATGACTTAATTTAAATGACTTGTGTATATATTAGATTTAATTTGATTTGTAGAGTTAAGGATGACCTAATTTAAAGGACTTGTGTACATATTAGATTTAATTTGATTTGTAGAGTTAAATGACTTGTGTATATATTAGATTTAATTTGATTTGTAGGGTTAAAGATGACTTAATTTAAATGACTTGTGTATATATTAGATTTAATTTGATTTGTAGAGTTAAGGATGACCTAATTTAAAGGACTTGTGCACATATTAGATTTAATTTGATTTGTAGTGTTAAGAATGACCTAATTTAAACTAATTATGTATATATTAGACTTAATTTGATTTGTAGAGTTAAGGATGACCTAATTTAAACCACTTGTATATATATTAGACTTAATTTGATTTGTAGAGTTAAGGATGACCTAATTTAAACTACTTGTGTATATATTAGATTTAATTTGATTTGTAGAGTTAAGGATGACCTAATTTAAACCACTTGTGTATATATTAGATTTAATTTGATTTATAAGTTAAGGATGACCCAATTTAAACTACTTCTGTATATATTAGATTTAATTTGATTTGTAGAGTTAAGGATGACCTAATTTAAACGTCTAGATTCAATTTGATTTATAAAGTTATGTAATTTGATTTTTAGTTTTTTAAGAAAATTATTAATATAAATATATATGTATATATAATATATATATATGAGTTATATTTATCTTAAATACTGATTTATAAAGTATTGAGAGGGATCCAATATCTTTAAGTGTAAATTTTATCTTTTTAAATTTTAAACCAAACCCATAAATTTGATCCCTATCATGCTTGATAGATGGAGGTTTAAGTTTTAATTTTTTATTATATATGCACACATGGAATTTTTTTAATTACTTTTCATAATTTTTTATTCTATGATCATGGATTTTATTAATTACTTTTTATTTTTGATAACATTACCTTAAGTTACAATATATCCATGTCCCTCGTAATATATTGTAGTGTACCTCTCTCGATACAATAAGTTTATGTGAGTCTAATGGTTAAAAACATATTATATTCAAAGCTAAAAACATATTATATTTAAGGCTTTAAAATTAAAGGTAGAGTATTTACCACCTTATAAATAATTTTATTATTATTAAAAAAATTATTTTAATGTTTATAATTATATTAACTAAGAAATAAATAAGTAAAATAGGTGTCACCGTAAAACTTGAGAAGTTGAATTAAAATTTATATCATGATTATATTCTTTGGTAGCCTCATAAAGAGTACTAAACCCACAACCTAATGAGCTAGGAATTGATGTGAATATAATTAAATTATTATATATATATATATATATATTGTTTATTAAGAATTTGTAATTGATGATGATGGTGATTATTATTATTTTTTGTTTATTCTTATGTTCTAAAAACTTAGAAAGAAGCTTATGGAGGTAACAATAGTTTTTACAAGTTAGAAGATTAGAAAGGTTAGTATTATAATAATGATTGTGAAACTTTGATTTAATGTGGGTGTATGTAGGGCACTCCAATAGAAAGTTGCTTTCATCCTCAATTCTCTTAGTATAAGAGAGATGGAAAATCATTTCCTCCCATGGTGTTTTAGGAATTGTTGAGTTCCCTGTTTCACTACGAAGCTCACGATACTTTGTCTTTATATTGGCTATATATGAATTTTCCTCTTTGATCTAGTTAAAATATAGAGAAACTTTGGTCTTCTAGATTAGGGTTAATAGCCTCCTTATAGTATCTTAAATACTTTTTAACCTCTAAATCATTTTTACCCCACATTTTCTCTTTAAACTTAGATGTCATAGTATTTTTAATGTTATTGATATTTTGCAAGGTTGTTCTTTTGTTAATCTCCCAATGGTTTAATCAAGCCATGGTGCCTCACTTTAATCAAAGGTGGTCTTGACTCGATTTAAAGCCAATTTAGGGTCTATCATATCCCAATTAATTTATCTTATACTTGTACATCAGGTACCTAGTCATAAGTAATTTATCTTATACTTGTACATCAGGTACCTAGTCATAATGATGTTCTCAATGAGGGGAAGACCGAGTTCTATTAGGGGAATAGGGTAAGGCATATTGCTTTTAAATTTGAGATTTTAAGTTATAAAACAGTTTTGGCTCAAATATTTCTCCACGATTCTCTAGAGATATTGCAACCCCAAACTTCACACTTGTGGATACGTTTCAAAGAGGAAATTCTTTTTATTTCTCATCCTAAATTTGTTAATTTACAATTGTTTTCAATACCAAAAAATGGTTTCCACCTTTCATTAATCATTTTCTCAATACTATTATTCTTAATAAACATATTATACATGTGATTTTTATTTTTTTAAAACAACAACAAAAGTTACACATAACTTAATTTAAATTTATTATAAGGATAACATAATTTAAACTTATTGTAATATAATGAAAAATAACCAAAATGAATATCATATACATTATTATTAGAATCTTTAATTTAATGTTCTTTAATATCATAATGATATGGATAAATAAAATACAATAATAAAGTTATTATTTATTTAATTATTAATATAATATCATGAATTTTTTTGGATATTGAAGTTAACACGTGTATAACATTATAAGTTGTATAAAGATAATATAATTTAAACTTATTGTAATATAGTGGAAAAATCAATCAAATGAATACTGTATACATTATTAAATTATTAGACATTTTTAATTTAAGATTATTTAATATTTGTAATTATATGAATAAATAAAATAAAAACAAAGTTATATTTATTTAATTATCAATATGATATCAGAGAAAACTTTAGAAGTTGAAGTATTATCAAGTGAGATAGTCTCAAGAAAGATAGCTAGTCTCAAGAAAGATTGACCATGCCATTTTATATAGTCTTTCATTGTTCAAAGCAAAAACAAATCTTATTTTATTTGTTATGAATATGTGTAAAAGAAGGATATCTTATTTTATTTGTTATAAATATGTGGAAATAAAGTGTTTTTCATAATCATTTTTAATTTATTAAAAATCTATGGAAACTAACCATAACCATTTAAATTAAGAATGTATATTTATAATTTCTTTTGATTTATTAAAAAATTATAATTTATTAAGAATTTGTTACAAACATGTCAAACTAATCATTTAAATTAAGAACACATACTAATAATTCCTTTTAATTTATTAAACATTTGTTATAAACATGTCACAAATAAAAAGAATTGTAAAAAGTTTTATGATTTAAAAGTGAAATTTTAGCCAAGATTTTACAATATCTTATAATTTAGTGAAAGATTTGCCAATATTTTACAAGATTATATAAGAGAATGAATATTATCTAAAATAATATATATAAATATCATAGTATCTATATAAAGTAACCTTGAAATGTTCCTATATATTAGGGAGATTCATCCATTTATTATAAATATAAATTTGGGGGGTTCTTAAAACTATCCTTGGCCGGGATAATCTTCCCTGAAGATATTATGGAAGTTATATGTAAATTTAACCTCCCTTATCAAAGACAACCTACCTTGGATACTAGGAAATGATAGAAAAATCAAGGTATAAAACAATAAAAGAAATGGTTAATAGGCCATTGGATTCAATACCGAGATGGAATATCTTTATATTTGCATGGAGAATGTAATCAATTGGTCACCTTAGCATACATTCCAATTCGAATGATCATAGACATTGGAAAAACCTGGAAATTCTCCAATATTCCAACGCATCTTTCACAATAGTGAATGTCCCTGGAGCACAATATTCAAGGGAAAATCCCCTCAATCCAATTTGATAAAAGAACTTGAAATATGGGGAATTTAAGGGGTAAACTACCTAGTCAAGCAAGGATATAGCATACTTCTAGATACCAAATCATATAAGCTCATATCTACAATTTGGAAAATCATTTGAAAGGGAGATGTGATTTTGAAATGAAGTTCTTTTGTCGGACATTGGCTCGTGACAAAGTCCTAACAGCTAAGAATCTAAGAAATCGAGGCATGCAAGATCCATCATGATGATCTCTATGCTAAAAAAGTTGAATAAAATATCCAACATCTATTCTTTGAAAAGAATATATATTTTGTGTGTGGCATATTATTTGGATACGCCTCATGCTCCAATTAGAAGCTCCTAAGAACTACAATTGAAATCCTTTCTTACATGGAATAAATAGTATCCCTAATGCTTCAAGGATAATCCACTCCTCGAAAAGTATGGAAAGTTTCTCCATTATTCCTTATTTGGAATTGTGGTTGGCCCATAATAAGAAAATATTTTAGAAAGAGGAAACAACTTTAAGTAAAATTGTGATATAAGAGAAACCCATACTAATAGGAACCATTATCTTAATTACCCTACCCTCCCAAAAAATTGTAGTCTTATAGTTTAAGAAGAGAGTACATGTCTCAAGTATCTAATCCAAAACAAATCATGAGGGAAACATATCAACAATAAAAAACCTCATATCAAACATCCATGGAAACTTTGATTCATAGTAGAAGAGCTCACTCGCATGATAAAAGGGATATAGATAGCCTATTTTTTTTATGATGCTTCCATAGGAAATATATGGGTGACATGTGTGGGTGGGGTGATTCTTGATCCCAGAAGACATCAAGTTACAACTTATCATGAGAACTAGGCCAAAACACAAAAAATCAAGTTAAAACATTAGCCTTAATGCAAAGGTTTAAAATATCCACACAACAAAAAATAAATGCCATTCAAGTCTTTGGAGAATCCACAATCATTATAAGATACATGATCAATCATACCCTCTAGATTGTAGGTGAAGCAAGATCATATCTTGGATATAGATTAAATTACAAGCCTTTTAAAAAATTGAATTCTTTCACATTCTTTGAGGGATAAATAAATTGGCAGATGGAATGGAAAATATGGCATGTATCCTTCCATATGGAGAGTTGGAAAACAATCAGGGTAGGGTGTTCACTCTGCCACCCTAATTTTGCCACCCTATAATCACCAATGAAGTGCATTTTCAAAAGGAAAATGAGGGGTTGTGGTTCAATACACCATGCGGAGTTTATCACCCACACCATCAATGAAGTGCTTGAACTTAAACAACAACTGGTCATTTGAAAGCATGCAATGAAGGACTTGGTTTTATCACCTCACAGTTCCTTTGCATTAATTCACGTACTCTAATGATTATTAAGCGTAGGGAAATGAATAGTTACATAAAATGTGGTATCTTATTTTATACCCCCTTCTATCCCTCAACCTCATCTAATAAGATCTATCTCACTATTGTGCATCTCAGAAGTCGGTTTTGGGTCATTGTTTTTTTAGCTTCGATTCATAACGTGAGATTATGTTTTTTTTAATCCTCTTTGAAAGGGGGTCCTTACTAAAGAGGTTCAAAGCTAGCATGTTTAGGCTATTTTTATTCTAGAATTGTGTCTCGTTATTCCAAGCTACATTCCTCTACTCTACAATGAAGAGGAGAATTCACAAGTGAAAAGCATAGTTGACTGGCATTCTTTGATGAATTAGCATTATGGGTTGGGAATTTGATGAATTCTTTGCTCAGACCTGGCTTCTCTAGATTCACTTCAAAGAATATATTGTATTCCTCATTGGGGTGGTATTTCTATATAATTTAGTATTAGTTCAAAGGGGGAAATGAATTCCCAAAAGTGGGCATTGCATCCACCCAACGTTATCAAAACTGGTTAAGAGGTGTGAGAGGATTACTGATTAATTCCAACATTCCATGGAAGACGTCTTAAAGAAGTCATAGGATTTGAGTAAATATTGGGAAATAAGGAATGTAAAGGGAAGACAAAGTCCTTAAGCAATAGTACATACCTATGAAAGTGAAAATTGAGAGACAGAAGTAGAGAAATATAATTCTAGAAGTGGACTATGAGAGTTAAAAATAAAAACTAGAATAGGAGGCATCCAAGGTGAGAAAAATCCAAGAAAAGCTGCAGAAAATAGAGGTGGGAAGAAAGCATAGCTTTGAAGAGCTCAGGAATGAATTTTGTGTTAAAACCTTAGTAGGCTCTATGGGGGTGGTAGTGATGGAGGAAGACATAATGGAACAATCCCCCAAATCTAGGAAGCACCAAGAGAGCTCAAATATAGCTTTAACTGCATGGCATTGAATGCTTGGAATGCTTTTGGGATAATTTAATTTTCTCTCTCTTTTATTTTCTCTAATGTATTGTAGATTTTCCCTATCACTAGGCCATTCGATTAGATTTTATACCAGTAATAATATGAATTTGAATAGCAAATTAGCAGCTTTCAAGAAGATAGAGATAGTTTTGAAAATTTTGATAAATTATATGGATAGTCTATTACTATTGCCATTTTTGTAACTTTTGATTTTGCAGTTAGGTAATGACCCCCATATATATTTTAATACATTAGTAATTATTATATCTTAAAAAGAGCTATAGAAAACATGCAAGAAGATCATAGTCAATTAAATGAGCATGAATACATCACATGGGATTCACTTTGTTGACTAATATGTTATCAGGTTCATTCATAAGGAGGGTTTTAAATCGTGAAAAATAAGGTCAATATATTGTAGGTAGTAGGGTGGTGGAATGTAGGGTATGGGGGGTTTGAAGTTATTGGGGGGGGATAAAAAGTCGTATCTAGAAAAATAAGGAATATCTCTTAAAAATATGGTTTTTTAATTGGAAATATGTATTGGGATGGGGGTTCAACAAAATTTATTTTGGTAGGTATTTATAAATATCTAATGAAATTAGGGGTATTATTTAATATCCCATGAAAGAAGGCACTATGGCATAGTTTCACTGATTGGAAACCCTGTGGATTACATCATGGGGGGGGCATACCAATAACAATGTGCATCAAATATATGTATTCATTGATTTTTGTATATGTAGAGATATTTTAATTATCACATGATTTTTTTTTATTGTTGCAAACATAAAACAAAATGGAACCCATTCAACACATAAGATGGGATGGCATGGTAGGGAAGCATTGATTGTAAATTTTATGGGTACATAATGTATTTATTTACATAGGATTTTGTATTTGTTGTGATTTATATATTTTAGTTGATTTGCAATCGTTTGTGAATTTTTTCTATCAGGTGCTAACATACAAAGAAGAGTCATCCAAACATTTGGTTGCCATTGGATTACATATGGGTTGTGTGTATATGTTTACTTATCAAGGATTAATTTAACAGTTTGTAATTGGTTATGTTTTTTTACTTCTCTTATTTAATAGTTATTGGAACAAGAAGAAAAAATTAATTATATCTATGCTTTGTTGTGGCAGATAAAATTCACATAAAACAAAGTATGGAGTGGAGAAACAAAAAAGATATTTAGCGAGACAACATGAGGAATGGGTTTGGAAGAATTTTTATTTCTTATGAATAACTCGTTGTTATTGAATGTTTTTTTATTTATTAAATAATGTATATTATACTAAAAATGAAATATATTCATTACACTTTGTTTGTATGTCTGCAGATGGAATGTGAAGAGACACAATCTCAAACTGAATCCAATCAACAAAACATTCCTAATAGATGAAGTACACTATACCATGCAAATGATGAAAATATGGCGCATGGAAGAATATCAACCAATGACAATAACTAGAGCGATGAATGATGATCATCAAAATTGAATGTTACAAATTGTATATTTTGGAATGTTTTTATATGAAAACTAGACGTCTTGTTTAATATGGACATACTATCCCAATAGGATAATGACATATCACCAATAAATGTATTCATTATTTCTGACATTTTGAATATTATGGATCTTTTTGTTTCTCATTTTGTATAGCAAGGGGTCTCTTATTCATACATAGTAAAACAAATTTCTTATTTTATTGGATTATTTAATGTCATAAAATATTACCTGGTTGATTAAATATATAGATAATTTCCATTATTAGAGTGAGGAAATATGTAATTGATGAATATATTTATTTAAAATGAAACATTTAAAAAATAAAAATAAATATCTTTATATTAAAAGAATGATTTTTTTATAATTAATTGACATTTTGTAAAAGAAAAAATTGCATTTTCATACCAACAATGTGAAAAAATAATCACTCTCACATATTAATGCATTGTTACATATTGATTTGAAAAAAAAAAGTGTCCTATACATATTCATACATTAGTGCATTTTATACATATATGTGCACCAATACACTAAAATTATATAAAATGTGTCACTATTCTCTATAACAACAACTACAATGTTTACTCCAACAATATCATGATTACTATTATGATCATTATTGTTACTATTACAAGAACTTAACCTACACTAATCAATATATGCATTGATCCTTTTACTTATGAAATAAGTATTATTGCACAATATATCTCATAAATCACTAGTACTTGATATATTATAAAGCACTCTATGTATCTTAACATGGGAACGCTAATGCTTTTAATATCTAAAGCAAATACTAAGGAATATAAATATTTCGTATGCATCGTGGTGTATAATTTAGTTGGTAGTGCACTAATGTGATTAAATATTTGAAGAACACAGATTAAAAAGCCTCCACTAGAATCTTTCACCACCTAAAATTTTTAATTATATTGAAATCCATTTTTAAATATGTTAATTGTCGTTATTCTTATCTCATATATTGAATTAGAAAATATTTATAACTCTTAATCTTTAGAAACACACATAAATAGCTCTACAAAAGAATGAACACAAAAGTATGACAAGATCCTTTAATCTACAAAAGAATGATCACAAAAATATAGAAAGATCCTTTAAAGTAGGGTAACACTATAAAATATTTTTTATAGAAGAAATCACTCCACAAGCCATGCTTTCTACAAAACAATACATCCAACATATCTCAATGCAATGATACTTATATGTATTTACAGTTACTCTTGAGTATTCCTAGAGGGTCTATATAAACTACCCCCCATTGTTATATTATTTTCTCTATCTACCTAGTGGGTTTATTTATTATCAATCTACTACCGATTGGACCTATTACATACATTACCCCCTTGAGGACCTCCGTAGATACATTACATTTCGTTGTCAATAGCAATGGTTTTTTGATATTTTTTCTCAGTAATGTAATTCACTAAAAACTTCTACAGGAACCTCCACTAAAAGATGTTTTCCTTACAATATAAGAAGCTCAATGTAGTCCGATGAATAATTGTGTATTAAAACTAAGTGAGAAAATCCTTCTCAAAGTGAACAATGATAGTGAACAATGATAGTTACATGTGATGTATAATTGTTAGGGCTTAACCATTCCTTCATGTAGGTAGATTAAGCATAAGAGAAAACTTACATAACGGTGACCTATTGTAAGAATATCTACATTCTATTAGATAAATGGGCCCTAGGAATGGGCTAAGAAAGAGAAGCAAAATGAGATTAGAAGCTTGGGTAATGATCAAAATATATAGAAGATAAAAAAAAGGATGGTGAGTTCCTATTGTATGAAAGTATTAATGTTATGCAAGATATAAATAGTTAATTTTTATATTAATGGTTTGAAATATGCCAATAAATCCATTAATAGTTCATGGCTAAATATTGCTACCGTGATAAGAACATATGTTTAGATTCCTAAGGTTTAAGGTTTAAGTGATTAGGGCTTATTAGATTAGTGTATATATGAAAATCTCTAAAATTCAATTAATATAATGAATATAGATACCAAACATCAATCTTTTTTATTCGACAAATCTATCTATGCAAAAGTTCTGATAGATAAAATCCACTTTAACCTTAAAATCGATTTATTAATTCTAGATATTCTTTATTTCTTTCTTTCTTCGTTATTATTATTATTATTTCTCATAGAATGTAATAGAAATAAATTTATATATAACATCGGCCATTAAAATGGTTACTTAAGAAATAGGTATCTAATTTAGAGAAAATGCATCTCTAACATAGAAGTGCCCATAGATTCGCTTTAAAATTTTATTTTAATTTATTTTAACATCATTCCTCTAATCATGGCGTATGATCGAGGGGTCGACCAGAGGGAGAGGGAACAGGAGGGAAACTTGATTCATTCATGCATTGAAGGTGATTCCTTCCAATAAAGCCAGGTGGCAGAGACGAAGTCTAGGCGGGTAAATGTATAATTTGGTAGGACGAAAATAAAAAGGCAAAACGATATATTCCTTCCTCTTCGTAGAATGCAGTGGATTCTAAGTAAAGAGAATATCGTATCGACAAAGCTCGGCCGGACTAGAATCTAATATGTGGTACATATTATTATTTTTTCAAATATTATTTAAGATAAATTAGAATAGTTTTTTTCCACGGAAAAAAGAGTGTACTTTTTTTATTAAAGAAAACACATTTTACATGGCACAAAGGACTTTTTGTAATCTATGCTTTGAGGAATTATACCGTGTCCTTATAAAATTTTGGTATAGTTCAATACTCATATATAGTTCATTACATATTCTATAGAAAAAAATCTTCTTTTGATGTGTCTTTAGTTCAGCCCATGCAAAATATAATAGCTACAATAAGAAAAAGTGGAAAATATTTTTGGATTGTAGACTATGTCTCAAAATGGAAGAGCTCCCCGAATGTCCTCCATAATGGTATAATTGTTGCATTCCCATTTCCGCCACTGACCCACTCCTAAACTTAATCTAGTTTTGGATAAGAGATCGGCCAATCTATTCGTGATCCTATGCACATGTTGGAAAGAGATAAAATGGAAGTGTGTTGCAATCTTGTCAAGCTCCTCGAAAGTAGCTTCAATAGTGATGTTGTTGTGTTTGAGACAATTAATCACGAGCAGGGAATCGCCATTAACCTGAATACGTCTGATAGCCATAGGTGTTTGAAATTAGATCACAGGTTGATCATAACATTGAATAACGCTTCTCACACAAATTGCTAGTTTAGAATTGTCAAGAACACTAAAACAAAGACTTAGAATTATGCAAAATATTAAACTGTATAGCATAAATGTACATCATCCAACCATGTATCATAAAGAGAATGCAAATATATAGATTTACATCAGAAATTTGAATTGCTTTGGAGCCATTCAAATTGGTCAAAAATACAGGTTTACTAAACTAGCTAAAACCCCTAAGGTAGAAACATCTCTCTCCAACTCACTCAACATTATCATGAATTGGATATTTTGGAATGTGAAATATAATGAAAATAAAAAAATATGATAGCTTTTGGAGAGAAAAAGAGGCAGGGTGTATTGGCTACAAAATCTAGCAGCTGCCAAAAGCACTATAGTGCCTAGCTTTAGTCTTACCCATCCAAAAGAAGGAAAAAGTTGTAAAAGCATTGCAAAAGAAGGATATGTTCCCTTTCCATTCTGGATAGCCAGTAAAGCAAGCACGATGACCATGGAAGTGCTCAAGTGCATAATGATGGCATGTGGTTGACCTAGGAAGGAAAATAAGCAGCCAAATCATAATAAAACTACCTAAGAAAGTAATAAAAATGAATAATAATTATATCATAAGTATGACCATAGGATACCTCCATATTGGATATTCTGAGGCTTCTTCATATGTTTGAGGATATGATTCAATAATGAGAAAAGATTTCTCAGCAATATTTGGATCCCTCATTGAAAGTGCATTCTCATATCGTGACCTTGTCTTTCTAGGATCCTGAGGATTCCCAACAAGTTCACCAGTAGCTTCTATAGTTTTGCTACTCACTTTGGCCTTGATGGTGATCTTGGTTCTACAATAATATCACAAAAATCATCATGTGAATATGAATCAGAGGATTCATTATCATAATCCTCATTCAACTCTTCATTTTCTTCTTCTTGTGGTAGTTGAGAAGACTCTCCAATCTCAACTCCTTATAGGGTTTCTTCCTCAAACTGAACACTCCTTTCTATGAATGCCTTTTGGGTGATCAGTTCAAGAATTTTGTATCCCTTGGAGTCTTCTGAGTAGCCAACAAACAAACATGGCCTACTATGTGGCTCTAAATCCCTTCTCTTTTGAGATGGCACTCTAGCCCAAGCCTTGACACCAAAAATCCTAAAATGTAAAATATTAGGCTTATGACCACACCAAGATTCATGAGGCGTAACTCCATTCAGTTCTTTATGTGGGACTTTATTTTGTATGTAGGATTCACAATTGATTTCTTCATACAACAAACTTGGTTTCAAATATCTTGCTTCAAGCATACAAGTTGCCATTTTCTTAAGAGATCGATTCTTCCTCTCACCAACTCCATTCTGTTGAGGAGTGTATGGCACAGTGTGTTGCATGTGGATGTTAGCCACTGCAAAGAGTTGCTGAAAATAATTTGATGTACTCTCCCCCATTATCATATATGGTTTCCTTTATTTCCCTTCTATACCGGTTCTCAACAAAGGTTTTAAAAACCTTAAAATAGCAAAAAAATTTAGACTTAAACTATAGGACGTAGACCCATCAATACCTAGTATGATCATCAATGAAGGTTAATAGGTATATGGATTTTTTCAGTGACAAGCGATGGAAAGGATCTTCAATATCATTATGGATCATATCCAAAGGTTCAGAGGTTCTCTCAGGCCTTGATCTCTCGAATTTTCTATCAGGGTGTTTTCCTAGCATACAACCCTCGCAAACTCTTTTTGTGAAAGTGATGTTTGGTAACCCTACAACCATATTTTTATCATGAAGTTCATGAAGGTATCTATAATTTAGATGACCAAACCTCTCATTCCAAATCTTGATTGCTTCATTATCCTAACAAAGGAGCGCTACTATTAGAGAGATAAGAAAAAACTGTTAAAAGTTGTAGACTCTAATGGAATGATTTATAGTTCCTAATGAAACAACTCTTCCTATGGAGATCTCAGAGATATACACATCATTATGGGTGAATACAACTCTTTTGGGTGAACCGGTATGGGTCATTTGGTAGACAGACAATAATTTTGCAGCTAAACCAAGGACATAAAGGACATTGAAAAATGAGCCATTATCAAGGACATTGAAAAATGAGCCATTATCAAGATCTACTTTACCTTTACCATTTGAAGCAGATTCTGAGTCATCTCCAAGAATAATGATAGGACCTGGGCCATCGAAGGAACTAAGAGTAGAAAATTATTCTCTAGTTCCAACCATGTGCCTTGAAGATCCAGAATCAATGATGTAAGAAGTGAATGAATATGTGTTGGCCATTAGAGCATGGACTCTATCCTTGTCATCTAAGTTAGAACCTCCTTCATTCTTCTTTGCACCTTCAGGAATGGGTATATGGCTCTTCTCAAGGATTTGTTCCATCTAATCTACGGTCTTTCTCATATAGGAGCTTTCAGGATGAAATCCCCTTTGGCAATATGAGAACTTGGTTCACTCCTTCTTCTTATGATGATCCTTTCTGTAGCTGGAGGGATCCTCTTGTGGCTTAGATATCTCCTTCTTTTGCTCAGAAGGATTTTTAGAGTTTTCCTTCTTCTTACCCGTTGAATTCCTTGAGTCACTAGCAGCTAGAGATTGATATTTTGAAGGTTTCAAATAAACCATCAACATAAAATTATTCTACTCCCAATTCGAAGTCTCTATGAATTCGAACAGACTAAGCATCTTCCAATTCTTTACAGCGAGTTTTGTAGCATGGAAAGTTGAGACAAAAACTTATTTGTCTTGCCCTAATTTTGAAAGGATTGCCAAAACTAATTGCTCATCCTTTTTATAAATACTGCACTGCTTCAACTGCAAAACGAGTGACATGAATTTGGAGGAATAATCCTGTAGATTCTTGAATTTGCTCAAACTTAGAGAAATCAACTCATTCTCTAGTTGATTTCCTCCTAGATCATCGATTTTACCAAACAAATATTTCAATTTCTCACAAACTTCATTCGGTGAAGTCAGACCATCCAAATGGAATAGAAGATATGTTGATGTGCTAAGGTAGAGAAGGCCATAAGCCTCATCTCTTTGATTGTGCCACTTAGACTTATCTACAGCTGAAGTAGGATCTGCTTCATTTTCCATTATTACTTTGTAGAGGCCTTTCGACCTCAACAAAATCTCCATCTATGCCTTCCATTGAAAATAATTAAATGGATTCAAATGCACATTCTAAGATGGATCCATGAGTAGACTGAGGTGTGCACTGAGGACTGAAATGTACATACAAAATCAAAACCAAACAAATCTATGCAAAATGATTCAAACTATAGAGCTTTGCAATATGATAGTAGGCATTTTCAAGATTCCATCATGCCCAAATAGACCTCTTGAGATAAACTCAAGAGTGCAATGCAATGATCCACGGGACTTCTATGGAAACTCCTTGCTTCTGGTCTAATCCGCTAAACAGCTCTGATACCATGTGAAATCAGATCATAGGCTGATCATAATATTGAATAACACTTCTCACATAAATTGCTAGTCTAGAATTGTTAAGAACACTGAAAATCAGACTAAGAATTATGCACAATATTAAACTATATAGCATAAATGTACATCAACCAACCATGTATCTTAAATAGGCTGCAATTATATAGAGTTACATAAGAAATTCGAATTTATTTGGAGGCATTTGAATTGGTCACAAAAAGGAGGCTTACTAAACTAGCTAAAACCTCCAAGGTTGAAACATCTCTCTCCAACTCACTCAAGATGCTCATGAATTAGATAAAAATATTTTGGAATGTGAAATAGAATTAAAATCTAAAAAGATGATATATTTTGGAGAGAGAAAGAGGCAAGGTGTGTTGGCCACAAAATCTAGCAGATGCCAAAAGCACTGGAGCGCCTAGCTTTAGTCTTATCCATCCAAAAGCAGGAAAAAACTATGAAAGCATTGCAAAAGCAAGATATGCGCCCTTTCCATTTTGGATACCCAGTAAAGCAGGCAGTATGGTGATGGAAGCACTCAAGTGGATAAGGATGGCATGTGGTGGACCTAGTAAGGAAAATAAGTGGCCAAACAATAGTAAAACTACCTAGTAAAGTAATAAAAAATAATAATAATTATATCCTAAGTATGATTATGGATTGTAATGCTCTAACAAGATGCCTCTGAAATCAGGGTGTATTTTATGGCTAGCATTTTTGCACGATTGTTGGTGCAAGATCTAGAGCCAAAAGCAAAATTAATCTAATGGCGATTAGAAAAATAGATAGTACCCCCCATTCCACCCACCTGTGGGTCACCTTGGGTTTCTCCATCAAAGAAGCACCAAGGGAATGAGACATCCACCTCTTCAATCGATATAGGGCATGGGAGACAGTATGGAACTTATCGTGGCATTCAATCAAGGATGGCCAAACACTTTGATGCATAAACCATTAGGGGAATGTTTTTATCCTAAAAAGTGGCCATCTTCTAAGCGTTCCATGCAGACCACATAATGATAATGGGTACTAATGCCAATCGGTTAGTAGCAACAAGGTCCTCTATCCAATTTCCAAAGGCCTCTGAAAGATTGTTTCCATACCATACAAAGAAGATTCATGTAAGCATAGATAATGCTTTCCAAATCCATTGGATATAAGAGAATGCGATGAGCAAGTGATCTATAATCTCGTCACTACACTTACATAGTGAGCATCGGCCTAGTCCTTCATAAATATTACTCTGCATAAAGTTCCAAAGAAGAATACAATACATGAGAGCTAGCCATGCAAATAAATGCATTTTTAGTGGGCATGCAATATCCCAAATGACCTTAACTGACCATTCAATGTCCATTCTGTCTCATCCATAACAGAGATCCTTGTAACTGGCCTTTGGGGTATATATTCCCTCGTTCTTATTCATCATCCATATAATGTCATTGGTTCTATTGACCAAGCGGATAGAATTGGTGTGAAGATTCATTATATATGAAACCCAATCAAATTTATCTCTGTCATGGAATCCAATAGTATTTGCATCAAGATATCCTTGTTTTTAAATAATGAAGCATTAGCGGAGTTTTGAGGTCTAAAATGGGTCTTTAAGGGAACTAATAAAATAAGAATTATAATAATAAAATAAGAGTTCTAAATTTTAGAAGGGAAAAAGAAAAACTACTTTTTCTTATCGTATTTTTGACATATCTCCTTAATGATTTACCCAAATTTTGAAGCTTGGGCACTCGTTGGATGTGGATTTTAATTCTAAATACAATCCATACCCACATTGCATACTTCTGAGGATCCCATGACATGACAAAAATGAAAATTTCAATAAAAAATGTATTTGAATATTAAAATACATTTTTATTGAAATTTTCATTTTTTCATGTCGTGGGAACCTTAGAAGTATGCAATGTGGGTATGGGTTGGATGTAGAATTAAAATTTGCATCCAACGAGTGCCCAAACTTGAAATTTGGGTAAACCGTTAAGGATATATGTCAAAAAAGCGATAAGAAAAAATAGTTTTTTGTTTTTCCCTCCAATTTGTTTTACAAATTTTACCCTTATGGTTGACATCATCATCCTGAATCCTATTGGTTCTTATAAAGTGAATTTTTATGGTAGATTTTTCATTTTGAGGCCCATTTTTTACTTCAAAATTCCCCTAATGATTGGTCCAGATCCTATACCTGTTCCAAGTAGATGAACCGGCCTATTTCTTATAGGTGATCAATCATATGTGGAGGAAATCTATAATCATTAGAGCAGTTAGTCCATGGATCAATACCAAGGCATATTGATTCCCCATTCCCAATGTGCTAGCATAAGTCGTCTGCCACTAGTTCAGATGCATGTAGGGAAACTCTTTGGGTGTTTGAGATATCATGGTTGCTGAATGATCGACTTCGGAACCAATCCTCAATAAATAGGGGGAGATATTCTTATGTCATATGGAAAATGTCCATATATTATTACACTTGACAAGATGCCATAAGTTCTTGGTTGTGAGGGAATTAGAAAACCACCCGAGGTGCTTAATACCCCAACCACCCCACGATTTAGGAAGCGTAAGTTTGTCCCATGCAATCCAATGAAATGTGGATGAAATATCATATTTCTTCCATAAGAAATTGCTGCATATTTTTTGGATAGAATTGATAGTGCCAGTCAATATGTGTGTAACACACCGGATATCCTCGTTACTATTTTGAGGAAATGGGGTGTAAATGTTTTTCCTTTGCATTGTTCAAACATCGATTTAGATATTCATAGTGTATTTTGTGATATTTAAAGATCATTGATAGAGTATATTTCTAACTTCATATTCACATATAATTTTTCTACAAATATTTCATCAAGTAATGGCTCAAGTTTTCTAACCACAGAATCATGCATAAATTATTTGTAATAGTCCTGAACAAATAATAGAGGGCATGCAAATGGAGTTCACCATTCTTAGAATTTGAAGGGTTTCACATTCTTTAGCTCCAATAATAGAGAGTATAAATCTCCAATATACTAATAAAAATTACCAACTTCTATTCATAAACAAAATCAATATTGATAATACTTTCTTTATATATAAGTAGCCTACCCACTTGACATGATACTTGCTTAAGTTGGTACTCCATAAAGGATGTATTGTCTTTATAATTCATCTTATGGGATAATTTTAAGGACCCATACTTATTTAAAAGTGTATAAACCTTGGTGAATCTTACCAATTCTTAAAATGTCAACTATAAAATATTTGGCGATATTTTTTACTAAAATTATTTCAATTTCTCAGGATTTTATATAGTTTATATAATAATTTGGTGATTTTTAGAGTGAAAAAAGTTTACCACATAAAAATTGGTCGAAATGGGGCTTCAAAAAATGCAAATTGACGAATATTTGTTTAGAAAAAAACATGGAAAAATAGTCCATGGGCTAAATTTCGCCCGTAAAATTATCCTTGCTTCTAGGAGGACCATTATTTAAAGCATCTTTCATAAGTATGTTTGGAAAACATTCACAATATTTTCCATTGTATGTTTTCTTCGCAGGAACATATTTAAACAATAAGTTCTAGTTAAATAACAAGTTACTAACAATAGGTATGAATATCTATATCACTTCCATGGCCATGGACTATTTATACAAAAATAGAATTCTAAGCAAAGCTAACAATTTCTAACATATACTTATTATTCATAACCGAATGGATGGATGAAAAACAATTCCTTCATAACGAAATAGCCATTACAATAACTCTATCCACTCAACATAACCATAAACATACTCATAACTAGAACTTGACAATAATAGCGATAAACAAATTCTTGAATAACATTAAATATTACACGAGTAAAGAGCATTATTAGCCAAAAGTTAATAACGTTGTTATTACTCAGAATTTCTCCTTTGGTTGTGGTAGGATAGTTCCATGGTAACCTTTTCAAACCAATATTTAGGATGGAAGATGGCTTCTTTCCTACTAGAGAGGGATCTCTCAATGAATAAATGCAATGTCCAAATTTTTTTAAATAAAATAAAATCAATAGTGAAAATGGATGAAGCACAAGAATACCATTGGGCATGGAGTCAAAATTAGGACTTTTTAAAGGAAACAAAGTCTAAGTAATGTAATTTTTCACAAAGGTGGGATATTTATTCTTTTACAGTCAAGTTCTTACTTTCGGGTGGTAATAGAATAAAAATGAACAATCCATTAATAGTGGGCACCAAATAAAGATGAATACAATGTTAAATTTAGAGAAAACGTTTATGGATACTTGAATCCCATGAACCAGAGCATAAAATATGAATTCTGGCCCAAAACAATCTCTTTCAAGTATGAAATATGACACAATGAAAATAGGTAACAAAGACAACATTCACATGAGAAAAAGGAGATACAAACTGCAAAATAATAACACAAGAATCTTTGTTGCTGAAGGTTATGCTTGACTCTGCCAAATATTTATCTCAACCTCTGAATCATTATATTTCTACATTTCTTTTGAAATAGAAAATGCCTATGGTTTTTAAAGCCATGTCTTGAAACCATGTCTTGATTTCCCATGCATAAAACCATCTCCCACAACACCTCTATCATGTCCCAAATTTGGAATTGGGTCACAATGGCCTAATCACATTGGCCATATTCATTAGAGTTTGTAAAATTGATGTTAAAGGTCAAATAATTGCCAAGGAGGAAAATTACTAGTTTCCTAGGTTTGGGGTGGAAGCTTTGGGATTTGGAATAATGGGGATAATAAATGATGTTTGAACATTAGAGTGGCATAAATATTTAATAAAGGATCTAAATAAAAATATACAAGTGAAAATCAAAGTGGCATTTGATCATGAAGACACATGGAGGAAGTGGGACCCACATATGGCTAGATTTCCCCACTACACTTGGCATCATTCTCTCACCAATTCGAATTCAAGGTGAATGGTAACATACTTGGGGAAGTCCAAAAGGTATTATTCATTGCATGACTCATCCAAGGTCGAAATATAGAGGAAGAGTAACTCCCATGGAAGAGGAAGAGGCAATTTGGAGCTAGTGAGACACTTGGGCTAGATTCCCTAGCTCTATGACAACAATGATGAAGATGCTATGACACCTATGACAAAAATCAGACCTGAATGCTGACATATGACATATATGACATGTCAGGGCTAAAAATAGACTCCAAGAGGGTGCTCAAGGGTGTTAGGGAAGCTAAGATGCTTCCACATATGATTTGGTGGAAGTGGGAAACTAGGACAAGTGGCGTTCTTTGGAATCTCTTCCCAACTTGAGTTGGCATGAGTCTCTTGGAAGGAATTAGACCCATGGAGGACATTAGAACTTTATAAATGTCAATAAAAAAGAATGAAACCAGCTTTTGATCATTTGTATAATTTGCAATTGCATTTGTGAAGAGGGAGAGCTAGTGGATGACTAGTTTCTTGCCTTAGCCAATTTCGAGGGTGAAAGATTCCCATCCAAGTTGGCAATTGGAAAGGCCACTCAGACCTTTCATTTGGATATTTAATGGAGTCTTTATTTGCAGGTGTAAGCTACAGGGCAGCTCATGGTTTCTTCTATTGCAGCTCGCTCCTTCAACCATTTCCAGTTTTGATGGCATATTCTTGATCCTTGAGGGAGGGCGTTTTTGGTGAGCTATTGTACTCTTTGGGGGAGCTTCTAATGCCCCATTTCTTCTGTAATATGAAGTAAATACTCTTTTATTCATCTCCAAAAAGTTTCAGGTCGAAATTCCAAGTAGAAATGTATAAATCTCATTTTTAATGGAAGAACAATGCCATTTCCCCACTACCTTGTTGTGAGCCAATGTATTGATGATGATTTCGAATGAATGGATGATTCTCTGATATATTTGTGATAAATATACTTCCATGGATGTCTTATAAAAGTTTTTTGTACTGTACTTTAGCATTTGAAGCATTTTTACTCAGTTTAATTGCATTGGGAGAAGAAATAGTGCCATTTCCCCAAGGGTCGAATTGGGAATTTTTGCAGTTGAATGGGAGAGGGTGAGAACAGTTGTAATAAACCATTAATGGTGCATATGAGACCTTAATAACATACTTAACACATTACATACCTCTGTTCATAAATTTGAGTGGGTTTGGAGGCATTTGGGAAGCCATTTTCAGTACTTACCTTAGGGGGATTTGAACCCCAAATTACTAGTAAAATTGCATACTTGGTCCAGAATCTTAAGAGAGTTTGCAGAGGTCATTTGGTGGCCATATGTTATCCCTGAACATCATATTCAATTCCTAATATCATTCATAAACCTTCCTTGAAGATTTGAAGGCATTTGGAGTCAATTTGAGACCTAGAGACCAATACTAGTCAAAAGGGAAATCACTAGTAAAGTTACCTACATTGACTAGAATTGAAAGAGTATTTGTAGAAGTGTTTTAAAGGTACAAAGGAATCCCTGAAACACATATTTATGTTCTAATATCATTCATATACCTTCTTAGAAGATTTGGGATCATTTGGGGCAAATTTGGGACCTAGAGATCGAAACTAGTCCAAGGTCGAACCAAGGAAAAAAGTGAAAAATTGCAATTTTAATAAAATTTGTAACAAGGGACATTACAACCTCTCCATTTATTTTGCAATTGTTTATGAATTTTATAAACGGAATTCAAAAACCATTCACTATTTCTAAAAACCATGTCTAGTTTTACCCAAAACCAAAAACCACTTCTGTAAAAACCATCTATTGGTTTGCTTCCCGTGGTTATGAATTTCTAAAATATAAAAATATTTTTATTTTCCTGAGTGCCAAATATTATAACACAAGGTTAAACATTAGGCAAGAATAATATTTTTTGTTGTTGTGGATAGTGGTTTCAATATTATAACACAAGGTTAAACATTAGGCAAGAATAATATTTTTTGTTGTTGTGGATAGTGGTTTCGCAACTTGAAAGGAGTGGTTCATTTCCCCTTTTTGACCTCTCCACATTTTAATATGCCTTTTTCGAGATTTGTGCCAAGGCCATAATATGATATTAATTTAAATATTTTATATTAAAATAATTATATTAAAAATAATTTTTTTCATTTTTGTTAAGTACTTGGGCATATGAGGGTTATAATATGACACTTTGGATTACATAGAAGTGGAATAATAAACCTTGTTAAATTTTAAAAAGAGTCTTGGAAAATTTTAGAGGTTCAACCATTATTTTGTCTGCTTGGCCAAATTTAGAAGCTCTGCCAGTTTACTTATCTACTAAGCTAAATTTAGAAAAAAATTCCACTAGCTCTTGGTCACAGTCTTTGGTTTTTTGATTAACTTTGACGCTCAATTTTAGCTCCTATAAGCGGTTTCGGGATGGCGAATGATGGTTCTCCCTTGCCACTTATTGTCCAACGAAATCACCATGTCTTGATGCGTGGTGGGATACCGCTCACCACTTCCATTGTCAGTGCTACTCCACAGTGTGAAATCAACACTAGCCGTTGATCTTTCCTCCGTCGTTCACCATCCATTGATTGGTTTCCATCTTTATTGCTTGCTTAAAACCAAAGAAAAAATAAATGTGCCAACAAACGTCATGGAACTATGATGTTGAGATTCAAAGGAGTAACTAAGCACAAATGAAGAGCATTCATCAACAAAGGATCAATCAGACATACATTTAATCAAATCATTTAAATCAACACCATCACTACATCTTTATAAATATTTTCAGAAACTTAATGCAACATAAAATAGTACTTATTTGAATGATATAGAGTTAAGCTACTGAATGTTTGATAACTTTCCTCCCAACCATTTTTCTTTCTGTCCGGTGTACATTTCTACAACTGAGAGACCACCTCCGAACTGGAAATGAATCCACTATGATAAAGATTTATTTTATCAAAGGCTCTCTTGCTATCATATATATTTAAGAGACTAAGACTCATCTTGATTCTTCCATCTTACATTACAACTCATTAAAGTTAATGAAAGCATGAGGGCTACGATTGCATCTTTGTTATGCATTATACAAAGTTTAATAAATAAGCTTCTATCAATGTAGGGATGCAGAGATCACATACACTTATACCAAGCCTATCAAAATGTAGAATCGCATACACTCTACTAAGTCTATCAAATGCAGAGATAGTATAATATATATACAGTATTCCAACTGGAGATCGAATACCAAATGCATATATGTACAATGATCAAACTATAAATCAAATACCAAATGTAAAGATATTATTATATATGTACAAGGATCAAACTAGATATCGAATACCAAATAAATATATGTGCATCGATCAAACTGGAGATCGAATACCAAATGTAGAGATAGTATAATGTATGTACAACGATCAAACTGGAGATCGAATACCAATTATATATCGAATACCAATTATATAATATAATATATATACAGCAATCAAACTGGAGATCGAAAAACAAATGCATAGTATAATGAGCCTATGGAGAAGAATGAGCCTCAAGTAGGTCCAATTAACTTGGTCGTTTAATTTCATTTTTATGAATTTATAAGAAATATTTTCTATATAGTTTATATTTTTATTCTTTAATAATTACTAAAAGAAAGAACTATATTTTAAAGGTATGGGTTGTCCCTATACTTTTCCTTATATAAAATAGTTATATATATATATATATATATATATATATATATATATGTTAAGGAGGAAAATCATACTATAATACAATTATTTAGAAATTATAAGAATGCTTCAGTCACATTCTTTTGTCATTGTTCAGATAATTGTTTATAATATTACCTAGATGATTGTTTAGTCTAGCTTATGATACTCGTTAGATTTAAGATATTAGAGAAGGTCATAGGAGCTAAATAAAGGTTTGTGACTAAATGCCACCATCGTCAACCTAGGGTGACGATGACACATATGAATTTGTGTGGATTAATTTACTTTTTATCAAGTGTTTGTAGCAGTAAGATGAATTTCCATCATCAATCATTGGTTTTTTCATGGATACCTTGCTATTTACCTGTCCTTCTCCTCCTAGTGGATTGGGTTTCCCGTCATTTAGTTGCGTCATAACTTTCAGTCTCTTAAGTCCATCATCAACATTTACAACTTAGGAATAAATAACAATACTTATAGGGTTTATTAGTGGGGCCTTGGCCTTGATCTCCTCACTAGAAACAACTACTTAGTTACATTTGTCAATTATAAAGAATAGGCGAAAAAGAGGAATGTTACAATGTGGGAGAGATTCATCCAGTAGACCGGCATCTCCCTCAAGATAAAATTAATGATAACAAGTCTGCCACCTTTGGATAACCAGCAATTTCACCAGAGTTGAACTTTCCTTTCCTGCCTACTAACCATCAAAGACCAATATTTGATACAATGATTGATGTACCCAGGAATCATGCTCTACATCCAAGTTCATAGTAGATAAGGAAGATTTAGCAGAATTAATGGTCATTCCTCTAGCCTGTACAAACCAGTCGAATATATTTTTAATGAATAAAATGTCTCTATGGGATCCATCTACGAACAATAGATGCAGCACACTGATGCTGACTGAAAATTTAAAGCTGATAAAGGATCTCGATGATTTTGCATGGAGAATTGATCGACTCAAACCTTCCACAAGAAGAAGGAATAAAAGGGGGGCCAATGGGAAACCTTGGCGGAGTCCCCTTTCAGGCCTGAAAAAACTAGAGGCGCGAAGCATTGACGAGGATAGAAAATGAAACCAAATGAATGGTAGACATAATCCAATTAAAAGTCAACAAAGGAAAACCCGTCTGGATAAGAATGATCCTTAGGTAGGTCCAATTAACTTGGTTGTATGCATGGCGGAGATCTATTTTGAGAATGACCGTGGGAGATTTTTTTTATTTTGGAAGAGTGGAGAACTTCCTGGGCAGTGCCAATCTCATCATGGACTATTCTCCCTTCCAAAAAATCATATTGTTCATGTGAGATTCCATTCGACAAAATGCCTTGGATCCAATTAGAAATGACCCTTGCAATCAATTTATAAATGCAGTTGCAAAGTGAAATCAGCTAGAAGTCTCCCAATAGTTTCACCTTTATCTTTCTTGGGTATCAATGCGATAAAGGTCGTGTTGAATGCAGCAAGAATCCTCCCATTAATACGTGATTCCTCAATAACTACCAAGATGTCAATCACGAACATGTCCATGAATTCCTCGTAGAATTCAATGAACCAGTCATCCGGGCCTGAGCTTTTCTCATGCTGCATAGTCTGGATCATCTATCTAAGTTCCTTGATTGACATTGGTAATTGGAGGCTATGACCCTGATCATCGGTGACCATGTTCGGGTATTCTCGAGCCAAACTCATCATATGTAGAATAGACATCTGATTATCTTGTTTGTATACATTCTTGAAGTTGTTTACCTCAATATCAAATAGAGCTTGAAAAACCGAGACCTTAGAGATTGTCTCATCCTGTAATTCCCATGTAGAGTTGGAGTTTTTCCAGTGCTGAATATGCTTATGAAAAAAATTGGTATTGTCATCTCCCTGTTGAATCCACAGAGCCCTGCTTTTTAATCTGGCTAAGGCTTCTTCTTCAAGCAGAATCTCATTTTTCATGCTCTCCATCCGATAGATATCCTACTTTTGACCTTCTGTGTGGTAACCAATCAGAGATAATTCATAAAAAGCCTCCAATATTTCTTAAATATCCCTAAGTTCAACCAATATGGCTCACATTTTGTTCTCAATCAATGGAATAGCCAATGCCTTAAGCATTTTGAGGTTAATATTGAATTGTACAGAAACAGAAATTCCATTTCCTCTATCATATGGAGTCCATTCCTTGACCACCATACCTTTAAAGTCCTGGTCCTTTAGTCATCGTAGGTCAAACTTAAATGGACTCGGGGGCTTTCTGGTTGCTTGAGATAACTCAAGTAGATTGGGGTGATGATCAGAACCACCAACAACCCCAACCCATTGTTGAACTGAAGAAGCCGACGGAAGAGTGCCTTCATTAAGGAGGAATCGGTCAATAATTTTTGCTATATGAGCATTATAGACCTCATATTTCGCCAAGTAGGTCTGAGCTGTATCCGAGGAATATCAACCAATGCGTGATCCGAGAGCAAATTTCTAAAGTACTGTGAAAGTGGATCACGGTGAGCTAGAGGGCCCCATATCTCAGCTTCGTCCATAGTGAATTTTAGGTCACCTCGGATAATGAGGCGGTCAACCTGAAGCATCCTAGGTGAACAGAAGTGATCCCAAAAAGCTTTATGATTTTGTTATGGCCCATATACATTAGCAAAAGTGTCTGACATTCCAGTTTCGCGAGAGAAGGGTACAGTCCCCAATACTAACTGTATGGCCCAGCTGTTTGTCAATAGGAAACGTGTAGAGAGCCATCTTGTAATCATACCTCATGATCGGCCTGCAGCATCTGTCGAGGACATAGGACATACCATTTTTTTTAAATATGACATAGGACATAAAACTAGATTACTCTTATTATTTTTATATTCTTTAACATATAAAATTAAATATAACAATATTCATATAAACAATCATAAATATAGTAGATAATATAAATATAAGTTTCAAATTTGAAATTTGTATTAATATAGGAAAATCAATCATACTAAATTATATGAATGTTGTAGATATAATTATAATGATTTATATATTTGGCTTATTTATGTGGTAATTGTGCATAAACATTATGATATTATAATGTTGATATACAATGTTTTGTTTAAACATGTTTTTTTCTCATTTTTTAGTTTTTAATTATTTTTTCTAATTTCTCGTAATTTATAATTTTTATTATAATAATAATAATAATCTAATTTAAATGATTAAATATTGAAAATTGTTAATTTTATATATACAATGAACTAAATTTCTTTTATATTTTCAAAAAGATGTGAAGTGTCCACTTAATCATTTCTAGACTTTGAAGCACTAAAATAACTATAAACAATAATATAATAAAAAATAATCTCATTCAATAAATTTACTTTCACAACTTAATATATAATTATTAAACATCTTAATTATCTCAATTTAATATATAATTATTAAACATCTTAATTATATCAAATAATAAATTAAAAGAACCCGATCATAACCAAAAAAAAATTTAGTACATTATGAAAATAAAATGTTTTATTTTTATTTTTTATCATTATTTTTTTAGTCTATATCAATAAAAAACTATATAATCAATTTCTATTCTTTTTTAATATGTATTATGATTAAATTTGTATTATGTTGAAAAGCTTCAACTATATCAATTACAATTTCGAATTCCTTTTTCTCCACTTTAGTCTTTATTTTCGTGTTAAGTCTGTATGATGAATAAAAATATAAATTATATCTATATAATTTCTTTTTCTTAGTATTATTTTATTTTCAGCTTTTATAATGTTAAAATTGTTTTATATAAATTTTAACTTTTTTTTTCAATTTAAATTGTAAAATTTATTAACATTAATTATTAATTTTTATGTTGTTAACATGTTACTAATTTAATTTAGAGCGTTGAGATGGATCAAATCTTTTCAAATGTAAACCCATTTTAAAGTCTTAAATTTAAGGAAAGGTTTTTCTCCATTATAATTTCTATTATAATTTTCTAGGCACTATTTATTACAATTTGGAATCATGTTGTAAATATTGTAAATGCTAACATAAATCTTACAAATATGAAAATTTTGCATTAATTAATTAATTATGAACTAAAATAGTTATTTCCACAATTATAATTTTCTAAGTGCCAACTATTTCATGTTGTAAACTATAACAAATAAATCCTATAGATAAGCAAAAGTTGCATTCATTAAGTAATTATGAAATAAAATAGTTGCAATTTACCACTATGAATCCTACAAATAGACAAAAAATACATTAAATAGTTATTCTTAATCCATATGCACAGATAGTGATTTTGATGCGAACACATTTCTTTCTTGTAGATGAAATCAAGGAAAGACTAACTAATACACACAGATTTAGTTGTATTGTAACTAGTTATGAAAAGGTTTATGTAAAATGTGAGGATGCCTCAATAGAATTTGAAATTGAAATTGGATGTATATTTTTCACCCAAAAAAACATGTATATTGATATTCAACAAATGTATATTTATATAAATGTATTTTATAATCTAGACAATTTATTAAAAAAAAATCTCATTACATAAGAAAGATCGAAGGTGTAAAAATAATTGATTTCATTTTATGAATTTTTTGAGGGGTCGAAACTCTCTTACTTTGTGGGAGTTGCCTTTGGTGTGAAAAACTATGACTCAAAAGCATTTATTCTGTAAAAAAATCAATTTGTTAACATTAACTATTATTTTTGTAAGTAAGAAGTCTATTAATTATATAAACAACTCATAAATACATTGTTTAAATGTATGCTCGTTACCCCATTCCCTTTAACTAGCACAACTTGCTACCACTTTTACTACATTCAACAAAAATGTAAAACACCAAGATTAAATAAAGTATTATTAAATAATTTTTGAATATTTTATGTTTATTTATTATTTGAATATTTTTGACAAGAAATCAAAAAAAAATATTATTTATTTTTACTTCCTAAAAATTACTTAGTTTCTAATTAAAATGCATAAAACAAAATTTTATTTTTCTAATCATTTATACTTTAACTTTAGTATTGCCACCTAAAATGTTTAACGTATCATTTTTTATTGTTCATAAAACAAATTTATTTTAACAAACGTATACTTAACACAAATTTACTTTTCTAGCGACGCACTTCATTATTTACAGCTAGGTAAATTTGAGTACAGCAGCCTAGGTATTTTTATTTTGTCAATTTTACTAAACTTAAAAGTAGTTACTATCTTATCTCTTTTGCCTTTTTTGAGCAGCAGATATTAGAGTTATCAGTTGAACAGTGGAATGTTGAGGTGAAAATCCAATTAAAACTTAAACGTAGTTACTATCTTATCTCTTTTGCCTTTTTTGATCAGCAGATATTAGAGTTATCAGTTGAACAGTGGAATGTTTGAGGTGAAAAGCCTATTAAAATAAAGTTAGAAATTAAAAAAAATATATTAATACAGAGAGTGGGTGGTTTTGTACATGTTTAAATTGTTTTAATAAAAATTAAATAAGAGTCACCTTATGGTAAGTGGTTGATTGTTTAGTTGGAAAACAAATTTGAAATAAGTTTTTATACAATAATCTTTAAAAAAAATTGGAAAAAAAAAGTTGAAAACATTTTTTTTTTATTAAAAAATTAAAAATTAAAAAAAAAAATCTTAATTTATGATTATAATAAAAACATGTATAGTTACCAAATCCACTTGAAATTCCATGAAAAAATATTAGAAATGTGTTAAACAACACTTAAGATTGGAGATAAATGAATAAAAAAATTTACTTTCTTATTTAGAAATTAGTAAAGGAATCTCGAAGGACCTCCAAAATAGTTGCTTGCATTTTTACAAAACAAATCATGTAAGTGTTCCTTTCATTTTTACCATAATAAATTTTAATACATTTTTATAAATTCCTTTCACAAAAAAACATAGTAGCTTACTAATAGAGATAGCTTGCTTATATATAATTCTTTTAATTAAACACTTGAAAATATACATAGACATTTATATATTACAATTTAATTTATATATTTAAAAAAGATATGGAAGTGTGAGATAAACATTTATATAATAAAATTTAACATATATTTAAAAATAAAATATGAAATCTCAACAACTTCCAACTAGTTATTAATAATTATTTTATTAAGAAAGTATACAATTGAATGGTATTAAAGATTTTTCTTTTAAATTTTT
Organism: Larix kaempferi; assembly: GCA_027924585.1. Lineage (NCBI taxonomy): Eukaryota > Viridiplantae > Streptophyta > Pinopsida > Pinales > Pinaceae > Larix > Larix kaempferi. The sequence continues at coordinate 3,777,517 of BSBM01001136.1, read as the reverse complement.
TTTCAAAATTTAATTATCTACCAGTAAGAATCCATATTCATATTACAATTACATCCAATATTTCACAAATTAAATTTGTATTAAATTTCCATACACGAAGTCTCAATATGACCAAACCATATATTGTTAAAATTTAATTATTATTATAATGTTGATATACAATGTTTTGTTTAAACACGTTTTCTCTCATTTCTTTAGTTCTTAATCATTTTTCCTAATTTCCCATAATTTATAATTTTTATAATAATAATAATAATAATCTTTCCCATAATCTATAATTTTTATTATAACAATAATAATAATCTAATTTAAATGATTAAATATGGATAATTGTTAATTTTATATATACAATGAACTAAATTTTTTCTATATTTTCAAAAAAAAATGTGAAGTGTCCACTTAATCATTTATAAACTTTGCAGCACTAAAATAACTATAAACAATGACATAACAAAAAATTATCTCATTCAATAAATTTACTTTCACAGTTTAATATATAATTATTAAACATTTTAATTATCTCAATTTAATCTATAATTATTAAAGATCTTAATTATATCAAATAATAAATTAAAAGAGCCGGATCATAACCAAAAAAGTCTTAGTACATTATGACAATAAAAAGTTTTTTTATTTTTTATCATTATTTAATTTTTAGTCTATATCAATAAAAAACTGTATAATCAATTTCTAATCTTTTTTAATATGTATTATGATTAAATTTGTATTATGTTGAAAAGCTTCAACCATATCAATTACAATTTCGAATTCCTTTTTCTCCACTTTAATCTTTATTTTCGTGTTAATGATGATTAAAAATATAAATTATATTATTATAATTTTTTTTCTTAATATTATTTTACTTTCAGCTTTTATCATGATAAAATTATTTTATATAAATTTCAACTTTTTTTTTTCAATTTAAATTGTAAAATTTATTAACATTAATTATTAATTTTGATGTGGTTAACATGTTATTAATTTAATTTAGAGCCTTGAGATGGATCAAATCTTTTCAAGTGCAAATCCATTTTAGAGTCTTAAAGGTTTTCCTCCATTATAATTTCTATTATAATTGTCTAGGCACCATTTATTGCAATTTGGAATCATGTTGTAAATGTTGTAAATGCTATCATAAATCTTACAAATATGAAAATTTTGCATTAATTAATTAATTATGAACTAAAATAGTTATTTACCCAATTATAATTGTCTAAGTGCCAACTATTTCATGTTGTAAACTATAACAAATAAATCCTACAGATAAGCAAAAGTTGCATTCTAGTGATTTTGATGCGAACACATGTCTTTCTTGTAGATGAAATCAAGGAAAGACTAACTAAGGAAATTGAAATTGGATGTATATTTTTCACGTAAAAAAACATGTATATTGATATTCAACAAATGTATATTTATATAAATGTATTTTATAATCTAGACAATTTAATATAAAAAATATCATTACATAAGAAAGATCAAAGGTGTAAAAAGAATTGATTTCATTTTTTACCATGTTAAATTTATATCTAGCAATATTGATATTATCTATTCTTCATTTAATTTGTAACAATAGTTGATTCCAATGCTGCCAATGAACTTTTTGGGGGGTCGAAACTCTCTTACTTGGTGGGAGTTGCCTTTGGTGTGAGAAGCCATGACTCAAGAGCATCTATTATGTAAAAAAGATCAATTTGTTAACATTAACTATTATTTTTGTAAGTAATAAGTCTATTAATTATATATAAACACCTCATAAATACATAGCTTAAATGTATGCTTGATACCCCATTCCCTTTGATTTGACTAGCACAACTTGCTACCACGTCTACTACATTCAACAAAAGTGTAAAACACCAGGATTAAATAAAGTATTATTAAATAATTTTTGAATATTTTATGTTTATTTATTATTTCAATATTTTGAAGTCAAAAATAAAAACAATGTAATGAATTATTCTTTTATTAATAAAAATACTGAAGGGGGACAGAAATAAAATAGTTGTTGCATGAATGATTGCTGACCCACAAGAGGAAAAGACAAGTGGCTGAAGTTGCTGAGTGAAAACCCAAGGAGCAGGAGTCATCTTCCCCAAAATCAGGTCACAACTCTTAGTTGAGTGCTAAAGAGCAGGAGGCTAATAAATGACCAAGTCTTAGGAAAAATACTATATAATAGTATGTCCATAAGCAGCGCGAGGCTAGCATTGGATGGGGATTCAATTTGAAATTGCAAGAGATGGCACATTAAGTGGATTTTTGTCTTGTGGTTCATAGATGAGGCTCAGGGGTTGGTTCTGCAGCAAGTGAGACTTAGCTACTCTAGGAGTTGATTGGGAGGAATGGCTATTTCATCTTTGTTTTCCGACAGTGGTGCCAAGTTCCTTGTTTTCATTTCTTATTTGTGTTACACTAGTTACAGTAGGAATTCCATTTCTGTTATGAATCGCAACTAACCCTTAGCAAAAATAATATTATGCATCTAACTAGGTTATGGATATATTATACATATGTTCAAATATATCTCGTATTATGTCTTCAAACCTTCAATATCTATGTCGTATTGATAAATGTTTATAGAAGAATCATATTTAGTGTTTATATTATTTTATAATAATATCTGGTTACGGATCTAGTATAGATTAAAATCAATTTAAGAACATAATCAAATTTATGTTATAACCTTTTTAAAACAAATCCACAGTAAGATCAATGAAGCTAGTAGATCAATAGTGTAGTTAAATATTTTCCTTTGCATAATATCATAAACGAAAAACACTAGAATCTACGGACGAGAGGCCTCTGAGTCGAAAGTCTTTTAAATGTAAACAATTTCAACAAACAGAACCAATTCATATTTTGTAATAGATTTTAGGAAGAACGCAAAGCAATCATATCGCCATATAAATCAGAACGGTATTATCTTTTATAAATGAAATCTACCTTTTTTTTTATAAACCCTCATTACAAGGAGGAATTCTATGTCGAAATCTATGAACGCCACAATGAATACCAACTAGTTGTCCATATCACTTAGTGAAATCACAAACCATGATAGGAAGGAAATCATCCAAACATTATTCTTTAGCAAACCCGAAAATGTCAATGTGTCTACGGAAATTATGGATCCACTTCCACATGGTTTATAATATCTATGATATTCGCATAACCAAACAGTTATAATGTAGAATTACAACCTAAACATTTTAACATTCCAAACTACCTTTAAAATACAGATTTACGTTTTCGGGAAAGGCCCTAAGGGTCGTAGTATTATTAAATGTATAGCGATTATTTGAAATGATGGACCTGTGATCCTTGGGATGTAAGACCATCAAAGATGACATCCCTTCTTAAAACTGAAAGCTAAATAAAATCATTAGTTTAATCATTAGGTGGTGAGCCATCCACAATGGCATCCAAATAACTATCACTATGTAAAACAAAACGATAAACGCATCAACAGGTATACATATTATACACTGGAGTAGAGGGGTTGTGAATCCCTCTTCCTGACATCTCATAAACCCTATGGGTAAGATGTTTAATGTAAATTATATTGCTTAAAGGCATAAGCCTATTTCTTCTTCTCTTAGCAGCTTCAACACCTAGCTAGGAGTCACCTGCAACCACCAAACATTTTAAACTCAGTCAGAAAACCAAGTATGGAATTTAAGAGAATAGGATTCGACAGAGAAAGGGGATTATCTTCCTTACCTTTGCATTATAAGACGTGCATGGGAGGAGGTGACCTTGCCGCCACCCTCGTCGGAGCCCTCAACCTGTAACCAAACAACCACCGTCAAACTTTATAACCGTAAACCGTGAATTTAACAAGTATGCAACAAGTGGTTACATTACCTGGTATGTTTTGCAGACAGGGCCAGGGGTTGTCTCCTCCTAAACGCCCTTATCACTCCTCTTCCTACATTATAGTTCAGGAACTTAGCGCCTGGGACCAGAAAGTTAACCAACCACATTTTTTGAATTAAAATGACATAGTAAAATAAGTTTTGTTCCTACCTATTAAATGGCAGTTTGAGGCTGTGAAGTTGGCCAAGTTCATACACCGCAACCAACAAGCTTCGAAGGTGGCCGCCACTAGCACCTCCACGAATTACCTTATTACCTTGGTAAAACAACCAGAAGTATTACCATTAACGAAGGCATCATTTTAGTTCGATAATTTACAAAACTGCCATGAAAGGTGCAGAGCCTCTGCTCACAGAGCTCGCAACCAAACCACATAAATAAAGAATTTTGGACATTAAAAGATGCATTAAAAACCTATTCAAAACCCTACAATATCCATGCACAGGTGGATGGCCGAGATTCAATCTCAAGCTCAGCCTCAAGGTCTGGATGCATAGTCAACTCGCAGCTAGAGGGGCTCATTAAATTTTCCATCAACCATAAGTACAGACCTTTAAAACATCACAACGACTATCTACATTATACACAGTATAATCATAACTTCATTTATTTGCATATCAAATCGAGGTTTGACTATGGTGAATCCCATAGCTCCTTTATATCAAACACTTAACCATTTAATATTAAACCTAGCACTTTGGAGCAAGGAATGTATCGATGGTTTGACACTTAATACTTGTAATTAATAGATCAAGACTATAACCATGGCCTTTCAACTATTGTCACATGCAACCTAAGCAATAGTGCATAATAGTTAAGGTGTGAATCAACGGTTAAAAACCTACCATAAGGGCTAAGTAAGGCCTTTACAAAATAATAACAAGAACAAGTTAAGAAGACCAACAACATCACCTTCGATTATGACGGAAGCACATCGTTAACCCTGTAAAAAACCACCGTAGATACATCCTTCCAAAGAGTAGTTTTAGAATTTGTGTAAGTAGCCTTTTCAAGCAACATAAAACTTTATTTATGCTACAGAATAATTAATTGCGAAAAAAAAGAACATAATGATGCAATAACGTTTTTTCTATATAGTTGTTTATATATTAAAAAAAAAAAATTGCGTCGAGAGGCGCTCTACAGCACAGTATGGGGGAGATCTTGTGAGTCGAGTGTTTGTCGAGTAACAAAATAATACAAAGGAAACAAAAAAAGAATAATACAAAGTAAAAAGTAATAAATATTATGTCGGCCATAAACAAAAAAGAATAATACAAAGTAAAAAGTAAATATGAGACTTAAACTAGAGACTTTAGAGCTTAGGATTAGGTGGTAAATATTATGTCGACCATAAACAAAAAATAATAATACAAAGTAAAAAGTAAATATGAGACTTAAACTAGAGACTTTACTTTTTACTTTTAATACAAAGTAAAAAGTAAATATGAGACTTTAGAGCTTAGGATTAGGTGGCTCAGGTATTGCACTTAAGGAGCTATTCAAGGAGAGGTTTGCACCTCAGGAGATTTGATCCCTCTCGACGCTTGATAGAGCCTAGGATTTTTTATGGAATTTCGAGGTTCATGACATGATGGTATCAGAGCATGGTTACAACACTTGGCTTGAATCGGCCCAACAATTGCAACTGCTAAACCAGTAAACTAATTTTTATTTATTTTGGGTTTGATTCTCTTATGAAACAGGAAGAGAAGGATAACTTTATTTTTGCAAGAAACTATGGAAGAATTCAGAATGCCTGAGGGAGAAGAATCTCCCCCTAGAATACCGGTGAACAATGAAGAAGGTGAAATATGGGTAATCTTAAATGAGAATTGAAATGACAACCCATTAGAGTTACAACAGACTGTTAAATAATTAAGATCGGAATTAAAAATATTTAGGGAAGAAAATGAACAAATTATGAAAGTACAAGAAGAACTGAATAACATTCTGCTGGCTAAAATACACAGTAATGAAAAAGATAAAAACAAAGAATCTAAAACTGATAAGCCAAAAGCTACACCTTACAAACGTAAGGGAAGAAAGATGGAATTTTCTAGTCATGGGGCTGGAACTTCCAGTGAGGGTGATAATCTGTAGTAGGATGTAGCAATTGAAACAAACCTCACAATCAAACTCACTCAATAAGTGCAAAGAAGAAGAGAAGAATGTAGTCAATAATCATTCATGAACACAGAAAATGGAGAATAGCAGTATAATCATACATTAGTTGTGAGATGGCACTGTGAAAACTAAATACAATACAATAACTATCATGTGAATTCAAATTAACCAAGGATGTCATTCGAATCATCCTCAAAGTGTGGCTTGGATGGCATTGGAGACATCATCCAGTCAGTAGTATCAGTCATAAATGGTCAATAGTCAGTCAAGTGAGTCTAACTAAGTCTAACAAAACCATCTAGACATGAATCAGGGGATGGAGACTCCAAGGAGGGCGCATGAGGCTGTCAAAAGGTCAAGTGGCACTCCAGAACTAGCCAACTAGGAGCTACATGCAGTTAGGATGAGCAATCAGTGGAAGAACTGCTCAATGAATGCTCTAATTAACTGTCAGACACCTAGTAAGTGAGATGAGGCGCTCTAACTGAATGATAACTCCTAGTAGGTGAGAAAAGGAGCACATGTCATGCAGAAGAGTCAAATAGGGTGCATGAAAGTAGGTAGGAGGGCTACTGGGGGTTTAATACAGGCTCTAGGGAGCTGAAATTAGGCTCTAGGTGCTTGGAGGACCATCAAAATGATGACTGGATCCATGCAAAATTCATGCAAGCATGCAAAACTGAAAAATGATGGAGAGAATATTCCAACAGTGAAGAACCACCAAAACACCACACAGAAGAACATTAGGATTATAGTGAAAGTAGTAAGAGTCATAAAGATAAAAAAAAGTACAAACCCTAGAAGAGATTTTAGGGGATTTTAAGGAAATTAAACCTTCTATGTTTAACGATGAAATCGAGAAAGGAGAAGAGGAAAAAGCTTGGTTGTCTGGAATGAAGAAATACTTCCAAATCTGTAACTATTCTGATGAATTGAAATAAAAAATGGTCATTTATAACCTAAGTGGAAAAGCAAATATTTGGTGGCAAGATATCAAAAAAGTAAAATATATAAAAGAATGATACGTAACATGGAATACCTTTAAAAAGCACTTTAAACATAAGTATCTTTCATAACAATACTATGAAGAAAAAGCGAAAGAATTTTATGAGTTAAGGTTAGGTACTATGACCATAAAAGAACTCTGTAGTAAATTCCTAAGTCTATTTCATTATGTACCATACATAATAGATGAAAAACAAAAAATACAGTGCTTTCTCAGTTTCTCTCCTACCCCATTTAAAGAGAGGATTGAGTATGACAATCCAAAGACACTAGAAGAATCAATTAGAAAAGAAAATTACTGTTATGATCGGAATAAAAATAAAAGAGAAAATCTACCTAATTGGAACTCTAAAAGACAGGATAACTTTGACCCAAGAAGAAAGAATAATAATAATAAATTTCACATAAATTCTAGAAATAATTACAAAGGGTATCAGGGTAGTAATTATATAGGTTTTAAACCACAACACCCTACAACAAAAGAAAGAGAACATTCCACTAATTTTAATAAAAAAATTGCACATAGGGAACCCTTGAAATGTTGGGAATGTGGTGACCCACATTACTTTAAAGACTCTCCTGTAAGAAATAAAACCTTTAATAAAATTCACTCCATTCAGGAAGTTGTTACAGTTGGAGATATGGCGAGAAGTATGCTCATAATCTGTGCTTCATTAGAGAATCGACAGGGAGACCATCAAGCTTCAATGTTCGAGATCGAAGGTATGATAAAAAGTCAACCTATTTCCATACTAATTGATCCAAGTGCAAGTTTGAGTTATGTATCACCTAGGATTGTTGAATTATGTAAATTAGTACCAGAAAAAAATGAAAAATCTTGGTTGGTACAGTTAGCCATAGGTACTAAACGTAAGGTCACTAGTTATGTGAAAAACTATGAAGTATTGATGAATGAATTTAATATGCATGTTGATCTGAATATTTTACTATTAGGTTCCTATGATATGCTGATAGGAGTGGATTGGTTGGAAAAAAACAGAGTCATGTTGAATTGTTATGACAAAAATTTTACATGCATAGATAATATTGGAAGCACAATTAAAGTAACAGGAATTCCGAGAAAAACTACAATCAGAGAGATCTCAGCCTTACAAATGAAGAGATATGTACATAAAGGATGTAGAGTATTTTTTTTTATGTAATAGATGATAAATATCAAGATAACAAACTTAAAGTGGAATATATACCTATATTAAAATATTTTAAAGACATATTTATGGAAGAAGTCCCTCGACTACCTCCGAAAAGAGACATAGACTTTACAATCAATCTGGTACCGAGAGTGGTACCAACATCAAAAGCTCTGTATCAGATGAATATAATAGAGCTTACAGAACTCATATCACAACTACAAGAACTAATTGATAAGAAGTTCATTTAACCTAGTGTTTCCCCTTGGGGAGAACCGGTCTTATTCGTAAAGAAGAAAGACGAAACTTTAAGATTGTGCATAGACTATCGACAACTAAATAAAATGACTATTAAAAATCGATATCCTTTACCCTGGATAGACGAACTATTCAATCATTTCCAAGGGGCAACAATCTTTTCTAAAATATATTTAAGGTCCGGTTACCACCAGGTACGGATCAAAGATGAAGACATCTTTAAAACTGCTTTTAGAAATCGTTACGGTCATTACAAGTTTGTCGTAATTCCATTTGGTTTAACAAACGCACCTGCAGCTTTTATGTGCTTAATGAATAGTATTTTCAGTAACTACTTAGATAAATTCATATTCGTCTTCATCAACGATATACTGATTTATTCGAAGAATGAATAGGAACATGAAGAACACTTAAAAATAGTTCTGCAAATTTTAAGAGAACAACAACTGTTTACTAAGTTTAGCAAATGCGATTTCTTTAAAGACATAATTCAATATCTAGGACACATAGTGTCTAAGGATGGAATTTTTGTCAACCCTGACAAGATTAAGGCTATCACTAACCCAGACAAGATTAAGGCTATCACTGAATGGCCAGTTCTTAAAAATGTAATGAACATAAGATCATTAATGGGGATTATGGGTTATTATTGAAATTTTATTGAAGGGTTTTCTAAGATAGCCTACCTCATAACTTCACTAAAAAAGAAAGGTAAAAAGTTTGACAAGAATGAAAAGTGTATGGAAAGTTTTAATAAATTAAAACAACTATTAACCATCGCCCCTATATTAAAAATTGTTGATCCTTTTAAGGATTTCGTCGTATGCACCGAGGCATGTAATGAAGGATTAGGCGGGGGTACTAATTCAAGAAAATCATGCTGTGGTCTATGAATCTAGAAAATTAAAAGAACATGCAAAGAATTACGCTACACGTGATTTAGAACTTGCTGCAATTATACATGCATTAAATATGTGGCGACACTACCTCATCGGAAAGAAATTTTTTACTAATGTCAGATAACATAAGTTTAAATACTTGTTTGATCAACATAATTTAAATGCTAGACAAACGAGGTGGTTGTCATTCTTAAGCGAATATGACTTTGAAATAAAACATATAAAAGGGAAAGAAAACAAAGTTGCAGACAGTTTAAGTCGTCATGCAAATTGATTATTTGCAAGCAGCAGTTATGAATCTGATTTAGAAAATCAGATCTTAAATGTAGAAAATTCTGATAAAGAATACCAAAATTTAAAGGAAAAGACTGTTGAAAATGAAAGGAACCAGATAAAAACAGATTTTAGTCTAAATGGAAGAGGATATATACTGCATAAAAACAAATTGTAAATACCAAATATAATAGAAATAAAATTAACACTTATGAATGAGATACACAAACGATCCTATTCATGACACCCAGGGTACCAAAGGTTGATCACCATGATCAGAAAGGACTTATTTTGGCCTAACATGAAGAAAGAGGTAGAAAAATACTTAGCTTGCTGCATAGAATGCTAGCAAGTCAAATCAGAACACCAACATCCAACGGGGTTATTAGAACCACTTCCCATTCTGGAATGGAAGTCAGAAATCATCAACATGGATTTTATAACCGGCCTACCTAAAAATTTTAGGCAGCACGACTCAATCATGGTCACATTCGATAAATTAAGAAAATCATCTCATTTTATTCCATTAAGGCTATTAACATTGCATATATATTTATGAAAGAGATTTTCAGGTTACATGGCATACAAAAGGTAATAATATCATATAGAGATGTAAAATTTACAGGAAATTTATGGAAATATTTGATTAAAGGGTTAGGCACTCAGTTGAACTTCAGTACTGCGTATCATCTGCAAATGGATGGGTAGACTGAAAGGGTAAACCAAGTCCTAGAAAACATGCTAAGAATGTATGTAATGGACAAACCAGGTAAGTGGGAACACTACTTACACTTAGTAGAATTTGCTTACAATAATCATTTTCAAGTATCGGTTGGTATGAGTCCTTTCGAAATTATGTATGGACGTAAATGTAATACTCCCATTTCATGGAGCAATCCAGTGGATCGATTAATGTTAGGACTTGAATTGTTAAAAGATATGGAACTAACCATGAAGCAGGTACAACAAAATTTGAAGGCTTCCCAAGATAGGCAGAAATGTTATACTGACTTAAAAAGAACTCATTGAGAGTTCCAGGTAGGTGAGCATGTGTATATAAAGACAAGACCCAAGAAAATATCCCTAAGGTTAGGCAGGTATTCAAAATTGGCACCCAGTTATTGTGGGCCATTTGAAATTTTGGCTAAAGTAAGGCCGGTAGCATACCAGTTATACCTACCGTCTACTATTAAAGTACATGATGTTTTTCACATTTCCATTTTAAAGAAGTATGTTCATGACACTACTAATGTGATTGATTGGGATGATATATAGGTGGAACCCGAAGGAGAGTTCTAGGTGGGACCAAAGCGTATCCTCAACAGAAAATAGCTTTTACTCTGGAACCGTACCATCAGACAAGTCAAGGTGCAATGGAAGCACCTTAGTCCGTAAGAGTCCACTTGGGAATTGGAAAGAGATATGCGGGAGGCTTATCCAATCCTATTCCAAGACAAAGAAATGGAATAATAAGGACAAAAAAATAATAACACCGAGGACGGTGTTATCCTTTAAGAGGAGGTGCATGTAATACACCAGGATTAAATAAAGTATTATTAAATACTTTTTGAATATTTTATGTTTATTTATTATTTGAATATTTTTGACAAGAAATAAAAAATAAAAAAAATGTAATGAATTATTCTTTTATTAATAAAAATACTGAAGGGGGACATAAATGAAATAGTTGTGGCATGAGTGATTGCTGATCCACAAGAGGAAAGACAAGTGGTTGAAGCTGTTGAGTGAGAACCCAAGGTGTAGGAGGCATCTTCCCAAAAATCAGGTCACAACTCTTAGTGGAGTTCTAAAGAGAAGGAGGCTCATAAATGGCGAGGTCCTAGGAAAAATATGATGTAATAGTATGTCCATAAGCAGCAGGAGGCTAGCATTGGACGAGAATTGAATCTGAAAATGAAAGAGATGGTGCATTAGGTGGATTTTTCTCTTGTGGTTCAGCGATCTGGCTCGGGGGTTATGGATCAAGTGAGACTTTGTTGCTCTAGGAGTTGGTTGGGAGGAAAGACTATTTCATCTTTGGTGTCCCGATAGTGGTGCTAGGTTCATTGTTTTTATTTCTTAGTTGTGTTACACTAGTTACAGTAGGAATTCCATTTCTGTTATGAATTGCAACTAACCCTTAGCAGAAATCATATTATGCATCTAACTAGGTTATGGATATATGATACATATGTTCATATATATCTCATATTATGTCTTCAAACTTTCAATATCTCTATCGTATTGAAATCTGTTTATAAAAGAATCATATTTAGTATTTATATTATTTTCTAATAATATCTGGTTACGGATATAGTATAGATTAAAATCAATTTAAGAATAGAATCAAATTTATGTTATAACATTTTTAAAAAAAATCCACAGTAAGATCGATGAAGCTAGTAGATCAATAGTATATTTAAATATTTTCCTCTGCATGATATCATAAACGAAAAACACTAGACTCTAGGGCCGAGAGGCCTCTCTAGTTGAAAGTCTTTTAAATGTAAACAATTTCAACAAAAAAAACCGATTCATATTTTGTAATAGATGATGGGAAGAACGCAAAGAAGTCATCTCGTCATATAAATCAGAATGATATTATCTTTTAAAAATGAAATCTACCTTTGTTTTTATAAACCCTCATTACAAGGAGGATTTTTATGTCGAAATCTATGAATGCCATAATGAATACCAACTAGCTATCCATATCACTTAGTGAAATCACAAACCATGATAGGAAGGAAATCATCCAAACATTATTGTTTAGCAAACCCGACAAATGTCAATGTGTCTACGAAAATTATGGATCCACTTCCACATGGTTTATAATATCTATGATATTCGAATAACCAAACAGTTATAATTTAGAATTACAACCTAAACATTTTAACATTCCAAACTACCATTAAAATACAGAAACATTTTCGATAAAGACCCTAAGGTTCACAGTATTATTAAATGTACAACGATTAATTGAAATGATGGATCTGTGTTCCTTGGGGATGCAAGACCATCAAATATGACATCCCTTCTTAAAACCAAAATCTAAATAAAATTATTATTTTAATCATCAGGTGGTGAGCCATCCACAATGGCATCCAAATAGCTATCTCTGTAAAACAAAAAGATAAACGCATGAACATGTATACATATTATATACTTTAGCAGAGGGGTTGTGAAGCCGTCTTTCCTACATCTCATAAAACCTATGGGTAAGTTGTTTAATGTAACTTATCTTGCTTAAAGGTGTAAGCCCGTTTCTTCTTCTCTTAGCAGCTTCAACACCTAGCTAGGAGTCACCTGCAACCAGCAAACATTTTAAACTCAGTCAGAAAACCAAGGATGAATTTAAGAGAATAGGATTCAATAGAGAAAGGGGTTTATCTTCCTTACCTTGGCGTTCTAAGACGTGGTCCTGGGAGGAGGTGACTCTACAACCACCGTCGTCGACGCCCTCAACCTGTAACCAAACAACCACCATCAGAATTTATAATCGTAAACCATGAATTTAAGAAGTATGCAACAAGTGGTTACATTACCTGGTAGATTTTGCAGACAAGGCGAGGGGTTGGCTCCTCCTGGATTCCCTTAACACTCCTTTTCCTACATTATAGATCACGAACTTAGTGCCTACAAACAGAAGGTTAACCAACCACAATTTCTGAATCAAAATGAAATAGTAAAATAAGTTTTGTTCCTACTTGTTAAATGGTAGTTTGAGGCTGTGAAGTTGGCCAAGTTCACACACTGCAACTAGCAAGCTTCAAAGGTGGCGGCCACTAGCACCTCGACGACTTCCTTTATTACCTTGGTAAAACCACCAGAAGGATTACCATTAACGAAGGAAGCATTTTACACCCTAGAATTTACAAAACGACCATGAAAGGTGCAGAGACTCTGTTTGTAGAGCTTGCAACCAAACTACAACAATAAAGAAGTTCAGACATCAAAAGATACATTAAAAACCTATTCAAAACCCTGCAATCTCCATGCACAGGTGGATGGTTGAGATTCATTCTCAAGCTCAGCCTTAAGGTCTAGCTATGCTTTCAACTAACCATAAGTACAGACCTTTAAACCATCACAACGATGAGCTACATTATACACATTATAATCATAACTTTATTTATTCGCATATCAAATCGAGGTTTGACTATGGTGAATTCCATAGCTCCTTTATATCAAACGCTTAACCATGTAATATTAAACCTAGCACTTTGGAGCAAGGAATGTATCGATGGTTTGACACTTAATACTTGTAATTAATAGATCAAGACTATAACCATGGCCTTTCAACTAATGTCACATGCAACCTAAGCAATAGTGCATAATAGTTAAGGTGTGGATCAAAGGTTAAAAAGATACCATAAGGGCTAAGTAAGGCCTTTACAAAATAATAACAAGAACAAGTTAAGAATGCCAAGAAAATCACCTTTGGTTATGACGCAAACACGCCGCTAACCCTGTAAAAAACCACCATAGATACAGCCTACCAAAGAGTATTTTTAGAATTTGTGTAAGTAGCCTTTTCAAGCAACGACAAACTGTATTTGTGCCACTGAATTATTAATTGCGAAGAAAAAAGAACATAACGATGCAATAACGTTGTTTCTATATAGTTGTTTGTATATTAAATTTTTTATTTATTTATGGAATTTCGAGTTTCATGAACAAAAAAGTCCCCTCCACTCAAGGATAAAATAGAGATATTGTATTTTTCTTCCCATCATTTCCCAAAAAACTACATACTCTTCCTCAATGTAACAAATTACAACACTTATATAAGGAAACTGTAAATCAAAATTAGATGTGCATCATTCCTAAAAAAGCATATTACAGGACCCATTTCCATTCTACAAACCATGTCGTCCTTCCTTCATTGTTACAACCGAGTCTCCCACAGAGTTCGGCCTCGGGAGGAATGGAATCCCCATCTCTTTGGCCATCATTTAGATCTTCATGTGCATGATCCATGTATCTGCAAACAAGTCCTTCGATATTGCAACAGGAATGTCATCACCCTTGCCCTTCTCTTATCTTTCCATTAGTATGAAACAAATAAGTCATTTCATTATCCAGTAAAGAGAGGGAGTCCTTCCAAATAATGTTTTCCAACCATGAGAAATCCCCGGATCTTGGATCCAGGTTTCTAACACAAATAATTCCCCTTCGATATTTGTTTTCTCTAGCTCGTTCCATAAATTCTTCTCCATTGTTTCAATCTCCTCACGAATTTTCTATGGAATCGAAGCTTTGTACATCCACGTTGCATGTGAAACATGTAATTGTTCTTTATTTTCTCTTTTCTATATCGCCTTCATGCTTCACAATTCTTCCACACTCTGATCCATCCTCTAATACCTTTCATGAGCCGAGATACCTGGAGTCTTAGCCCCAGCTCTTTCACAAACCGAGATACTTGAAGTGTTAGCTACAAACGACAACAACAACAACATAACTTTCTTTCCCTCTTCCTTCAGATTCTTACAACAACGAGATAAATAAATAAGAGAGAGGCTCATGACCTCAGACCCTTTGCAGATGATAGTCAGGAACCAACCTCCCTCACATTGCACCATAGGCATGGCTAGATAAAACTAGTAATCAATCATAACTCTCTACATCCCACGCAGACGAAATATCCTAAATTCAATCTCCTCAATTAAAACTTAACTTCTTCCAGTACTACCTTCTGGCATTCTTGTACACTGGATCTCCTCATGATGCTCCATGAAGGCATATAGCCTCCTCCACCTTTTTTTATGATACCATGTTGAGACACCTCGTGATGGTCGAGGGTGGTGACTACCCTCATAGCATGCTTATCTATGTTTATAACCAACCATGTGTGGTACTTCCTCTAATATCTCGATTTTAACCCCATTGCATTAAAAATGTAAATGATGTAATATTCTTATAACATCATGGTGAGGATCTCAAGGCCAAGGCCCCGCCATCGATTTAGTGTTAAAAATTTATGCATATGGTTTGCGTGCTAGCCAGGCACAATAGAAATTGTAAATATCATGTAAATATGCATTTAATAAAATACCCACAACTAGTTATGCGATTCAACAAGAGTATGGGGGCATGATTTTTACAAGGAATTGGGAGGGAAATATTCAAACCCTTGAACCAATCAAGTCAAGCCAAGTGTCAATGAGAGAACCGATGAACCATCAACTACCCATGTTGAATTTTGTAACCAATCATTTATTTCTCCCAAGAGTTGGTTGAAATAGTTATTATTTGGGAAATGGAGAGGTATGGTTGTCCAAACTCGGGTATGGGAAAGCCAACATTTTTGGAAAACAAGTTTTGGATTCCTTGGAAATAAAAGAGCCACGAAATTGCTCCTCAATCCATTCTCACCCATGGGTTTTTCTCTCTCACGAGTTTGGAGCTTGCTGGGCATTTTTCTCCATGAATTTTATGTGTTTTCCTTCATTTTCAGCTAGGAGAAGGGCATTTTTATGATATAGAATAGTGGGAAAGAAGAGAAAATCGATTTTGGGTCCCTGGGGTTCCATAGAGGCCATTTTTTTCCATTCAAATGGTCATATACATGTGGGGAAAAACCTTTTCTTCCCTATGGTTGATTTTCCCTTCCCACAATCCGTTTTTGACTGGCGGCGATTTGGGGAAAACCCATGGACATATTGTTTGTGAATCCGATGGTAAAAAACATTTTCCCTTTTCCCAACATATTTCTTTTGCTATGTTTGGGAGAGAAGGATGTGGTATGAGTTATGGGTATCCATTACTTTGGATTGAGTTTGAGTGCAAACATCCAGAAATAGAGGGTTCAGATCTGGCTTACTAAACCTAGCTATGGACTGGCTTGGCTCAGATGTGATGTTTGTTTTGTTGTGCATAGGTTTGTAGGTTCCCATTCCTTGTGGAAATAATTCCCATCTTGGGGGTGGCAACTATGTCGAGAGATTGATGAGCATAGTTGGCCTATGGCTGGGTGGAACGTTGCAGTTGTGTAGCTAGTTGCTTGGGGCAACTTCACCATTAAGATAAGTATTATCTATGTGTTTTACTTTTGCATTCTTTTATTTGATGCATGTTATCAATATGCTGGAAATTGCATGATATATGTGTGTGTTAAATAAATTTCATTCTGCCATGTTTAATAGATTTATACATCTACACATACATGTGTTTTTATTTGTATGAATTTGATGAATGGGGCTGAGTTTTTGTAAAATCCCCATTTTTAGTGTCATGTTCCCTTCCTTGGATAGGATCCACGGGAGGGGACATGATAGATTGGTATCAAAGAGAAAAGTTACAACATTGGTCCTGCATGGGATACATCTAATAGCTTGCAAAGGTAAGCTTGCTTCTTGCTCAGCATTGGTCATCATAAAAAGAAAGAAAATTTTCCAACGTTTCTATGTTTTTTTTTAGTTTTCTTCCTAAGTATGTGTCGGCACAAAACTTAAGGGAGCCGAAACTATTGGAGAGAAATAGGAAGAGTCACTGATATGTTTCGGCGAGAAAGTAAAAAGCTTGCTGAAACTGTTTCGGCGAAAAACTGAAAAGTCCGCTGAAACTGTCGGCGAAAATCGAAAAAGTTGTTGAAAGGAGGTGTTTCGGCGAAAAAGGAAATTTGTTCCGAACAATGACAAATTGAGAGGTTTTCCAAAACGGTCGGCACAAAATTCAAAATCCCACTGATTGGTGAGAAATCGGAAAATCACCGAAATGGTCGGTGGAAAACTGAAAAGTCCGTCGATCGCTGACGAAGCAGAAAGTCCGCCGAAATAGGTCGGCGCAAAACTGAAAACTGTGTCGAAATGGATCGGCGAGAAACACGAAAATTGAAAGTGCCACAATCAGAGGAAATTTGAAAGTACCCCGATCGGTGACAAAATGAAAATCGCACCGAAATGGGTCTGCAACAAATTGACAAGTGCATCAATCGGTGACAAATTGAAAGGTGCGGCGAAACTATTCGACGAGAAATGGGAATTGCGCCAATCGGAGGAAAAAATAATTTTGCTCTGAAATAGGTCGGTGTCAAATTAGAAAGTGTGTCTATCGGAGGAAAAATGATAAGTCCGTCGAAATGGGCAGTGACAAAGCGATAAGTGTGTTGATCGGAGGAAAATAGAAATTCCACCCAAACAGAGAATTTGAACATTTTTTTGAGGTATATTTTGAGGTACCAGAAGTTGGAAAATGGCATTCAACTTATGCGGCATATTGCGCGAAATCAAAAGATTTACAAAAATAAAAATGAGGGCGCTTCCCTTGACCCACCCTGCACCAAGGGGGAAATCCCCCTTGGCTCCCATCATCCTGTTGAGGCAGTCATTGATTTTGAGAGAATTATGTGGCTGGCAGCAATTGTCAATATGATATTTTCCCAAATGCATGGAAATTATTTTCGTATTTTTAAGTGTAATGGCACTAGAATGCAGGAAAAGCAATAGAAAGGTTCTTATTTTGAAACGAGTTTCTAGTTGTTTCAAATAGCAGGTAGAGGAAATCCTCTAGGCTTGATTGAGCAAGAAATTCTCATTGCGGGTGACCTCCAAAGCAACCATATTTTTGGTAAAAGCCTAATATGATGGTGTAGGAGTACTAGATATGAAAGTAACTTTAGGTGAGTAAATTTTATGATATCAACATCATGGTAATGGTGATATAAAAATAAAGTGGAGACACATTTGGGATCATGATCATGGTAAAATTGTTGGTTAGCTATCAATGTGAAGAATTGAAGCAAGCTTGGTTGGATGCTTAGTGACAAGGTAGTTCCACTAATGAGTAAGGATACGCAATTGAGAGTATTATGGTAATTCACGTTAACATGTGGAAAAACATTTGAAGGGATACACTCTTGTAGATTGTATTTTATAAGCACGGGATGGAATAAGGGAACTAAATAAAAGTGATGGTTCCTTAGCCAGAACGTATGAAATGCATTCTCTATGCTCAAGATGTGCAATATGAATTCATAGAGGGGTTGTGGAATCCTTATTAAACGTAATTGGTTGTAATATACATTATGGAGAAGTGATAGCCATGTCTAATCATTGAAGGATGAAAGGTACCAATAATGGACATTGGTGCCTTGGATAAGAATGCATCCAATGTATTATTGTTAGAAATATATGCAATTTTAATTGCAACCAAGATACATGGAAGCTCTTAATTATTGAAGATGGATATTGTATTCCATAAGAGAATCTTGAGCAAAGTATGGAATATACCTGCAGGTAAAGGACATGCAACTTGTAAATATGATGAGTGAATCATCCTTGTGGGAAAGTGCATGCATGATACAAGAAGTTACAAGATATGAGTCAGTAACTTATGAGTGAGTAACAAGAATCGGTAAGGAAATTCCATTCTCCCAAAAGTTGTCACTCATAGGAATAAGACATCCCAGTATGTGGAATTGGCATGTGGCTCATGATAGTGACATGGTGTCCATGCAAAGGCTGCTAATTGGGGAATGAGGCATTCCCATGTGTGAATCAAGTATGTGGTTCATAATTGTGGAAAATATTTCCGCGAGAAAGAAAAGGAAGTATCATAGTTGAATGAGGTACAAGGGCATAGAATGGACCTGGAAAAGACTCCTTATAGAGTTGATAGTGAATCAATTGCAGTGTTGATTAGAGCCAGGAAGTTAAGAAGGGTCAAGTTGAAATTGACCATAATTTATGACAACAATTGGAGTAGTAAGGCAATCTTGATAAAGAGGGAAATTTATCACCTTAAACTATTTATGTTTATAGCATAAGACTTACATGCGTGGAAAGTAGAAAGTAGGAATGTATACATGAGTATATGTACTGAATTGCTACTTTGTGAGAAAATCATAGCTAATGATTCCTTGTGTGCTTGCTAGAGAGGCCATGAAATTGGATCAGCTATGATGTGGAAGAAGAATTCCCTGTTATGATGAGGGATTGGAAAGGGATAATTCCTTAACTCTTCTCTTGCTGATATGATTATATTTTCAAGTTTTAATGCATAGAAAATTTGGCATAGGAATGCCAAAAGTGTAAGAGATTAGGTAGATCAAGTGAATATGCATTGGTGGGCATATTAATATACATTGCACAGTGCATGTGAATATGCTTGTGCAGGTATATTATGTTGCATGTTGGTAAAGCTAGCGAAGTTTTACATATGCAATGAGTCACTTAAGATAATTATTGTGGTTGTTGATCATTAGTGGTGTTGGCATTGGTTGTAGGACCAAATCCAACCAAAGCATGGCTAAAGATGTTGATGATGTTGTCACATGTGACCAATAACCTTATGAAGAAAGGTTGGTGCAACAAATCTATGATAACAATGTTGGTGGAAGGATGGTGTAATCCTTTGCAGGAGACCAACTGATCAGGTATCATCAAATATGTTAATGGAATCCATGCAGGTAATGGTTTATTTATGATTGCATCCAAAAATGGGATTGAGTAAGAATCCATTTAGCCATACTTAGTAATTGTAAATTGGCATGTATGTGATGATGAATGCATTTATGCAAACATTATCCCACCAGGTACGGTGAGGTATGTGGTAGTAAGGGAATGGATCCTTATACCATATAGTTGTTTTGAATTGTAAATGCATTCATATGGAAATATATCATGCCATTTGTATATGTTGGATATGAGTTTAATAACAAAAGCAAGTGAGACTTATGGTCCTATTGGTTATGATTTTAATAATCAAATCAAGTGAGGACTTATGGTCCTGTTGCAATAGTGCATGCCATATGATATATTCATGGTTAAGGTTATAATGTGG
This sequence comes from Larix kaempferi, assembly GCA_027924585.1. Taxonomy (NCBI): domain Eukaryota; kingdom Viridiplantae; phylum Streptophyta; class Pinopsida; order Pinales; family Pinaceae; genus Larix; species Larix kaempferi. The sequence goes on along the minus strand of BSBM01001136.1, from coordinate 3,757,152 downwards.
TTGGAATGGTAATGCTATAGTGCTAGACAAGTATCCGATGAACCCCCTTATTAGTGTTAATTTGGGATGAAACCTCATTGTCGACAACCAAGGAGTGAGTAAAATCCTGACGTGTTGTTTGGGTGGAGAAGGAAGGCACCCATATAAATTAACCAATAGATTGGGGATATGGTTGGGTGATGTGTCAAGGCATTAGCTAGACCTTCCAACACATCATGGTGGAATGCATGACATAGAATTATGGTATTCATGAATCAATGCAAGGAGGCATTGAGTGAATTCACATTAAAAGATTATGTATACCTTATGATTGTTTATGCATATGTGTGGGTACACCTATTGAGATGCAGTGTGCGAAAGCATGGTTGTGATATATATGTTTCATTGCAAGTAGATAATAGATGAAATTATGAATTGTTGGTAATTATGAGATCATTTAATGAGCTGCCATGGATGCAGGAAAATGATTGCATGAAGAGGGTAGTCATGTTTTATTTACTACCAAGAAGGCTTCGTTTCCAGGACAAAGTTTCCTCAATGAATACGATTGTGTAATCATGAGAATTGGAAGTTTTATTTAAATTGCATAGATAATGTGATTGTATCCTGCAATTTTATTGTGCTAATGATGCACATCAAGTAAATGTATTTCATTGTCTTTGAGATAATAACAATTGATAGTGTTTGAATTATCGAGTGTTATAATTCTGAGCTCAATTCAGTGACTTGTAAATATTGCAATGAAAAGATTATTTGCTTGGATACTCACTAAGTGTTTGGCTGATTGAAAATTTTCATATTTCAGATAGAAATGTCTTGGGTATGGCAATGTGGGTAAGTCCATAATAAAGACTAGAATATACCATGTGCAAAAGCCAAAAATTATGAGAAGGGTGTCATGGTTGTGAAATTTAATTTATGTACAGAACATATTGTGAATTTCAGGTTTGAAATTTTGCTAATAGTTACTAATGGTTGTTTGGATTCTCTAGAATTGTGTCAAGAGGACATGTTTTAGGTGGATGTTCATGTTATGGAAGCAAGTCTAAAACCATAATGGACAGAGTTATACCACTGACAGGAGCCAAACAATATGAGTATGGCCTCATGGTTAAAAAATTGTAATTTTTGTAGTAGACAGAATTGTAAACTTAGATTTGAATCTGATTATTAATGTCATTGATTGGTTGAATGTTTGTGAATTGTGTCAGGAGGACACAATGCAGGAAGACCATGTGTTATGGCCTGCAAGAGCTAAACATCATGAGAAGAATCTCATGTTTTGGAAATCTAGTTTTTGTATGAAACATATTTGAGAAATTCTAATTGAAATTATTATGATGACATCTCATGTGAACTACATGCTTGTGTGTAATTTTGGACATGTGTAAATTGTGTATGTATGCCTAAGTATTGGAACACCGAGGACGGTGTTATTCTAAGGGGGAGGGAAATTTAATATCCTCATTTTGACCCTTAGTATATATTCGATTTTATGTAAACATTATATGTATGTGATGTATAATTCCTAGCTTGGAGCTCAAGGCCAAGGCCCTGCTAGTGAATGCTCGGCTTTGAAAGGAAAGTATTTGACATTGTGTGATCCATGTGTTATTAAGACATGGAAATTCTAAAATGATGTAAATATCATGTAATACAAATACCAAGGGGTTGGCTATGGATGCAACTAAATGAGGGGGAACTATGTATCCACTAGGGAGAGGTGAGAGGGTTGTGGGATTGAGCCATAGATTTCCAAATGTCATATTTAGAACCCATTTGAGATGTCCTAGCTGCCATTTATTTCTACTGTAAGGAATTACTTCAGAAATATGATTCATGAGGTTGATGGAGTATGGGAAGCCCTGGATTTCATAAGGCGGGGTATGGGCTCTGTCTAACTTGTCCCATCAGTCACTCCACTTATTGGGTGGTCGTTTTCGCTCATCCCCATGCCATGGTAATGCATTCTTGATTCAATTAGGAGGAGGACGCAGACATAGCAAGGATAGAACCAAAAATCATGATTTCGGGGAAGCCACGATTTGCATAGCCAAGATCGCTCAAAAATATGTGTGGGAAGGGAAAAACGATTTGGTTATCCATATACCCGAACTTTGGTACGATTTGGAGAGTGCTAGATTCCCTAGAACCCATAAGGAAACCCAGACCTGATAACCGATATCGCAGAAGCGGGACAGATCCTTTAGCCTATAACCCTGAGGAGATCCAACCGTGGATGAAACAGTGCAGAAGAGAGAGAAGAGGTTGGAACTGCTTGATAAACTCGGTGAAGACTGTTGATTGAGTCGGTAGCTCTATGGTTGAGTTCATTGGCTTATATTCCTCCCCCCTTGGCTCTTAGCATGCTTGATAAACCCAACTGTGGGTTGTCTTAGCATGGTTGTTGGTGTGAAACCAAGGTTGTGAGTAAAACTGGGTAGTTTCTCCTTAGTGGATACATAGCTCCAACTCGGGGGTGGTCTCTGAGTGATGAAATACTACAGGCTAGGTAGAGACTGTTGGGTTGGAACGTTGCATTCCATAGCCAGTTTGCTTGGTAAATTCATCTCAAAGATAAGTGTTCTTTTTGCTTTGAATCATGCTCATTATGTGTTCTGAAATGTTTAATTATTGACTGTATTGTGGAATCTAAATGATGTATGCTAAATGATAAAGTCTTTCAATTGCATGAGAAGGGCATTAATTCCCTCTATGATGTTTTATTCCCCTGTGTTTATCTGTGTATAAATGTTCATACATGAGTTACTTACCATGCTCCTGCACATATACATTATTATATTTGTACTTATATGAATTTGTTCCTTGATGAATACGATTAGGTGATGTAAAGGCCCTGGAGGTGCAGAAAGTTCAGTTAAGGCTTTAGGAAGGAAATAGACACCCTCCTGTGGTGTTCATGCTTTCCTTGTGGATCATATGAAGGGAAGGTCCATGACTGGGCTGCATATGAGCCCTTGCAGAGTGGTAAGGAGGAATGGAGGAAGCTTGGAGCCACATGCTAGGTTGGATGAATGATAGGATCAGAGTCATCAGATGTGGCAGAGGATCATGCATTTTCAGAGGGATCGCCGAGAGATTTCCAATGGTACCGGATTTTCCCAAAATGGACATAGGATGAAGAAGATATTGGCTTGATAAGTTGGAGGTAACAAGGGAAATTGGATGCCTTCCGACCTTCCGAACCCGTAGTGTGGACTGTGGATCGCGGAAGTCGAAGGTCTAAATTCTCGGCGTGCTGCTTAGGAGTTCTGAATTCTGACTCCCACAAGCCGGACTATGGAATGCGGAAGTTAGAATTAGAAATATTCACAGTTGAAAATTTGGTGTTCTGACTCCCGCATCGTGGAATGCGGAAGTCAGATGTGGAAATCTTTGCAGTTGGACATTTAGTGTTCTGACTTTCTGAATCCCGCATCGCTGGATGCGGACTGCGGAAGTCAGAAGTGGAAATATTCGCAGTTGGAAATTTGGTGTTCCGACTTTCCGACTTCCACATCGTGAACTGCGGAGTGCAGAAGTGGAAATATTCACAGTTGGAGATTTGGTGTTCTGAATTTCCGACTCCCACATCGCAGACTGCGGATTGCGGAAGTCAGAAGTGGAAATCTTCGCAGTTAGAGATTTGGTGTTTTGAATTTTCGACTCTTGCATTGCAGATTGTGGAGTGCGGAAGTCGGAATAGGAAATCTTCGAGGTTAGATATTTTGGCGTTCTGACTTTCTGAGTTCCTCATCGTGGATTGCGGAACTGCAGAAGTCGGAGAAGAGTTTCGTCGATGTCTTGTATTTGGCGCTTTGAATTTTCGAGTCCCGCATCGCGGATGCAGAATGCGGAAATCAGAGAGGTGTTTCTTTGACTCTGTGTGAATTGGTGGTCCGACTTCCAACTTCTGACCTGCGACTTGCAGATTACTGCTTGCGAAATTGCGGAATGAGATCATTGCGCCTGTGGAAATATTAGAGTTGCAGATTAGTTTTGGAAGAAAAAAAAAGCAGCAGGTTCTTCAAGGTTGTTCCCTCATCACTCTAAAGGGAATTGAGGGGATCGGGGACATGACAGAATGGTATTAGAGCCCAAGGTTACAGCATTGGGGCTACTTGGACCAACGTATGAGTTATAGGCATAGAGATGCCATGAATTGGACCATGCTATGATGAGGAATTGGAGGGAGATAATTCCTCAACTCTTAGCTTGTTGTTATGATTATAAATTTAGAGCTTATATATGGTAAATTATGTTATAGAAAGGTTGAAAATGCAAGAGATTAGGTAGATGAAATGTGTATGCATAGTAGTCATATTAAGAATATAATGCATATTGCATGTAAACTTATGTGTTCTCACATATGGTACTGCACATGGATAACAAAATTTAATGAGCACATTGCATTTTGATTTGAATGCACACCTAAACAAGGATGCACACCCACTGAAAGGGATTGCGATAAAAGCTTATGTTGCATGCCTGTGATTCTTGCAATGTTGCACAAAGATATGGTGAAAATATTTTTGAGATGCCTTGCTTACACTTTTCTTTGAGAAATGATGAAAGTGTTGTTTTTTGTGGTTCTTCATTTTATCAAGATAATTGAAGCATGGACGAAGATGTTGATGATGATATTGCATATGACAAGAAACCTTGTGAAGAAAGGCTGGAGCACAAATCCATGATCAAGAAGTTGGTGGAAGGACTGTGTAGACCTTGTTAAGAATCTAACTAATCAAGTAACAATAGTATGTTGATAGCAGCCATGCAGGTAATGTTTATTTCTGTTGATTGTACAAGTGTTGATAAAGGATGGGTAAGAATCCTTTAACCATGTTTTAATCATCATAAAATGGTATGCATGCAATAGTGAATGCATTTAGGTGAATGACATCCCACAAGGTATGGTGAGGTATGTGGTAGTAAATAAATGAGCATTATACCATGTGACTGTTTAAGATTTTGAAGGAATCCATAAGAAATAAGAGCATGCCATGTGTGAAACCATGAGAATGTTGGGTTGTGAAGCCTATAGTGCTCAACAAGTATCCCATGAAATCCCTATTGGTGTTAATTTGGGATGAAATTTCTTTGCCAACAGCCAAGGAGTGAGAGAACTCTCGATGTGCTGTGTTTGGATGAAGAAGAAGGCACCCAGATATACATTGAAAAAATATTATGTAAATCTTGTTGATTATGCATATGTGTGGTTACATATAGGTTGATATGCATTGTGTGGATGCATGCCTATGGTGTACATTTCATTGAAATTAGATAATAGATGAAATAGTAGAATTGTTTAAAATTCTAGGATCTTTTCATGAGATGATATGTGGAAATAGTTGCATGAAGAAGGTAGTTGTGTTTGATAGGATACTAGAGTGCTCTATTGGGAGGATAGAGTTGCATGAAATGATATGGTTGTGTAATCATAAATGATGAAAGTGTATATGTGATGTGACTGTATCTTGGAATCCAATTGTGAATAAAATGCATATAAAGAAAATGTATTTCATTGCATTTGAAATAATAACAGCTGATAGTGTTTGAATTATTGAGTATTATAATTCTAAGATCGCTTCAATGGTTGTTGTAAATGTTGCACTAAAAATAGTATATGCGTGGGCATTCACAACTTGTTTGGCTGATTGAATAATTCTGAATGCAAGTAGAATTGTCATGGACATGACAATGCATGTAAGTCCATAATAAAGGATGGGATCTACCATGTGCAAGCCAAATATTGTGAGGATGATCTCATTGTGGTGAAATCTGATTTTTGCATGAAACAGATTTGAAATTTTTTTATTTAATTTTATGAGAATGATCTCATGTTTACAAATCTAATTTTGTAGGAAAACAGATTTGTCAATTTGAGAATTTGCTAATAATTACTAATGTTAGTTTGTCTCTCTAGAATTGTGGCAAGAGGACATGTAAGTGTATGTCTATGTTATGGGAGCAAGCCTAAACTATAATGGACAGAGTGATATCTCTTACAAGGGCCAAGCAATATGAGGATGGCCTCATGGTTCAATAAAATAACATTCCGTAGTGAACAAAATTGTAAATTCAGACTTGGGTTTGATTATTAATATTGCTGACTGTTTGGCTATTTGATAAGTGTGTCAGGAGGACACATTGCTAGAAGAGAAAATACATCTGCAAACAGATAATTATTTTGCGAACCTTGTTAAAAATATGCATGTCTAATTATTAGAATTAATGTCCAGGGCATGTTTTATTTTAAACTGCTTGAGTGTGATTATGTGTTTTTATTTCAAACTACTTGAGTGTGCATGTTTTATTTTAGACTGCTTGAGTGGGATTAGGGCCTACATGACTCACACCGAAAAGGGGTGCACACCTTTTGGGTGTTGTGTTGTGTTGTGGTTTTCAACATTGACTACACTCTAAAGGAATGGACGCATTCATGGTGTTTCAATATTAGAGAGTGAACTTGTATGAAGTATGTTACAATTTTATATCAGCAATACTCACAAGCTTACCTACCCATCTTGTGTTGTCAATTATTACACATGCAATTGGTGATGCAAAGAAATGTGATATGGATACCGAGACTGGCTAGAGTGTGAGTAGATGTCTAGGGATATGTAGTAGAGCCTTGACTTGGAAATGGTTATGCTGTGGTTCCTTCCATGGGCCTATTAACCCAGATGGAAGTGTTGGATTGGGAATGGAGAGGGAAAACCAGGTATGGGACTAGTTTGGCACCATAAATGCTTGGTAAATCTAGTCAGTGCACTGGTTGAGAATTGAATGTTGTGGAGCAGCCTGTGAGCTAGCCAAACATTCTTTAAATGTTTGATAAACCCAGTCAGTGTATTGGCTTAGCATATTGATTAATGGGATGCCTAATAAACCCAGTCAGAGTACTGTCTTGGCATTTCCTATTTGAATGAAGTGGAGCAGCATGCGTGCTGGCCCAACATTCATTATTACATCACAGGTTATCCAAGGCTTGTAAAGAAAAGGAGCCTGTGGAATAACGTGAATACATCCAATACATATAAGTATTGGGTTATATTGCATCTTCTTGCTTATTTCATATGAATACATGTGTGTATATGGTTTTTAAACTCTTTTTTAGAGATAAATTCTATGAAAATGAACTTGAGATGTGAATTGACTCAATGTTGGAGTGTAGGTATTGCTGGAAGCAAGAACCTTGAAGGAATCCTAAGGATGCATTTGGACATGTGGCTATCCTAGGAAGCTCAATATGAGTAACAATGGAAAGTGGTGCTAGTGGGCTTGTGTGGGTCCTAGCAGCCAAAGGTTCTATAGGAAACAATGGGGAAAGGTTCCCTGGTTGAAAAGCCTCGGAAATACCTTAGACACCAAGTGTCATCGTCAAAAGTAGTAAAAAGGTGAGTCAAGCATTCACATTGAAGTGAAAGAGACCAAGGAGCATGGAACCACACTTGTGGTGGAACTCCATATTGGAACAACATTAAGAGGGGTAAACTCTTACTCTTCTCTTTCCTTTTTTATAACGCATTTTAAAAACAGAAAATTGTTGAATGCATTTCATGGCTGAAAGTTGATTGTGCTATTTTTCTTGAAATAAAGTGTGAATGCTAAATTAGTTAATTCCCTATGGAAGTATGAACATGAATGAGTTCATTTGTATGTTGGACAAGCATGAAATGTGTGGAAGTCTCATGGATAAAGCATGAACTTTCCATGTCAATTGGGAAAGTAATTGACTGATCTTATTTCTTATGTTATGCTTGGACTAACAAGAATTGCAATGATGAATTTCAGAGGTGAAAGGTATATCAATTGGTTGCAGCTGCTACAAGACAAGTGTTGGTAGTAATCAAAGTGTGGATAGCTGTGCACATTGACCATAGTAGCAGACCAAAAGCTATTGTATTTGGCTAAAAATCTTCTTGAGACAATTTCCAGTACCCAAGAAAATCTTGTGGAAATTCTTGTGCTACAAAAGAAATAGATTGAGATGAACCAAAACGTTCTGTGAAAATATATTTGTCTGCAAAATGAGGTAAAGGACATTCTGGAAGCTATCAATAGTCGAAAGGACAACATGTCAATGAAGAGTCGGTCACCCAATCAGCGCATTAAGAAACGCTCAAGGCTGGAAGACTCAAGGGAATGGAGCAGGTAAGGAAAAACAAACCAATGAAATGTTGGCAATGTGGAGAAAATCATTGCCTCTGTAACTTCCCAACAAAGGGAAGCAAGCAGAATTGTAGCCATGAAGTTTCCAAACTTGTGGATCAGCTGGAAGGTAAAGAAAAGGAAGTGGTTTTTGTAGAGATGGAAGGTCAAAGCCAGTAGGAGCAGCCTATAGAAACAAAGGACTTGGTCCTAGAAGCTCAAAGTAAAAGATGAACTGTGGGATATACCTACCACATTTTGTGAATTTTGGACATGTGTAAATTTTGTATATATTCCTAAGTATTGGAACACCAAAGACGGTGTTATTCTAAGGGGGGAGGGATGTAATATCCCCATTTTGACCCTTAAGATATATTGGATTGTATTTAAACATTGTATGTATGTGATGTATAATTCTTAGCGTGGAGCTCAAGGCCAAGGCCCCGCTAGTGAATGCTTAGCTTTGAGAGGAAAGTATTTGACATTATGTGATCCATGTGCTATTAAGCCATGTAAATTGTAAAATGATGTAAATATCGTGTAATAAAAATACCAAGGGGTTTGCTATGGATGAAACTAAATGAGGGGGGACTATGTATCCACTAGGGAGAGGTGAGGGGGTTGTGGGATTGAGCCATAGATTTCCAAATGTCATATTTAGAACCCCTTTGACCTGTCCTAGCTGCCATTTATTTCTGCTATAAGGAATTACTTTAGAAATCTGATTCATGAGGTTGATGGAGTATGGGAAGTCCCAGATTTCGTAAGGCAGGGTATGGGCTCTGTCTGAATTCTCCCATAAGTCACTTCACCTCATGGGTGGATTTTTTCGCTCATCCTCAGGCCATGGTGATGCATTCTAGCTTTAGTTAGGAGGAGGACGTAGACAGAGCAAGGATAGAACCAAAAATCATGATTTGGGGAAAGCCACGATATGCAGAGCCAATATCACTAAGAAATTTGCGTGGGAAGGGAAAAAATGCTTAGAAATACATAGACTCGAACTTTGGTGCGATTTGGACAGTGTTAGATGCATCAAAACCCATAGGGAAACCCAGATCTGATAGATGAAATCGCAGATGCAGGATGGAGCCTTTAAGCCATAACCGCGAGGATATCCAAGCGTGGATGACATAGTGTTGAAGAGAGAGAAGATGTTGGAACTTCTTGATAAACCCGGTGAAGACTATTGATTGATTCTGTAGCTCCGTGGTTGAGATCATTTGCTTATATTCCTCCTCCCTTGTGTCTTAACATGCTTGATATACCCAATTGTGGGTTGGCTTAGCATGATTGTCGGTGTCAAACCAAGGTTGTGAGTAAACCTGGGTATTTCCTCCTTAATGGATACATAGCCCCAGCTCGAGGGTGTTCTCTGAGAGCTTAAATACTATAAGCTTGGAAGAGACCTATGGTTCGGTTGGAATGTTGTAGTCCATAGCCAGTTTGCTTGGTGATTTCATCTCAAAGATAAGTGTTCTATGTGATTTGAATCATGCTCATTCTGTTTTCTGCAATGTTTAATTATTGACTGTATTGTGGAAGCTAAATGATGTATGATAGATGATAAGGTCTATGCATTGCATGAGAAGGGGACTAATCCCATGTATGATGTTTTATTCCCCTATGTTTATCGGTGTATAAATTTGCATACATGAGTTACTTACCATGATCCTACACATCTACATTCTTATATTTGTACTCATATGAATTTGTCCCTTGATGAATAGGATTAGGTGATGTAAAGCAAGGATAATTTTAGGTGCGAATTTTATCCCATTGGCTATTTTTCCATTTTTTTTCCAAAAAATGATTCGCCAATTTGCATTATTTGAAGCCCCATTTCGCCCAATTTTGATGGAGTAAACTTTTTTCACTCTAAAAATCGCCAAATTATTATATATACTATATAAAATCCTTCTAAATTGAAATAATTTTAGAAAAATATCGCCAAATATTTTATAGTTGAAATTTTAAGAATTGGTAAGATTCGCCAAGGTTTATACACTTTTAATAATGTATGGGTCCTTAAAATTATCCCTGATGTAAAGGCCCTAGAGGTGTAGAAGGTTCAGTTAAGGATTTGGGAAGGAAATAGACACCCCCCTATGGTGTCCATGCTTTCCCTATGGATCAAATGAAGGGAAGGGCCACATCTGAGTTGCATATGATCCCTTCCAGAGTGGTAAGGAGGAATGGAGGAAGCTTGGGACCACATGCTAGGTTGGATGAAGGAAAGGATCGGACCCATCGTATGTGGTAGAGGATGAAGCAGTTGCATAGGGCTCGGAGAGATCTTTCCAATGGCACCGGATTTTCCCAAAATGGAATTAGTATGAAGAATATATGGGCTTGAGAAGTTGGCGGTAACATGGGTAATTGGTTAAGTTCTGAACTTCCGAACCCACAGTGCGGACTATGGATCACAGAAGCCGAAGGTGTAAATTCTCGGTGTGCTGCTTAGGAGTTCTTAATTTCGACTACCGTAAGCCGGACTACGGAGTACGGAAGTGGAAATCTTTGCAGTTGAAATTTGGTGTTCCGAATTTTTGACTCCCGCATCGCAGACTGTGGAGTGTGGAAATCGGAAGTGGAAATCTTTGGAGTTGAAGATTTGGTGTTCTGACTTTTCGACTCCCGCATCGCAGACTGTGAAGTGCGGAAGTCGGAAGTGGAAATATTTGCAGTTGGAGATTTGGTGTTCCGACTTTCCGACTCCTGCATCACGGACTGCGGAGTGTGGAAGTCGGAAGTCGAAATCTTCGATGTTGGATATTTTTGTGCTCCGAATTTCCGAGTTCCGCATCGTAGATTACGGAACTGCGGAAGTCGGAGAGGAGTTTCATCGACGCTGTGTATTTGGCGTTCCGACTTTTCGAGTCCTGCATCGTGGATGTGGACTGCGAAAGTCAGAGTGGTGTTTCTTTGACTCTGTGTAAATTAGTGATCCGACTTCCGACTTTCGACCTATGGCTTGCGGATTGTTGCTTGTAGAAGTTGCGAACTGATATCATTGCAGTTGTGTAAATATTAGAGTTATGGATCACTTTTGGAAGAGAAAAAAAAAGTAGCAAGTTCATCAAGATTGTTCCCCCATTACTCTAAAGGGCACTGAGGGTATCGGGGATGTGACATTGCTTATTTAATATGAATACACGTGCGTATATGATTCGGATATGGCTTTGAAACTCTTGTGAAGAGATGAATCCTATGAAATTCGATTTGACATGTGAATTGACTCAATGTTTGAGTATAGGTATTGCTGGATGCAAGGACCTTGAAGGCATTTTAAGGATGCAATGGACATGTGGTTGTCTAAAAGTCTTAGTATGAGAAGCTAAAGATTGGAAATAGATCCAATGGATATTGATGAAGAGAGAGAAAGGAATTTCAGTTGCAGCTTAAAACAAGGACATGGAACCTTGCTCAAAATAAAGAGAACACCGAGGACAGTGTTATTCCAAGGGGGGGGGGGATTGTAATATCCTGATTTTGACCCCATTGCATTAAAAATGTAAATGATGTAATATTGTTATAAAATCACAGTGAAGAGCTCAATTCCAAGGCCTCGCCATTGATTTAGTGTTAAAATTTGATGCATATGGTTTGTGTGCTAGCCAGGCACAGTAGAAATTGTGAATATCATGTATATATGCATTTAATAAAATACCTACAACTAGCTATGCAATGTAACAAGAGTATGGCGGCATGATTTTTACAAGGAATTGGGAGGGAAATATTCAAAACCTTGAACCAATCAAGTCAAGCCAAGTGTCAATGAGAGAAACCATGAACCATCAACTACCCATGTTGACTTTTGTACCGAGTCATTTATTTCTCCCAAGGGTTGGTTGAAATAGTTATTATTTGGGAAATGGAGAGGTATTACTGTCCAAATTTGGGTATGGGAAGCCACCATTTTTGGAAAACGAGTTTTGGCTTACTTGGCAAGAAAAGAGCCACGAAATTTCTCCCCAAGCTATTCTTCACCCATGGGTTTTTCTCTCATGAGTTTGGAGCTTGCTAAGCATTTTTCTCCATGATTTTTTTGTTTTTTCCTTCATTCTCAGCAGGGAGAAGGGCATTTTTTGTGATATAGAACAATGGGAAAGAAGACGAAACTGATTTGGGGTCCCTGGGGTTCCATAGAGGTCGTTTGTGGCCATTCAAATGGTCATATACATGTGGGGCAAAATGTTTTCTTCCCTGTGGTCGATTTTCCCTTCCTACAATCCGTTTTTTATTGGCCACGATTTGGGGAAAACCCATGGACATATTGTTTGTGAATCCCATATTAAAACACGTTTTCCCTATGCCTAACATATGTCTTTTGTTGTGTGTGGGAGAGAACGATGAGGTATGCGTTATGGGTATCCCTTGCTTTGGCTTGAGTTTGAGTGCAAGCATCCAAAAATAGAGGGTTCAGATATGACTTGATAAACCCAACTATGGATTGGCTTGGCTAAGATGTGATGTTCATTTTGTTGTGCATAGCTTTGTAGGTTCTCATTCCTTGTGGAAATCATGACCATCTCAGGGGTGGAAACTATGCTTAGAGATTTATGATCATAGTTGGCCTATGGCTGGGTGGAATGTTGCAGTTGTGTAGCTAGTTTCTTGGGACAACTTCACCATCAAGATAAGTATTCTCTATGTGTTTTACTTTTGCATTGTTTTATTTGATGCATGTTATCAATATGTTGGAAATTGCATGATATATGTGTGTGTAGAAGAAATTTCATTATGCTGTGTTTAATACATTTATACATTTGCACACACATGTGTTTTTGTTTGTATGAACATGATGAATGGGGTTGATTTTTTGTAAAATCCTCAGTTTTAGTGTCATGTTCCCTTCCTTGCGTTGAATCTACGGGAGGGGACATGACTCTGCCTCCGTCCACACATCAATGTCCACCATTAATCATATAGTGATGACACCCTTTCATGGGTTTATTAACATTAACTACTAATTTTTATGTTATTAACATGTTACCTAGTTGGAGTGTTTCCTCCCAATTGACTCACCTCTAAGAAAAATTAAATTAGGGTTGCTAGCCCCATACCTTAACTTAATAAGCTAACCTAAATTGACAAAACAAAATACTTTCCTTTGCTTATAACCAGCATAGATCCATCTTAAACCCGTATCTATCAAGCACCGAGAGGGATCCAATTTCTTGAGGTGTATTTCTTTTTTTAAATTTAAACTCAAGAAATTTGATCTCTCTTGATTTATAGATCTGGGTTTAAGTTTTAAGTTTTTATTTTATAAACGAACATCTATTTTTTAATTACTTTTCATAATATTTTAGCGGACATGAATTTTTTTAATTAAAAAAATCACTTTTTACGGTACATACACGTTAGAACATCTCCCCCATACTCGACTGTAGAGCACCTCATTTCACTCGGTGCAATAATAATTTATATAACTTAACCGATGACAATATTATTCACGGTCAATTGAATGAAAGTGAAATTAATATTATTAATATAGTGTAATTCTTTATAAAAAGTGAACAGTTTTGCAAAGAAATTGATTGAAGGTTTAAAATAGTTAAATTCCAAAAATGTGATTCTACAAGGCATCTGGCAAAAAGAATAAGTCCATGACCATTAAAAAAACACCTGAAAACCTAATGGCCTTATTATGAGTGCTCTATTGATTATATTAAAGACATTACTTGAACCTTCATATTAACTCTAGTTAAAAAATCCTAATAAAGGTTGCGTGCACAATCCAAACTAGTAGATTTCATAGTATGGAGCCAGCTCTCCCATAATTATACTATATTTTCGCAACCGAGTTGAAGGTATGTTTCACCGACTGGGTCTGCATTTCCACGCTCTGTTGAGCTGTTGAACCCCAATCTCAATCTAACCTCTGGATCAAACATTCCATCCACTTTCTTTTCTTCGAGACTTGGTTGCTTCCAGTACATACAATACAACACTATCTGGCATATGCTTAAAGGTACGCCAAGTATGTTTGGACACTGCATTCACCACAACACAGTAAGAAAGATGAATCCTTTGAAAACAATATCTGCAAATGTACAGAGAAGGCCGCTGTATATGATGTTACCGCTAAGATGAGGTTCTTGTCCAGAAGGAAATAAATCATCCACACACAGCTATTCATCATTGAGAAAAGGGTGAAAGAGATGGGCATAAACTCCACACTTCTTGTCCGTATCACCTTTCTCTGTTCACATTTCACAATGAAATAAAGTCAAAAGACGTAATTGATGGAGATTCCACGGTTAAAGTGACAAAACGCAATGGGTTTTAGATACTTACAGCAATGGCAAGTGGGGAAGCATACAGAACCACACTGACAATCATCCCTGAAGTGCCTACTACCATTTTCCTATGCTTCTTATCATCAAGAGCAAACAGAGAAACTGTTGAGATGATCGCAAATACCATTATTATACCCACGATCGTTCTCACCATTTCTACCTGCGGAACAAACAATCAACTCAATATATTCATACAACCCTAGATGTTATCCTCATCTTTGCGGAGCAGCTGTGAGATCACTAGTCTAAAGTAGGGAGTAAAGCTGGTGAAATTAATTATAAGAGAACTAGTTACTGTTCAGGATCAAGCTCATGAATATTATTACTAAGGAACTAATTATAAGAGATACGAGAATTGAGACCTACCTTGGCTTTCTTTGGAGCATATTTCAGATAGATGCAAACGAACACAAACTCCAGAACTATTCCGACGCCATTGACAGTCAACACCAAGATGTCGTCCAGGCCATTACTGATCAGGGGCGAGCCATACCACGTGTAGAGCAGAGAATTCAGCAGAGCTATTGCATATGGGAATCCTGAGAATTCCTCTGTAGATCGGTTTTTAATCACTCTTGTAAACGTGATCCTGCATAAAACATTTAGATCTTAGAACTATAATTCAATATGGACTTTTTTTTAGCTGAAATTTTGGAGACAACGTGGGTCTTACATTGGCGCTCCATACAATAGCAAGGAAGCCGCGTTACCTGGTACACAAAACAATACAGAGTGCTCCCGTTTTCAGCCATTAACGGCAAGTTAAGCTCAAATCTACGGAAGAAACGAAAAAAAAATGTAGCGAAAGAAAATTTGTTTTTAAGGCAAAAGAAGAATTGAGAAGACGAACAAGCACCTAGAATGCCAACCGCAAAACGTCCCGAGTTGGCCATTTTTAGATAGATTCTAACAAAACCCAGATGTAAGTGACGGAAAAATGGGGAACGAAAAAGAGGAATGGAGCTGGCGTTGCTGCTCTGAGCTCTGTGAATGTCCAGAAAGATTTATAGCACGAGGCACCCCCTTTCGGTTTCGTCGCCGTCCACATGAAGGCATCTAGGTTGAATCAGCGACGCGGAAAGAAGTAAAAGTTGGTTGTTGTTCATTCACTGGAAACCACTCTAAGAAAAATCCGATTTTACGTCGTTTCCATCAAGCGTGACTTGCGTTTTTTGTCTATTTCTGAAGTGGGCTATGACGCCATCATTGACAGCTGGGTAACCTTTGGTGCAGCGGCCGAGAAAGTTCAGAGCGAAGGTAATATTATTTATTTTTACTTCCTAAAAATTACTAAGTTTTTAATTGAAATGCATCAAACAAAATTTTATTTTTCTAATCATTTATACCTGGATAACTTTAGTAATGCCACCTAAAAGTTTAACGTATCATTTTTTTATTGTTCATAAAACAAATTTATTTAACAAAATGCATAACACAAATTTACTTTTCTAGCGACGCACTTCATTATTTAGAGCTGGGTAAATTTGAGTACAGCAGCCTAGGTATTTTTATTTTGTCGATTTTACTAAACTTAAAGGTAGTTACTATCTTATCTCTTTTGCCGTTTTTGAGCAGCAGATATTAGAGTTATCAGGTCAACAGTGGAATGTTGAGGTGAAAAGTCAATTAAAACTTAAAGGTAGTTACTTTCTTATCTCTTTTGCCTTTTATGAGCAGCAGATATTAGAGTTATCAGGTGAACGGTGGAATGTTTGAGGTGAAAAGCCAATTAAAATAAAGTTGGAAATTGAAAAAAAAATATTAATACACAGAGTGGTTTTGTACATGTTTAAATTGTTTTAATAAAAATTAAATAAGAGTCACTTTTGTGTAAATTGTTTTAATAAAAATTAAATAAGAATCACCTTGTGGTAAGTGGTTAATTGTTTAGTTGGAAAACAGATTTAAAATAAGGTTATTTAAATTGTTTTAATAAAAATTAAATAAGAATCACCTTGTGGTAAGTGGTTAATTGTTTAGTTGGAAAACAGATTTAAAATAAGGTTATTATAATAAGAGTCACCTTGTGGTTAGTGGTTGATTGTTTAGTTGGAAAACAGATTTGAAATAAGGTTTTGTTTAATAATGTTTTTAAAAAATTAGAAAAAAAAATTAAGAACATTTCCTTTTTATTAAAAAAAATTGGAAATTAAAGAAAAAACTCTTTCATTTATTATCATAATAAAAACATGTATACTTACCAAATCCAATTGAAATTCTCTGAAAAAATATTAGAAATGTGTTAAACAACACTTGAGATTGGAGATAAATTAATAAAAACTTTTACGTTCTTATTCATAAATTAGTAAAGGAATCTCGAAGGACCTCCAAAATAATTATTTTCATTTTTACAAAAAAAAATCATGTAAGTGTTCCTTTCATTTCTATTATAATAAATTTTGATACATTTTTATAAATTCCTTTCAAAAAAACATAGTAGCTTAAGAATAGAAGTAGCTTGCTTATATATAATTCTTTTAATCAAACATTGGAAAATATACATGGACATTTATATATTACAATTTAACTTATATATTTAAAAAAGATGTAGAAGTTTGAGATAGAGATTTATATAATAAAATTTAACATATATTTAAAAAATAAAATATAAAATCTCAACAACTTGCACAACTAGTTATTAATAATTATTTTATTAAGAAAGTATGCAATTGAATGGTATTAAAAGTTTTTCTTTTAAATTGTTTTCAAAATTTAATTATCTACCAGTAAGAATCCCTATTCTTATTACACCTACATCCAATATTTCACAAATTAAATTTGTTCTGAATTTCCATACACAAAGTCTCAATATAACCAAATTATACTATTATACAAAAAGTTTGTTAAACAAACTAATCATTATACATTTAAAATTTGAAATTGAAATTGGGTAGAAAAAATTGCAATAAATAAATCATGCCAAGATCTTGTAGAAAATGAGATTCTGTTAATCATGCCAAGATCTTGTAGAAAATGCCAAAATCTCTATACCTAAACTAAACAGACATAATGTAAGACCTACGGAGCACTTCAATTGAACGGTTCATTTACATTGAGATGAATCAATCAATCAATGCTACGGAGCACTTCAATTGAACGGTTCAGAATCAGTGGACCTGACCTGACGTGTAGATATAAAAAATGAACGGTTCAAAATGAGGGGATTTAGTGACAAGGATGCTAAAAGGAAACCCTCGTGTAGAACCATTGATAGATCTTCATGTAAACGCTAAACTGGTATCATGATCATGAAAGTGACAGAAAGCTACGGCTTTCTAAGTGCTCTAATCCATTTGCATCGATTTACTAAATTTGTATATTAATTCCTACCCAGCGGACGAATGATTGAGTTTTATTTTTTAGTCATATAGAAATGATATATATAGTAATAGTAACTTTGAGATGATATTGGCTAGATTGGATAGCTTTTCCGTTAATTTATATGGAAATTCTCAACCTGCGCAGAATTTTGGAAACATTAGAATTGGAAGTCTCTCTCTTAACTCTTATGATTTCAATCGCGACTTACTTGAATTCTCTCTTAATATGATATCAATCGTGACTTACTTGAATTCTCACACGTGCCGCCTAGCCACCTCACCAATCTTTCAATGTCGTGCAAATAAGTCGCTATATCTATCGAGTGCAAGCAGACAATATGCTTCCCATTTCTTCAATTGAAACACACATTTGCCAAACGATAGATTATAATTGGTGGGAAGCCAAGGAGAGGCACTTTGGTTGCATTGACGATAGATAGGGTGTTGTTCCTTGCACCTTTTGCTCTGCTATGAGAGTCTCTTGCCCTCGTCTCTCTCGGTGCTGCCAGTTTGTTCCTCGAGCTCACAGCCAAAGGTGGTTAACTGCAATAACTGCCTCCTGCCCTCGTCTCTCTCGGTGCTGCCAGTTTGTTCCTCGAGCTCACAGCCAAAGGTGGTTAACTGCAATAACTGCCTCCCCTATGCTAGGGAAATCATATCTAGTTGAGGCATAGAATGCTAAGACCGAATGCTATTTGGAGCTGGTGTTTCTGTGGAAAGAGGAGGAAAATAATCAACGAGGTCCAACTCTAACTCTAACAAAATCTCGAATTCAAAAATGATGGTGCAACTAAATATTTGTAACAACCCTTATTGTTCTTTTGAGGAATAGCCCAAACCTACACCTTTCTAGGTTAAGCAAACCTACACTTCTCTGGATAGGGTAAGGGTGAGTGCAAGCTAATGAGGGTCATTTTTGGCGTATTAGATGCAATAGAAAACTAAAAAATGTGGCATCCCTCAATTTACTTGGATTTTTTGAGATACTTACACAAAATATAATGCATTGAGTAAAAAAAGATGGAATAGAGGAAATTGAATCACATTTCTAAAATATCTAAATTTTATGTAATGAAATTTTTCATAACTACATTAAGTTTCATCTTTTCTAAGAGTCACATTTTATTTTTTTTGGCAAATGATAAGGTATATGTGTTTGTGGGTGCAGCCTTTGAGTACCTAAATGATGGTAATTTCAGGGAACAAAAATTGGTAGAAATGTACAGAACAAGTAGCACTAGTGCAACACTATTTTTCCAAAATTAAATTTTTAATTTTTAATATTTTTCAATTATCTGAGTGATCAAACCTCGAAAACAATACGCCAAATGTGGGTGGCACTTTTGAAGGTCTTAATGCAATGATTTCAAAATGGATTTCTATAGCATGTAGAGGTCCTCTCCTAGTAGTGGAGCATACACTTTTTTTTAAATGCTTGTAAAATGAAAAACTTATGGAAGAAACACTAATAGTGTGTTTTTTGAGTTAAGGAGTCATGATACAAGAAAATTAGAAAAAAATAGAAAAAATAATATTTTGAAAAAAATTACAATTTTGGAATTTGTAAAAAATATTCTATTTATATCTAAAATTTCATAAAATATGATTGTGTAAATCATACTATAAAGAGTGGCAAAAGATAGGCATACTGAGAAAATGGAGGAAATTCCCTATTAGCTATGGTTTACCATATTCCATAGCTTAGGGTTGCTAACTCTAAACCAAACTCCAAACCAAACATGTAGGACAACGGATGAAATGCCGGTAGGTGTTCTAAGTGCTAAGAAATGTGCTCGTGTTATCTTTAAATTTAAATTTTATTCCCTCCTTTGTGTTAAAAGAAACACTCAGGCATTTTTTGGATACAAAATGCACGAGCATTATTAATTACAAAATGATCTAGAGTTATAGTGCACTTAAACCAGTGCTTTAAGTAATGAATGGAGATAAGGGGGTTGAGATAGAGAGTGGATACAAGAGTGGGAGGGGAACTACATGTCAAGTAATGGATGGAGGTAAGGGGGGTGAGAGAGAGGGGGGATACAAGAGGTGGGGGGGAATGGATATAAATTGAGGGAGGGGGAGAGATGAATGAGGAGGGAGGAAATTTAAGGCCTAAACCCATAATTCATAAGGCCCAAACACCCTAAATCCCTAAACCCCTACTTCATTATCTCCTAAGAAACTAAGCCATCAACACACAATCCATTACCACTTTAACCCCTTGACAAGTTTAACCTTAACATTTTATACCTTACCCCACATACAGTCGATCCCTGAATCACTTAACCTATAAAGGTCTTAATCCCTAAAGCATTATTCCATTAATAAACTCCTTGTCTCCCATCCTCTTAGTCCTTATCCCCAAACACCCTAATCTCTTAACCCCTTATAATCCCTTAACACTATAGTTACACATACATCCTTAATGCCCAACCTTTTAAAACCTTACGCCCTTACTCCAGAGTCCTAAATACCTTTACCCCTAAAGCCTCTAAACCCTAAACCCCTGATGTCCTTTAATTGTTTACCCATAATCCTTTAACCATTAGCCTCTAAGCTTTAGTTTACTCCCTAGAGCTAAAATAATTGTCTACCTCTAATATTCTTTTCCATGTGTGACTTTTCTTGTGAAAGTGTGCCCTGCATTTGCTTGTGTGCTCTATGTTTGCATATGTGCTCTTCGTTTGCATGAGAGATCTATGTTTTCTTGAGAGCTCTACCTTGGGATTGATCGCTCCTCTCTCGGCTTGGGCACTCTCCCTTGGGCTTGTGCATTAGCCTCTAATATATAGTTTACCCATTATAATCCTTTAACCCTTTAACCTCTTCATCCTTAATGCCTAACCTCATAAAACCTAACCCCCTAACCCCAAATCACTAAATACCTTAACCCCTAAATCCCCTAATCCCTAAAATCCCTAATCCCTAAACCCCTTCACCACTTTACCTCTAATCCCACAACCCCTAACCCCTAAATAACCTAACCCATAATACTTAAAGTACAAATCCCTAATCCCTTAACCCTTAAACAATTATACCTTTAACTTCTTATTCCTGAACCCCTAACCTCTTAAACCCTAACCCCCAAACCATTAAGCCCTAAATTCCTTAACCCCTAACGCCCCTAACCCGTAAAACCTTATTCCCTAAACATAAATTAATCCCTAAGTATCCCTTGACCCCTAAATCCTAACCCTTAACCATTTTCCCATTGACCTCTTACCCTTAAAGACACTAACTCATAAATCCCTTAACCCCTTAACTGACCCCTAGCTCCTAATACATAATCCCTTAAACCTTAAATTATAATCCCTTAAAACCATAAAGCACATAACCCCCTATCTGATTAACTCCCTAACCCCTAAAATTTTAAACCTATTAACCACTTTATGTATTTACCTCTAAAATCCTAACCTTTAACCCCTAAGTCTTAGTTAACCCCCCAACCCTAAAGCCCCTAACCCATAATCCCTAAATCCCAAAACCCATAAATCTTTAAATCCCTAATCCCTCATCGCCTAATCCATTAACCCCTTAAAACCAACAAGCCTTTAATCCTTTAACCCCTTGACAACTAACCCTTAACCTCCTCAACCCTAGCACCCTAACCCTAGATCCCTAAATCCCTTATCCCGTAAATATGCTAACCCCTAAAGGCCTCACCTCTTTAATAACCACCAATCCCCTAACCCTTAGGTCTTTAACCACTAATCCCCTAAGGCCTTAATATCTTACAATCCCTTAACACTTAAACCCTTCACCATTAATGCTTAACCTCTTAAAACCTAACCCAATAACATTGGTTTCCTCAACCCCTTAACTACTAATGGTGCTAATCCCTAAACCCCTTTACCCCTTTACCACTAAGCACTTAAAACACCTAACACTTAATCCCTATTTTATCCACAAACACATAAGACCTTAATGTATAACCTCTTAAACCCTAACCCCCTAAACATAGAGCCCTAAATCCCTTAATCACTAAATCCCCTAACCCCTAAACCCCTTGACCCCTTTACATGTTTACCTCTAATCCTTCAACCACTAACCCTCAAGTTCACCCCCTCACCCCTAAATCATTTAACCCATAAGCCCTTAAAACTTAATTGCTAACCTCTAAAACACTAATACCCTATCACCTAAGCCCTAAATCCCTTAATAGCTAAAGCCCCTAACTCCTTAAGCCTTATTCTCTTAAATCTAGTTAATCACTTGTTACCCCTTAACCCCTAACTCCTAAACCCTTAACTCATATATCCTTGAGCTCTAAACCCTAAAGATAATAAACCCTAAATAATCTAACCACTTCATTTACCCCTAAATCCCTCATATCTAAGCCCTTAACCCCTATCCCCTAATTTCGTAGATAGTAAACCCCATAACCTCTTATCTTCTTCGCCCTCTAACACCAAAGCTGCAAAAACACCTTGTTGAGGCCTCAGGCGTGCAGGGTAAATGCGAGGTGCTGGAATGGGTCCAAGGCTCCCAATAGAGGGTGAAAACCTAGACTAAAAAGCTTTGAAAAACCCTACGCAATGGAAGTTATATCCTCCACCTGTTTGGTATGGAAGTCCCCACGGATTTTCGGCCTCCGCTGGCACTCTATGAGTAGATGGATTTGATCAATAGATTACAACTTCAATACGGAAAACAGAAGCTTGAAACTAAGTCTGTTCTAACTTAAACTATTAAGAAAAGAATCTAATCTGAGTTAGACCTATTATACAGAGAAGCTTGTAGTTTGTGCAAATCGATCTTGATGTGAGGGGAACAAGCATGTTTGCCTACTTCAAAAGAAATGTAAAGGTGCATTTACTTGTTTCCTTAAATCATAATAATTTAATGAAAATTAAAGAGAACAATTCAAGTAATTAAGCCTATTCAAGACCAATCTGTAATCACTGTGTTAATTGAGAAATTAACATTGATTAAATTAAGTGTGAATCACTTTGCAGAAATAGATAAAGAAAATATTTAATTGACAAAAATTCAATAAAACATTTTCATACATAGACCAGTCATAATGAGAAATCAGTATGATAGATCTGCATATGTAATTATATCCAACAAAAGATCACACATTGTAGATGATAAATAAAAACAAGAAATCAAAACTGTCAAAGAAACTTGAACAATACATAAGAGGTGATATAAAGGTCACTTTACTGTATTAATAAGAGTCTTGCAAAAATACAAAGCTCTGCTTAAATAGAGTTTCTCCCATCGTCTCTTACTGATTCCCCCTCTCAAAATTATCAACCCCCTTACCAAAGAGGTATCCCCCCTTAAATAAGCACTACAACATGGTATAAAAATGGAGATACACAAAAATAGGGATTACAAAATAAAAAATAAGCTAGTGTCCCAAGACATCTTTCCATTTGCCCCAAATCTATAACAGCTCATCTATCATAGGATAATTTGCTAACTCGAGTCCCAACTAAGCATTGCATTCGAACGTCTCCATCTCATTATTTTCTATCTTATGCCATACGCAGATAAAGACTTAGATCTTATGTTCCAGGGAAACTGGCTTCCTAATCAACTGCTCCACATCATCAACTTTGACTTCCTCTACACACTGAATTTGCTGTTGAACTTCATCACATTTATGCTCAACTTCCTCGATCTTCAATTTAGGTGGACATCCATCTTTAATCAGCTCCACGGCGGGAAACTTGAGATCCAACAAAACATTATCTGCTTCATACCATTGCCTACTACAGATAGCTGGTCCTTTTTAAGAATATCCTTAGCTGACTCATTCAGTTCCAACCATGTATTCAATGCACCTCTGATCTTCTTAAATTGAAAACTACTAAGCGTGGGAAAACCTGCTGGAATGTCTGTGATGTACATTTTCCATTCAACAATGTTATCATATGACTTGGAAGCCTCCAACCTTTTATCTTCCTACTTTTCATGAGCACTGAGCATCTTGCCAAAAGTGATGTGAGTTTCTCTAATTTCATCCAATGTGCTAAACAGTTTTTCCAGGTATTCATGATACTCTTTATTGACTTGAGAAGCTAAGTCTTTGAACTCCCGAGGTGTCATCTTAAAGAAAGTAGAGGAGGTTGCATTTGCAGTTGCATCCTCACAATGTTTTTGCAATAAAGCGATTTCCTGAACATTGGCAGAATTCTCAGCTTGTAACCTTCGAAATTCAACCTGGAAAGATTGATTCTTGTGCTCCTCATCTCCCATTTTATCCTCCCATATCTTCCTAAGATCATCAACATAAGTTTGATGTTCCTCTTTAGCCTTTTCCAGTTCTTCTTGAAGCTTCTCCACTTCTTCCCTCTTCCAATCAATTTCTCTATTGAGAACCCGTATTGAATCAAGGCTTGCTCCTGCAAATGCTCCTAAGGATGTAGCTATTTCAATTTCCCTTGTTTAAGGGTTATTGGCTTGTTCATCCCTGACTATCTGGTTAGGAATAGACACTTCTAAGCTATCCTGATCAAGTCCTCTCTTCTTACCCCTCTTTACCACTACCTTATTATCCTTGCTGTAGAAGTAATGTCCCAGATGGACTATTTCATCATCCTCCCATTCAGTTATTACTTCAGAAGTGATTGAAATAACATTTTCTATTGAAACCCGTAAAGGAGTTTGAGTGGCCATAGCATCAGGCATAGGCATGGTAACTTTAGGAGTGATCAAGGGGGTAGAGAGATCCTGAGGAATTGAAGAAGGAATGGTAGGAGATGTGATTGAAGTGAGAGCTTCAGAAAGGAGGACTTGGTTACCATTAGCATCTAATGGCAATGAAGAGGGAGTTGTGGGTGTATTACTCTCAACAGGTAATGATGAAGTAGACATGGGTAATTGCAAGAGGAAATTCGAAGACTGGGCTTTTGCAAGCATAGAGGAAGGAATAGAAAAAGAAACTGGGTTACTAGAAAAAGGGGTGTCCCTATGAGTCAGAGTATGAAATAACTGCGAAATAGAGAAAGGTGGCATTTCCCCTACAGGAAAAGTAGAAAGGTCTTGGATAGATGGTAACAAAAGTGATGAAGCAGTGATGTCAACGGAAGTAGAGGTAAGTTCCAGAACTGTTTGATCAAGATCAGAATGATCCATTTTAATACTTCCCAGCAAATCTGTAAGTGCCTGTGAATTGCCTATCACTCCCTCAGTGACTTCTTCTATAACTTTGTCAGTTACCTTTTCAAGTACTTCTTCAGTCACTTGAACTATAGTCTGTGGCTCATCTTCAACATCATTGTCAATGAGATCAACAGTGGGAACTTCAGATGTAGAAACCCGAAATTTTTGTCTCTTAGGAGGATTATCCTCAATTATTGTCAAGTGATAAACCACCTGCGAAGCTGCAACAGTCACTTAAACTGTCATAGCAACCTTGGGTAGTTGAGCTTCTCTAGCACCCAATACTGAAGTCGATTTTGCCAAATGTTGTTGGGAATTCTGAGATATCTGCAACAAAGCTTTAACCTTCTCAGTGGTCTTAACCAGTGACGGTTCCTCCATGGGATTTTTACCTTTGTCTTCATCTGTATAAGTAAGTATTAAGGGAGCATTGGCCTGCTGAATTTGCTTTTGTTCTTTGTTCCTTCTAACTTGTTCAGTTAGACTCAACTCCAAATTTATTTTCCCATAAACCTGAGATTTAATTTCTTTCTGAAATGCCATAATCTATTGTTGCTCATCCATGCTCTTGGATTTTGCTAAGACTTCAGGGAAGGTGTTCACCCCTTGATGGATGGAGTCATCTAAAGGTCTTCATGGACGTAGTCCATTTTCTTGTGATACTGCGTGAAGTGTGCATCCAAGAATTTCTTGGGATCATGCTTTCATTTGGGTGCTTTTCCCAACTTCAAAGGGGCCAACTGATCAACCACTACAACAGTCCAGGTTGAGGTAGGAATAACTAGTGGGGCAAGATTTAGAGAGAACATACGCCAGCCTCTCTTTTTAGGGCGAGTAAGTTTCTTTTAAAATCCATCAGTGATAGTCTGATAAGAAACTTCTTGGATGAGCAACCTGTCGGGTACAATTCTGTGCAAAAGGTGAATGGTGTCACTTCCCCAAACTCTGATATATGCAAAATAATCATAAACATAACAGTCCCCAATAGTGTTGATGAAGGTTCTGGCCTCTGCTAAGAAGGCAGGAGCTTCCTGGTGAAACAATTTAAAATAGATGGTATCTATGAAGTGGTCACAAATTTCATAAAGCAAAGGTATATAGTTACTTTCCCATAGTGCAGAATGATATATATGAACCGGTGGAGCCTCAGGGGTCCAATTCCACCCGAAATTAGGATATTGAAAGTCAGCGCAGAAGACATCAAGGATGTAGGCTGATAGATAAAAATGTGGCTTCTTTGAGGTAGGTGCCTTTTGATAGTTTTGAATTTGTGTCTTAATTTCTGAAGACAGGATGGATGCCCAGGGAAAGGATTGACGTGTCGTTAACACATGATGGGCTATGGGATCCCATTCAGCCTTGAAAACTAAACAATTAAGGAGACCAAAAAGCCTGCAAAGCATGGCTGCGAGCAAAAAGCAAGGTTCCTTGAACCAAATAATAGGATAGAGATCGTCCGCCTTGGGCACAAAACTATTAGGTTTTATCATCCCATATTTCATCATCTCGTCAAAATTATATCTGGTTTTGGAGGATTGCATAAAGTCAAAACTCAGGGTTTGTATAGATGGCTTGAGGGAAAAAGCTCTCATAAAAACCTCTGGGCAAAAGGTGGTCAATTGCAAACCCGCGTAGTCATTAAACGAACAGTCTTTGGTATTGGAATTCTCATCTATCCATTTTATGGGGTTTGTATAAGGTAAGACGATCGGGCGAGCAGCAATGGCGTGGATTTGGGAAGCCCTAATTTTTTCATAGGATGGCCAGTCTTGTTTGATGTCTGAAATGTCATCATTGTCAAATATTGAATAAATTTTAGCCCAGTCCATTTGATAATCCTTAGTTACCCTCTCACTGGTGTCTAAGAAAATGCCGAAATTGGGATTCTTGGTCAGTGAATCCTTATACAGTTCCTTGGACCGAGTAGTTCGAGACATTCTGATAAAAGTTTTGGGAAATTATGATAAATAAACAAACAAAAATCAAAATCAACCCATGAATAGTAAAAGCGCGAAAAGAAGATGGAAAATTCACGACAAACCAAACTGATTTCAATTGAAAACCGTGCAGGTGACCTTGGTAACAAATCAACAGTTAAATCCACGTAGGAGTGTAAAAATCGACAGTAAAAAATGATAATGAAAAAAATCAGAAAATCGTTTATTTAAGGTTTTTTCGACTGGATAAGATCTGGACCGTAGATCTAGGAAAAATGAACGGCCGAGATTACTCATGCAGGATGTGGGATTCGGGATCAAGCTTCAGGACCTCATTCTATTCAACGTTCCTGAAATTTGCAATCCAAAAATGCGGGTTGCGGGTTACGGGTTCTCAAAACTTCATCAAATAAGCAAACTCATTTCCGAAATACACAATCCGAAAATGCAGGTTGCGGGTTTCGGGAACAAACATAATTATTAAAACGGCTAACCTTTTCCACACCCCGCATCCCACAATTTGCGGGTTGCAGGTTTTAGAAACACGCCATGTAATTTATTAGCACAACAAATTCTCGGGAACTGAAATTCGAAAATTCAGGTTTCGGGTTTCAGGATCGAGGTTTTAGGAAATACTCAGACAATCTTCCCGCAACCCATAATTTCGAGTTGCAGGTTTCGGGTTGACAAAATGCCGAAAGGAAAACAAATGATCCCCGCCATCCGTATTTGCGGGATTTTCGAATTTCGGGATTCGCAGTGAAAAGTGGTTTAAGACCAAAATCTGAGGTTTTCTGCAAATTAAGAAAACAACCAGAAACTTAGAAATTCTCAAGAAAATAAATAAAGACAACTAAGCAAGCCAACAAAGGGTATGACGTAATAGAAAACCAAATTTAAAACTTACCCAAATTCCTTTATATTTACATGAATGGGGTACCCATGATCAAGACGAATCATGGGATCTGTTGTGACCACAACAAATGGCGACTGGCTGGGAAGAACCACTTATCTCTGTTCACAAACTTCAGTTAGAGCGAGTATATCAGTTAATTGTTTTCCCAAAATGAAATTATTAGAAAATATTCATAAAGGGAACAACCAATAGGCAGGAAGCATAAAATTAATACATTTCCATCGATGATCATGTTAAAAGTAATGTAAGTTTGATAAGGAGAGATAAGATACAACAGAGATCTTCTGCCATTATGTAATCGTTGAACATCATCTTGTGATAAACTTGGGATATACTCAAAACTACCCATGGATATCCAAATTACGTATCACCTTGATTTATTAATTGGTTTTATGCACAACACAGTTCACTTAATTATATACACTTTTCATCATTTTTTTTTTATATGAAATGGACAACTGCACATAAGACCTTGCTGGTAATAAGGCCACTTCCCTGACTTGATAACTAGATATCAGTAGTGCCATTCACAAACTTAATCCAAAAACTAATCAAGCTAGCTCAACAAAGAGACCCCTTGTCCTTTAGCTGTGACACTGAAGACAACTATCATGGCTTGATAACCACATAATGATAGTTTCGGTCCAAATTAAACTCATGATCATGGAAGGGATGGCTTGTGATAAGACCCCCCTATCCTTATGCCTAACAAGTATCTCATAAAAGAAAATCGCATATTTTAAAAGAGAAGAGTTACAAGGCATTGCCGAGGCTTGGTAACCTCAAAATAACAGCGTTACTCACTAGTATTTTGCATATCATGAATGGACTGACCTGTGATAGGATCTTCCAACCCTCAGAAAACTGAGAGTCATCTTACAAGTGTGGTGGTTTGATGTGAAGATGTCATTCCACCAAACACCTATGAACCTAAAGGGCTAGCTTGATATAAGACCCTCCTCCTTGTAACTCTCAAATTATTTAGGAAATTGTTTTCAAGGTGATAGTAAAAGGACCCAGAGCGGATAAAGAAAATCAGGTTATAGTGATATGCTGTGGCAATGAGACATAAGATAAGAACATTTCAACCATTTCCCACCTCTCAATTAAGTAGACAAAACATGGAAAAATAATGACCAAGGTGGAAAAGTATTAATCAAAGTCCTGCATTCATTGGTTATGCACTCTTTACAAAAAAAAAATTATGATATTAGCTGGAAGGAACTGAGACTGATATACTATTCAACAAATTCATTTGTGGACATTTGGTTTCAAACCGTTACCAACTGTGTGAGATTTATTATCAAGAAAATGACAGAAACTGAGGAAAACAAAACAGGATAAACTCACCTAACCTGATCAAAACAATTTGAAGATAAAAGGAAATCTAAGAAAAAGAAACAAACTGGACTAAAGTGGACCAAGTCATGTGCGATTTGTTGCAATGAAGTATGCAGAATTCCTCTTTCAAATGCTTATCTAGAAAACGTTAGAATTCATATGTGATGAAGATATGATGATTCTAATCGCTTTGTCTCCTATCAAAATATTCTTGCTCTGAAACTGGAAAAGATTAACTCAAAACATTGCGTTCCATGATTATTATAATTTAAAAGATGAAATTCAAACATGAATTCCTTGAGCCATGAACCAGATATAAGAGTTGGACCATAGGAGATGACAAAAATATTTCCTTGCATGTATCTAAAAAAAACATTGTTTCTTGTTAGGACTTGACATATCATTGCAATTTTTTTTTATTGAAGAAAATCAGAGTAGTAAACTAATCATTAAAGAAGTTATGAACACTAATCTATGATAAACCTATACCTATACTACTCTGAAAATCAAACAAAACTTAAGTATAAGTGAACTTCCAGTGGATCCAATCGAGTAGTTTCAAACCTGCAAGAAAAGACAAATGATGTATCAATAATAAAAATCTTAAAAATAGAGAAATGAAAATGATATAAAAAATGGTTCAAACAAGATTGTTCCAACCACAGGTAAATTGGATCATAAAAAGTGAGTTGGGAATTATAAAGATTCAAAAGAGCTTCATTGAAATTGAGGGTGGAGGACATATCTCCGGGAAAGGTGTCATCGTCATTATATCCAAAAGAAATGACAGAGTTGATGTCTTGTGAACAATCATTTTTGTCCCCTTCTTTTATATCCAGATGGCTATTCTTATAAGGTGCATGACATTTGTTCAAATTCAAATTATCTAACCAAAATAACTCTTCATTTTAAATTTGATTCATAGAAAAAGTATATCTGGAACAAATATTTTGAAATTCAATCTCAATTTTTTCCAGCTCATCTTCCAGAGATTTGCGATTTTCATCTTGCCCATAAGAATCAAAACAAAAAGATGAAGAGAGGGAATTTTCAGATTCCAAAAAATAGGTAGTTTTGACATATTCTTCAAAACCTGAAGTGTTAATAACACCTTCAAAACCTGAAGTGTTAATAACACCTTCAAAACTTCCTATTCTAATATCCATGTCTTGATTAAATGAGGAAGGACGAGTGTTATGAAAAAAGACCCTTGAAAATCATTAGGACAAATATTCAATCCAAAGGAGGCAGAATGGCAAGAGGGAAAAGATTGATGACAAAGATGCAAATCTTCTTGGTATTCTTCATGCATTTCATGATTAACTTGCACTTCTTTAAGTTCTAACAACGGAGAATAAGAATCTAAAACAGATGATCGAATGCCATTGTTATCAAATAAATCAGGATATAGGGACAAATATGAAAATGGCATGAGTGCATGGAATTCATCTCTTTGTAAACATTTCCAGATTGAGATCCCTCCAGAGGGTTTTTCTCTTCAAAAGAAATATATATGATAGGTTTGAAATCAGGATCTGTTCATTCTTCTAATGTAGTGTGATCATTTTGTGAGACATGTTCTCTTGAAGAATCACTTAGTTCAAAAAAAGGTAATTGAGAAAACATATCACCATCTTTAACATGATTAATTGCTCTTAGATCCATTAAAGAGTTAATGAGATGACAAACATTAGATCCTCAAAGTTCTCTAATTAGGCTAGAGGAAGGTTGTTCGATATCATGATAAAAAATGTTCCCCTGGACTGCAGAAGAATCTTCTATGAAAAAATGATCTCTTTCATGATCCGGTACGCCTTGGTTTTCACCCGAAACAGACATGGATACATTAATGTTCGGATTGGTCAAATCGTCACATTGATTACAATCCATATCTGAGAAAGAGAAGGAATTCATTTCTATAATTTCTGAATCATTGATTTCTTCTTGCAAATCTGAACCAAGATATGGATGATGATTGATATAAGATTCAGATTCGTCATCCAATAATTTATCAAGTTTATCAGAAACTGAACTACTGTATTGAAACCATTCAAATATCATAGGACGATCTATTAAAGAGAATCTACAATACTGACTACAATTTCGAATTGCGAAGTCTTCAAATGACTCATCTTCATCAATAACGAGTTGCCTCCATTCATCACACAATCTAACAAAATTGTAATATCTAAAAGAAAGTATAAACAAATCTACAAACTGTCCAGAAGAGTGGATAGAGGTAGAAGGTAAATTCACAAACCATCCCTTGACTCGTCCTTCAAATGTGAAGGCTAACAATCTGCACAAAACATCTTGATCCATAATTTCATTAAGAAGATAATTATAAATCAAATGGAGAAGATGTTCTCGTGCCAATATTTCTCCTTCACCATCAAATTTTAGTCTTATCAAATGTTTGAGTAAACCTGTTTGAATATGAAAGCTAATGTGTCTGGAGAAACAACTAAATATAGATTCATGAGCATAAAACAAACTATATACAAAATTTTGGGCCGGAGCCATTATAAAATAATTTGATTAAAATGAATAGCTTAAAATGACCTTAAATATCGAATGGTGGCCCTCCTTCTAGCTCCATTTTTTGAGGCCTCGGGGGTGCAGGGTAAATGCGGGGTGCTGGAATGGGTCCAAGGCTCCCAACAGAGGGTGAAAACCCAGACTAAAAGGATTCGAAATACCCTATGCAAGGGAAGTTCTATGCCCATCTTGTCTGGTATGGAATTCCACACGGATATTCGGCCTCCGCTGGCACTCTATGAGTAGATGGGTTTGATTAATAGATTAGAACTTCAATACGGAAAACAGAAGCTTAAAACTAAGTCTGTTCTAACTTAAACTATTAAGAAAAGAATCTAACCTGAGTTAGACCTATTCTACATAGAAGCTTGTAGTTTGTGCAAATCGATCTTGATGTGAGGGGAACAAGCATGTTTTCCTACTTCGAAAAAAATGTAAAGGTGCATTTACTTGTTTACTTAAATCATAATAATTTAATGAAAATTAAAGAGAACAATTCAAGTAATTAAGCCTAGTCAAGACCAATCTGTAATCACTGTGTTAATTGAAAAAATAACATTGATTAAATTAAGTGTGAATCACTTTGCAGATATAGATAAAGAAAATATATAATTGACAAAAATTCAATAAAACATTTTCATACATAGACCAGTCATAATGAGAAATCAGTATGATAGATCTGCATATGTAATTATATCCAAAAAAAGATCACACACTGTAGATGATAAATCAAAACAAGAAATCAAAATTGTCAAAGAAACTTGAACAATACATAAGAGGTGATATGAAGGTCACTTTACTGTATTAATAAGAGTCTTGCAAAAATACGAAGCTCTGCTTAAAAAACGTTTCTCCCATTGTCTCTTACTAATTCCCCCTCTCAAAATTATCAACCCCCTTACCAAAGAGGTACCCCCCCTTAAATAATAACTACAACATGGTATAAAAATGGAGATCCACAAAAATAGGGATTACAAAATAAAAAATAAGCTAGTGTCCCAAGACATCCTGCCATTTGCCCCAAATCTCTAACAGCTCATCTATCATAGGATAATTTGCTGACTCAAGCCCCAACTGAGCATTGCATTTGAACGTCTCCATGTCATTCTTTGTTAGCTTATGCCATATGCAGATAAAGACTTGGATCTTACGTTCCAGGGAAAATGGCTTCCTAATCAACTACTCCACATCATCAACTTTGACTTCCTCCAGAAGCTGAATTTGCTGCTGAACTTCATCACATTTACGCTCAACTCCCTCGATATTCAATTTAGGTGGACATGCATCTTTAATAAGCTCCACAGCTGGAAACTTGAGAGCCAACAAAACATTTTCTACTGCATACCATCACCTGCTACAGATAGCTTGGGCCTTTTTAAGAATATCCTCAACTGACTCATTTAGTTCCAGCCATGTATTCAATGAACCTGTAATCTTCTTAAATTGAAAACTACTAAGCAAGGGAAAACCTACTGGAATATCTGTGATGTACTTTTTCCATTCAACAATGTTATCATATGCCTTGGAAGCCTCCAGGCTTTTATCTTCCTGCTTCTCATGAGCATTAAGCATCTTGCCAAAAGTGATGTGAGTTTCTCTAATTTCACCCAATGTGCTAAATAGTTTTTCTAGGTATTCATGATACTCTTTATTGGCTTGAGAAGCTAAGTCTTTGAACTCCTGAGGTGTCATCTTAAAGAAAGTAGAGGAGGTTGCACTTGCAGTTGCATACTCACAATGTTTTTGCAATAAAGCGATTTGCTGAACATTGGCATAATTCTCAGCTTGTATCCTTCGAAATTCAACCTACAAAGATTGATTCTTTTGCTCCTCATCTCCTATTTTATCCTCCCATATCTTCCTAACATCATCAACATAAGTTTGATGTTCCTCTTTGGCCTTTGCTAGTTCTTCTTGAAGCTTCTCCACTTCTTCCCTCTTCTGATCAATTTCTCTATTGAGAACCTGTATTGAATCAAGGTTTGCTCCTGCAAATGCTCCTAAGGCTGTAGCTATTTCAATTGCCCCTGTCTAAGGGTTAATGGCTTGTTGAGCCCAAACTATCTCATTAGGAATAGACACTTCTAAGCCATCCTGATCAAGTCTTCTCTTCTTACCCCTCTTTACAACTACCGTATTATCCTTGCTAAAGAAGTAATGTCCTAGAGGGAATATTTCATCATCCTCCCATTCAGTTATTACTTCAAAAGTGACTGAAATAACATTTTCTGTTGAAACTAGTAAAGGAGCCTGAGTGGCCATAGCATCAGGAATAGACATGGTAACTTGAGGAGTGATCAAGGGGGTAAAGACATCCCGAGGAATTCAATAAGGAATGTTAGGATATGGGATTGAAGTGAGAGCTTCAGAAAGGAGAACTTCATCACCATTGGCAGTTGATGGCAATGAAGAGCCAGTTGTGGGTGTATTACTCTCAACAGGTAATGATGAAGTAGACATGGGTAATTGCAGGAGGACTGTCGAATACTGGGCTTTTGCAAGCATAGAGGAAGGAATAGAAAAAGAAACTGGGTTGCTAGAAAAAGGGGTGTCCCTATGAGTCAGAGTATGAAATAACTGTGAAATAGAGAAAGGTGGCATTTCCCCTGCAGGAAAAATAGAAAGGTCTTGGATAGATGGCAACAAAAGTGATGAAGCAATGATGTCAAGGGAAGCAGAGGTAAGTTCTAGAACTGGTTGATCAAGATCAGAATGATCCATTTCAATACTGCCCAGCAGGTCTTTAAGTGCCTGCGAATTGCCTATCACCCCCTCAATGACTTCTTCTATAACTTTATCAGTTACCTTTTGAAGTACTTCTTCAGTCACTTGAACTGTAGCCTGTGGCTCATCTTCAACATACTGTCAATGAGATCAACAGTGGGAACTTCAGATATAGAAACCCAAACTTTCTGTCTCTTAGGAGGATTATCCCCAATTATTTTCAAGTCATCAACCACCTACGAAGCTACAACAGTCACTTGAACTGTCATAGAAACCTTGGGTAGTTGAGCTGCTCTGGCACCCAATACTGAAGTCAATTTTGCCAAATGTTGCTGGGAATTCTGAGATATCTACAACAAAGCTTTAACCTGCTCAATGGTCTTAACCTGTGAAGGTTCCTCCATGGGATTTTTACCTTTGTCTCCATCTGTATAAGTAAGCATTAAGGGAGCATTGGCCTGCTGAATTTGCTTTTGTTCTCTGTTCCTTCTAACTTGTTCAATTAGACTCAACTCCAAATTTATTTGCCCATAAACTTGAGATTTTATTTCTTTATGAAATGCCATAATTTGTTGTTGCTCATCCATTCTTTTGGATTTTGCTAAGACTTCAGGGAAGGTCTTCACCCTTTGATAGATGGAGTCATCTAGCAGGTCTTCATGGACATAGTCCATTTTCTTGTGATACTGCTTGAAGTGTGCATCCAAGAATTTCTTGGGATCATGCTTTCATTTGGGTGCTTTTCCCAACTTCAAAGGGGCCAACTAATCACCCACTACAGCAGCCCAGGTTGACGTAGGAATAAATAGTGGGCCAAGATTTAGAGAGAACTTAGGCCACCCTCTCTTTTTAGGGCCATTAAGTTTCTTTTAAACTCCATCAGTGATAGTCTGATAAGAAACTTCTTGGATGACCAACCTATCGGGTACAATTTTGGGAAAAAGGTGAACGGTATCACTTCCCCAAACTCTGATATATGCAAAATACTCATAAACATACCAGTCCCCAATAGTGTTTATGAAGGTTCTGGCCTCTGCTGAGAAGGCAGGAGCTTCCTGGTGAAACAATTTAAAATAGATGGTGCCTATGAAGTGGTCACAAATTTCATAAAGCAAAGGTATATAGTTACTTTCCCATAGTGCAGAATGATATATATGAACTGGTGGAGCCTCAGGGGTCCAATTCCACCCCAAATTAGGATATTGAAAGTTAGCGTAGAAGACATCAAGGATGTAGGATGATAGATAAAAATGTGGCTTCTTTGAGGCAGGTTCCTTTTGTTAGTTTTGAATTTGTGTCTTTATTTCTAAAGACAGGATGGATGCCCAGGGAAAGGATTCACCTGTTGTTAACACATGATGGGCTACGGGAGCCCATTCAACCTTGAAAATTGAACAATTGGGGAGACCAAAAAGCCTGCAAAGCATGGCTATGAGCAAAGAGTAAGGTTCCTTGAACCAAATAATAGGATAGAGATTGTCCACCTTGGGCACAAAACTATTAGGTTTTATCATCCAAGATTTCATCATGTTGTCAAAATTATATTTGGTCTTGGAGGATTGGATAAAGTCAGAACTCAGGGTTTGTATAGCTGGCTTGAGGGAAAAAGCTCTGATAAAAACCTATGGGCGAAAGGTGGTGAATTGCGAACCTGCACAGGAGTTAAACGACCCATCTTTGGTATTGGCATTCTCAACTATCCATTTTACGGGGTCTGTATAAGGTAACACGGCCGGGTGAGTAGAAATGGTGTGGATTTGGGAAGCCCTAATTTTTTCATAGGCTAACCGGTCTTGTTTGATGTCTGAAAGCTCATCGTTGTCAAAGATTGAATAAATTTTAGCCCAGTGCATTTGATAATCCTCAGTTACCCTCTCACTGGTGTCTGAGAAAATGCCGAAATTGGGATCCTTGTTCAGTGAATCCTTATACAGTGCCTTGGACCGGGTAGTTCGAGACATTCTTATAAAAGTTTGGGAAATTCTGATAAATAGGCAAACGGAAATCAAAATCGACCCATGAACAGTAAAAGCATGAAAAGAAGATGGAAAATTCACGACAAACCAACCTGATTTTAGCTGAAAATCGTGCAGGTGACCTTGGTAACAAATTAACAGTAAAATCCATGTAGGAGCGTAAAAATCGACAATAAAAAATGATAACGAAAAAAATTAGAAAATCGTTTATTTAAGGTTTTTTTGACCGGATAAGATCTGGACCGTATATCTAGGAAAAATGAACGGCCAAGATTACTCCTGCAGGATGTGGGATTTAGGATCAAGCTTTAGGACCTCATTCTATTCAATGTTCCCAAGATCCACAATCTGAAAATGCGGGTTGCGTATTTCGGGTTCTCAAAACTTTATCAAATAAGCAAACTCGTTTTCGAAATTTGCAATCCGAAAATGCAGGTTGCGGGTTTTGGGAACAAACACAATTATTAAAACCGACTAACCTTTTCTGCACCCCGCATCCCGCAATTTGCGGGTTGTGGGTTTCGGAAACACGCCACGCAATTTATTAGCACAACAAATTCTCAGGAACTAAAATCTGAAAATTCGGGTTTCGGGTTTTGGGATCGAGGTTTCAGGAAATACTCAGATAGTCTTCCCGCAACCCGTAATTTTGGGTTGCGGGTTTCGGGTTGACGAAATGCTGAAAGGAAAACAAATTATCCCCGCCATCCATATTTGTGGGATTTCAGAATTTCGGGATTCACAGTGAAAAGTGGTTTAATATCGAAATCTGAGGTTTTCTGCAAATTAAGAAAACAACCAGAAACTTAGAAATTCTCAAGAAAATAAATAAAGACAACTAAGAAATCCAACAAAAGGTATGACGTAATAGAAAACCAAATTTAAAACTTACCCAAATTCCTTTATATTTACATGAATGGGGTTCCCATGATTAGGACGAATCATGGGATCCGTTGTGACCACAACACACCTAAACCCCTTTACCCATTTAACTCTAAGCCCTTAACCCCTAACCACAAAGCCCTTGTTAACCTCCTAATCCATACAACATGAACCCCAAAACCCTTGCAGATAATGAGGGATAGCGAGGGAGGGAGGGAGGGAAGCGACTAGGTACACATAAACGAAATATTTGTTTGGTTAGGAAATATTAAAGAAGGTTGCGGAAATGTTTTTGTAAATAACCATAACGCTTGAGTGTTTTTGTTTAGTAGACGTTACCTATCCATGCACCAAACATATTAATTGCAAGGGCGGGTTTTATTAAAAAAATAACACTCAAGCATTATGGATTTAAGAAATGCTTGAGTGTTTTGTTGTTCAATAATGCTCAAGCATTATGGATTTAAGAAAAGCTTGAGCATTTTTTCATGCAATAACAATCGAGTGTTTTTGTTCTGCATAAATACTTTGCCTACTGTCTCCCTGAATACTCTATCTATTGTCTCCCAGACTGTGATGCAAACATACCCGCACAATTCAACACTTTTAACAACGATCTATGCAAGCTTGAGGACTCTATGTTCATAATTGAAGAGGATTCTACATTCACAATCAGTCAAACTCAAGAATAATCTATGTTCAGAATTGAAGAGGAACCTGCATTCACAATAGAGCAAGGTTGAAGAATCTATATTTAGGTTTGAGGAAGAATCTATATCCACAATCAAAATCAAGGTTGAAGAATATATATTCATGTTTGAGGAAGAATCTATATCCAAAATCAAAAGCAAGGTTGAATAATTTATATCCATAATTAAGGAAGAGAGCAAGGTTGAATAATTTATATTTACAGTTGAGGAAGAGAGCAAGGTTGAAGAGTTTATATTCATAATTGAGGAAGAAAGCAAGGTTGAAGAATATTTATTCACAATTGAGGAAGTATCTATATTGTCAATTGAGCAAACTTGATGAATCTATATGAATAGAATTAAAGAAGAATCTAGATTCACCATTGAGCAAGCTTGAATAACCTATATTCACAAATGAAGAATTTTCTATATTCACAATTGATGTAGAATTTACTTTCACAATCGAGAAATATTGAGGAATCCATATTCACAATTGAGGAAGTATTTATACTCACAATTAAGCAAGATTCAAGAACCTATATTCACAAATGAAGAATTTTTATATTCACAATTGAGATAGAATTTACTTTCGCAATTGAGAAAGCTTGTGGAATCTATATTCACAATTGAGGAAGTATCTATATTCACAATTGAGGAAGTATCTATATTCACAATTGAGCAAGCTTGGAGAACCTATATTCACAGATGAAGAATTTTATATATTCACAATTGAGATATGTTGATGTATATGTAACTTCGGAATGTATTTCATCAGTATATTATATATATATTTATTGTACCCTTATAAGAGATGTGTTATTCCTCTATAAAGAAGTGTCGTCATGTGGATTGACAAGTGTCGCAAGTGTGTGTACTTGCCGATGGGTTATTAGACCACCTTATGGGGTCGACCCTAATTAATATATAATATAATGTGGATGTACTCAAGTAGACAAGTCGGCCCCAGTAGGTCACTGGGAAAAAAGGTGAGTATAAATAGAGATAGGAGATCTCTATTTTACTCACTCGAAAAAGTATCTATCTCTCTCTCTAAAAAGTGGCGCACTAGTGAGGAGGAGGAGGATCATCTGCTAGGAGACTATCTCTGTATTATTTGGTTGTATTTTGGTTGAGCCATTGCTCTCTCTATCTCTGAGGAAGTTGTGGGGTTTTTCACCTTAGGGTTTTCCCCACGGAAACTCTGTGTCTCTTGTCTCTATGCTTTTGATTCTTGTGATGCTTGTGATGCTTGTCATATTATGATTGTCATGCATTGATATACTGTAGATGTTATTCTCTCAGCAAAGATCCTATAGTATTGTGATTTAATACTGAAAATTTAACATGGAATCAGAGCCTAACTGAGAAGAAGACATTTTGCAGTGACGAAAGCTTGTATTCCTTGTTTATTGGGTTTCTCTCCACAGATTTTTGAAATTCAGTATAGTAGATTGGATCTACTCATCAAGGCGCATCTATCTGTCCAATCAGAATTAAGTTCCGAGCATTTTCAGATTTGGCCCTAAAAATTAGGGTTTCCACAAAAATAGGAATTTCTGGAAACTGAAGGTACAGCTGGAAGCTCCTTGCAAAAATCGAAGGTTTGAGCTTTGGATCGAGATTTTTGGCTGGATAGATCTCCGGGAAACTCAAACCCTAATTCAGGGCTCTCCCTAGTGAACCCGAGAGGACAAAAAGGCAATTTTGAAGGGCAAGACTTTGCTGATCTCAAATTCTGAATGTACTAGGCTGATCAGCTCTCCAAGGCGCATCTTTCTATCCTTTTGGAATTTTGAAATTCACATTTTGAATTTTTAGGGTTTCTCTGACAAACCCTAATCCAGGACCAGATCCAGTTTTCAGCACTTCAAGTGGTAAGTCCTAAATCTTTTCTATTTCCATTTGAAGTACTCTTAAAGATGTCTCTCCACACCAAGCTTGAGGATAAGCTTGAAGGGGCTGATAACTTCCGAGCCTGGAAGTATAGGATTGGGCTAAAACTGGAAGAGAATGAGTTGGACTCATATGTGAAAGAAGACATCCCTATCCCAGAGGATGAAGAGGCCAAGGCATTACACAAGAAGAACTTGGTCAAGGCAAAGAGAATCATTGCTGATTCTATCAAAGACCATCTCATACCCCATGTGTCTTCTCTCAAGACACCCAAAGAGATGTTTGAATCCTTGACCAAGCTATTTGAAGGAAAGAACATAAATCGGAAGATGACCTTGCGGAACCAATTGAAAGCAGTAAAGTTTCAGAATGGAGAAACCATTCAATCTTACTTTTCAAGGGTCTCCCAGATCAAGGAACAACTAAAAGCAGTGGATGAAATGGTGGAGAATGGTGAAGTGGTGATGACCACTCTGAATGGCCTACCCAGGTCATGGGATTCCTTCATTCAAGGAATTTGTGCAAGAAAGAAGTTGATCTCCTTCAGTAGACTTCGGGAAGAATGCTCTCAAGAAGAAGCTAGACTTATAGCTCGTGAAGAAAAGATGGGAGGTGAAGATCAAGCTCTTGCAGCTCACACCAAAAGAGGTAAATCCAAGAAGGAATCATCTCATAATAGAAGATCCTCTCACCACCATTATCATAAAGATAAGAAAGATCTCAGATGCTTCACTTGCAATGAGAAGGGACACTTTGCTTCAAAGAAGAAGAAAGACAACAACAACAACTTCAGCAAAAAGAAAAAGAATAACAAAAGAAGATATCATGCTCATGCTGCCGAAGATGATGAACCTCCAAAGAAAAAGGCTAGGGCAGAAAGTAGTAGTGATGATGACTCATCAAGTGAAGAAGAGTATGTTCTGATCTCTGCACTCACAGGCACAATCTCCCATGGTTGTAATGATTGGTTGATTGATAGTGGGGCCTCCAAACACATGACTGGGTTCAAGGAATCTTTTGTGAACCT
This sequence comes from Larix kaempferi, assembly GCA_027924585.1. Lineage (NCBI taxonomy): Eukaryota > Viridiplantae > Streptophyta > Pinopsida > Pinales > Pinaceae > Larix > Larix kaempferi. Next base: position 3,716,334 of record BSBM01001136.1, on the reverse strand, counting down.
TTCTAAACATGAATCACCCCATAAGGTGAAACTTGGGGATGATTATCAATATCCAATCAAAGGAAGTGGTGAAGCCTCCTACAACCTAGATTCTGGAAAATCATTGAAGATGAAAGAAGTACTTTATGTACCTGGGCTCAAGAAGAACTTACTCTCCATTTCTGCATTAGATGCAAAAGGTATGAGGGTTGCATTTGTGGATGGCCAAGTCCTAATGTGGCCAAAGGGAAAGACCATAGATGATGCAGTAGTTATTGGAAAGCAAGAAGGAGGTTTGTACAATTTGAAGGGACAACCTGAACATGCCATGGTGACATAAATACAAAGATTCATCCATAGTCATGGATCACATAGAGGTATGTATAATTTGTTTTTGCAAAAGTTAACTAATGAGTTATGCAGGTCATTGAAGAGAACAAGAACACATTGCTAGACATAACTAGCAAATATGGTGACCAGGTATGTGTTTCTTATATCATAGGATCTATCATATAAGTATTCATGGCATGATTGATGATGATTGTTCATAAAGTCATAAGTTTGAATAATCATGGGCATATGCATATTATGTGTCTTACCTTAATTAATAATATAACTAACCAGAAGAGTCATAGGTTTGAGTAATTACAGGTTTAGACATGTTATGTTTCTTATGATATGACTAACCATAAGAGTCCTATATAAACCTTGAATGCTAATGCTTATTATTTCTGTTTGAAATGATCATGACTATACATACTTGAGATTATTGTGTTTTAATGAATGTATGATTTTGTATGAGATCACAAGGATAACACAATCATGATACTAATAAGCATGCATAGGGACCAAGGATGAATATGAGTTCAAGAACAGGTAATCCAGGAAGCAAAGATCAAGAGGGAGCACACTCCAGTGGTTTCTGCAAGGGTGCAGATATTCAGAGGGAGTTGTCCATCTCTCTACATTCCACAACAAGAAGGTGTAGAAGGATTCCAGCAGCTCCTGCAAGGAATAAAAGACTCAGAGGGAGTCCACCCAACAAACAAACAAAGATAAGTATTTTAATTATCTTGCATATTTGTTTGCTTAAATAAAATTGTTCAATGATGTATATGCTCATGTTCCTAGACTTAGGATATGTATTGTGCATATTAGAATGATTGAATTAATGAACAGTATACTACTAATATGCATATGTTGGGTAAGTGGCCTATGGCACTGTACAACATTCCATTGCTACTTATCTAGAATGAAACCTCTTTGCTGACATGTTGGGAGTTGTGCACACTCTTAACAATGTTCTGGTAGAGATTGGAAGGCATCTAGAAAGTTACGGGATATGGATAAATGTTGTATTGAAGCATTGGCTAAGATAATTGCATGACTGCATGACTGTATGACATATTTCTTCATGTGTAAGAATTTTTTCTGAAAATTATGAGATGTTTCTAATCATGCAATTTAATCTGTTTTGTAGGAAAGACCGTATATCTTCACCTACAAAAGGACTACAACATTTGTTCCAGCAACAAAGATATCTATTGAAGATATTGAAATTCCCAGGATCTGGGATGAAGAAATGGAATGCCATGATCCGTCGATCATGAAGAATGATGTTTGGGATGCGATCCCAAGAGCTAAAGGGAAGTCTGTTGTGACTTCCAAATAGAACTTTCAGATCAAGCATGTTGCAGATGGCAGCATAGAGAAATATAAAAGTGATGAAATAGAAGATACACCAGATGGATTCAAGACAGCTTTCTTGAATGATGTAGTTGAAGAAGAAGTAGCCACTTCGTTCTGAGACACATGATAGGAAATCATATATGTGCAGAACTTGGTATGGTGAAGATAGATTGATTGCCGACACGCAGCGGAAGCTTACTACCGAGTTCGAGATGAAGAACTTGGGAATGATGCACTATTTCCTAGGTATGGAGGTGTGGCAGAATGCAGGTGGGATCTTCCTTGGTCAAGGGAAGTCCACAGTAGATATCCTGAAGAGATTTGGGATGATGGATTGCAAGGCCATGGCCACACCTATGGCATCGAATCTGAAGCTTCTTTGTGATGCTTCATCTGAGCCAGTTGATGTTTCTATGTATCGTCAGATGATTGGGTCCTTGATGTACCTGACGAACACGAGACCAGATATTTGCTTTGCTGTGAACACATTGAGCCAGTTCCTGACGGATCCAAGGAGTATTCACCTGGTTGCTGTAAAGCATGTTCTGAGGTACCTGAAGGGTACAGTGGATTATGGGCTCAGGTATGAGGTGAATCAAAAGTTTAACCTGCAGGGTTATGTTGATTCAGATTGGGCTGGCAGTGCTGCAGATAGGAAGAGCACATCTGGGTGTTGCTTCAGTATGGGATCAGGTGTGATCTCTTGGTTTAGCAGGAAGCAATCCTGCGTAGCATTGAGTACAGCTGAGGCAGAGTATGTTGCAGCCTGCTCAGCTAGTTGTGAGGCAGTATGGCTACGGAAGCTACTGTCTGAGCTATTTGATCTCCCATTGGAAGCTACTGGTATCTTCTCTGATAACCAGAGTTGTGTGAAGCTGTCCGAGAATCCAGTGTTTCATGACAGGTCGAAACACATAGAGATCAAATATCACTATATCAGGGATATGGTACAGAGAGGAGCTGTGAAGCTCCTATATGTTGCGACAGACGAGCAGATTGCAGATGTGCTGACGAAGCCACTAGCTAGGGTGAAGTTCGAGTACTTCAGAGAGAGGCTTGGAGTTCTTCAGATCGAGGACACTTCGAGGAAGAAGTGATGGACACATTTGCTGAAGCCATTCCAAGCATGTTGGAAGGAGGATCCTTCACATGGCTGTGGATGTAAGCGCTGGATGATGAGCATCAGGATGATGTTCTGGTTTCTGCCTGGATATGATCAGTTGGATCATTTTTATGTATGTATGTACGCATCATGTTGGATGCTGGATATGATCAGTTGGATCATTTTTATGTATGTATGTACGCATCATGTAGATGCTGGATATGATCAGTTGGATCATTTTTATGTATGTATGTACGCATCATGTAGATGCTGGATGTGATCAGTTGGATCATGTGTATGTACTTTGTATATGCATCATGTTGGATGCTTGGACCATGTATCTGTATATGTATCAGACGGGTACATTGTATGATCAGGTGGATCATGTATGGTGATTTGTATCATGTACTTGTATTTGTATCAGGTGGATACATTGATGATCAGGAGGATCATGTATGATGATATGTATCAAGTAGATACTTGGTATGCATCAGGTAGATGCATTGATGATCAGGTGGATCAGGTATGATGACATGCAGCAGGATGTTGCAGTGATGATCAGGATGATCATAGATGACGAGCTTCAGGATGTTGCTCCAGATGACATGCAGCAGGATGTTGCAGTGATGATCAGGATGATCATAGATGATGAGCTTCAGGATGTTGCTCCAGATGACATGCAGCAGGACGTTGCAGTGATGATGATCAGGATGATCGTGGATACATCAGGATGATGTATGGTGAGTATCAGGTTGATACTCTGTGGCCGTGGATCAGGTTGTGCAGATGAGCATGTCTGGGAGATCCTATAGGTCGGAGTTGTGTACCCGTAACAGCCTGGGATGCTCTTTCGAGACATTACTCTGGGAGGACATGTAATTTGTGCCCTGGGAGATCTCAGGTCGGAGTTGTGTACCCGTAACATCCTGAGATGCTCTTGCGAGGTTTTGTCCTATGGCATGTAATTTGGGCCTTGGGAGATTTCAGGTCGGAGTTGTGTACCCGTAACATCCTGAGATGCTCTTGCGAGGTTTTGCCATGACCACATGTAATTTGTGCCCTGGGAGATTTCAGGTCGGAGTTGTGTACCCGTAACATCCTGAGATGCTCTTGCTAGGTTTTGTGGTGGACCACATGTAATTTGGGCCCTGGGAGATTTCAGGTTGGAGTTGTGTACCCGTAACATCCTGAGATGCTCTTTCGAGGTTTTGTGGTGGGGTCACATGTAATAGCGCCCTGGGAGATCCTACAGGTTGGAGTTGTGTACCCGTAATATCCTGGGATGCTCTTTCGAGGTTTTGTGATGCACGTAATAAGTCCTGAGGATTCCACAGTATGGCCAGTGATGACGAAGACCTGCAGGTGGTGGGCCTACATCCAGTATGAAAAAGGACTGGCTCTGTAGAACTTCCTATGACGAGTAGAGACAGAGATTGGACGAGATAGCAGCAGCAGTGACGATGACGATGACGATGATCTAGAGAAGAAGACTTGTCTAGCAAATCTGTGTCGAGAAATACCTTCCTAGTTAAGAGGGAGTGTTGATGTATATGTAACTTCGGAATGTATTTCATCAGTATATTATATATATATTTATTGTACCCTTATAAGAGATGTGTTATTCCTCTATAAGGAAGTGTCGTCATGTGGATTGACAAGTGTCGCAAGTGTGTGTACTTTCCGATGGGTTATTAGACCACCTTATGGGGTCGGCCCTAATTAATATATAATATAATGTGGATGTACTCAAGTAGACAAGTCGGCCCCAGTAGGTCACTGGGCAAAAAGGTGAGTATAAATAGAGATAGGAGATCTCTATTTTACTCACTCGGAAAAGTATCTATCTCTCTCTCTAAAAAGTGGCGCACTAGTGAGGAGGAGGAGGATCATCTGCTAGGAGACTATCTCTGTATTATTTGGTTGTATTTTGGTTGAGCCATTGCTCTCTCTATCTCTGAGGAAGTTGTGGGGTTTTTCACCTTAGGGTTTTCCCCATGGAAACTCTGTGTCTCTTGTCTCTATGCTTTTGATTCTTGTGATGCTTGTGATGCTTGTCATATTATGATTGTCATGCATTGATATACTGTAGATGTTATTCTCTCAGCAAAGATCCTATAGTATTGTGATTTAATACTGAAAATTTAACAAGATAGAATTTACTTTCACAATTGAGCAAGCCTAAGGAATCTATATTCACAATCGAGTAAGTATCTATATTCACTATTGGGAAAGCTTGAATAACCTATATTCACAATTGAGGAAGAATCCACATTCACAATTTAGCACACTTGTAGAATCTATTTTCATTGTATTGTTAATTGTAGTCATGGGGAATCCATGCAATCAAAGAAGGAAATTGACAAGGAAAATGAATCCTCAAGAAATCATTGAAGAAAATAGAGAAAATAAAAGATTGGACATGTGGAATCAAAGGAATTCCATGGATACTCATCCAATACTCATCGAATTCCAACCATAAATGATTCCACAGTCGTTTCTACCAATCCATGACAAGAAAAATGGAATAATTCACTACAGGGGCCCTCAATTTCCACAACATTTGATGAACAAGCACCCCATGGAACTAGATAAGAAGGAAAACATAGGTGCTCATCAAGGGATTTCTCAATTTCCCACATGAGGTCAACCTCAGTGTAATGGATCATAATCTCAATATGGAAATACTATTATGATGGATTTGGGTTATACAAGCGATGAAGTTAGGGAGGCATTGAATGTAGAATCTATGGTGGAATAAACATATGTTATTGAGATCGTCCAAGAGAATGTCCAATTTCCCACATATAGCTACCAGAAAGAGAATGAAAGACAATAGGCTCTTGTTGAAATGCCAGAGCATCTTAATGATGTTGTACTTGGCACAGTTCCAATACGCTTACCTCCATTAGAAAGTACACGCCGAAGAACTTTGAAACATATATAGGTTAATGAATGGCTTTTTAATTCACTTGAAGGTATGTTGTCTAAACGCACTATTTCTTATCAAACTCAACATATACTTGATAATTTTTTTTATTCTAAATGTGATGGGAATAAATGTATATTATTTGTATCATTGTTAAAATTTAGGCCTATGACTGTTGTTAGGAGAAAGTTAGGGATAAAATGATCAAAAAGTATAATCCAAGTTCTCATATTGTTAAAGGTTTAGTAGATGCATTTAGTACAACTGGAAATAAAAATCGTTCAAAGTAACGTGATGCGGTTCACCATGTGTTGTCACAATCAATCGTGAATAAAAACATTAGGGCCTTTCATTTTCTTAATCCAACATCCACACTTATTAATTTGAATGTCAAAACAATCCGTAGGTATTGTACTAGAAGAGAACAACTTGAAACTGGTCAAAAAAATGTCTGGCCCTTCTTTGGCAGGTTTCCACACTCTAATATCAATCTCATTAATGTGGTAAAGGGACTAGTGCAAGGATTTTCGCATTACAACAGTAGACCTTCTTTCAACCAAAAATATGTATTAGAACTGATAAGGGGTTCAAGCGATCATGAACCCCACATTAAACATTTTCTTCACATGACACAAACAAAATTATATGAGATATTTGTGCATGAACATAATGAACTTAACTTGGGGCGAAGATCCTTTGACAAATTCAAACCATGTTATGTTAAAATAAAGAGAACTCATAACACATGATGTTGTCGATACCACATTGAATATGGTTATTATTATCACACACACACACACACAAACACATATATATTGTGTGTATTGCATGACACTCTTGTGCAGGAATGCTCGATTACATTTCCACTGATGTCCTCTAGAGACTTTATTCATAGAACTTTATGTAGAAGGACAAAAGGTTGCACATTTTATAAAGAATCCCACTTAGATGGGACATGCCCAAAGTGTAGTGGAATGAAATTATTAGACAAATGCATACATGTGACCGATGAGTATGAACTTGGGAGACAGGAGGTGAACATGCAATCATTCAAATATGTCACATATGGCATTAATGGAGGGAATGAAAGAAAAAAAAATACAATTGGTCATTTCTCAGGTTAGTAATGAGTACTTGAATACTATTTTTTTCTTTAGAATGCAATTTCATATGTAACAATCTATTGATGTATGTCTTCATTGTCAATCTACTAGGTACGGGTTTGAGAATTCATGGAGGGATTATTTGAAAATACACAATAATATGTAAAGCATGTGTACATGTGGCTCATTGGAAAGATGTTAGTTTAGAATATGTAGGGATACGTTTCTTGTTGGGACTATCTTATCAGTGGTCAATTTTGCGGAAAAATACACTCTTCAACCAAAAAATGAGATTCAGAGTCAATATTATCACTCAAACCAGGTCAACATAATGGTCCATATCACCTACATACATGGGGAAGATAATAATGAAGACAACATGGTTATATTGAAGGAGTATCACTTCTACATAAGTGATGACATCTGTCATGAATTAGATTTTCTACAACACAACTTTCAATTGTTTTACAATCACTTGAAAGATAACAATATCCAGATGGAACAATATTGGATTTGGTCTGATGGTTGTGCGGGGCAATAAAAAAATTCCTATGTCTTTCAATGGTTGTGTAGGATTCACAAAAACCACAAGGTGCCCTATATTTGGAACTATTTTGAGGATGGACACGAAAACGGGGAACACGATGGAGTAGGTGCATGCATAAATACTACATTACATAGGAAAGAAATGAATTTTACATCTATTTCATTAATCCAAGATACAAATACCATTGTTGAATGGTTTTCTTCAGTCACGGGGGAGGTAGCAAGAAGGAAAGAAGACCAGTTAACCAAGAAAGCACATATACATAGATATTTTTGGAAGGTGCTTGATGTAGACCGATCAGAGTTATAGGAGTGCAAGAACATTCAAGGAACTCATGCATTTCATTCAGTTAGAACATCAGACAATGCTATAGTTGAAATGGGAATAAGGAAACTCTCTTGTTTTTATTCTCTTGTGAATCAGACAATTGTGAATCCACAGAATGGGTTGATAGTTGGGATCATGTATCACTCCCCATCAATCGACATATAGCTACAAAATTATACCGGTTAGAAGAGGACCAATCAATTATTTTCACCAGACTATGACCACATATCAGATCTTGTACAACCAGGTTCGATTATTATTTTGATAATTTTGAATTTTTTGACAACTAGTTGTGTCTAGTTAGTTGACTCAAATCTTGGCACTCTATTTTTTGCAGTGCACATATATGCAGTGGTTTACCCGAGAGGAAATGAATGGTTCAATGACTATTGGATGGCATGTTTCTTTGATGGGAAGCATACCCTCAATGTCTCATTAAGGGACTTTGAGGGAAATGATTTTTCGATTGGGAAGATGGTTATCAAAGGATAATATTTGACACAAGTTTCCCACTCTAAAAAGAAAAAAAAATTATATATTTGAATATTATAGACCAGGTGAGATTGTATATTGTTATACAAACTTATTTATCGGCACAAACCTCCATCTAGAAACAATTCCAAGGAATAACTCATCAAAGGTATCATATTTCTTATCTTATTGTGAGCATGAGAGGTTAAAGGAAATTATTGGTATTAGAGGTGATCCTGATGGTCTACTCGAATGACCAAATGTAGGTAGGAAGGTATGTGGTAAGCATGTTATTTTTTGTACTATGTTATAGCTAAGTGGTGTACATGTATATTCCAATTTTGTTTCATGACTGCATTGATTGTTGACAATAATATTTTGACTGTTACAGCCAAACATTGAAAGCTTGATGGATTGATAAATATACACTAGTATAAAATGAGAGATAAATGACCAAAATCCACATATAAATGAGCACTTTTGAGTTGGCGACCACTGGTGGAAAATTAATGGTCATTTATCACATGACCAAAAATGTGGTCATATTTAGCTTAGTTGTTTATAGCTTATCTTGTGGTCATATGTTTGGTCGTTAATTTGGTCCTATATTTGGTCAATAATTGTGACAATTAAGAACCAAATATATGACCACAAGATAAACTATAAACGACAAAGCTAAATATGACCACATCTTTTGTCGTGTGATAAATGATCACTAATTTGATACCAGTGGTCACCAACTCAAAAGTGGTCATTTATATATTTTTAATGGTTTTAGAATATATATAGGGCATGGAGGAATCGAAGTACCAACCTCCTGCCTATAAGGCAGGTGCTCTTCCATTGAGCTAGCACCCTTAAATAGAATATATTATATAATTTTACAATAGTGATCTAAGACACAAGCATGGTCTCTTTCAAAAGTTTCTATGGTCACAACAAAGACAAGGGATAACTCTATTTGACTAAGTATGGAACCTAACTCCAAAAGAAACTCGTAGGAAAACAAGTCATATTGTATATGTTAATATATGTTTTTCTTTTCATTTTTGAACAAAGAAAGAATAGACTAAAAATCACTCTATCACACAAGAAGAGATACATTCAAGGAAATAATCTTACTTGACCCTCCATAGAAACTAAAGTCTACATCTAAATAAACTTTTAACTTAACCATACAATTAATAATAAGTATAGTTCTTACACAATTGCAAATATATTAGTGTACAAAATCCATAAAAGAACTAGACTATTTTAGCTATACAATTGACTTCCTGGATTATACCTCCATGGATTTGTAATCTAAGCCTTATCGTTAAAAAGATCAACTCTTGTACAATAGTTGGAAAAAATTGGATGATCTAGAATTACTAATTTGGATGTTGAAATCCATTCCAATATAAAACTTAGAAGAATTAGTGATCTAAGACGTAGTATATAGGGAATCTATGTTCAACAAACCTTCAATGTAATCCAACAAAACTTCTAGTCCAAAGGGAATAGATCCAAGCTTCTTCTTCTTGTTGTTGGATGAGTTGCTTTCCACCCATAATGTTTGGGAATGGTTAATTATGCATGATAGAGAGGCTTACATAGGTACAATTGTAGCTATAGAGATGACAATATCTCTAATAACAATATTGAATAGCTAAGAAATTTATGTTATTGATAATGGAAAAGCATATTAGATTTTTTTTCCTAGCAAACATTCTATGTTGCATATTGCTTGGCTCTTACTTCCTAGTTTCAAGAATAATCTATAATTGTTTTCATTTTCCAGCAGTGAAGAGCTAAATCTAGATTTGGGTTTATTTATAGATTTATATGCACAAATATTGACTTGAAGAGCAATATGGAAATCTATCCCATTCGATCAAATAATGTCTTTACAGAGGCATACAAAAATATTGATCATTAGTGAATCATTTTCATAGAAGATTAGATGATTTTGGAAAATTAGCAAATATTGCTTTGAGACAACCGATCATCTCGTATGATAAGAAGTAGGTTGGTCCTTTGTGAAGACATTCTTGTACCAATATTTAATGATAATGTCAGTTTTAAATTATTCTTGTAGGTGCACATGAGAGTCATCTAATACTTAAGAAATAATGATTTGGAATACTTACCTTGCAATACTTTGGAGCATGAGATGGAAGTTCCATTTAAGTCATTTTTTCAACTTTGGAATCCCAAAAATGATGATGGTGAATCCCTTGATGTTTGTTATGGACTGTGCATTACCACAAAAATTCCAATCCCCAAGAACATAGTCATGGTCTAGTATGTGAAAATATGCAACTCCTTAAAAAACATGAGCATCAAGTTTCTCTCTCCATGACATAATAGGTCGAGGAAAGAGCTGCAGATTCGATACAGAACCATGATTACATATTAAAGTCACAAAAGCTATGTCACTTCAACTATGACTATGCCTCCACCATTGAAGCTCTTAATCACAGAAATCTGATCGTGCAATACATGATGCACTTCAATCAACTTATTTGGTTTCCCTGAAGCACCCATCACAATGGTAGGAGAGCTAGTTCCATAATTGATAATGCACTAGTTATGTGAAGTGGTGTGAATCAATCTCTCCTCCAGGTGCAGTTGCTGCAAAATGGGAAATCCATTCACTCTCATGAGGTGTATTGGAGGTATAAGTCCCATCATTACTATTATCAAACCCTAAACATCAATCTTATAGCCTGGCAATGAAATTAATTCTGATTTAAGTTCATTCCATATGTATGAATGTTGACTTAATATAATGTTGTGAAGCTGATCAATTAGTTGTCCTAAACCTAACCCTATTGACCAATATCTTTCTATAATCATTGAGAGGTTACATTTGGGAAGTTATAATTTTCTTCTCAAATTATCTCTATCAACGAAAAAATTACAAGAACACAAGACAATGCACTCACTGAAGATTGTTTGGGTTTAGCACTCATTAAATTTAGGCACATAGTTCTAGTGCATTATTGTTGGGAATATCACAATCCTGGTAGAATAATTAAACTAGAAATTCTCCACCTTTGTTAACGAACAACATATATTCCACTACTCTGATTGTAATGGATCCATTAACTGTTTTAGCATTACATAATCCCCATCTAAACCTCTATTCAAACATATAGCCTTATCTAAAAATAGTTCTAGATTGAATTATATATTCATAATAAAAAGATAAAAGAGAAACCACATAATACCATTTTTTTGCATGGCCCAGACAACCAAGAAATAAACGAGTATGAAATTAATTACACAATTTACACTATAAGTAAAATACAGGAACTAATATTATAGACTAAACAACATCTAAACATTCTCTATGAACAAATTAACAAAATAAATTCCTGAATCAAAATTTGTTTGTCTGAAAAGAATATATAAGGTTTAATAAGAGAGTAGACAAAAAAGTACATGATCTACCATGTGATCACTTGTAATTTACTTAAATGAGAAGCCCAAAAATATACATCCTAACATTATGCTATAATAACTACACATCTCAAAAGACAACCATTAGCATTGCCAGCAACTAATAATGCAAACTCACCCATAAACCTCTAGAAAATGATATTTGCTTAAACCGAGGTGCCTCCAAATTGATTTATGATGACATTTCTATATTTTATAAATGACTAATATCTAGGCTCTTGATGTTAAATATACACCCAATACCATGTAAATAATACTTGAAACATAATTATCTTTTTTTCTAAATAATACCTAAAACATAATTATCTATTTTTCTAAAGAATTTTCTCAGATCGATATATATAATCTAGAAGAATTATCCCCCAAATGACACAAACAATATTCCAGCAAGGATTCAAAGTTTGATATGTGTTAAATAAAAGTGATATTGTGATTGTGAAAATCTCAAAATATTACACCAAAGCACAACTTTCTATTAAAAGTTCAATCTATCAAAAGTTTGATCTATATCAGAAATTCAATATGCCTTGATATGCCTAGATCCAACTCCATACGATATAAAAACATTGTGATTTGGTTCGAATCCTCTATGAGCTGGTTAGAAAGGAGCTCTAAACTTAGAAAACAATGAAGGGATCCGATTGGATTAACATTTATATCGAAAATCCATTTTAAAAAATAAAACTTAGCTGCACCAATGAAGATTAACAGAGAAATTGATATGTCGTTGGCAACAACCCTTCAAAGTTTGATATGTGTTCAATAAAAGCGATATGGTGACTGTGAAAACCTAAAAATATTATACCAATATGGATTTAATTCCCAATCCCTCTAAGAAATGAGAACACATCCACTTCTTTTTTTCCCGCACCATATCGATATACTCCCCATAACACAATTTCAAGCATATTTGACAAAACACATAAGTACTTGAATGGCACATAGAGAAATCTATTTTTCTAAGTAATACTTTCCAATGTCTTAATTGCAACAACATTCACAATATTTTTCCTCACAGACAAAAAAAATAGAAAATGCCCAAAATGATGTCATAACAAACTTCTTGTCTACTTTTGCTATTACAGTGCTCGGTCAATAAGCTTGTCGATAGCTGCAAATCAGTAGTAACACATTGGCGTAGTTGAGAATTTTCCTGTTTTTTGTCACCATTTTCCTTGAAGTTATGACATAAGTCTCTTTTTATGTTGGGATGAATCTGGGCATAAATGGATTCGAATAAACCCCTTTTTGGGTTTCTGAAGAAATAGGTGTTGGAATAATAATGGTGAAATGCTTAAATTAGTATATAGTTATATTGTTAGTATATGTGTAGTTTGAGATCCAATTTCTTAGGAGTTTGTTGTGTTAGGATATTCCTATACTCCATCCTAGTCCTAACAACATTTTCTATCTTTGCATTTTCAGTCATGCATGCAATCATGATTTTGCATGCATCCCAGTCATCAATCCCAACACCTAGCCCTCAGGTAGCTATCCCACGGAGCTTCTTTCTTATTAGTTTTAGCCCTCCTAGTGCTTAGTGCGCCCTCCTTTCACCTACCACTTGTGAAAGGTGCCCTCTCTCACCTACCACTTAGCTGCACTTCAGTTAGTTGAGTTATCTTTATATCTTTCCTTGATTTAAGGCTAGATTGATTCTCAACTGACTGTATCACTCCGATGGACCTGCAGTGAGACTAGACTGCCTATTCTGACTCTAGTTAGCTCCTCATGCACCCTCCACTGATCCTCTTTCATTCAGTTAGTGCCTCGATGTGCCAGTTACACCTACCACACTAAGTTAGACTCAATTTCACACCTGGTTGACAGTTACTTGTGCATTGATGACTCCACTGATGATGATCAAGACCCCTAGTTGTGCTTTGATGACACTCCATTGATATGATGATCACTCCATGAAGGCCAATTCGAATTGCCACCTTGGCATTCGAATCCTCACCATTGTATTATTTATTTGTCCATATTGTGATTAATGAATTAGTGTGTTATGTTATTTTGCTTCTATCTAAGTTCTATTGTATCATAATTTTGTTGCTCCTTTACACCGCATGACCACTCTTCTTCTATTTATCATGCTTAATGTTAATCTTCTTGTGAGGTATACATCAGCTCTTAGATCTGGTATGAGTATTTTCACATGTTGAAGGCTCTCAGAAGCTTATATATTTGTATCTTTTATTCATAATAATTAAGCAATGTTTTGTTTTGTATTCTCTTGGTATTCTATTTTGGTATCATAGCATGGTGAGAGGTAAGAGTAAAGCATGGTCGAGTTGCTGCGTGAAGAGGGTGATCACTAGATGCCCATTCTGCTAATTCCGGCTAAGAGTTGTAAGGAGGTGTATCAACTGGCTGCGTTGCTGGAGGAAGAGCCATAAAGCAGTGTTCTGTTTTGTTTTCTCTTGGTATTCTATTTTGGTAATCTTAACTATATTTGAAGCATTGAATGTATAGACTATAGTAAAATGAGATGAAACCAAGCCCATAGGTGCTACTGCTGCAGACTGAGAGAAATGAGAAATGAAGGCAAATGTGTTGTTGCGGCTGTCTATCAAAGACAACATAATCCTACACATTAGAGATTGTAAAACTTCCAAGGAGACATGGGACATATTGAAAGGTTTGTATCAAACTACGAACTCCAATAGGATTCTATTTCTAAAGACTAAGTTATTGTCCATCAAAATGGCAGCAAATGAGAATATCACCAGCTATGTTTACAGGATTAAAGATTTATGTGATCTGTCAAGTGTACATTTCTTGGCTGTTATGATGATCATAAGGCATACAAACTGTTTGATCTTAATACACATAAGCTCCTAGAAAGTAGAGATGTGATTTTTCATGAGACTACGGATGAATAAATAAGTAAGTATGATGTCTGGCATACTCCTTATGACAATGATGTTCATGTGAAAATTGATATAGATAATGAAAAGGAACAGGTACAACAACAAAGTGAAAGCAGCGCAGATACTCCCACCACTCCTATGCCTCATAAAAGAAGAGATGAAAGTGCAGAAAGTGGTGTACCACTGAGGAAGTCAACAAGAGAAATTCAGATACCCTCCATGTATAAAGAGTATGCATTGATGACACAAGTAATGAATGTTGTAGAACCTACTTCTTATGAACAATCCAAAAATCACAAGGAATGGAACAATGCAATGAATGAAGAATATGAATCAATAATGAAGAATGAAACTTAGGAATTAACAGATCTTCCTGACAACAAAGTTCCCATAGGATGTAAATGGCTGTATAAAACCAAATTTAATGTAGATGGAAGTATTGACAAATATAAGGCCAGATTAGTTGCAAAAGGGTATTCACTAAAGGAAGGAATTGATTATGAATACGCTTTTGCACCTGTAGCTAAGTTAAATACAATTAGAGTAATGATTTCATTAGCTACACAATACAATTGGAACGTACATCAGTCAGATGTTAAATATGCATTTCTGAATGGTGATTTAAAAGAAGAAGTTTATTTGGTTCAGCTTGAAGGATTTATAAAGAAAGGGGAAGAAGATCTTGTCTGTAAACTCAAGAAAGCTTTATATGGTTCGAAACAAGCACCTAGATCTTGATATATTAAGATTGATTCATTCTTTGCCTAGAATGGTTTTGTGACAAGAAAAAATGATCCTAATATGTATGTTGAAAAGGATGAAAATGGAAATGTTGCTTTGATATCCTTATATGTTGATGATTTGATTATCACTGGTAGTGCTTCTCATTTGATTGAAGATATTAAGATTCAGTTAGCACAGATATTTGAAATGAAGGATCTTGGTGAAATACATTATTGTTTAGGTCTGGAGATATGGAGAGAAGGCAGTAAAACAATTGTCACTCAAAGAAAATACTCAAGGGAGATTCTAGAAAGATTCAATACGAGTGAAAGCAAGGCAATATCAACACCTTTCGAACGAAATGTTAAGTTATCTAGTCTTGATGAAACTAAAGAGGCAAATGGTGTTCTGTATCGCTAGTTGGTCAGAATTTTAAACTATCTTACCACTACCAGACCAGAGATAGCATATGCTGTCAGCATCATGAGTCAGTTCATGGCTAAACCACTGGAAAGCCACTGGATAGTTGCAAAGAAAGTCCTTCGATATCTGAAAGGAACTGTTGATTTTTGTATTATGTATACTAATGATTGTGATGTTGAGTTGACAGGTTACTTTGATTCAGATTGGGTTGGAAATCCTGATGACATGAAATCAACCTCAAGATATGCATTCAACATAGGCATAGGGGTCGTATCAGGGAGCAGTAAGAAACAACCAACTTTTTCTTTTTCATCAACAGAAGCTGAATGCAAAGCTCTATGTCATGCTACTTGTGAAGCTATTTGGTTAAGGAGAATTCTTGAAGATATTGGCAACAAGCAAATGAATCCAACTGTTCTCAAATGTGACAATCAAAGCTCTATTAAATTGGCATACAATCCAATTTATCATGCCAAAACCAAGCATATTGAAATTCAACACCATTTTGTAAGAGAAAAGATACAAGAGAAGGAAATTGACTTGACCTACTGTAATACCACTAAGAATGTGGCTGACATCTTTACCAAGCCTCTTGGAAAGATGAGTTTTGAAGAATGTAGAAAATAGTTAGGTGTGGTAGAGAATCCATTTCTCCATTAAGGGGAAGTGTTAGAATAATAATGTCGAAATGCTTAAATTAGTATATAGTTATATTGTTATTATACGTATAGTTTGAGATCCACTTTCTTAGGAGTTTGTTGAAGGCTCTTAGAAGCTTATATATTTGTAACTTTTATTCATAATAATTAAGTGGTGTTCTTTTTTGCATTCTCTTTGTAGTCTATTTACAGGCCCCTAAGCAGCTTTGTATTCAGTGTTTAGGTTGGAAGGAGTTCTATTTTTCAAACTCTCTGAATAGAGACTAGCATTATTTACACTTATCCATTTCTGAGCATATCGGGTTTTTGGGTTTGGTGATCAATTTCTTAGCAAATTCAGTTCTGAATTTGGGCAAAAATTTGGTGACCAATTTCTGAGACAATCAGGTTTTGAATTTGTGCGGTGATCTATTGAGCTTTAATCCTATTTCAAGATATTCTACTTGCTTTTGGACTTCTAAATCTTCCATTCCAACTTGATTCTCAACAATCCCATCGCCGCGTAGAGATTCATAGACATTGTTAGAGACATTTTGTGATTTCCACATTCTCACACAAACACAACAAATCTCTGAATGTACAAAAATTTGATGTGGGATGGGGCATAGCTAGGCCATTAAATATTTTGTGAAATTAGATATGGCATTAAATATTTCCTTGTCTCGATTATACTTTGAAACAACCAACGAGCACGTATATATATTATGTGATCTGTACATATTCATGAAAGAAAAATAATGTTATCAAAACACACAAAATTGTTGATTTATAACCTCTTAAATTTATTTATCTATCAATGTAGGTACCTTCCTTCCTTTCAGCGATTCATCTTAGCTTGATTATTTTTATTTGGTATATATATCCATCAAAACAAATATCAATTTGTAGAAGGTAAACACTAGAAATCTATCCAGAGAATGTCTACCATGAAACAATGCTGCCATCTATATAATTGAAACAAAATATTGACTATTGCTGAAACAATGTGCAATCGGTAAAATTCTAACATTGTAACCATCATTGTGATTGTCTATATATTGTGGGAGAAAGTTGAAAAAAAATGAAATAGCAGAAAGATAAATGCAATATGCCTTGATATGCCTTGATCGAACTCCATATGATATGAAAACATTGTGATATTGTTTGAATCGTCTACGATCTAGATGGAAAGGAATCTGCTGCAATAATAAAAAAAATATCAATATGAAGAAGGTACACACTAGAAATCATATCTAGATAATGTCTACCATGAAACAACGCTACCATTTGCAGGATTGAAATGAAATATTGACTATTGCTGAAATAGGGTGCAGTCGATCACATTGCAACATTTTAACCATCATTGTCACTATATATATATAGTGGGAGAACATTTCAACTAAAATGAAATAACCTTGATACGTGTAGATCCAAATACATCTGAAAACATTGTGATCTGGTTTGAATCCTCTACGATCCGGATGGAAAGGAGCTCAAAACCTAGAAGACAATGAATGGATCCAATGAATTAACATTTCTATCCAATATCCATTTTAAAAATAAAAATTACCTGCAAAAATGAGGATTAGCAAATACATCGATATCTCGTTGGCCTGCTGCCAATCCATCTCTTTCAGAGCAAACTATGTTAATTGAATCACCAAAGATATCGAATTTTAAGGACCTGAATCCAAATGGGTTTTAATTGCTTCTACTTATACAACCCACGATAGAATTGAATAAAAACCTAATGCTTCCCTTTACATAATCAAAACTGAATTCAATTAGTGAATAAAAAAAGTATAAAATACCAAAATAAAGAAAAACTTACAGGGATCATGTTGTGATGAAGCATCCCAGATCCCATGGTCTGTTCCATTGCAAATCCCCCCTCTGTAGCCTTTCATGTCCAACCATTCCCGCTAAAACCTCAACTTTTCATGCTTTCATTTTGTTTCTTTTTTTATTGGTTAATACTACATATAATATAATATTTACTTAAAATACGTTTTTATATATTAGTTTTATATTTGTTTATATATATATATATATATATATATATAGGTTTTTATAGGTTTTATGTGTTGGTATATATCTGCGTTGCGTCTTTTGCATGAAAGTCTTTCCAACTTTCCCAAATCCTTGTTCTTGCAACTGATTGTATATTACTCCACACATGGGATTATTGAGGAGGCATTGGCAATTTGGCTTAGTTTGAGGATCAATAATAAGGTAGTGTAGCTCTATTTTTCCTCTTTCCATCCATATGAAATAATTATGCGCATGTAGTGACTTTAATGATTACAATATGTTATGAAATGCGAGATTAAATCTTCCCCCTTGTTCCCTTGGTCACTAATGGGTGGATAGGCATTTGTTCACGGGGGCATTCTTAGTTTCATCAACCTTGTCCAGTGATGTTTAGATTTAGCCATACTCCCCTATCTTATCCTCATTATTATCCCTGTCCTTCCCTTCTCCTTTTGCATATCTGACCTTCTTGTCAATGCAGATGATACAAGACTTAGGGCAGCTTGACCTTTACTTTATTTCTTTCCTAATATGATGGATGGATGACCAGGGGAGTTGTGGATGACATCAGATGAATGAGTGAGTGTTCTAGATGACTTGATAATGAGGAGGATTGTTATTGTCAATCTCACCATTGAAGGGTTCCAAAGACGATAGATAGATTGAGCTCAAGAAAAATATCCTCAATTACATAAATGAGCATTGAAAAGATTAAATGGACTCAACCATGAGTATGAATATATAACAGGAGGTGACTGGAGGAACGGCTCATTCACCTTGGGACGGTGAATGGCCATGGGTGGGATCTTAGGATCAAGACATGATGATGCTTTTAATGAGAAACAACCAATCTCCGGGACACAACACTAACTAGACTATCAAAATAACCCACTGAATCCTAGAGGGGGTCTATAATTTACTAAATTTTAACACTGAAGATGGATTCATACACCTCTTAGGAGGTCTATGAATCCATCTGCAGTGTTAAAATTTAGAAGGTCTATGAATCCATCTGCAGTGTTAAAATTTAAGAGGTCTATGAATCCATCTGCAGTGTTAAAATCTAGTAAATTGTACAAATTCATTTTCAAAATTGTATTTCCATTGTGAGAGTGACATAATTAAAAATGACCAAATAAATGACCAATTCATATTCTTAATGTTATTGTTATGTGGTCATTTTTAGTTTAGTTACCTATTACCTAGTCATATATTTTAGCCTGTGACCAAATTGGTTATTTATCTTGGTCATTTTTAGTTGCCTCACTCAAGTTTGGTCATTTATCCCCTGAAACAACTGTGGTGACCAAATGTTCTAGTCATGTGGTCATTTATCTCTCATTTTGTAGTAGTGATAGCTTGATAGCTTGTTTCATGTTCATACATTTGAATCCAAACCATTATGCACAAATATGCCCAAGAGTACAAAAATATTCACGCTACAAAAAAAATTACATATCCAAATCCTTGCATACATTGGGATCATATTTATCAATACCACCCTATGCCCCTACCTCTATTTTTAACCTCAAATTTGGTCCTCAATGGACATTAGTCAACACCCCAATTTTTCATGAAACCTCCTAATGCAAGGATTAAAATAAGGTATAAAAAGATTCCCATGATTAACAAGCAGTTTTGCTTGAGTGAAGGGCACATTTTTGTTAAGGTCATGATATAGGAGTTCAACTTTCACTAGTACAGAATGAGAGATAAATGAAAAAAAAATGACAAAAATCCACAAATAAATGACCACCTTTGATTTGACGACCGCCGGTGGAAAATTAGCAATCATTGATCACATGACCAAAAAAATGCTCATATTTAATGTGAAGAACCTGCAATAATTAATTAATGCAAATACACGAAATATCATAAATAACCGAACTCAAAATCACTTTTATATTGATCACAGGCCACTTCAAGGGGGCAACCTCCTTTGAGCAAGCTCAATACAATTAACTTCACGGTGCCTTCAATGACCTCAACACACACTTATATACTAAGTCTATGCCCAATACTATGAGTCAAAACCATGGGACATATAATACTATGGGACGACTTACAAAGCATATGCGTCCAATACTATGGGTCAATACTATGGGCTAATATAAACTATGGATGAACAAATACTACGGGACGAATTACAAAGCATATGCATCCAACAACAATATACTAACATAGTAAAGAGAAGGGTTGACACGGGTTCCTAACATCCCCTCTCCCTTAGAAAAAGCTTTGTCCTCAAAGCTTTGGTTGGGGAAATTGCTGCAGAATCTGAAGGAGTGGTTCCCCGGTAGCATCCTCAGGTTGCATTTCGAGCCACTGACACCTTTGGAGTGTCAAGGAGGATTGCTTGGAAGGATGTAGACGAAGAAGAACCCTATCAGCTGCGTGGACAGTGTGATCAGAATGGTACTGATCGGCTTGTTGTTTCAGTCGAATTCTGGCATGTGAAGATTGTCCTGCAGAAGGAGAAGAATCTGATCGCGGTTTCGGAGAACCGAGTCAATTTCCTGAACTGGGGAGCTACTAAGGGTGTATTGAAGAAGAACTGGCAGTGTCCGTCCATAGACTTCTTCATATGGTGTCCTTTGAGATGTGGTATTATACCACCAGAGCGCTTCTAGGAAATCCATAGAAATAGTTGGCCAAAGCTGTGTATGGATGGGCAAGGATTTTAGCAATATTGAAAGGAGTGTCGTTTCACCCTTGTTGACCTGGAAAGTATCACAGTCAGCCACGATCTATTTAATTGTCATTTTCAGTCCTTGCCAAAAGAAGTTACATTGTTCCCGGTCATACATTTTGAAGAACCCAAAGTGCCCTCCTGATGAAGAAGCATGGAGTTCATAGAAGAGATAGCCCTATTGAACATATTGCAACCAATTTGGAACAAGCAGAGAAAGAGCTGTAAGAGAAACCGGGTCTTCAATTGTGTGAGAAGGAGCATCTGCCACCATATTGTCCTTACCCTTATTGTATGTGATTGCATAGGGATAACCCAGTTCAGGTGTGTTGGGGAGGAGACCCATTGTTCCAGAAAATTTTCCAAACTCTGGAGATCAGTCTTGATGCAAAAATAATTCCCTAATAGGTATGGCTACCACTTCTATACTGCATGCAAAATAGACATAATTTCCTGCTGAGAGGTAGATGCGACTAAATTCTTACCAGAAAGGTCTCTTGAAGGCGGCAAGCTCATTGGTTCAACAAAGACACCAACATATGTATACAAGGAAGTAGTGGAGACTATTGATGGGTGCATCTGAATGGAATGGAGCTGAGTGATGACACCATGTGAATTCTTCTTACGGATTTTTTCGAGGCGATGTGAACTGATGATGTGGAGAGACCCTGTTTGTAAGCCCATTAATTTGTGTTGTGTCCCATTGACTGAAAACTGCATCCAAAGTTCAGCAAAATACCATAAGATGGGGCCAAGTGTGCGTAACCATTCAACGCCCAAAACCACATCACATCCGCCTAAGGAAAAAGCAAACATGTCAGAGCACAGGTTATAATCTTCCATAGAGATACACACATTGTGACACTTCCCCTTGCAAGGTAAGGTGCCCCCATTGGCAACAATGACTTCAAAGTTGGAGCAAGGATGAACAAAACAATCAGCCTATTTGGAAATCCAAGGGTCAATGAAGTTATGAGTGCTACCAGAATCAATGAGTATGGTAAGAGGGAACTTCTTGAAGTATATCCTAACCTGCATTGTTTGTGGGGTTGTGACGCTGGTTATAGCATGGAGAGAGATCACGGGTGGGTCATCCTGAGATGGGGTGTTAATAGGCAGGTGTTGAATGTTGACCTGATCATCTACTGTATCTGGAGCTTCTTCACCAAGTTTAGAGGCAGGCAGAGAATCCACATCCAAGAGATAGAGCTTTTGTTGAACACATCTATGTCCCCAAGTGAATTTCTCATCACAATTATAACAAATCCCTTTTTCTTGGCGTGCCTGCATCTTGGTTTCAGACAAATGCTTGATAGGAGTTGGTCGAGGAGCTAGCAGGATGGGAGGTCGTTGAGAACCCATATTTCGAAAGGGAATAAAAGTGGGTTTGGAGCATTGTTGGGATACAAGCTTGTCTTCTGCCAACTTAGCCAAACCTAGGACTTCCGTCATTGTGTTGGGATAGAACATTTTAACCTATGACCAAATTTCATCCTTAAGACCACTGAAAAACAACTACTGTAAAATTCATCAGACAATCCTTCTGTGTGATTGGCGAGTTTCTCAAATTATGTCTGATACTCTCTCACTGTGCCAGATTGGTGAAGTTTAGTGAGTGCTCCTGTGAAGTCATCAAAAGCACTAGGACCAAATCATGGCAAAAGGAGTTAGCAAAAATCTGTCCAGTTTGGCTCGGGATGAGCTTTGATGTACCAATGGTGCCATTGAAGGGCTTCATGTTTTAAATGAAAGGATGCAAGTGGAACTTTCTAGACATCAAAAGTATTATGCAAACTGAAATATTGTTCTACACGGTATATCCATCCAGTCGGATCAGTACCATTGAAGCGAGGAAAATCAAAATTCGGCCAACGAAAATTGTTGGAATAAGAGAACCCGGTGGCTGCAAAAGATTCTGGCTGTCAGTTATTGTTCATGGTTGAATGCTAAAGATGGAGGCTGAGAAATTTTTCATCCAGATATTGGACTTTGGTTTGGATGGCTACAAGTGCTTCCTTCATGGTTTTTGCTCCTACATGGGTAACAACCACAACCAAGAGTTTTTTTTTTTCTTTTTTTTCTTTTGGGGAAATGGATAGAAAAACACAAACAAAAGATTATTTAATAAAGGAAGATTTTGATTTGGGAAAAACTCGGATGGGTAATTGGGGTTTGACTAGGTTTTGGACACTTTCTGATGGACAGAGAAGCAAAAAATGGGGATTTCAGAAGCGGGGTGAAAGAATGAGAAAATTTGGTAGAGAGGGACAACGAAGTAGAATTAGGAAAGGAACACGGTGGCAAAATTTGAAGGCATTTGGGTGAAAATTGAAGGAGTTATGGCAAACCCTAAAAATAGACAAATGTGGGATTTCTGGTCTTGGGAAGTGGAATTTGGGATAGGGTCTTCAGGAATAAAATATGCAGAATGGGATTGCAGGGATTTCAGTGAAGTTTCAGGGAAAATAGAGTTGAAACAAGGGAAGTATGGCCAAAAACAGAATTTTATACTTTTTTTTTTTTTTGAAATGGATCGACAATAGCGGTGAGGAAGGGATCCGCAAGAGATGGATCTACAATGGTGAGGAAGGGATCTAAAATGGTTGGATCTGAAATGATGACTGAATCTGGAACGACTTTCAGAATAGATCTAAAACGGTTGGATCTGGAGCAGAAGTGATCAACAACAGTTCAGCTGAAAATAGATATGGACCCCAGGTATGTGCAGCTTCCTGTCGGTTCAGGGGATTCACTCGGCCACCAATGCTGTCTGACGGCTTGCGTATTAGGGTAGTACCCCTCACTCCATGAATCAGGTAAAATTGATAACCGCTTTGCCACAAACGATAGTCCTTGGTTTACCTCATGGGTGGGAACTAGTTAATTAGGTAGGGGTCGTTTCCCGTTTCGCTGGTAGGTCCTCTCAATGGGCTAGCTACTTTGGGGTTCTTGTGGTACTCCTCACAATGAGTTTTAGGGCTTATGCCCAAGTACTTCCCACAGTTAAGCGGATAGGGGTTATTCCTAGATCCGAACTTGCAATAGATGCGGAAAAAAAAAATTGGCAGAAATTCTACCCAACGAGCCCAAGAAAGTGCTCTAATACAAGATGTGAAGAACCTGCAATAATTAATTAATGCAAATACACGAGATATCAGAAATAACCGAACTCAAAATCACTTTTATATTGATCACAGGCCACTTCGAGGGGGCAACCTCCTTTGAGCAAGCTCAATACAATTAACTTCACAGTGCCTTCAATGACCTCAACACACACTTATATACTAAGTCAATGCCCAATACTATGAGTCAAAACCATGGGACATATAATACTACGGGATGACTTACGAAGCATATGCGTCCAACAACAATAAACTAACATAGTAAAGAGAAGGGTTGACATGGGTTCCTAACATTTAAGTTGGACATTTATAGCTTATCTTGTTGTCATATATTTGGTTGTATATTTGGTCATTATTGTTGTATTAATTTGGTCGTATATGTGGTCCTTAATTGTCACAATTAATGACCAAATATACGACCAAATTAACGACCCAATATACGACCACAAGGTAAGCTATAAATGACCAAGCTAAATATGACCAAGCTAAATATGACCACATTTTTTGTCATAGGCTAAATGACTGCTAATTTTCCACCAATGGTCACCATTTGGTAATTTATATGCGAATTTTTGTCATTTTTTGGTCACTTATCTCTCATATCTATAGTGGCCATTTCTATCTTTTTAGTGGTCATTTATCTCTTTTTGGTCATTTGTAGTAATTTTATATATATAGGGCACAAAGGAATCGAACCACCAACATCCTTCCTATAAGATAGGTGCTCTTCCATTGAGCTAGCACACTTAAATAGAATATATTATATAATTTTACATCAGTGATCTTAGAATTTGCAACTTCTATACCTCTTAGGCAAACACTACCTTTGCTAACAAAATAAAAAAACTTAATTTCAATTACCCCCATGAAGAGCCTAGATTACATGATAGAGGATTGTTGATGGTTTTGTTTTGTTATATATGAGAAAATTGGTCTGGATGAATCTTAAACTTTGAGCAAAGATTTGTGTTCTATAATCACCCCCCTTCTCTAACTCAAACTTAGGAATTATTAAATCATCAGGATACTACATCATCAACTACACATTCCCGCTCGGTATTGTCTTGAAAATGTTCCAACGTCAAGTCATGTCACCTAGATAAATCCCACCAAATCATAGTGCACTACCACAACACATCAACACCAAAGGAAATGGAAGATGAGAATGGTGTTAACTCCATCTAGCATCAAGTCTGTCCCCACCACACATTCAACCAAAAGGGACCATGTAGACACCCCCTTCCTTGTGATACCAAGAATATAACATCATCACATATAGTCACTAGGAACTATTCATATGAAGTAAACGCATGAAAACATAATCTAACCATAGAAAATACCATCAACTTGACCATCCACCATAAATAAATGACCATCCTACACCAAAAATATTCATCAAATATCCTTTTTAAAGAAGAATTGTTAGGTGCCTAATCCAAATCCAAATCAGCAAAGATTACAATGTAGAGAATGCCATCTCGATTCGTATTATCCAAAAAATACACTATCATGTGCAAAATAAAATATATTATTAGATGTGGCCACAATGAGAACATAAAAAAATACATAAAATTTTCACATTTGGAAACTGCCTACATTGCAGTGGACTTTCTAGTCTCACTCTCTACCTCCTCTAGTATTCAAGTATAAAAACACCATTATGCTCAACAGGGGAGTGAAAGGTGTGAATAAAATATACCTTGAATCCAAGCTATGACATTCTAAAGTTGTCTTGCAGTAATAAAATGAAGATATTTTTCCCACTCTTATCATGATCCCCATAGTTTTCTTCCAGTACACTGCTGATTTTGGAATAGATATCGCCCTCCTACGCCTTTCAAAGAAGCAAATTCATCTCACCTATTATCATCCACCCTTATGGTAGTGTGGTTTATCCATCCTTTATTATTGCTGTACCTACATCACAATAGTTAGTAGCTGCATTTCCATCTTGCACTCTCACACATATACATGGCATCCATTAGTACATGGTTTACTACTTTAAATGCACTAGAAAAGAGTGTATAGTCTAATTTTTTTTTATAAACAATAATGACTAAGTAACAAGCTTACACAATTACATCAATGGATGGACATACTATACAGTGTTTTTGTATCTTTACGCCTTATACAAGATCAATTACTCAGTAAACTACATGCGTACTATATGTTGCTAATGCTCTAGTTACCCCTTCCTCTTCTACTCGGTTAAATGACTCTGGAAAGGATGCTAGGGATCTCTTTATAAAAATGAATATAAATAACGATCTGCAACTAAAGAATATAAGACCAAATATCAAATTGGAGGACATGTGGTGCATGGAATTAATTGAATAGTCCTTTGGAACCGAAATCAGATATATTTCCTACTGTGCCCTCTTCACCTTAGCTACTTGATTAAATGAATCCAAGGTGAATCACTCATTCCAATCGTATTAGAGTATCCAAGAAAAAAATATTTCATGGAACAATTGTAAATGGATGATGAAATGGTTTTTCTCCCATTTTGGTAATTATATGCAACATATATAGAAGCAAGAAAGTAGTTGTAAAGGGGGCAAAGAATATGTATAGTTATAGGCCATTACTTAGGGACATAATATGTTTGAATAAGCTTGAAAACTGAATGGACGACATGGTTTTGGTTCTATATCAAATTCCTACATTTAAAATATAAAAATAGAATGCACAACATGGATTTGATTCCAGATTAATTTCTTGCATTTATTTTAGAGGCAGAGATATAAGATGGGAAGGGAAAAATTAGTGTTTTAGTTATTCAAATTTCAAACATTCCCATACTTTATGTATTTCCTATTTGCTAGATTTTAAGCTAGAATAGTCCCCATTTGATCTTCACTTGTGATCTATATTTTGAAGTCCAATATTAATTTGCACATAATGTATTGAGCTACTGTCTTTTGCAAGATTGGCGTGCTCATTTTATTTTCTAATTGGTTGTTTATTGGAGTTTTCTTTTCCTACATTGTCATGTTAGCGTTCACCCTATTAGAACATAGAGAATAATGACTATAATCTCAATGTAATATGCCCCTAGGGAAACCCTTTTTATTGATTGATAGCTTTGAATAATTATTGTATTTTAATGGAAGAGGTAGTAGAAATAATTGTTATACATTTGGTAAAGGAAAACAATATGACTGCAAAATGCCTCATCTCATGCATTCATCTTACTATGCATGTCATACATTTTTTCCAGGAATCACTGGGCATTTCAACAAGGATTTCAATGGATATCTTTGATGTTAGTTGGTCAAAAAAGTAATTGTCTATGTTCTTATAGATGAATAGATGAACTACGACTTTACGTCGAGTAGCTAGACCATGACAAAAAGAACCCATTCGTCATCCTGAAGAAACACACCATGATTGCTTATTCCTGCTCTTATATCGCCCTAGATTTTGTCCCCCGCCTACCTAATTTGGCTTTAGCTAGTTCTCCTTTTGGAAAGGATATGTTGCATTGAAGCTTTTTCTTATTAAAGGGACATATCGAACTATATAGTTGGAGCGGGAAACTCTTTTAATGCTAAATTTTAAAGTGCTTGATTTGGTTTCCACAAAGTTAAGGCATAAAACTTATTATCAATTGATAAAGGTTTATCATTGTACAAATAACTAAAATGGCCACTTAACCTAATTATAACTCTGTCATACCCTTTGTAATGTCCCCTCCATGATGGATCCATGATCATTATATTACCTAATCAAACCCTATATTTTGACAAAGTACTAATAAGTGAAAGGGGTTAAATTTTGATGTATTAATTGCCAAGATGTTAAATTTTTAGATTTAGGATAAAAAATGCTATGTTAAATTTTAATATGTTTTTGATGATATTTAATTTATGTAATTAAGATGAATGTGCTAGGTGAACAAGGTGGTGCATGAGGTCAAGCGGACCTAGTGAGCTATCAACCCAAATGGCAACTATGAGAAAATACAAAAAAAATTCACAAAGCCAAAAAAGATAGAAAGCAACACAAAAGAAGCCAGTTTAAAAAATAAAAAGGCAGGCAGGAAAAGTACGAAATTCAACAAAGCAGGAAGGAGCTGAAAAGCAGGAAAAAGCACAGGAAAAGCAGAGAAAAGCTAGGAAAAGAAGGATGTTTCCAAAAGCAAGAAAAGCAGTCCAAAGCATAAAGGTAACAAAGCAAGGGTAAAAGCAGGAAAAAAAAGAGATGCTAAATTCAGTTAAGGAGGGTGCATGAGAAAAATAAGAGACCACATTCAATGTATCTAAGTGACCAATTGACTTATAAAATAAGGAGGGCATACCACTCTCAGATCTTTTCCTAGTCTTGTTGTTTGTCTTGAGATATAGCTTCTCAAAGGCTTGGGAGATGTGCCACTAGCCATGATTTGGGAGATGTACCCCATAGAAACCTTGTTCTAGTCTATTTCTTAGTTCCAGAGAAGCCATTATATCTCGTGTTGTAGGTCAAAGTCATCCATCCTCATGAATAATTCTAGCTCCCAGTGTTGATGTAGTGATTGTACAAGCTTGAGGTGATATCTGTGAAGAGATCCATCCATAAAATTGAGCTATGGTAGTAAATGTGCCTTTGGGAGGAGGATATGATGTTCTGAAGTATTCCATGAGAATCCCACCTACTCTTCTTCTAAATATAACTCTGATCCAAGGGTTCCATATTCTCCTTTCTCCCTTCTACTGAATATTTCTGCTCTTTTATGTAAAAGTCATTGATGTTGTTGATTAGAGTGTAAGTATGGATCAATTAAAATTTCAAATGATGTTATATTATACTGATAGAGATTGATGATGTTTCATAATTTGTATTTGATTCCATATGTCAGTTCATAGAATAAATTCGGGGGCTTCTGAACTGGTTTATAATTCATAATTCCTAGGCTTATCTCCATGTATTGGAATTTGAGTAGTTTTTCAATAACTTTCATAAAATGTTTATATGAGCTTATATATCAGTATTGAAGATTATACAGGTCCTTTAGAGTGTGATAAGCCCATCCACATATATGAATTTGAATTTCTGGACCCTTTGACATTGTTTGGAGAAGTCTATAAGTAGACTAGTTGTACAGTCCTAGGTAGCGCCCTTGCTATTTTGACCTCCAAAACTGATCTAATTACTACCAAAAATCTATATTTATGTTGTAGCAGGTCTTATATGATACAATTAGTCTACCCCATGTCTGATAGTATTTAGTGAGCACCAGTAACCTTAGGTTTCCACAGAATTTAATGGACAATTGTCTTGTACCCTTGGGTTTAGCCCAAGGGGTCTACCTGGGCATGAAGTACCCACAAAAGTGCCATTGTCAAGGTATAGGCCTGTTTTCCATGTGATACAAATATTTAGTAGGTCCTAACTTCCTTCTGGTGATAATTTTGAAACAATCTGAAGTGGTTTGAAATTCTTTTCTTGAGTCATTATCAAAATTGCTAGTTTTGATCCCTACTAATCTACTGTGTGTTTTATTTGAAAATATTTTGAGTTAATGTGACATTGAGAAGATATGGTACATTATAGTGGTATTAGAGCATGTTCCTATGAACCTACTCTTTCTTGTCTTTGATGATTCCAAGAAGAAATCCATTCCCAAAGAACAAAGGCCCAGAAGAAGAAGTTGACTCCACACAAGATGAGATTCAAGGAGGTAAATGAAGTATGGGAGAAAGTGACATGAATTGATAAGACAATGAGGAAATGTTTGCACATAACATGTTGAAGGTGATGGATAAATTCACCCAGGAGCTAACAATAATCAGATACATCTTGTCTAGATTGATGGACAAGAGAGATGGTGAAGGCTAGTGGTTCTCATCATGAGGAGAATAAGGTATCCAAAGAGCAGATCTCTGAAATATTGGGCCACATAATAGGAAAAAATAATTCAAATATTTTCGAAGGCCTACTATTCCCAAGATTCTTGATCAGAAGGTTGAAGAACTAGGATTGTAGTTTGATGTAGTTGCACCAATGGAGGTCTAACTTGCTGAGTATATGGCCTTTAGTGAGGAGTTCAAGAGGCATTTGAACTTTAGAGACTACTGTGACTATTAATAAAAATTCAGATCTAGAGCCAATAACATAATTCCTAATTAGAAATTTAAGTTGCAAAGAAATATTGGTAAGATCTCCCTTCCCCTTTTTAATGGATCTTCAAAATGCACAGCTAGTTCTTGGTGCAAAATTTAGGTACTTACTTCCAATTGAATCCCATGGATGAAAGGGAATGCATTATAATGGATACCTTTCATTTGTAAGGGGAGGCCAATTATTTGTGGTTTCATGGTTTAAGGAAATTGGGACATTACACAGTAACTACCTATGAGGAGTTCATAAGAAGGTTGGTGAGTAGATTTGATAGAAGAGATCCATAATTTCCATTCAGGTATCTTGCTATGTTGAAGCAAACTGGAATGCCTGAAGCTTACATTTCAAAATTTTAGAGAGTGGAAATCATGGTGGATGACATCTTTGAAGCTCACTTAATTCTTTTATCTACAAAAGGACTATTAGATCCATTGAAGGGACTAGTTAAGGCTCATCAACTTGCAACTTTGAAGGATTCCATGAGAAAGACAAGAGATTTGCACGATGACATCCAAAGAACCATATTCCCCCCAAAGAGTATTTTTCCTCATACGCTCAAGGACAAGAGGTCCTTCCTCAAAGGTCCAAGTGGAAATTTCAAGAAGGACAACTTTGCAAGAGATCATGATGAGTTAAGGAGAAACAAGTTGTGCTTCTCTTGCCAGGAGCCATGGGTTCTAGGCCATAAATGTGCTAAGGGGAAATCACATTATATTGACTTGTTTTCTGAAATTGAAGAATAAGAAGATGATAATGAAGGGCAGCAAATCATTAAGAAGAAAATTATGAATCGACAGAGGAAGAGAAACCCCAACCAGATTCAAGAAAGATTGTTGTTCTTTCTAGAGTACTTAGATTTCACACCCTTTGATTTAAGGGGGTTACATAAGGTTAAAAGGATACTGTCTTGGTGGATGGAGGATTTTCACACAACTTCATAGATGATTCCATGGTTGAGATGAGAAATATTCCCACTAAATCTTTTGATGGGTTCACCGTGATAATTCTGGGGAATAATTCAATGGATTGCACCATATGGATTCCCCATCTGTAACTCACTATTGGGGATCATACAGTTATTGATAAATTTTATGTGGTGAATTTTTTTGACACCAACATTTTATTCACAATGCAATGGCTCTTTTCAATTGGTGAACATACAATGAACTACAAAATACTTGATATGAGATTCAAAAATGCTGATGGAAAACAAGTAGTTCTGAAAGGTATGAACACCTACCCAAATCAAGTGTTGTCCTCCCATAACATGAGGTCTATTTTGAGGCAGGGGGATAGAGTAGGATATTGAATGTTTAATTTAGACACAAGTATCATCCATAGATATTTCAGAACATGCATATGACATAAAGAGATTTCTCAATAAGTATGAAAAAAAATTTGGGGACCTCCGTCTTGGCAAGCCACAAGATAGAGGAGTTGAGCATGTAATAGAGTTGGATATAGGAATACTTCCTATCATGAATTAGCCTTATAAGAATCCAAAAAGGCTCAAATATGAAGTTGAAAGAGCCATATAGGATCCTCTAGAGTTAGGACTAATTAGACCAAGTACCAATCCTTTTGCTTCCTCGGTAGTTTTAGTGAATAATAAATATGGGACCCTAAGTATATGTATAGATGACATAGCTATGAATAAGAAGACCATAAAGAACTAGTACCCCGTCCAAAGAATTGATGATTTGATGAATGAGAAGCATGGGTCCAAGTTATTCTCCAATACTGACCTTTGTTCTGGACACCATCAAATCAGAATGAGAGAAGAAGACATATAGAAGACAACTTTCCGATGTCATTATGGACATTTTGAATTCTTATTCATGCCATTTGGTTTGACTAATGCTCCTACAACATTTCAATATTGCATGAAAAAATTGTTTAGTAAGAATCTCTGTAAGTATGTGTTAGTGTTCTTTGATGATGTTTTGATTTACAGTATAACCTGGAAAGAACACTTGCAATATCTAGAAGCTGTAATAACTATTCTTGTAGATAAATCTTTGTATGCTAAGTTGTGCAAATGTGAATTTGGAATGCCTGAGATATTGTATCTTGGTCACGTGATTAGACAAGAGGGGTTGACGTTCCACATGGAAAATATCCATACCATTCTTGATTGGTGAAGTCCCAATAATGTCACAGAATTGAGGGGATTCCTTGGTATCTTTACTTATTACCGAAATTTTGTCAAAGGATTCTCTTAGATGGTATCTCCCTTGACTGATCTCACCAAGAAAAAATATTTTTGTTGGTCAGAGGAGGTTGAATTTTTTTTCAAGAATACGAATGAATTCATGATTAGTTTCCCAGTTCTTACTCTACCTGACTTCACTCAACCATTTGTGCTTGATGCCTCGGGGGAAGGCATTGGAGTAGTTTTGATGCAAAATAAGCACCCAATTGTTTTTGAGAGGAGAAAGTTGCAGCCACATGAAATACATTACTCCGTATATGATAAATAAATGCTATCCATAATGCATGCCTTGACCAAGTTATGATAGTATCTGGTGGGTAGCAAATTTGTGGTCAAAACTGATCACAACAGCTTGAGGCATTTCTTAATTCAAAAGGATCTCAATCATATGAAACAAAAATGGGTGAGTAAATTCCAAGCTTATGAATTTTATATAGAGTACCAAAAGAGAAAAATGAATGTAGTTGCATATTCTATATCAATAAAACCAGCCTTTCTATAATGGAAGTTCCTATGGGTTGGAAAGAGCATCTTGCCATAGAGTACTCTAAAAATTAGTTTGCATGTGAATTGATAGATGGATTAATTAGAGATGATCTCTATAAAGTGTTGGATGGAGTCATCTATTATAAATATATAATTTATTTGGTTCCGAGATCATAATTAAAGAAGAGAATTTTGGAAGCTTCCCATGATTCATCCTCAGCATGGCATCTTAGTTACCTGAAGACTTATTGAAAAATTAGGGAGAGGTTCTCTTGGAAGGGAATAAAAAATGATGTGATGAGGCATGTGAAAGAATGAAACACATGCCAACATAATAATTTTGAGCATACACACTCAGTTGGGATACTACAACCACTCCCAATTCCAGATAAAAAATGGGAAAACATTTCAATGGATTTTATCACTTGTATGCCCAAGGTGCAAGGTAAGGACTGCATATTTTTGTGGTATAAAGACTTAAACAATTTGCACACTTCTTTTTTTTTCCATACACTATCTCGTTAGCCCAAATTAATTATCTTTTATTTAAAGAAGTGTTCATAATACATGGATTTCCAAGAACGATAATTAGTGATAGAGACAACAAGTTCACTAGTGCTTTTTGAAAAGAGTTATTTAAATTGGTGGGGACAAATTTGGAACTCGGGACAAGTTACCACCCCCAAAAATGGCCAAACTGAGAGGGTCAATCAAGAGTTGGAAGGATTTATCATAAATTATGTCACAGGGAAGGATTAGGGGAATTTTGAGGTCTAAAATGGGTCTCCTAAGAGATAAAATAAAATATTATGAGTGAGACATTTTTGGGGGGAGGTATATTTGCAACTCATCTTTTACACTACAACCAATATAACTACGGTTAAATTAGATTGAAAAGATGTCTAAAATAAAAATAATTAAAAAAACTTCTTTGATGTGACTAAAAGTAAGAGTATTTTTAAATATATGAATTGCTTTTAAATATAATATGATGAATGTACTTATAAGTTTTAATTTTGAAATATAACTTATTCAATATTCAAAATATATTTATAAAACTATATATTTATAATTTTAAATTTTAAACATAAATTATGAATAAATTATCATTTTTTAAGAGTATATTTTTATTATATAAATCTAACTTGCTCATTAAAAATAAAATTCAATCATATATTCATATAATCATATTTATATTTTTTTTATAAATCTAACTTAATCATTTATTTATATTATTATTAATATTTTTAAATATATTAAATATCTATTTATATAAATATTTTCATTATTTAAATATACTTAATAAAATTAAATATTTTTAAAATATTAATTTAACAATCAATAAATTTCATTTGTTTTATTTAATTCAATAATATAAAGGATCTAATATGAATCAATGATCCCATAACAAGTATTCCATTGAATATATACCTATGCATTATTAATTAAATATAAAATTAAAAATTCAATAGATTAATATAATATGTATTTGTTTTAAATATTAATTTAATGGATTTAGTTCTCATTTAATTTATTTTATTTTATGTTAAAATGCATGACATAACAATTATGGATTTTTAAGTTGAATACTACGTATTCATTAGATAAGGAATAAATATTTAAAATAATATATTCTATATTGAA
The DNA here is from genome assembly GCA_027924585.1 of Larix kaempferi. Lineage (NCBI taxonomy): Eukaryota > Viridiplantae > Streptophyta > Pinopsida > Pinales > Pinaceae > Larix > Larix kaempferi. The sequence goes on along the minus strand of BSBM01001136.1, from coordinate 3,681,803 downwards.
AAGTATTTACACATGTTTCAGTGTTTTTTATATTTTTAATTTATTATTTAAACGTATAAATTATATATTATAAAAAACATTAAATATATAAATATATGTATTATAATATTTAATATATATATTATAAAGTATAAATTATATATTTTATAATGAAAAGTATTTAGATGATTTTGATTTTGAAGATATTTCAATATTTTTTATATTTATAATTTATTATTTAAAAGTATATATTATATACATTGAAAAGTAATTAGAGATTTGATTTTGAATAAAGCATTTATGTTTTGGATATTTGTAATTTATTTTATATTGAAATATAGAGAGTAACTTTCTATTTAAGTACTTTAAGTGTACTTTAATACATTTATATTATATTCAAAAGCAATTTATAAGTATTATTTTCATTATGAGTACTTTACTTACAACATTGATATGATTAACTATGGGTTTTTTGTTCCCCATTTAGAATTCAACAAATAAACACATTTAACTCAACCAATGCCACCTCAACTATTATAGATGATGCCAACCTCTAAAATGTGATTGGTTCTTTTAAATTTGATTTTGATAGTACATTTTTCGTTTTGAGGCCCATTTTTTACCTCAAAATTCCCCTAATGAAAAATGCATGGATCAAATTGATGCTTTTGGGTGAGTTTTGCTACAATACTTCTTATCATATGTCAAATGCCATGTCACCCTTCAAGGACCTATATGGATATGAAGCTTCCACTTATGTTGATCTTAGTTTTGGAGAAAGAATACCACTGAAAGAAAAAGAATGGATCCAAGAAAGTCAAGATATCTTAAAAGCACTCAAGGAAAACTTACAAAGTGTTCAAAACCAACCGAAAATGTATGCAGATAGGAGCAAAACATAGCGTATCTTTAGGTAAATGACTTAATGTACTTGAGGTTATATCCCTACAAACAATCATCCTTGAAGAACAAAGGGCCTGGGAATTTAAATCCACGGTTCTATGGACCATATAGAATAGTGCGGAAGGTAGGAGAAGCTTCCTATGAGTTGGATATGCCCGAAGGGAGTAAGCTACATATTGTGTTTCACGTTTCATGTTCAAAGAAAACAGTTGTGCACCAATAACAGAACTTCCACCATTAGATGAAAAAAAGACATATAATCTTAGTACCAGAGAGGATTCTGCAAATGAGGGAAAGGAATCTAATAAATAGAACAATTAAAGAATATTTGGTTATGTGGAAAGGTCTACCCTATGAAGACGCTACATGGGAGAATGAGCAGGTGCTGCGTGCTGCAGCACCCTGGGTTACAATTACTTGAGGAAAATAAATTTTTGGTGGGGAGGACTATAATGTCCCGTCTATGAGGGCTCTATGATCATTCTATTACCTAATAAACCCGTATAGTTTTACCAAGTACTAATAAGTGAAAGGGGTTAAATTTTGATGTATTAATTGCCAAGATGTTAAATTTTTAGACTTAGGATAAAAAAATGTTATGTTAAATTTTAATATGTATTTGATAATATTTAATTTATGTAATTAAGAGGCATGTGCTAGGTGGATAAGGTGACGCATGAGGTAAATTGGAAGTAGTGAGTTTTCAACCCAAATGGAAACTATGAGAAAATCCAGAAAAAAATCCACAAAGCCAGAAAAAGATAGAAAGCAACAAAAGAGCATCCAGTTCAGAAAAGCAGAAAGTGGGAAGGAAAAGTAGTAAAGTACAAGGAAAAGTAGTAAAGTACACAAAGCAGAAAGGATTAGAAAAGTAGGAAAAAGCAGAGGAAAATTAGAGAAAATATAGGAAAAGTAGGATGTTTCCAAAAACAAGAAAAGCAGTCCAAAGAAGAAAGAAAACAAAGCAAGGGTAAAATAAGGCCAAAGCAGAGATGCTAAATTCAATCAAGGAGATCACAAGAGAAAAATTAGAGACCAAATTCAATGTATCTAAGTGACCAATTGACTTATAAAAGAAGGAGGGCACACCACTCTCACATATTTTTCTAGTCTTGTTGTTTGTCTTGAGAGCTAGCTTCTCAGAGGCTTGGGAGATGTTCCCCTAGCCATGCTTTGGAAGATATCCCCATAGAAAGCTTGTTCTAGTCTGTTTATTAGTGACAGAGCAGCCATTATATATCATGTTGCAGGTCCGTTCCATCTTTCCTCATGAATAATTCGAGCTCCTAGTGTTAATGCAGTGATTGTACAAGCTTTAGGTGATATATGTGAAGAGGTCCATCCAAAAGGTTGAGCTATGATAGTGAATGATCCTATGTGAGGAGGATATGATGTTATGAATTATTCCATGAGAATATAACCTCCTCCTCTTATGAATATAACATTGATCCAAGGGTTCTATCTTCTCCTTTCTCCCTTCTACTGAATATTTATTCTCTTTTATGTAAAAACCATTGAAGATGGTGATTGGATTGTAAGTTTGGATTAATTAAACTTTCAAAGGATGTTATATTCTACTAATAAATATTGTTGATATTTCATACTCTGTATTTGATTCCATATGTCAATTTTGAGAATAAATTCGAGGGCTTCTAAAGTTGTTTATAATTCATAATTCCTAGGATTGCTCTCCATGTATTGGAATTTGACTAGTTTTGCAGTAACTTTCATAAAATATTTTCTATGATCTTATTTATCAATATGTAAGCTACTGAATATCCTTTAGATTCTAATAAAACAGCTCTAAATTTGAATTTCATGACCCTTTGACAGTGTTTGGAGAAGTCTGGAAGTAGACTAGTTGTGTATTCCTAGGTAGCACCCTTGCTAATTTGGCCTCCAAAACTGATCTAATTACTACCAAACCTATGTATTTGTGTTGTATTAGGTATGCTATGATCCAATTAGTCTACCCCAGGTCTGATTATATTCAATGAGTACGAGAAGCCTTGGGTTTCCACAGAAGTCCCATGGACAATTGCCTTGTACCCTTGCGTCTAGCCCAAGGGGTTGAATCGGGCGTGAAGTGCCCATAAAAGTGCCAGTTTCAATGTATTAGCCTATTTCCATCTGATACACAACTTTATCAGGTCGTAACCTCCTTCCGATGATAATTTTGAAAGAGTCTTAAGTGGTTTGAAATTCTCTTCTTGAGTCACTATCAAAATTGCTAGTTTTGATTCCTATTAATCTACTATGTGTTTATTTGCAAATATTTTGATTTAATGTGCCATTGAGAAGACTACATGTGACTAACAACATGCTCTTCCAACTACCAATGACATATGAAAGGTCTCACCAAAACAAGGGTTTTGTTGCAGGAGTGGTGCCAACTGACACAACACAGACTACAAAAATTATTGAATAAAGAGGTTGATCTCACCATGAACCACATCCACCCGAAAGGGATTACCAATGCAGGAAACAAAGAATGTGGAGTAAGGTGCACTGCATTTGCAATGTAGTCTATTTAGAAGGTTTCTTTTTCAATTCTATTGCAATCACCAGTCTTCGTAAAGAAAATAAGCTACAAGGAAAAAAAAACGCGAACCAAATTATAGGAAAGATCGACCGTTATAAGCCTTCAACGGCATTCAAAGGAACAATGCCATACATGATCCAACGAGACTGAATTTTTCTCAATAATTTTGGTGACTCGTAGAGACTGAAGCCTAGATGCAAGAACACTCTCCTCTCATATGTGTTTAAGCATGCTAGACTAAATTCTTTATATGTGGCAGGAACACATGGAATCTTGCTAACAAAACAACGAAGTATAGCATTGTTATGAACCTCCTGGAGTAAAATTGGATTGAAAATAAACTTATGATGAATTAAAATTTCCTCGGCCACCCAAAATTTAAATACTTCAATACTCAAGGAGGCACAATAACTGTGAATAATCTATTCATTAATGTGATAATAGCCAAAATAAATTTATAGATATTACATATTTGTCCATCCAAAGCATTGAAGCAACCTGTTGGCCTCGCTTAGCCCACTAAAATTAGCCCCATGGGTTGTCGAATAATGCATCCTGTGTGTGGCTTCACCCGCAAAAAGAATATGGAATGCAGGAAAAATAATGGTACTCCCCACGAGTCTTCTTGGGAAGATCAAAATCAGTATGTATTATACAAAGCTCTCCAGCTCTGAAGAAATCTAAATGGTAGATGATATTTATGGAAGCAAGCACTCTAACTCCATCCCACGTAGTCACTCTATCCCACAAGGTTATACCTCATGAAATAAAATCTATAGAAATAATTGAAAGGGAATAGAAGCAATTTCCTCTTCTCTCCAGATCCCACTAACTCTCTCGATCATTTCAGAGTCATTGAATTTAACAGTATAGGTGTTATCCCCCTCAACTATCCCACTATGATTGATAGACATATTGTAAGGGCCTTACAGCATGACAAAGCAATCAATCTAGCTGGTTGTTTCTTCAAAAATATAAAAGGAAAAAACTATCTCACCGAAAACCCTAAAAACCTTAAAACATTTTCATCAAATTTTCAAGAGCATAGCCATATCTAGATTTTGGAGTTACCACTATTTAAGAGAAGATATATTTAATAAAAAATATAATTTCAAGCAAATGAATGAATGTGTAATACCCCATTTTGACCCTTATGATATATTAGCTTTTAATGTAAATATTGTATGCACGTGATGTATGTTTTCCTAGCGTGGATCACAAGGACAAGGCCCCGCTAATGGATGCTTGAATTTTATTTAAAAGGAAAGTATTAGATATTATGTTACCCATGTGCTATTTAGCCATGGAACATTGTAAAAATGACGTAAATAAATATCATGCAATAAAATACCAAAACTGGCTATGGGAGCAATGAATGAGAAGGGGCCATGTGTATCCACTAGGGAGTGGTGAGGGGGTTGTGGGGATGGACCATATTTTTCCAAATGTCATTATGAGAACCGATTTGACTTTCCTTGCTGACATTTAATTATGTTGTAAAGAAGTGGTTGTGGAATTCAGTCCATGGCTTCAATGGAACATGGGCAACCCAGAAATTCGTATGGCAGAGTATGGGCTCTGTTTTCGTGTACCACAAGTCACCCTACCTCGTGGGAATTGCTTCTTTCTCATTCCCATTCCATTGTGGAAGAACCCAACATTAATTTTCATCCAAAAACGAATTCCCAGCAGTGAGAAAAACTAGAAATCCCAACTGTGAAAGAACCCACGTTTTGAAGAGCCAAAAATGCCCAAAATTGGTATTGGACAGTGAAATCCAATGGGGGATCCATAGGTATGAACCTTGGGGCAAATTCGGGAGCATTAGCTACCCCGAAATCCATTGGAAAACCTAGTTTTAATAGTCCAGAAAACTAGTGATGGGATTGCGTTATTCGTTGACATAATGGTGAGAAATCCAAGTGTGGATGTTTGAACAGAGGATTGGATTGCTTGAATTTAGCTTGAGATGTATGTAGCTCTGTGGTTGAGCTCACTGGCTTAGCATCCTCCTCCTTTTCCTATTTTATGCTTGATAAACCCAACTATGTGTTGGCTTAGCATGATTGTTTGAGTGAAACCATGACTGTGAGTGAGCCCATCTAGTTTCTCCTTAGTGGATACACAGCCCAGCTCGGGGGTGATCTCTCAGCTGAAAGAATACAGGCTAGACAGAGATATATGGTTGGGTGGAACGTTGCTCTCACATATCTAGTTGTTTGGACAGCTTCATCTTCAAGATAAGTGTTTTCTATGATTTACATTATAAGCATTATGTGTTTTGCACTGTATTAATTTTTAATGATAATTTCCCATGTTAATGAAATGAAATGATTGTCTTAATGAAATCGACATGAATTCTATGGATAGCATGAGGACGAGATTGAATTCTCTGTATGTTGATTCATCATCTTCCTGGGTTAAATAAGCTCATGCATTACTGTTTGTGTGTGTGCAATTGTGTTTATTTTCCCTGTGTTTATATTGATTATGTATTCACACACATAAGTGTTTATTTATTATGAATTTCTTAGTAATGAACGGGGCTGATATTTCCAATAAGTCCCATGAGTTTAATCATGTTTCCTTCCATGCAATGGATTGATGGAAGGGGATGTTACCGAATGTCTCATATAATTTATGTCACACAAAATTCTGATACATGAAAAACCTAAAATATTTTCATTGATAACACATGGACAATCATGGGGTTAAACATCTTACCAAGGAAATTGGGTTGTGTTGTTGTTTCCTTTCTCTTGCTAGATTGTGACTCCAATGCACACAATGCTTCTCCTCCATCCCGCACATAGAAATATCTAAAACCGACCAATGATACTAAAAAAAATAAAATAAGAATCCTGTAATAATAATAATTGTTTTCATGGAAAAGACAAAAGAAATATATAATCCTTGCAGGATTAGAACCTAACTGAGGGGAATGATTCCTGGTGTGAGAGTTGGAGCTTCATTTTGAAAAATTCCCTATTTTAGTTTGCTCTATTTTCCCACTCATTCTTTGTTTAATTTACTCATTTTTTCGAGTTCATTCACTTTTCATGACTTTTCCTTCTTTTATGTTTTTTTTTAAATGTTTAGTTTACCTCTCTTTAATTATATTTGTTTTATTTATATTTTTAGTTTTTTAAATTTGTTAATACCAATATAAACATATTACATATATTAACCATATAAATATATAATAATTATATAACATGTTAATTTATTAACTATATTATATTAATATGTATAAAGTATATTAATATATTAACTAATAATAATAATAAAAATAATAATAATCTATTTTCAAGGTCATAGCTAAGCGAGAAACCAAGTTGGTGTATGAGACCACCTTGTTTGTGGGACAAGGGCCTCCCTCTGCCCACAAACATGGCATTTTGGAAGGGGGTGAGTATTAGAAAGGGGTAGAGGATAAGGCATTTTTATTTATAATTTATTTTCTCCTTTATGTTTTAATGTAACTTTAGGAGACATAGGGAAGAAGGGTACATGGCTATGCCATAAAGGAGGGGCTGTTTTAAAAGGGATGTTCATAACATGTAGAATGGGTAAAAGGGATGGAGGGTTAATTAAAAGGGACCCCTTTTAATTAAGGTGGAGAAAGAGATTGTTGTAGATTTCTAAAATTATAATCATAAAAGTGGAGTAGAAAATATTTAAAATCCTACTATTTGGGGAATAAAATTTTAGAAGGAATAAATTATAAAGATGAGAGTTTTAATATAAAAAGGAGAGATTATATAATGCATTAATACATAAAAAATATATTATAACAAACACACACACACACACACACACATATATGAAATTATATAAATTATGTCATTTGATGGGAGTTGTTGTGGGAGTTAGGGACACGTGACTTTGTTGATTAACATACATGGAGGTTACACAATTATGGATATGGGGACATATGTTGATGGGTATAATGACACTAGTAGAAACATCACAATCAAATACTCGGTGTCTAATTGCTAGGACATCGTAGAGTGGATAATGGACAACTTTGGCATCATTGGAGAGGCAGAACCATATTTGATGATAATAACAAAGGATACATTGGCATATATTTGAAAACAATGCTCAATCCAGTTGATGAAACATTAATGAGGGAATAACCCACTGAATCGATGAGGGGATCAATAATTTACTAAATTTTAACACTGCAGATGGATTCAGATACCTCCTTTCTAGGGGTCTCTGAATCCATCTGCAGTCTTAAAATTCAGTCAATTGTAGAAATTCATTGTCAAAATTGCAATTTTCCATTATCGAAGTGACACAACCAATAATGACCAAATAAATGACCAATTAATATTCTTAATGTTATTGTTATGTGGTCATTTTTAGTTTAGTTACTTGTTATCTGGTCATATATTTTATCTCATGACCCAATTGGTCATGCCTCTGGTCATTTTTAGTTGGCTTACTCAAGTTTGGTCATTTATACCTTGAAACAACTGTGGTGACCAATGTTTTTGGTCGCCTGGTCATTTATCTCTCATTTTATACTAGTGTTTAATCTTGTAAACCTAGATCCAAGAACCTAGCCTAGAAACCCTAGATCCAATCCTAGAAACCCTAGTCTGTATCCTAAATGCTAGTTCGCATTCTAAATCCTAGAAGCACTAGTTTGTAGCCTAAATCCTAGTTTTCTTTCTAAACCCTAGAAACCCTATTTTGTATCATAAAGACTAGTTTATATTATAAACCCTTAAAACCCTAGTTTGTAGCCCCTAACTATCATTGAACAATCACTAATATCATTTATGGAATGTCACCATTCACCAATATCTAGTATCAAACGTTCATACCATTACAAATTTTCAATTTCATTATTGGCCAATATCTACTATAAAATGTATTCATGTACTTTTATAATCTTGAAAGTCTTACTATCAAACATTCATACTTTTACAACTTTGAATTGTCATCATTAAACATTTTCTATTATCAAACATCCACTTACATAACTCATGGAAGACGTCAATTCTTTCACTAGGAGGTCAAATTAGTTTTTAGAATCCCTAGGTTGACTGATCACTTTAATCTCAAATTCCATGTCCCCATTGACCAATATCTACTATCAAACACACCAAATATTTCAAGTCTAACTTCCAAATAAGAAAAGCATGATCCATTTTTTTGTAACAACGATCCTTGCAATTTAATGCCAATAAAGTTGAGCCTGTCTTGATCCTTGGTAGGGATACAAATATTCTATGAATATAGTGTAAGGGATTGAACAATGTGGAAAATAGACTAAAATGAACATGTTGACCCTACAACATGTCTGTATGTGTATATGGGGCCCTTTTTAGAGAAACTTACCCCCCTCTCTATTCCCATAGAAACCTACAAAGATAGAAACCACTAATAACTATCACTCTCATCACTCACAAATATCTACTATCACATATCTAGAAACCCTAGCTTGTAGCCTAAATCCTAGTTTCTATTATAAACCCTAGAAATTCTTGCATTGTGGGGTAAAATACCACTGAACCCACCAAGAAAGCCTTTGTTTATACTGACCACCTTTTCCATGCCTAAATACACTTGCCGAAACTAATAGAACTCGATTTGAATGCCCGATGGTGGTTTTAGGCCCCGGGACCAATTTGGCATGTGTCCCTGAATAGCTACAGGGGCCGACTTGCAAATGGACATACAGAAACATTCATGCATCAGATTGAAAAATAGTCGATTCCATTGGATTCCTAACATTGGATTACAAGTAGGGGTTTCTAACTCATTCGGTTTACATGGTTGGAGGCACCTTTAATTTGGCAAGAAAGGACACTATGTTTTTGCTCAGTGAAACATATGGAAATCCTTTCATTGGGGGCACAAAATACAAACCAGTCAACATAACTGGGTTTCTTCATCTCCCACATATGTTTTTATCCATTCTGGACATGGTTATATTGTTATAGGTCAAACTTGCACCTCTCCGTCCGTGATCACCCTGAGCTGTTGATCACACAAAAGGACAACTTGGATGGAGGAGCATGTTGACCTTGGATGTTATGACAACTCATCCCATTTCCTGAGAATACTGAAAAACATACAAAAATATCATTTTGAGGTATGAGCGCTACTCTACTTAAAGAGACTAGCGCCCATACGCGACTCCAGTGCATAATAGTAGCGCCCATATCAATATATACGCTACTCCTGCTTATCAAAGTAGCGCTCGGAATTTAAAACTAAATGAGCGCTATTTATCAAACAATAGAGTAGCGCCCTATACGCTACCCCACTGTGTAATAGTCGCGTATATCTTAAAAATGATTAAAAAATATATTAATCCATCGAAGAGGATTAGTTGAAATCAGTTTCTTAACTTCCCCAACCTCCTCATCGACTTGAACTGCTTCCTTAAACCTATAAATTCCTAGAAGGCTAAGGGAGCAGGGTTAGAAGAAATTATGAATGCAAATGATTACTAAAGAATGAGAGGATGAGTTAATGGAGAAACTTTAAGACATTGGAGAAACTGTTACAGAAGACATCCAGACCAGAGCAGAGCCAGAACCCAGGATCTAGTTGCAGGAGCCTGCTTCATTATCAGGTATATTTGTACTGCACACTATTTTGACAAATAAAGGTTGAAGTGTTTCCTTGTTCCAATCTGAAGGTGTTATAAAATGGCATTTTGAGTTGGATTTATTTTGGTCAATACTGGATATTAAACATAATCTTTGTTTATTTTATGGTTTATATGTTGCCCAAAGTGTTTGAGGAAGGTATTGTTGTTGCAGGTTTGCTGGAAGAAAGTAGATTTGAGAGCTGGACACAAGACTGGGTCAAGGCTAGGATCAGACTCCAGTAAAAGGTATGTTCTCTAAATCTGTAATCTATTTCTTTTGTAAACACCTCTGTAATGACATAAATGCACTTACCTGTCACCCCAACCAAGTTGATAGTTTAGTTTCCTGACTATAGGGTAGAAATATCCGCCAACAGACTGGCGACTCCGCTGGGGATATATAGTTTTTGGCTTTAGGAAACCATTGTTTTTGGACGTCTTCTTGGGTTATTTTGATTTCTTCGATGTATTAAGAACCTTTTTAGGTATCCTTTGTTGTTGGCTTGCCTGCTTTCATCGATTTTCATACCATCCAAGGTCAGTTTCCTAGCCTTTGAAATATGAGCGCTACTCTTACATATACACAGTAGCGCCCATACGCTACTGTTCTGTATATACAGTAGCGCCCGTTTTGGCATGGGCGCGAGTTGCTCTACTGCACAGTAGAGTATATTTCCTGAAGCAGTCATTTTTTATTTTTCTTGCTTTTTAGCCCTATGGTGACTTACTCACTTTGTTGTAGGATTCCTGGGATGATTGCATAAGGTTTTTAATTGTTGATTCAAGTCATAGAACCACTCCTTAAAGTTTTTTCATCTTTTAAACCATTTGTTAACCTTAGGATCTTTTTGAGACCTTTTTGACTTATTTGGAAGACTTAGTGGTGTTTGGTGATGAACATTTTCACTTTTCTTTTTAGACCCTGACTGCTTTTGCCCATTTACAAGCCTGTGCACTCCTGTGTCTGTTGTTTGTGGTGAAGTTGTCTGCTCTCTCCTATCCTTGTCCTTTGCTTAGGGTTTGGTCTTTGGTAGAGCTTCTAGGGTGTCTTCTTTTTGTCAAGTTTCATTTTTTTCCGGGACTTTTTGTCTTTTGATGGTCACAAGTGCTTTTTTAACAGCTCTAGGCTAGTTTCACCTCTCAGTTTTCTTCGTAATAGTAGGGCAGCCTGCTTGTCTACTTGTACTTGGCTTTGTGGTCTTGTTAGGGTTAAGCACTTTAGGTCAGTCCTTGGGTGTTCTATCCTTGGTTTTCTCCCACTTGGTGTCCAAGTTTATAGGCTTTTTCCTGAGTAAAAAACCTGTAGATCAAGCCTTTCTCGAGTTAGGTTTCGATAGCTATAGGCCCAAGAACATTTGCCATACTTCCACTTTTTGCATAAGAAGTTTTTATTTGGCTTTCCACTTTTACATAGTTCTTTTTCAGTCATTGAAAAAGCAAAAAAATTTGGTACTTTGAGTTAAATAGAACTTGTTTTTGCCAATGCAAAATAGCTTAGTATATTTTGTTTAATTCAAAAAGAAAACAAAAAATTAGTAGGAAAGTTTGCTTAGATTTTCGTTTTTGAAAAAGATAGATGAAAAAATAAAAAAATAAAAGAGTTTTTGTTGTAAGAAAATTTGAATATATTTGCATTTAGTTTTCTTGTTATAACCACATTCACACACTCACTATCCCTCTTGCGTAATAAAAGCCCTTAAAATTTATTAATAAAATGAACTAGAAACCTTTTCTTTTTTAGGGTACACTACACCAACTAGTTTTGGTTAGGGTCTTGGGTTTAAATCACCTTAAACCACCCAAGATCACACATTGCGCAATAATCGTAGTGAGATGATCATTTAGGCAAATCCACCACACTCAAAATTTGCCTGGGAGCATATGCAGTAGGTCAATGTGAGATCAGTTTGTGGGAATACCTCTCCCTACTTTCTGATTGAGCATACGCCGGGATCGGATAGCGTATTGGGGACTCTTTCGAGTTTCGGGCTTAGCTACCCTGCCCACGCTTTCTGATTCGACCGGTGACTGTTCCCCCAGGATTTTTCGGTGTTGTGGTATCCTTAGTATCAGACTTCTAGGTTCTTACACAGGTGACAGCAGAGGGTATATCTGCTGTACCTAGGACAGACATGGGAGGAAATCCCTTGCAGGTCTTTGGGAGGGCGGTTGGGTGATTCCAGCGCTTGCACCCTTAGTCATTGTATTGTGGACCCCGGGTAACTGTTCTTCATCCTTCGTTGATCTGTTCCGGGCCCTCATCATCCCAGACTCTTCTCCGGAAGGCACCTTTGTTTGACTGGTTTGGATACTTAGGAATTTTTAGTTGGTGTGCTGTTTGCCTGCTAGTCATAGTGGCCACTAGGTTCTAGGCTGTTTATTGGATATCTATAATCACGGAGAATCAACAACTCCGTAGATCGAGAAGGATTCAAAACCTTCCACCTGTTAGAATAGAACCTTTACAACCAGCTACAAGACAGCGGGTAAACCCCAGTATTTCTTCAGAAATTACCTCTGAAATAGAATTGCTTGAAGAAATACTTATAACAGAAAACCTTGAAACTGAGGTTCCTGAGGAACCATCACCAGGTATCACAGATCAACAACATTTTAGTACTGTTGAGGTGGAAGATCTTACTTCCGCGGAGTATATCACTCCTTTCAATCCTCCCTTAACTAACACTAGAATTCCGTTGCTGTCACCTGTTGGTTTCCAACAGCCTCTTTTCAGTGCAGATCTTTTGCTTCCCGATTATCTGATGACTAACACAGGAGGTGAACCAGGGGGTCCCCAAACTCCCACTTTAGGTATGAATACCAGCACAGTTAACCCTTCCTTTACCGCTACATCTAGTCAGGCACAAACTACGTCTGTGCCTACTCCATCTTTCAGTTTTAACACTAGTACTTTAGGAATGCCTAGTTTCACAACAATGGCATCTATTCCCACGTCTACTGTTAGACCTAGCAGTATGGCCAACTGTGCAACACCTTCTACTTCACAACCTTTATATCAGATCCCCAGTACTTGGGTTTCCACACCTGTGGTAGGACCAAGTGTTTCAGCAAACATGCCAGTCATGGGTACCATGACTGCACCGTCCACATCAGCTTCGACTGGTTTCAACAACTTTGTAGGCCCTAACTTGAATCAGGGTAGCATGCCTGCAAATAATGTTCCTTTTTCCTTATTCTCAGGGGGAGGGGGCAACTTTTTCAACCAGCAATATGGCGGGGCTAACACCCAGCCACAATGGACGAACCAACAAAGCACTAATCCGCTCTCGTACGGGTGGGGAAATTTTAATCATTTTTTCTCACAACAGCAACAACTGGCAGGGGGCAACCCCTACCAACAAATACCTGGGGGTAACCCCTACCAACAGTTAACTGGGGGTAACCCCTATCAACAGTTGGTAGGTGGAAACTCCTACCAACACATGGCCGGGGGCAACCCTAATCACCAAATGGCTGGGGGAAACCCCTACCAACAATTCATGGGACAAACAATGGGTGCTTTCCCTTATCAAGCTTCATCTTACCGGCCTCGTCTACCATTTCTGGCAACTTTGAATTTGACAGACCTTTCGAAATTGACAAATGATCCTGTGTGTCATAACTCAGCATGGCCATCAGTTCCCACCAAATTACCTTCGGATATTCCCAAATTCGAAGGCAAAGCTGGTGAAGATCCTGGTGACCATGTCACTACCTTTCATTTGTGGTGTTCTTCAAATTCTTTGAACGAAGATTCCATCAGATTGAGATTGTTTCAAAGGACCTTAACTGGTCCCGCGGCCAAATGGTACATTGAGTTACCTGCGGCTACTTTCTCTAGTTTTGGGGATCTGGCAACCGTCTTTTTGAACCATTTCCAACTTCCTGTTCGGTATGATGCCGGAACAGAACTTTTGTCTACTTTTAGACAAAATAAAGCCACTCACCTATCTGACCACATTCAGGAGTGGCGAAGACGGAAGAGGCTCATAAAGGCCAATATCCCTCCAGAGTTCCTGCTCGAGTGGTACTTGAAATCACTCCTTCCTTATATTTCTAAGGAAGTAGCGACATCTGGAGTCTCCAATGAAGAAGAAGCCATCTTAAGGACTCAACAGTTAGACCTTGTATACGCACAATCTGGTTTACTGTACGAGATTATACCGGACGCACCGAGATCAAACACTGATCTAAGTAGACCCAAACCTGGACCACATGCTGACGGCATAGTGGGTTCGGTTAACTCTGCAGCTTTCGAAGCACTGACCAAACAGGTCCAAGCCTTAACTGTCAAACATTCGACTGCAGACATTGCCTCCGTCACAACCTCTCCTTCTACTTCTGAATCTGTTAATCAGGTTCAGAACAATCAAAAGGGCCCTCGACAGCCCAACAACAAAAAGAAGGGCAAGAAAGGAGAGGGGAACCAACAAAAGCCCAAAAAAGATAATGCCGAAGAGGGTAATAAAGAAGAGAAGAAGGTTAGGTTCCCTTGTAAACTTTGCAAACAAAACCACCTTACTCACCAATGCCCTCTACTAGAAGAAGCCCAGAAGCTCTTGAAAGAGAAGAAGCCTGCCGTCTTGAAAGATCCATTTCCCAAAGGGCAAGGCTCCACTTCTGGCACCTCCAAAACTGGGGGCACTTCACACGCTTCGTTTGATCAAACATTCATAAATATGGTCAACTCAGATGCACTTTTGCAAACCAGAGCTAAGAACTATACCCCGGAAACGCAGAGAAAGGATAAGGAGATTGCTGAATCCTCCACTCCACTCCACATACCTGTGGACCCAATGCCTAATATTCCGAAAGGTGTCTTAAAGAGGGCATCGCACAATCCCAACACGCGGGCTGCTTCCAACTACAATGTAGTTGAAGATCTAGCCCAAACTCCTTGTGCCATGTCTACCTTAGAAGTCTTGCAGAGTTGTCCTTTGCAACGAAATGCACTTCTGGCAGCTATTGGGAGTATGGAGTCCTCCAACATGTCTGCGCGATTTGATATGACTGATGTCAAATACCGGTTGCCATATCACGTTGCCCTCCAGATTGAAGTCGTTCATGGTCCAATGACCATAAGACGAGCTGTAGTAGATGAGGGAGCGTCGACGTGCGTAATGTCTATTTCCTGCTGGAAAGCTCTAGGTTCTCCTGAGTTAGTCCCTTCCAACACAATGCTTACTGCATTTGATGGCAGAACTTTCCATCCACATGGAGTTTTGCCATCATTTAATGTCACTTTGGCCGGTAAGACAGTTGCTGTTGAGATTGAGGTTCTGGATGCTCCGCTCGATTACAACATGTTATTGGGTAGGAGTTGGACTTATGCCATGCAAGCTATAGCATCGGCAGTTTTTCGAGTGGTCATGTTCCCATTTGAAGGTAAGATCGTTACAGTCGATCAACTTTCTTTCACTCAAGGAAAACACCAGACTTCTAAGGAAACCACGATTCCTATGATTGATCAAACCACCCCAGTTAGCGAGAGTTTAGGAGCAGGACTTTTTGGATCACTGATTGGCACTTTTGACCTACCCGCTCCTACTTTATTTGTTGGTACTGAAGGATGTTCATCGTCTGAAACTCCTATGATTAGTTCAACAACTGATTCCGAGTTTCTCTCAACTAACACAAACCCCTCCGTGCCTACCCCTGTTGTAGAAGTTAACCATTTAGAGTCTCATCAAACTACAACAGGACATATTCCGACTCAATTGGTGTCTGTCGAGTCAAATATAGATTGTGCCACTACTCAGACACCTAACCCAATTCATTCTCTCAACAGTTCAGGATTTACTTTACCTTCTGACGAGGAAATGTTAGAAGCTTTGAATGACCCAGACCATCCTCGTGAACATATAAATCGCGTATCCTTCTTGTTTCCTTTTCTTCACTTATTAGAGAGAGGAGAATTTTGTTCACCACCCGATGAGAATACTGGTCTCACCCCTTCACAAGTTGCCATTGTTGAAGCAAATAGAGCACATACCTCGTTGGTGAACATTTTTACTGGAGTTAACGGAAACATTTTCTTTGAAACGGGATGTTATCTCGATGAAATAATCCCATATGCTAACCTTTTCCGTGAGTTCCATAACACCTTTGCCCGGCCTCCTGAGGAAGATCCAGACATTGACCCTACCTGAAGAAGTACTACGCCTAGGTTGAAGTACTTTTTCTTGTAACATAGCTGTATATTTCTGTATAGTTAGTTTTGTTATGTTCGTTAGGTGATCTGATGTGTGCTTCTCGTTTCATGTACCAGATGTCAACCGCACATTTCCTAGGATTTGCTGATGGCGCCAGTCGCCACACCTGTCAGTTGGCTGCAGTAGCTTGGGTCATTTATTCACCCGCTGACCAACTTGTCTCTTCGGGGGGGATTTGTTTGGGACCTACCACGAACAATATGGCTGAATACAGTGCAGTTATAGAACTTCTCCGAGATGCCCTCAGTCATGGCATTTCATACCTGGAGGTAAGGCTTGACTCACAACTAATTGTATTTCAGTTAACAGGTGTCTATCGGATCAGAGATCCAGGATTGCTACGACAGTTTCTACGAGTTAGATTATTGGAAAGACATTTTCATTCTATCAGATATGAACACATTCCAAGAAATTTAAACAATTTAGCTGATTCATTAGCAAATTATGTGTTAGACTGGCATTTTCATCATACATTGTAAACAACATTCCACACATAAAATTTAAAACACATTCACATGTAAATAACCGATACTGTATATATAACTGATACCGTATCAAAAAATATGAGTTCCGAGTCATGAGTTTCCTAAGTCAAGTCATAAAAGTACAAAAGTTGGGCATGGCAGCCTCAAAATATATACATATAATGTTTTTCTTCTCCTATGGAGAAGGAGGAACCTCCTCATCATCTACCGCATTACGGTAGCATATCACTAGTCTAGCAACTCTCCGCAGTAATCTAAGCCATGCTCGGGGCACCCCAACAACATCTTCCTGCATGTCAACAGGTATCTGGTCCATGCGGCATGCAGGAATCTCATGAGTCAGCCGACTCATTTTCCTCTCCAGGGTTCCCAGCATAGCTTCTGCTGCGGTGATATCAGCTGGCCTCACATAGATAGTAGGATGACCCTCGGGATGAACAGGCCCAACATCTGCGTTGAACACTTGATTAGAACTCCAAAACTCATTTCATAAAAAACAAATATTTGAAAAGTTTGAAAAAATTAAATAAATTCTCAAAAAGTAAACATACCAATATCTCCCCAGGCTCCACCTGGCGGAAGCACCAGCTCTGGGTCATGACAAAAATCCAGTCCAGCATAAGGAAACTGCTCAAAAGCAGGAACTTGCCTCTCCCACCACCCCCAGAAGTCATCTGTATGGTAACAATAGTGACTCTCCCCACCACCCTGGCGGAGAAAAATGTCACCCCAACGGCCTAGTCTGGGCTCACGGGGGTTAACTTGTGGTAATGGCATTCCCAAACTAATAGCGGGCATTCTCTCTCGAAGAAAGTACACAAGATACTCCCGTACCCGAAATTCTTCATTGTACCAGATTTGCAACTTGTCAATTGATACTTCATGTTTGCCAACAAGCTAGTACTCCAATCATAAACATGCCCATGCAAGCACTGTACACCGACATGCATCGAGTTCCTAGAAGCCACGTGTTGTGATGCACTACCGGACACCCGGTTGATCATGCTCACTATCACTTTCAGCGGGAGACCATCAATAGTTGAAATCAGGATTTGGCTTCCCGATTTTTCTACTCCGGCAACACAGTAGGTGTTCACATATTCTTGCACTGATCGTGCACCCAAGCGAGATGTTCCTTTTAGATTGATTACGTCTCCTCTCCGTGAGAGACCGGTAATAAAGTATATATCCTCAACGGTAAGCTCAAGAGTTTGCCCCCGGATGATGAAGGTATTAGTATCAACATCCCAATACTGAATCAATCTCCGAAACAGCTTGTTTAGTGCCCGCATGTTTACGGTTCGATAAAATTTCAACAAACCGCATCTACGGAGTGCATGGAGGGTAGCCGGGTCTTGCATAGCTAGTCTATCCATGTCTTCATGCTCCCTTTCCCTCCATTGTAAGACCATCCTGCACAAAAACCCCAAAAATTTTGAGTCTCGGCGCTTTAATTTGGCTTTGCAAGTATGTACGCTACTGTGTATACTACACAGTAGCGTGTAGGCGCTACTCTGTTTGAGCAAAGTAGCGCCCATTGCCTTCGTACGCTACTGATATGTATATACAGTAGCGCCCGCGCATAAAACCTTATGAGCATTGCGTTTCGGGCCATTTTTCCTCAAAATTTTAAAAATAAACCATTAAAATGCAAGTTTGGTTGATTTCTACTTACTTGGTGGAAGCAGTTTGGCGATTGGATGCTCCGTTCGATCACAAAGGAGATTTGAAATTCGTGAAAATGTGCCCAATGTTTGCCCTACAACACAAAATGCAAATTGATTTGTTAACATTGAAATTATATATATAATTGGATTTTAATTTTTACCTATAATTTTTAATTTTCCATAGTTTCAAACATTTTCAAAAACCCTAATTAATCAATTGAAACACAAAATAAGGTATAAAATTGATCCAAGTTCAATTTTCACTCAATTGTTGTCGAATTCGTCTCCTGAGCTCAAATTTCTTAACGATAAATCTTGTCAGTTAGCTAAACATTTCAAATCCATATATTATTTAAGATTTTTGCGTCATCGACTGATATTTTGTTGAAAACCTAGTTTTTGGCAGGACATGAAGTTACGATCCCAGAAGCTGACCTTTAAGTCATTTTAAGCTCTTGTTTGGACTATTTAAACCTAAACAAGATTGCCGAGCAGACTTGTCCTCTTCGATCTCGTTAAAGTATCCGAAGGCTCATCCACTCAGGTATAGAATTACCCCTTTTCCGGGCCTCAGTGGATTAACTACGGAAAAGGTATACTCTAGGTATACGTCAGTATGCGCTAGAAGAGTTCTCCTTTCATTGTTTTATACTTTTTCGGGGGAGGAGACTAACTATACGAAAAAAGACCTTCTGGAGTCTCTCTTTAGGGTTTTCAGACTCTCTAAATATGAAAATACCAAGCGAGCATTCACCTACTCGGGCTCGATGTGAAATCCACGAGAGGGTAAGTAGAGGACTGTTTAAGTTTTTCAACTCTATAAACAAGAAAACACCGCCGAGCATAGACCAATCCGGGCTCGATATAAAATCCACGGATAGGTGAAAAGAGGATTGTTTAAGTTTTTCAGACTCTATAAACAGGAAAACACCGGCGAGCATTAATCTGCTTGGGCTCGATACTAAAATCCACGAGCAGATGTATGGAGTTATTGTTTAAGTTTTTCAGACTCCTTAAAATTGAAAACACCGGCGAGCAAGAACAGATCTCGGCTCGATACTAAAATCCAGAGATCAGTACATATAGAGTAATCTTCTATCTCTTCTTCGAACTCTTTAAATTATGAAGACGGTACTGAGTCTTCCTCCCATGGGCTCATTAAACTTTTTACATGGTTGGACCTATTGAGTTTTCATTCTTTCTTGGACTCATTAAATCCACAAGAAGGGTATTCTTTTATCTAAAAAGAATAAGGAACGGGAAAACACATCATATCTTCATTGTTAAAGGTAGTATCAGTCAAGTCCTATCCTTGAACACAGCACCTACTTGAGTCTATCTTGTCGGTTGGGTTTAGTTTTTGGCCTCAGGGTGAACCTTTCCTCCGAGTTATTTACTCCCCCGGTTGGTTATTCTTCCAACCATATGGAGGGTCTGTTAATGTCTCTTACATTTCCGACTTATTTACCCCATTATGTCAGAAACTGCCTGAGTCACTTTATGTCGTGCTCCATGTTCAAGGATATACCCTGTGTCGGCCATTCTGCAGTTTACCTTGACCTCATGTGTCGGCCTTCCTAGTGTCAGTCTTGTTACATATCATTTCATATCAGCTCTTACCAGTTGAGTGTTCCTCGAGTTGGATGATGGAGGATGCCTTAAGGCCTCCCTTCCAACGGACTTCTTCCCATCGACATCAAATCATTATTCTGGGATTGAAGTTTAGAGTTTCGGTTAGTACCTTGGAGATTGCAGTCACCAGTGGCAATTTTCCTCGCTGTTGAATGATGAGAATACATCAATGTCTCTTCTTCGACAGGATTCCTAAGTGTTCGACTCCAAGTCCATCTATTCACACTTGGCGAATCGTACTTGGTACCTTGGACTCCATCATCATTATCGATGGAAGTCCTCGCGTTTGTTAACGGTATACATCAATGACCGGTAATCACACGATGCCCTCCATGTTCGACTGTCAACTCATCTATTCACATGGCTCGGGTTTGTACCTAGGGTCGTTATGGGATGAAGACCTTGGGATTTGGATGACATAACCCCATTTTGTTATCACCCAAGCTGCGCAAGACTGAGCCTCACTTCTATACGGCTCTCCATGAGACATAGATCCAGTGTGTTGTTATGGCTATGATCTCTTAGTTTGACATGGATCCACGCTTGTATTTCAAGTGGCCATGCTTTTATATACATCTCCTTGTTATGTATCGGAGATCATGTTGTATCACCTTACACATCTATAAGATGTCAACAATGTAATTGCTCGTTGACCTTGATTTTTGTTGCAGGTTTCTTGCGACTTTTTCCTGCGGTTCTGTGCTCTCTCTCTATGGTTTTGGATTATAATGTATTTCGGCCATCGCTTCCCTCTAATCTCATACATTAGGGGGCATCTGTTATAGGTCAAACTTGCACCTCTCCATCCGTGATCACCCTGAGCTGTTGATCACACAAAAGGACAACTTGGATGGAGGAGCATGTTGACCTTGGATGTTATGACAACTCATCCCATTTCCTGAGAATACTGAAAAACATACAAAAATATCATTTTGAGGTATGAGCGCTACTCTACTTAAAGAGACTAGCGCCCATACGCGACTCCAGTGCATAATAGTAGCGCCCATATCAATATATACGCTACTCCTGCTTATCAAAGTAGCGCTCAGAATTTAAAACTAAATGATCGCTATTTATCAAACAATAGAGTAGCGCCCTATACGCTACCCCACTGTGTAATAGTCGCGTATATCTTAAAAATGATTAAAAAATATATTAATCCATCGAAGAGGATTAGTTGAAGTCAGTTTCTTAACTTCCCCAACCTCCTCATCGACTTGAACTGCTTCCTTAAACCTATAAATTCCTAGAAGGCTAAGGGAGCAGGGTTAGAAGAAATTATGAATGCAAATGATTACTAAAGAATGAGAGGATGAGTTAATGGAGAAACTTTAAGACATTGGAGAAACTGTTACAGAAGACATCCAGACCAGAGCAGAGCCAGAACCCAGGATCTAGTTGCAGGAGCCTGCTTCATTATCAGGTATATTTGTACTGCACACTATTTTGACAAATAAAGGTTGAAGTGTTTCCTTGTTCCAATCTGAAGGTGTTATAAAATGGCATTTTGAGTTGGATTTATTTTGGTCAATACTGGATATTAAACATAATCTTTGTTTATTTTATGGTTTATATGTTGCCCAAAGTGTTTGAGGAAGGTATTGTTGTTGCAGGTTTGCTGGAAGAAAGTAGATTTGAGAGCTGGACACAAGACTGGGTCAAGGCTAGGATCAGACTCCAGTAAAAGGTATGTTCTCTAAATCTGTAATCTATTTCTTTTGTAAACACCTCTGTAATGACATAAATGCACTTACCTGTCACCCCAACCAAGTTGATAGTTTAGTTTCCTGACTATAGGGTAGAAATATCCGCCAACATATATTTCCCACAATTGCATCGGATATTTCAATTAAAAATTGAACCCCTTGTGCAAAATTGGCATTTGCCTCTACTTAGCAAAACCCTAGTTCTAGAGATGGTATAATAGGACCATTTATGGGAGATTGAATCACCATAGAGGGGTTCCCCTAGCTGAAACCTGACATCCTAAATCCATAGGAATCAATGGTTTCATGATCCGAGTTAAGTTTTAATTTGTATAGCTAGTTGCAACTTGCCCTCAAGGGCCATTCAAAGACAATTTATGGAGTTTCTCCAAGGGAACAAAATCCAAACCAGGAAGCATACCTTGGTTTCGTCTTCTCCCACATATGTGTTTGTACATTATGGACATGGTCATATTTCCCACAGTCTCTCAGGATAATTTCATTCAAAATTGACCCCCTTGTGCAAAATTGGCATTTGACTCTACTTAGGAAAACCCTAGCTCCAGGGATGGTATAATAGGATCGTTTCTGGGATATTGAATCATCGTAGAGGGGTTTCCATAGAATAAAACCAACATATTGAATCCATTTCAATCAATAGTTTCACAATCTGAGTTACATTTTTGTTCTATGGCTAGTTCCAACTTCCCCTTGAGGCCTTTCAAGGGCAATTTGTGGGCTTACTCTTGGGGCACGAAATCCAAACCGCGCAGCATAAATAGGTCCCATTAGATCCCACTTATGTGTTTGGACATTGTGGACATGGTCATATTGCCTACATTTTCCCAAGATATTTCAATTCAAAATTGACCCCCTTGCGCCAAATTGGCATTTACCTCTACTGATCAAAACCCTAGATCCATATATGGTATAATATGACTGTTTATGTGATATTTAATCACTATAGAGGGGTTCCCCTAGATGAAACACAACATCTTGAATCCATGAGAATCAACGGTTTCATGACCCAAGCTAGAATTTTTGTTCTATGTCCAGTTGTAACTTGCCCCTCGGAGCCATTTAGGGACAATTTGTGGACTTGCTCTAGGGCACGAAATCCAAACTGGGAAAGATGAAGCATGGAAATTGTGTAAATATTGTATTCTATGGAAAATATGTTCATTCATATATCGGAGAAAAAACATAGATGCTCTACTAGATGGAATCAAGGATAGATATGATGCAATATGTATGTCTTGTTGAATTTTAACTTAGTAGTATAATTTTCATCTCTTTGAACTTTTATTTCATAATTCATTTGATCCCACAAATATAACATCATTCATTTTCAACGACACATAGTCAATATATATGACTAATTAGGGATATTATGGGGCCATCCTCTAACTGGTTCAAATCATCATGGTCCATTTGGGAGAATGATCTACATAATTTTTTCCCAATGCTGGAAGCATGGAGAAAATCAACATTTCCTAGGTTTGAGTATGTGAAACAAAAATATGGTGACCTAGGCCATGAGAGCATGGAAAATATCTTCATGAAGATCTATATGTTGAATATTCCATTGAATATTATGCATCTCATTTTGTTATGGTGATGATAAATGTGGTAGACAAACCTTTCCAAGATGAATAAATTGTAGGTGCTTCTACTAGCATGTATGTGATAACAACATGGAATCTAGATCTTTATTTTTGTGGCATGTGATAAATCAATAGATAATTTTGTTTTTATAGATGTATATTGTTTTGTCATACTTCATCTGGTTTTTTGATAGAGGGAACTGAAGAAGGGAATCATATTTTTGCAAATTTATATTAGAGTCACCTTGTAAAACCTTGTTGCTTGACGGTATTCTAAGATACTTCCATGGAATCCAAGGAGGACAATTTCTGTAACATGTATATTATTCTTTGGAGAGGCATGTGTTGGCCCCATGGAGATGATTCATGGTTTGATGATGCTTAAATGATGCTCTAAAAAATAGAGTTAAAACCAACATATGATGTATATCATGTATTCGTTATGTTATGCAATGAATCGTGAGGATGGTTTGAGTATCACTTGTATGCCACTTGCTAGTTTTTAGGGATTCAAGTATGACAATTTAACTATTGTAATAAATGCTCAAACTCAGATTTCAAACAATGAAAAAAACATGAATATCCTTTGAAGATATAAGATCAAATAGGCCTGAAAACATCAAACCATGGGTCATTCAATATTACTTTCACCCAAGGGATGAATATTGTTGTATATTTAACCATATACATGAAGGCACAATGTATTTTATTTAACTATATTTGATGCATTCATTACCATTGGACTTGATACTTTGGCATTGTTTTTAGCATGCTAGAGTAGGCACACTTCAACTGAAATTCATATATGCTCATAGTTATCAATTGATGGAATATGGTAGCATTGATGAAATGTATAGCATTTATTACACTTGCTCTTGGTTTGTGAATATGTCATAGTATTCAACTGATGAAATATGTAGCATGTTTTACATGACAAAGGTTTTTCAAACATATTTGTAATTAATTTGTTAACTTTTGTTTTTTACCATGGCCAACCAACTTGAAACTTTAATTTCCTTGCAACCATAGTCCAAAGCCATGGGTATGACCCATTGGAATTGTTAAAAACCACCATTTTAAATTAGATATCCAACTATTGTGCATGTAATGATTTCATTGAAGTTGTTATCTCTAGGGTTGTTCCTCCTGCTTATTTTTAAATTTTTGATTATGATTGGTTTTTATTGTTTTTTATTTTGCTTTGTTTATATTTTATGATTTATTGATTGTCTTTTTGGTTCCTTTTGTTACCTGAAATCATCAAACTTTTTTATTCATTAACTATAAGCCCAGATATGTGCAAGGGAGAATATGTTTTATGATGGATTCTCACAATTGGCAGCATATTGATTTCTGATGGCAGAAGGTCCAAATGAGTGGATTCTTCTACTCTTATCAAAAACAATAGAGATAAAAAGGAGGATCCAAAGATATTGAAGCATTATGTATTGATACCAAACAATGAAGATGGCCCAGCGCTTCTGCATCCTTGTCCTACTTCCACGACTTAAGGAAGACATCAATAAAAATAAGTGACTTCGTTTTGCATTATACCAAGCCTTGAAAAAGTCATTGTATAAGCCACCGGCCTTCTTCAAAGGCATTCTCTTGCCTCTCTGTCAGTCACGTACTTGCAATCTACGGGAAGCTGTCATTATCGGAAGTGTCATTCAGAAAGTCTCGATTCCTTCACTTCATTCTAGTGCCGGTCTAATGAAAATAGCAAAGATGGAATGAAAAGCTGCGTCCATGTGCTGAGATCCTTAAGCAAGTAACTGCTAAATTGTCTGCCAATCGAAACTTATGTTGTGCCAGATATTCTGCTCAAGGATGCTGTGTATTTTGCTGTTGGATTCTCTCATTGTGAGTTGTCCAATTATTCAAGCTTTAAAGCATGATAAAGGATGACATCGAGGTTCCAACATATGTTTCCTTACTCACGTACTTCGAGATAATGACCTTGCTGTGAAATTCGCAGCTTACAAATCATTGTGTGTTCTTATCAACGACGTCCATCTCAGATTTGAAGGCGACATGCGAGGATCAGGTCCAGATCTTTAGGCATAAAATCAATATTAAATTCAATTACGGTTATGATTGGTGACAAGTGACAGAGACCAATTTTAAATTCAAAGGAGGATTGGCAATCAAAATATCCTTAGCAAGCAGTTACAGAATCAATTACAAGTGGCAGAGTATTTGGAGTCTGCCAGATTAAATTCCAGATTTCAAGTTAAAGATAAGCTCCAGATTAAAAAGGGATTAGTCTAAAAATCGAATGTTAAATACCAGTTATCACCAACCTGCTCGAGCTGAAAGGTGTCAAGCATTGGATACAATTCGTATATTAAGACTATGACTATTAAAATATATCTCAGATTTGGTTCTGCTTAAAATCAGCTACAGCTGATCCAATATCAGATTTGATGTTATGTTTTTGCTAAATTAAGGAGATGTAAGCCTTAAAATATATCTCAGATTTGACATTATATAGGGTTAGAAGGTCTCGACTGGAGGGAGGAGAGTAGAAGTCCCAGCTAAGGGCTCTCGAGAGAAGAGAGGAGCAGAGAGTTCTTCCCTTCAGGAGAACGCAGGGGACTGGAGGTTGGCAATTATTGGAGTATGTAAGCTCTGCTTTGAGCACTACCTGTATGACATAGAATTGGTTCAGTTTCAAACAGGTTCTGTTTATGAATGAAGTATGATGATGATTTGTTTCTGTATTTTATGAATTGTTTTTCTGGTAATTCTATTAACTATATGGTCATTTATATTCCATTACTATAATTCTTATCAAGAGAAACAATTATCCTTATATGTTTATACACAGTAACAGTTTCACTTCATGTTTTCAGGATCATAGAATCCTTACTATTGAATGCTGTATTGTATTTTGTGTTATATGGTTTCTACAGTTTGTCTTGCAGCCCTCATTGATTTACCAGCTTGTCACTTTAAATACTTTGATCTTCTTATAAACACCTGTATCATACCAATGTGTGACATATACCAGTTTGGTTTATTGTAAATTGTGTGATGCTTTTACAGCTTTTGATTTCATACCAATTTGTGTTTTCAGTGTGATTTCATTTGATTTATACAAAGATTTCCTTAAGCTTGAATCCCGTAGTCTAGGTTCAACTTTAGGGATAACAGAAGTGTTGAAAGATAAAATTGGTTTGTTCCATTAAGATAATGTTTTCATAATGGAATGGCGGCATCTTACTTGTTCAACACAATAAATGTAAGAGATGAAATATTGATTAAAAGATAATTTTCAATGAGCATGAATTAATATGTAATTATCATATTTCAATAACATAATTTATCGACTTTTAAAAGAAATAAATCGACACAAGAAAATTTTGAAACTCACTAAGAAAATATGCAATAAATTGTATCATGCATTGATATCTGGTATTTTATACTACAAAATATGGCAAATTAGTTGGCCCTAAAATGGCTTGTCAATGTACATGTATCCCTATGTACAATGATGTACATGTATGCCAAAGTACATATATCCAAGAGGACACATAAAAAATCAACCTTTCGCTTGTTTTTCTCCAACTTTGCTCTATCATCCATCTCCCAGGATTGCTCTGCATCTTAGGAATCTACAAATCAAAGATCAATTTTTTTATTAGATAAATAAACTAATATTGTAGCAATAAAAAACTTAACAAATTGACTTATGGCCAAATTATTTATGAAAAACACTCACCAAATCTAGTCAGGGCATCGATGTAGGCTATGTGCCCATAGAAGTCCTCTCAATAAGTTTTCTCTGCACATAAATGTTCATATCTCAATTAGTTCAACAACTATCAACATGTACATGTAAATTGAATAAAAAGACTTGGTCATGACCATGAATGGACATCTTACTATAGGAGGACATGAGGTCACAATCATGGATTGATCGAAGGGGCGAACAATTGTTGCTTCCTCTAGCTTGAAGAAGATGAAGATTGATTTTGGACATGCACCTCGGAGCTCCAAGGGTGGGCAGGAGGATTGAGAGACCCTCCTATGTACACTAGCCACGATGTGGCATTTTGGGCACGAGTTGCCATATTTTGTATAGGGCACGAGTTGCCATTACATAGACATTGGGAACGATGTTCCATTTTTCCAAAAAGTGTATATGATTAGGAATTTTTGCATATTAATAGATGATTATGCACTTGTCTATATGAATTTGTCTTTGATTACATTTTTGCATACATTATGGAAAATAATATTCTTCAATAAAAATGTTGAAAATAATATTCTTCAATGTTGTAAAATCAAATGATGAATTCATAGAGGCCAGAACGTGTAAAAAAATCCAATTCTACAACAACAACAAAACCCTAATATCCCCCTAAATCCCAAACTAAATTCTTTATAGCCCATATCCACAGCTAGAACACCCAGGTCCCAACATGCAAGCAAACCCCCCACCTCCTTCAAATGGTGATAAGTTTGAGTAATCTATTCAGACCCTATGACCCATTTCATAATTAAAAAGTTGGAAACCTTGGTTGAATAACTTTTATACTAATAATCCAAATATTTCCATTGATATGTGTATATATCAACCACTTAATAATAATTCAATGGACTATCAATACATGGCCTTTGATGATTCTTTCCATGAGAGTAGGGAGATACCATTATGCTTCTTGAGAAAATTAAATGTTGACTTTATGTTGCATGAAGTATTTTGATTATGAATTTATAAGGGTACATGGACTGATGCCCCAACACTACTTATATACAATAATTTTGCATCCAAACAAGCCTGAGAATCCTAGGCATGTGATTAATGCACAACGCTGGGTTCCTACTATAGTAGAAAATTTGCTAAATGACACACAAGACACATGCCCCTTGCTTTGTTAGAGACCATGGTAGCCTCCCTAGTAGGAAAATACTGAAAGAAAGAGAGAAAAACCCCCTATATATATCTGTATCAGGATTTTGATGGTTGCCTCTCTTTTGGTGTTTGAAAACTATACTTGATTGTTTTTTATTTATCAATGATTAATTTGAGAAGAAATACATCATATTTGAGGCTAATCGCAACGAATATAAAATTCATGCGATAAACATTCACTAGTGGGAAGGTTAGGGATCCTAAACACTTCTTATGTAATCATATATTCATGTCTTATGCATGGGATTACTATGACCCTTTGTGTGATCCTAGACCAATTAATGGATGTGTGTAATCAGTAAGTAAAATATTTTTTAAGATGTGTGTAATAATTTAGTAAATTTATCTTTACAGTATCATTTTGTATATATCAATATTTTATCCTTTTATTTACTTTTTATTTTTATGGTTGTCTATGTCACAAAAGTTTCCACGTGCATACAGATGTTATTTCTAGACACCAATTGACCTGAATAGGAGTCCCTTGTATTTGAATGGGTCTCCATACAAGGATTTATACTACATGTTCTATGGGGGTACACTGAGAATGTAATAATAGTATTTTTTAGAGTAAATTGTGTTTGTATGTATTGATTTTAATTTTCTATTTGATTGTAACTGGTTTGAGATGCACGTGTTATAGGTAATGATTTCAAAGATTCAGATAATTGTCATTAAAAGATTCCAATATCCCATTTCCTACATCTATTAATATAACACCCTATACTAACGCAAAAGAAGAGCACATTGACAAGATGGGTAATGTAGAGGAGCTTCTTTGTGTGTGTGTATCAGTATAACGTAACAAAATCCCCTTAACATTACACACATCGTAAAAGCAATTTCACATACAACATACAAACATCGAGCAAATTCACATACACACATACACAACATCCAGCATACACATCCAACATAAAAACATCAAGCAAATTCACATCCAACATACACACATCACACAATAAAATTCACATAATGATGTTTCTATCCAATGCAATCTATATAATGAGACATGTGAAACAAACAAGCAGTGAACAATACTGAACAAGTATTATTCAATGAAAAATGAGTGTCATATCAACATTCCCAATCATCCAACAAACCAACAAACCCAACAACAAGCCTGACAAACAAGCCAACAAACACAACAACTCACCATAAAACAAGCCATCAAGCCAACAAACCCTAGTTTTAGCACTTTCTTGGTGTGGCACTTTCCTTAAGGTCATTAAGCCTAATTTTTCATTCCACAACTTCGCTCAACCTTCCCCTTGCCTAAGTTAACCTAGCATTGACCATTTAGTGCCAATTTCCCTTAGGGCAAGGGTCCTAGGATTTCTAAGATGGATACCTATCTTACCTTTTCCAAGAACATATTTCAATTGGTATTCCTCCTAAACCAAACCATAAACCCTAACGCTAAAGAGACTAAGCCTTCCTAACCCTAGAAAAGTTCTAACCCTAGTTATATACCATGTTGGTTGTTTATTGCACACCGGGTATACATACCTACCTAAGTGTTTAGACATCTAAACTACATACTGGTCACAACTTTGAATTTTTTAGACTTTATATACAAAAATCATACCATAAGGCTTCAACGATAAACAAACATACCATAGGGTGTCACTCACAGCATGCCATTTGAGGGAGGGTTTCATTGGGAATAATTGCTTTATGTGTAATTTACAAGTCAAATATGTTTGAATCAAGTATTGAAGTTACCCTAGACAAATACGTGAATACACTTGATAAGGTAGATGACAAAGTTTTATCTTAAACAAATCAAAATCATCCGAGTGTAGAGGACTCAATATGTTTAAACAATGAAAGTGTCACCAATATATGTAAGTTTACATTTAATTTAATATGTCACTTGAAATCATCCTTTTAAACTCAGTTATTATTGCATACAAATTCTTCTAACAATAAAAAAAGGCAAACCAACCTTGTATGAAAACCAAAACTTTTGTCTGTTATATAATCATCTCTCATAAACATTATGGCTCAAATACAAATTTTCTAAAGTTTTTTACAATTGTCTCTTCATGTTTTATTGAGTTCTTATTTCATTTGGTCCTTCTAAATATGGGTAATTGACGCAATCAAGCACAAAATTTTGACCCCGTCAATTTCTACATAAACAACATGCACATATACAAATATCTACACATACATACACACATAAGACCATGCACATACACAATAAATAAACCCTAGCTTGCATAAAGCCATGTCAATCTTGCTCAAGGGGGTCATTTATGATCCGAAGGCTCCCGGGCGAGCATGGCCATCCTGAACACATCCACAATGGCCATATGCACATATGGGAGCTGAAAGAATCCAAGTCCACTTGTCGGTTTGGGTTTCATGCCCCTAGAGAAAATCCTCAAAGTGTACTTGAATGGCCACAGGGTTCATGGAAAAAATTCTTGTAGCACCAAAACCCAGAATCTACTCGTGACACTATCAATTTCGATGGATTTGGGAACATGGGCTTCAGCTACCCCCCCCCCCCCACACCATGCCTCAAACGCTCATAAATGGTGCTATTGTGCCATCTTAGTAACCAGGATTTTGCTCAGTGAAGGCCATGCCAATCTTTCTCAAGAGGGTCATTTATGATCTAAAGGCTCTTGGAAGAGCATGGAAAACCTGAACACATCCACAAGGGACATATTCACATGTGGGAGCTGAAATAATCCAGTTCTGCTTGCCAGTTTGGGTTCCATGCCCCCCAGAGAAAATCGTCAAAGTGTCCCTCGATGGCCATGGGGTTTCTGGAAAAAATGGTCGTAGCACCAAAATCGTGACTCCGATCATGAAGACGTCGATTCCGATGGATTCATGATTTCGGGTTTCAGGTAGGGGACCCCGCACACCATGCCTCTAATGCTTGGAAATGGTGCTATTGTGCCATCTTAGGAACTACAGTTTTTCTTAGTGAAGGCCATTCCAATTTTGCAAAAGGGGGTCAATTCTTATTTGAACGCTCTTGGGTCAATTCTCATCCGAACACTCTTGGGCATGCATGGCCATCCTGAACACATCCACAATGGCCATATGCATGTGTGGGAACTGAAAGAATCCAACTCTGCTCACAGGTTTGGGTTATGTGCCCCAGAGAAAATTCTTAAAGCATCACTAAATGGTCATGAGGTGCCTAGAAACAATGTCCGTAGCACCAAAACCATGACCCTGGTAGCGAATCCATCTATTATGATGGATTCGAGACCCCAATTTTCAGCTAGCCCCCTCCCACATTGTGCCTCAAATGATCATAAACATTTCTATTGTTCCATCTGAGGATCTAGGGTTTTTCTTAGTTAAGGCCATGCCAATCTTGCTCAAGGGGGTCATTTATGATCTGAAGGCTCCCGAGCGAGCGTGGCCATCCTAAAAACATCCAAAATGGCTATATGCATGTGTGGGAGCTGACGGAGCCCCGTTCCGCTCGCCGGTTTGGGTTCCGTGCCCCCAGAGAAAATAGTCAAAGTGTCCCTGAATGGCCACATGGTTCCTGAAAGAATGCTTGTAGCACCAAAATCATAACTCTGATCACAAAGTCATTGATTCCGATGGATTCGGGTTTCCGAGTTTCAAATACAAGATCCCTGACACCGTGCCTCAAATGCTCGAAAACAGTTCTATTGTACCATTTGCAGAACTAGGGTTTTGGTCAGTGAAGGCCATGCCAATCTTTCTCAAGGGGGTTATTTGTGATCCAAAGGCTCCTTGGAGAGCATGGCCATCCTGAACACATACACACTGGACATATGCATGTGTGCAAGCTGAAAGAATTCAAGTCCTCTAGTCGGTTTGGGTTTTGTGCCCCCAAAGAAAATGCTCAAAGTGTCCCTGAATGGCCACGGGGTGCTTGGAAAAAATGTGCATAGCACCAAAACCATGAATCTGATCACAAAGTTGTATATTCTGATGGATTCGAGACATCGGGTTTCAGCTAGGCCCCCCCACACCATGCCTCAAATGCTCGAAAATAGTGCTATTGTGCCATCTCAGGAACTAGGGTTTTTCTCAATGAGCTCAAGGGGGTCATTTATGATCCGAAGACTCCCATCCGAGCATGGCCATCTTGAACACATCCACAATGGACATATTGATATAACATCAATCATATAGGAGCTATAACTTATAACATTTTCATTAAATGATCAATGATCAATCACCAACAACATCAACCTTCAAATTTCAACATATAATATTTTCCATCAACAAACTCTAACATATAACGTCAACCATGAAATGAAACAAAGCATCATAATATCATATTCAATACCAAAGAGTTGTAGGATGCAAACAA
This sequence comes from Larix kaempferi, assembly GCA_027924585.1. Taxonomy (NCBI): domain Eukaryota; kingdom Viridiplantae; phylum Streptophyta; class Pinopsida; order Pinales; family Pinaceae; genus Larix; species Larix kaempferi. The sequence goes on along the minus strand of BSBM01001136.1, from coordinate 3,649,218 downwards.
ACATTTAAAGTTTAAACTTCAAAGGTAGGTTCATCTGTTCAATATTCAAAGGTCAAATACTAAAGTTTAAAGTAGGCCATAATAAACATGCAATACAAAGTACTATGATACTATCTACTAAGCTTTTTGTGCATTCTACATTCAAATTGTTTTTGTTGACACTGTGGATGAAGTTGTAGGTGCTCCAACACTTCTCTGCATAACAACTATTAACAACCTGTGAAAGCCCCCTCAGTGCTAGTTTATGCAAATATGAGGCTCTTGAGCCATACATGTTCCACCAACGGATAAGATCCAATATATCTTGTGCTTTGGTTGCATGCAGTGTACCAAAGACTCCATGCTCACTGATCTATTCACTCAATTCACTCTGTACTTGAGCACACTCCTCCTCATCAGGGACCAACTTGTATAATGCAATCATATACTCATTTTTCACCTTTGGATATGTGTGTGGATTTTTCCTAACTCTACCCCTAGATGCATGTTGGGCCAACCAAATTGGAGAATAATATTTTGGGGTAAGAACATATGCAAGGGAATTGAGTGGAACATTTAGATTATCCCACCTTTTGAATATGGTCATACAAGATTGCATCTCTTTCCTCAACAAAGTCTTTGATTTGACCAAGCATGCTATCCATCTACTCATATAACTCCTCAATCATTGGTTCATTTGTATTTGCAAAACGAATTATATTATAAACTAGCTTGGTGAACTACATAACATACCTAACCAGTGACTAGAACTGATCATCAAGAATGGTCTCCTCCACCTCCTAAAAGTCATGTCTATCAGTTGCACTTTCAAATTTGCCTTTTAATTCTTTCCATGGATCACTTGATACCATACTAGCCTCCTGAAGGTGAGTTAGTAGCTAGCAAATCTAGTCATTGCAATATTCAATAGCTCCAACCTAGAGTTATTGCGAAAAAATGTGGTGGCCTATGCTATGATTGGTAATAAATTTGATCATTTTCTTACCTCTCTTGCAGCATGCACCAAAAGGTTCAATGTGTGAACCAAACACCCTAACCAAAATATGTTGGGATACTTATCCTCAATTATTTCTCATGTTTCCTTACAATTAGCATCTCCTTCTTCCATCTTGTATTTGTTTCTCTCTTTAGTTGGCACTTTGTCATAGGTTTTGAGTCCAATAGACTTACCTTGATCACATGGAATAATCCCACACAAATGCTTTATCCCCCGAGTATATGAACCAGTGTAAGTATTAGTGCAACGGGGGCATATGAACTTTGTGGTTCCACCCCCTCTCCCTCCCCCAAGCCTTGTCACATAATTCTACAAACATGTTGGGTATTTTTTTTCCCCTAATCACTCTCAAGCTCATCATTATCATCACCATCTTCCCTTTCCTCCTCTTTTCCATGGTATGTGTCACTCTCTACCTCTTCCCCCTCATCACTACCACCACCATATCTACTTCCCAACACCATCATAATGAGAAGAAGTGGAACCAAAATCCAAAACCACATACCCATCATGTTTCTTGACTCAATATGAGAATCACTTGTTTCCTGCAATAGAATTATGGAGAAGAAGAAATTGGAAAAATTAGGAAAAGAGAACATTGCAAGGTTTAAATTTTTTAACATAGTGAAATATGTTTTCAAAAACAAACAAAGAGTGGGGTTTGGAGCTTACCACTTTATCTCTGCAATGGTGGTTGATTGTCTCTATGGAATCCTTAAATATCCCTTCCAAGCTATTACAAATAGTATCCTTCAATCTCCCTTCCAAGCTCCCACAAATTTTCTCTCAAACAACTAGCAAACCCACTCAAGAACCCTAGCAAAGAGAAGTGAAATGCATGAAATGAGAAATAGAATGAGAGGAAATGAGTGAAAGAGTGTTTATAATGTGAAAAATCAAGGGGTTCAATTCTGATCTGATGAGTCTCGAGCATTTGTGGCCATCATGAACACCTCCACACTGGCCATATGTACGTGTGGGAGTTGATGGAACCCTGTTCCACTCACCGGTTTGGGTTTCATGCCCCCAGAGAAAATCCTCAAAGTGTCCCTGAATGGCCACAAGATACCTAGAAAAAATGCTTGTAGCACTAAAACCGTGACTCTGATTGCAAATTCGTCGATTCCGATGGATTCAGGATGATGGGTTTCAGCATTAGCATCCCCTTCTTCCATCTTGTAATTATTTCTCTCTTTAGTTGGAACTTTGTCATAGGTTTTGACTCTAATAGACTTACCTTGATCACATGGAATAATCCCACACAAATGCTTTATCCCCCGAGTATATGAACCAGTGTAAGTATTAGTGCAATGGGGGCATATAAACTTTGTGGTTCCACTCCCTCTCCCTCCCCCAAGCCTTGTCACACAATTCCACAAAGATGTTGTGTAATTTTGTTTTTTCCCCTAATCACTCTCAACCTCGTCATTATCATCACCATCTTCCCTTTCCTCCTCTTCTCCATAGTATGTGTCACTCTCTACCTCTTCCCCCTCATCACTACCACCACCATATCTACTTCCCAACACCATCATAATTAGAAGAAGTGGAACCAAATTCCAAAACCACATACCCATCATGTTTCTTGACTCAATATGAGAATCATTTGTTGAGACCTCGGGTGTGCAGGGTGTGTAGAGTGCTAGAATGGGTTCTAAGGCTCACAATAGAGGAATAAAACCCAACCAAAGGCTTCAGATAGTCCTACACAAGTATTACCCTATCCTCGAGCTGTTTGGGATAGTAATCTCCCATGGATACAAAGGCCTCCACTGGAACTTGGGGTTTTGATCCTAAAAGGATTTGTCTTCCAGTGAGGGAAAACAAAGTGTGTTTTGTTTGAAACAAATCTACCTAGAAAGGAAAATCTAAGCTAAGTTAGACCTACTCTAAAAGGTGTCTTGTATGTATTGCAGATTAACTTGATGTGAAAATAAATAGGTACATTCATCCACTTAACAGAAATGTGAAGAAGATAAATTCCTTATTTGCTTAAATTACAACCAAACAATGAAAATTAACTCAATGCAATATTAAGTATTTAAGCTCATTCAAGATTAACCTGTAACTTATATGTCAATTGAAAAATTAACATGGATTATAATTCACTATAAATCATTTGCAGAAATTGATAAAATGTTTTAATTAAAGAAATTCAATTAAAACATAATGCATACACAGATCACATGTGAGGACAAATCCAGATCACAGATCCCTGTATCAGATATTGATTGCAAAAGACTAAACAATATAGATAACAGTCTGAAATAAAAATCAATATTTATCAAATAAAATTGATAAATGAACAAAAGATGATGCAAGAGAATAACTTTATTTTGTTAATGCAAGTCTATAAGAAATTACAAGCTCGGCATAAAACAAAGCATCTCCAGTCTTCTTTTGTCGATTTATATCCCAAAAATAATCATTTCCCTAAGAGAGATCCACCCCTTGAATAATAATTTACAAAATGGTACAAAGGATAAATCCCCCTTAAACAGGGATTACAAAATCAAAATATTCTATCTAGTGAGGAAATCTTCCCACTTGTCCCAGACTTCCATCAACTCATTTATATTTGGATAGTGAGGTGATTCGAGCCCCAGCTGGGCATCACACATGAATCCCTCGATCTCATGTTTAGCTATTTTATGCCACATGTGGATGAACATGTAGATTTTGGCTTCCATAGAAATAGGTTGCTTGATTAACCAATCCACGTATTCAATTTGGATGTGCTCAATCTACAGGATTTTCTCCTTGAATTAATCACAACGAATTTCGACCTGCTGAATCATCAATCTTGGCGGATTTTCCTCCTTGATGAGCCCCATTGCAGGGAATGCTAGTATCTCCATGAGATTGTCTAAGGCGTACCATCATCTTCTGCAAAGGGATTGAGCCTGGTTGATGGTATCCTGTACCATCTCAATGACATTTTCCCAAGCTCGCACAATAGTTCTGATTCTTTTGAATTTGAGGCTGCCCAACCCAGGAATATCATTTGGCTTGTCTTCAATATACTTCCACCAATCTATGATATCTTCTACAGCTTTAGAAGCCTGTTTTGTTTTCTCAATTTGTTGGTTCAAGGTGCCAGACATTTTGACAAAGGCAATAAAAGTCTCATGAATTTCACCCAAGGTAGTAAACAACTTAACCAGAAGCTGATGATGCTCCAAGTTAACTTGATGAGCTAGTTCCTCGAACTCTTCACTAGTACAAAATGAGAGATAAGTGACCAAAAAAACGACCAAAATCCGCATATAAATTTCCACTTTTGAGTTGGTGACCACTGGTAGCAAATTAGTGGCCATATATCATGCGACCAAAAATGTGGTCATATTTAGCTTGGTCAATTATAGCTTATCTTGTGGTCATATATTTGGTAGTATATTTGGTCATTAATTTGGTAATATATTTGGTCACTAATTGTCACAATTAATGACCAAATTTATGACCACATTTTTTGTCACATGATAAATGACCGCTAATTTTCTACTAGTGATCGCCAACTCAAAAATGGTCATTTATATGCATATTTTGGTCACTTATCTCTCATGTTGTATTAGTGGTTATTTATATTCAAATTTTGGTGATTTTTTTAGTCATTTATCTCTTTTTAGTGGTTTCAGAATATAAATAGGGAAAGGAGGAATCGAACCACCAACCTCCTGCCTATAAGGCAGGTACTCTACCATTGAGCTAGCACCCTTAAATAGAATTCCTTATGGATTGATATGAGAATAAAAAAATAATCAAGTAAAAAAATAGGTTGAGATAGGGGACTTAATATGAGGAATTAAATTAATCTCGAGGATGGATCATGGGAGTCAGGTGAGGTGGCCGGAACCTAGAAGGGACTCAAAACTTCTAAATGATATTTAAAAAATAGGAACAAGGATCCATCATTAGAATTAGATATCCAAATCTCATGGGTTAAGCAGGTAGTGGGGATTCAGGGAACATGGAAACAGACAAGCTTCTACATCTAAGAAAACTAGCTATCCATGTAACATATTAGTTCGATAACAAAGTAGTAACTGAAAATGTAAATGGCCAGAAGCTGGCACTCCAATCCAATTTTTTTGAACAAGACATATGAAAAGAAGATATATAGTACAGACAGTTTTTTCATGATCATAGATTACATGTGTACCAGAGTTCAAGAAGATGAAGAAAAGAAGGAAGACAATCCACTATCACCATTGGACTTATCCATGTAATGAATTGTTAACTTGTCCGACCATGATAGCTCATCCACATTATGCTATGTTGTGTGTCCACAATGAAAGTGCACATGGAAGGGAGCATGACAATGTGTTAGCAACTTAGCACAACCGAACATTGGAACAACGCACCCATGTCACTACACTGCAACTTTGCAAGTAAAATATTAGAACATCCACAGTCAAGGGAGTCAAGTCTCTAATTTGTATCCTCTACTTTGTATTTCAATAACATGTAAATAAGTTAAAACAAAAAACTAGGAAAACCAAAGTACTGACTAACAAATATCTAAAATCCAACTTGTGTATATAGTCTTAGACCAATATGCAGTTATTGTCCAACACATGAAATTACTTTTTCAATGCTTGCTAGTAATTCCTTCTTCAACTTCTCTAACCCTGATCTACCAATACAAACACATCCCAAAAATAAGATTCCTTTTCAAATTGAATGTTGAAAATATATTTAGTATATGAAGAGTGTATGAAGAGTATGTCTTAATACTCTCTTATCCTATTTATTTTGGATATTTAGTATATGAACGACTATGGTTCATTGCAATAGATACCCTGAATTCTTTCCAACAAAGATACCAAAGCATCAACAACTAACATGTATAGATAGGGGGAAAGTGGGAAACCTTGTCTGAATGAAACAATGAAGTGGGATGTGAGATATGAGTTCACAACTCAAGTCAAAAAAAATTGAAGCATTAGAAAAAGGTTGTTCACCATGAAAATACACATAGAACATGTTCCAAGGAACTGTAACATTTCCATAATGAAGGACTTGTCAACTTTATCATAAGCTTTTTCAAAAACTATTTTAAGAAACAAAGGGTGTTTCCTTGTCTCTTTGGCACATTCCATAGAACCCCAAATAGAAAAGATTTCATGTCTAAAATATATATGCCCTATGCAAATCCAATTTCTTAAAAACACAAAGAGCGAAAATATCTCAGATTTCACATAGACCATGATATGAAAGAAACTAGATAGCACATAAGCCATTATATGAAAAACTCCAGATATCAGATTTCGGTGAGTCGGTGCAAGACTGCATGCTCAATATTCTCTCTATATCTTGGTATAAAACACCTAAAAATCTGAAGTACCTCAAACAAGTCAGAAAAGCTTATACATAGAATTTAAAACTTATAAAGGTAAGCAATTTAATATTTCTGCCGAGGTTAACATTTTAATATTTACCCTCTTAGCGATATGAATAAAGTTTTTGAATAAAAGAGTCTATTTTGCAAATCTACATGTTCCAACAGTATCACTAGTGAATTCTGAACTAAAATGTTGGTTGTTGATTTTAAACAGAATCCTCACACTGTGCTGCCACCTTTTCCCATTGTACCTCCTACTCGCCATTTCAGATAGTCAATAAAATATAGGTATCTGACATAGAATATTAAATAAACAATGGATATAACTATACTGTATTATGGTAGATTCCATATCATAGCAGCACATTTAAGTATGTATGTTTACATTATGGATTCAAGAACTATGCCATAACATATTGGCATAGCAGCATTATTATCCTCATTATTGAATATAGATCTCATGCTCCTCGTAGGATTTGATTTGTGTACGATACACCAAGTTTGCTCCATGAAAGAGAAGACCTCATGTTCATTAATGCTACCGTTCATTTATCTTGTATTAACTTACATTAAACAATGTTAAAGACATCAACATATTTGGATCTGTTGTTAGGGCTAAGAAGAAGTTTGTTACTTGTTAGTGTTTAAGTTTTTGGAATTGAATTATATGTCATATAAATTCTAGAAACTTAAACCTTATGAAACTTGAACACTATATGGTTAACTTGAACACTTAAATTTTTTTATATCAAAACATATTATCTTTATATATCACATATGATTAGAGATATAAAAAAATTGAAATGAAAAAATATAAGATAAACCAAAAGATGAACATCTTGATAGCTTGGTTTGCCTACAATATTGCAAAGTTTAGAGAAAAATGATAGCAAAGGGATAAATATATAAATTTTTAAAGAGTTTGTTATTCAGCTGATAAAATCCATATCACATATTGGAATTTCTACCTGATATGTTGATTGGAAAGGAGATTGATTTAGGGTTGTTCTTCATACATATATTTGAGTAGCTTATAAATCTATAATTATGAAAATTTCTATTGAGATTAATGTATGAAAGTATTTATAGATCTTTTTAGGTTTTATTAAAATTTATTTCTCCTGTGTTGTGTTGTTTGACAGAGAACCTCCATAAAAGTAATTTTTTTATAGTTATGAGAAGTTCAATTGAACTTGGGTTTAGGGTGCTTGGATAATGATAGTTCTTTAGGTTTTAGAGAATGGATCTAGTTGCACTATTGAGCATATCATTTTTAATAAAAATAAAAGAAACAATCAAAATAATGATAGTGATTTAGATTTTACAGCATGCAGAAGTGTACAATTGTTTTTTTTTTAATAATTTTTTTATGAAATTAATCTTTTTTATTAAAAATTATTAATGTTCCTTGTAGATTTGACCAATGTGCACTACAAACCATCAATACCAACAAATGGAATTTTAGAAATCTAAGTTTTTTATTTCAAAATATAATTTTATTTTATAAAATGAAGCTCATTAAACCTAAATGAATGTTGTAGATGGAAATAGACAGGCAAATGATTGCAAGACTTCATCACCCTTTATCAAATTCTATGAGGAAATTGAGTTTTCACTCATTTTTTTTTTTAGGAACTCAGATTTTTTTAAATAATGTTCATTAACCGTAGTTGAATGTTGTAGATGGAAATGGAGAGGCAAATGATTGCTAGACTTATTAACTGGTGTATTGGATTTTATGAGCAAAGTGAGCTTTCCACTTTTTGGGTTTATTTAGGAAATCATATCTATTTGGTTGTGTTGAAGATTAGAGATCCAAACTCACACAAACTGTTTCGACATGGAGAGGCAAATGAATGATGTACTTAGTCACTGGTGTATTAGATTCTATGAGCAATATGAGATTTGATTCCTTTTGAGACTGTTTGGAAATGGAGAGGCAAATAAATGTTGTACTTAGTCACTGGTGTATTAGATTCTACGAGCAATATGAGATTTGATTCCTTTTGAGTATATCTGGGAACTCAGATCTATTTGGTTGAGCTAAAAATTAGAGATGCAAACTCACACAAACTCTTGTGAAGTGTGTAATGGTGCAAAATAAGTCATAAAAATAGCAAGTAAAACTATTCAAATAGACTCTGTGATATGTATAATGGTGCAAAATATATCAGAAAAATAGCAGGTAAATATATTCAAAAAAATATTTTATTAGGAAATCACTCAATCTTTTTGAAGGGCGGAATCCATACTTCAATTACTAGAACCATTATGAGGTGCATGAGTATCAACATACCTAAAACCTTGGCCGGTTTTTGTAACTCTTCCAAATATCTACTAAAAGACAATATCGCGACCGACTTCGAGGTGAATAGAGGCGAATGTGTTTACTCTGGAGGATGACAATGTAGATCGCAGATAGCATCGACTAGTATTTGACCTCAAAGATTCTATTCCAGAAACTTTCATTGGAGTTGCATCTTTATCCTTTGAGAAGCCATTTATGAATAGAAACTGTTTATGGCACCATTCCAAGCACTAACCCAACAGATCATAATGGTGGTCGTGTTGGGCTACATGGATGCCCGACTTGGTTTTCGGTTAGAACTTCCTGTCCTGCTCTCTCACTTCCCATCGATTCAATGTATTCATCGATTAGAACTAGGAAGCTTCCAGATGCCGGGTAAGGCTAGGAGAAGATGATTTCAGTAGATTTTGAGTTGGGTTTCTATGTTATTGGTCTTGCGATCTATCAATATTCTGGTATATATCACTAGAATGAAATCAATGCATTGCGGAAGGATATCAGTGAAAGGAAAAGCAGAAGAAATTGATGTATGGCCGAGGCCCAGATCCTGATTGAAACATGGAAAGAGGTCGAATCCTTTTTCCACCAAAGGGTTTGACAAGTTTGAGGGAATCTATGTTGAACTCTTTGTGAAAAGAGAATATATTGGAAAGAATACTGGTGCACCAAAGTCCCTGGTTATGCTTGTGTATTCAAAGAATTGGATTCCGGTGGTGGTGAGGCCCAGAGTAGGAAATGGGAAGCAAAATGGTGGCGCGGGTGCTTCTGGGGCTTCTATCCTAGAACCTGTTAAGAAAAATAATGGAGAGGAAGGGAAGTTGAAGAGAAAATATGAAAGGAATGACAGTAATGGCGTGTCTGAGAGTATATCGATTTCTAGGTTCGATTAGAAGAGTCATATAAATTTAGTTGTTTCTCCCGCCGCGACCATGGTTGTGCTCATGGAGGTGGGAATTGCTGGGTATCATGTTTATTTTGAGTGGGGTTTCATACTTGACAAAGCTATGTAGAAACCTTAGAAACCTTAAAACTAGTCAGAATGGAGGACACATTAAAGAAATTGCATAACAGAAAGACATCTTTAAGCTGAGCAGAAGAACCCTAAGGTCGAGCCTTTGTATGAGTGCATCCAGCAGCCCTCAGAGAGCTCATGTTCAGCCAATCAAGTTCTCTTCTTCGGCTTCTCTGAAGCCGAAAATCATCGATCCTAAGCACAAGCATCATCACTCCAAAGCTAAAAAATATTTTCAAAGATTAAATAAATCCCGTAAATACAATGGAACACAAGTGATAAGGGTAGGAATTGTTACCTAAAGCATGATTGTGATTGTGTTGCAGTAGTTGAGCTAGGGTTTCGAACCCACCCCAAAGATTGTTGAAAAAATTGATGGTGAATAGATGATCTGAAGAAAAATCAATAGGCTTATCAAATAGAGATCCTTATAACCATATGGAGAACTTTGCTTCATGTCCGCAATTCGTGGAGATGAGATCCTTGCAACCATATGGAGAACTTTTCATTCTCTCAGCAATTCGTGGAGATCACATATATTGGAGACTCTATTTTCTTTTAGTTTCCCTCTCAATCTATTTTCTAATTTACCGCTCATTCAATTTTCACTTTTTTGAGTTTCCCTCCATCTGTTACATTTGTTTTGGTTATATACTTATTTTTCTTAATTTATTAATACTAGTTATGTCATATATTAATTATATATATATAATAACTATACAATATATATATAATAACTATCAAAATTAATAAATTAATATATTAAATATTTTATTATATAAGAACTATGTGAAAATAAAAGTGTCTAAATGAAAATTAAAAACCCATAATAATAAACTAAAATAAAAATAAGTTATAATATAAAACAAATTAATTACTCAAGCTTGAACCTTAAACTAAATCAAATTAAAAAATTTATATAAAAAATGCTAGCTATATAAAAATTTACATTATATAATTAAATTAAACCAAATTATAATCTAAAATAAAAAACAATATGAAATTAAAAACTTGTGATCAATTGAAACTAAAGCTAAACTACAACCTATAATTACAAATTAAATTAAAAAACAAGTTAAAAAATAAAAATTATTAATTAATCATTCTAATTACTCTAACACACTATAACGTTATAGAATTAAAATCTTAACTAAATTATATTAAAATCATAAAATGAACTACATCAAACTAATGTAATAATAAAGTATTTTTATAATCAAACTATTAAACCTAACATATAGTATTAAAAAATTATTAAAACTAAAAATTCTAAAGAAAATTAATAAATTAAGTAATAAACGAAATTCATAAAATCAAAATTAAATTAAATTAATCAAATTAATTAATAATAAATTTTCTAACTTTGAAACATTAGAGAATACATAAAGAACAATTAATTAAACTTGACAAACCCTAATCTCCTTTAAAACGTGAGTTGACACCTAACCTACGTCCATCTACCAAACCACCACCACCACTACATATACAAAGATCATTGGGCAATCACAATTTCTTCCCAGACTTCACTGTCTCTTGGATCATGATCCCACAGTAGGGATCGAAGCGTCGAGAACTATCATTTCAAAAACGCGGGTCCTCTCTTCTCTCAAAACTATACAATATATTAATATTATATGTGGGTAAAAAGATACACGGAAAAAAGGTTTTTGATAATTTATTTATTTTATATGTGGAAGAAGAAGGGGTTAGCTGAGATTATGAGGGTATTATTATTATTATTATTATTATTCAAGGAGATGGGAACAAAGTGATTTTTACAAAAAGGGAGGAATTATTTTTTCTTCAAAATGGAGGATATTGGTTATTTCTTGTAAGGGAGGGACCCGCAGGGACTTTAAATATTTTCAAAATCAAGTGCAAAGAGAACCATGGTGAATGAATGCATATGGAGAATTAATGGAGGTTGTGAAATTGACATGTATTGAAAAATAATCCAAGTTGTATACTATTGATTGTACAATTTACTAAATTTTAACAGTGTAGGGTGTCTCTGAATCCATCTACACTGTTAAAATTTAGTAAATTGTACAAATTCATTATCAAAATGATAATTTTCCAATGCTAGAATGGCACAGCTAAAAATGACCACATAAATGACCAATTGTTAAGTGGTCATTTTTAGTTTAGTTCTTATCCTGTGACCAAATTGGTCATTTATCTTGGTCATTTTTAGTTTAGTTCTTATCGCGTGACCAAATTGGTTATTTATCTTAGTCATTTTTAGTTAGCTCACTTAACATTTCTCAATTTTAGTCATTTATCCCTTGAAAAAGCTATGGTGACCAATTTTTTTGGTCCCCTAGTCACTTATCTCTCATTTTGTACTAATGCTTTCTGTGAGAACCTAGAAAACGCAGAGGAGGCTGCACTTGCAGTTGCATCCTCAAGTTTCCTTTTAAGTACAACAATCCTTGACATCATTTTTTGTTTCTACATCATTTAGTTTAGCTTGGAGAGAAGAATTCTTCAACTGCAAATCTTACAACTTATCTTGAAATAGATTTCTCAGATCTTGAACATAGACTTCATTCTCTTCTTCGGTTGCTGACAATTGCTCTTGAAGCTTTTTTAGCTCTTCTTTTTTCAATTCAATCTCCCTGTTCGAGGTCTTGACTGAATCTAAATTGGCTCCTGCAAATGCACCCAAGGCTTGAGCTGCATCCACTGCTTCTGCTTGGATATCATCAGACTGGTAAGCCTGAATTATTTGATCAGGAATGGGTGCCTCCAATCCTCCATGATCTCTGCTTCTCTTTTTTCATCTCTTCACAATTGCCTTAGATTCCTGACTGTAAAAGTAGTCCCCCAGAGGCACAATAACATCATCTTCAAAGGTATCCACCACATTAGTGGATGATGTAGTCACATCTGTTGTTGTAATTAAAAGGGGTGTTTGGATGACAATAGGGCTAGGAATAGACATAGCAACTTGGGATGAGGTTTGGGAAGAAAGGGAAGCTTCACTAGTTGATGGTATAGTGGTTGATGAAGGAATGGAAGTAAGAACTTCAAGTGGTGGATCCTGAGTGTTAACAACTGATGGTGAAGAAAGAGGTAAGGGGTTTGGAGCATTAGTAGCAGGGGGTAAGAAGGAGATGGAGGTGCTTGCAGGGGGACAGTCGAATACTGGACTTTTGCAATGGTTGAAAGGGAAATAGGAAGTGGAATTGTCGGAGGTGGAAGTGTAGAAGTGAACAATGCATCAAACAACTGAGACATGGTTGTTGGTGATGTTATCTCAGGAGTCGTGACAAGTGAAACTTCTGCTGAAGGAAGTGATGTGGCTGTAGTTTTTGCATCAAGAGTAGTAGAAACTTGAGATATACATTCACCTGAATCAGGTTCATCCATAGCTATAGTGTTCAGTAAATCTGAGACCACTTGTGAACCTTTAGTGGTTTCTTCTAACATAGGTACAGGAGAAACTACTTCACCCTCTTCATCACTATCAATATCAAAAGCAGGAATCTGAGAGGAATCAATTATAAGCTTTTGTCGTTTTGTTGTATTATTTACAACAATGACCTGTACATCACTTACTGAGTTGGATGGATTGTCCTCTTTGGTATGCAGTACTGAGGTCATCTGTACAAGTTCCTTTTTCATATGCTGAGAAGTTTGGATCAATACTTTAACTTGATCATAAATATTTAGCTGAGGAGACTCCTCCATAGGTCCTTTGCCCTTATCACCATCAGGACAAGTCAGCATGAGAGGGGTTTTAGCTTTCTGAGCTTTCTTCTCTTCTCTTTCTTTTCTTACCTGCTCTAACAAATCAAATTCCATTTTCCTGTAGCTGAAAACCTTATCTTTGAGCTCCTTCTGATAGAGCAAAATCTGGCTCTGTTCATCCTTGCTTTTAGCTTTTTCCAAGACTTCAGAAAAAGTGTCAACTCCCAAGTAGATGGATTCATATGGGAGATCTTCATTTTCATAGCTCATCTTCATGTGATTGTGCTTGAAATTAGCATTGAGGAATTTCTTAGGATCATGTCTTCTTTTAGGAGCATATCCTAGTTTCAGAGAAGCAATCTTATTACCTAACACTTGGGCCAGGTGGAAGTAGGGATAGTAAAAGGTCCAAGGTTCAAGGGGAATTTGGGCCATCCTCTCCTCTTAGGACCTGTAAGTTTGAGGTAAACCCCTTCAATAACAGTCTAATAGGATACTTCTTCAATTAGTATCCTATCTGGAACAATTCTAGGTAGTAGGTGAGAAACACTGCTTCCCCAGATCCTGACATAGGAGAAGGATTGCCCTACATACCAATATCCAATAGTGGCAATGAATAGCTTAGCATCTACTGAGAAATATGGTGCATCTTGCTTGATTATCTTGAGATAAATGGTACCAAGGAAATGATCACAAATGTCATATAGCAGGGGCACATATTTATCCTCCCATAGTGCATAATGATATATATGAATAGGGGGAGTAGCAGGGGTCCAATTCCACCCCATGTTGGGATATGGAAATTCAGCATAGAACACATCCATCACATAGGCTGATAGAAAGAAAGAGGGTCTCTGTGTAGTAGGGGACTTTTGATACTTTTCAATTGTCGTTTTAAGATCCAAACACAAAATAGAAGCCCAAGGAAAAGATTCACATGTTGTTAAGACATGATGAGCCACAAGAGCCCATTCGGCTTTGAAAATTGAGGAATTACGAAGGCCATACAACTGAGAAAGCATAACTGCCAATAAAGAGTAGGGTTCTTTAAACCATGAAATTGGGTATAAGTTATCATACTTGCGCATAAAGATGGCTGGTTTGTGCATCCAGGATTTGATCATTTCATTGAAATTAAACCTAGTGTTTGTAGACTCCAGGAATGCGGCATTGAGGATCTGCATAGGTGGTCTCAGGGAAAATGCCCTGATAAATACCTTAGGATGAAATGTGGTTAACTGTGAGCCCATGCTATCATTGAATTAGCGGTCTTTAGGGTTAGCATGTTGTACTATCGACACTTAATTGTATCAGTATAAGGTAAGATGGCAAATCTAACAGCAATTGTATGAAGCTTGGATTTCGTAATTTTCTCATAGGCCTAGCGGTTATTCTCAATTTCGGATAGGTCAACATTGTCAAATATGGAAAATATTTTAGACTAGTCCACCTGGTAGGTTTCAGTGATTTTGCCACTAGTGTCTGAGAAGATGCCAAAATTTGGGTCCTTGTTCAATTGGTCTTTCTGGGAAGTCTTAGAACGTGTGTTGCGCGACATGTTTGCATACTAGATAAATTCTGATGAATGAAAGAAAAAAAATCAAGAACAATCCAAAATGATTAAAACTGTAAATAAATGAAGAAAGAAACAGATAAACCAACCCACTTCAGCTGAAAATGGCGAGAAAAGGATCGCTGGTAAAAACTCGTAGTAAAATTCAAGCAACAGAGTAATTTTCAAATTCGAAAATGATAAGGAAAAATAAGAAAAAATGACCTATTTAATAAATTGAATGGGTAAAATCTAAGCCATCGGATCTAGACCAATCAACGACTGAGATCAATTATTAGGATTTGCGAGAAATAAATTATGGGAGACAAATTCACAGGTATGCAGATCCTTCTTGCAATTCGCAATCCACAATTGCGGGTTATGGGATCAAAACTGCGTTTATTGAATGAAACTATCATTCCGCAATCCGTAATCCGCAAGTTGTGGGTTGTGGGACTGCAAAGTTCAAAAATTTTATTCAACCACTTCCCGCAATCTGTAACTGCGGGTTGTGGGATGCAGGAACACAAACAACCTTTAATATGAAATAAACTTTCCGCAATCCACAAATTGTGGGTTGCGGGTTGCAGAAACACACCATTCATTTTATTCAAACTACTTTCCGCAATTCGCAATCTGCAATTGCGGGTTGCGGGATGAAAAGTTCAACAACATATTTACACAGCCTTCCCACAATCCACATTTGCAGGTTGCGAGTTGCGGGATGACAAAAATTACAAAAAAGAAAAACAAGACCCTTGCAATCTGCAATTGCGGGATTGCGGGCTAAAAATAACCTTTTGCAAGAATCCAAGGCTCCCTGCAACTTCAGAAAAAACAATCAAAACTAAGAATTTTCAAAGGAAAAACTCTACTTTCAATCAATACAATGCAAAGGCATGAAATATTAATAAAGATGATAAAATCCCATAATGACGGAGGAATTTGAAGCATTACCTTTGCAGTAGAAAAAATTTGGGGCTCCCATGTTCGATTAGAACATGGGATCTGTTGTACCTAAACCAGGATACTTATCCTCAATGATTGCTCCTACTTCCTTACAATTAGCATCCCCTTCCTACATCTTGTATTTGTTTCTCTCTTTAGTTGGCACTTTGTCATAGGTTTTGACTCCAATCGATTTACCTTGATCACATGGAATAATCCCACACAAATGCTTTATCCCCTGATTTTATGAACCAATGTAGGTATTAGTGCAATGGGGGCATATAAAATTTGTGGTTCCACTCCCTCTCCCTCCCCCAAGCCTTGTCATATAATTCCACAAAGATGTTGTGTATTTTTTTTTCCCCCTAATCACTCTCAATCTCATCATTATCATCACCATATTCCCTTTCCTCCTCTTCTCCACGGTATGTGTCACTCTCTACCTCTTCCCCCTCATCACTACCTCCACCATATCTACTTCCCAACACCATCATAATGAGAAGAAGTGGAACCAAAATCCAAAACCACATACCCATCATGTTTCTTGACTCAATATGAGAATCACTTGTTTCCTACAATAGAATTATGGAGAAGAAGAAATTGGAAAGAGTAGGAGAAGAGAACATTGCAAGGTTTAAATTTTTTAACATAGTGAAATATTTTTTCAAAAACAAACAAAGAGTGGGTTTTGGAGCTTACCAATTTAGCTCTTCAATGGTGGTTGAATGTCTCTATGGAATCCTTAAATATATCTTCCAAGCTATTACAAATAGTATCCTTCAATCTCCCTTCCAAGATACCACAAATTTTCTCTCAAACAACTAGCAAACCCACTCAAGAACCCTAGCAAAGAGAAGTGAAATGCATGAAATGAGAAATAGAATGAGAGGAAATCAGTGAAAGACTGTTTATATCCCGACGAATCAAGGGGTTCATTTATGATCTGATGAATCCAAAGCATGTGTGGCCATCATGAACACCTCCACACTGTCCATATGCATGTGTGGGAGCTGACAAAACCCCGTTCCACTCGTCGGTTTGGGTTCCGTGCCCCTAGAGAAAATCCTCAAAGTGTCCCTGAATGACCACGAGGTACCTGGAAAAAATGCTCGTATCACTAAAACCGTGACTTTGATCGTGAATCCGTCAATTTTAATGGATTTGGGATGATGGATTTCAGCTGGGGACACCCCACATCGTGCCTCAAATGCCCGGAAATGGTGCTATTGTGCCATCTCCAGAACTAGGGTTTTGCCTAGTGAAGGCCATGCCAATTTTTCTCAAGGGGTTCATTTATGATCCAACGGATCCTGAGCATACATGTCCATCATGAAAATCTCCACATTGGCCATATGCACATGTGGGATCTGACGAAACCCCGTTCCGCTCATCAGTTTGGGTTCTGTGCCCCTAGAGCAAATCCTCAAAGTGTCCCTGAATGGTGACGAGGTTCCTAGAAAAAATGGTCGTAGAAACAAAAATGTCACTCTGATCATGAATCCATTGATTCCAATGGATTTGGGATGTCGTGTTTCAGCTGGTATACCCACCATACCGTGCCTCAAACACCCAGAAATGGTGTTATTGTGCCATCTTCAAAACTAGGATTTTGCTTATTGAAGGCCATGCCAATTTTGCTTAAGGGGGTCATTTCTGAACCGACGGCTCCTGGGCATGCATGGCCATCTTGAAAAAATCCACACTATCCATATGCATGTGTGGGAGTTGACGGAACCCAAGTCCACTCGCTGGTTTGGGTTTCGTGCCCCAGGAGCAAATCCTCAAATTGTCCCTGAATGTCCACAGGGTGCCTGGAAAAGATTCCCATAGAACCAAAATCATGAATCTAATCATGAATCCATCGATTTTGATGGATTCAGGTCATTGGGTTTCAACTAGTCCCCCCCCCCCCCAAAATGTGACTCCAATGTCGGGAAACAGTGCTATTGTGCCATCTTTGGAACTAAGGTTTTTCTTAGTGAAGGCCATGCCAATTTTGCTTAAGGGGGTCATTTATGATATGACAACACCTAAGCATGTGTGGCCATTATGAACACCTCCACACTGGCCATCTGCATGGGTGGGAGAAAATGAAACCTCGTTCCACTCGTCGGTTTGGATTCCTTTCCCCCAGAGCAAATCTTGAAAGTGTCGCTGAATGGCCATGGGGTTCTTGGAAAAAATTCTCGTAGAACCAAAACTATGACTCTGATCATTAATTTGTCAATTCCAATAGATTTGGGACGTCGATTTTTCATTGGGGGCCCCCCTACACCATGGCTCAAATGCCCGGAAATGGTGCTTTGTGCCATCTCCGGAACTAGGGTTTTGCACAATGAAGGTTATGCCAATTTTGGTCAAGGGGGTCATTTATGATCCGATGGCTCCCAAGTGTCTATGGACATCATGAAAACATCCACACTAGCCATATGCATGTGTGGGATCTGATGGAACCGAAGTCCGCTGGCCGGTTTGGGTTCCGTGGCCCCGGAGCAAATCCTGAAAGTGTCCCTAAATGGCCATGAGGTGCCTGACCAAAATTGCCATAGCACCAAAACCGTGACTTCGATTGTGAATTCATTGATTCTGATGGAATTGGGATGTTGATTTCTAGTTGGGGTACCCCCCACACCATGCTTCCAACACGCGAAAATGGTGCTATTGTGTAATCTACGGAACTAGGGTTTTTCTCAGTGAAGGGCATTCCAATTTTTCTCAAGGGGGTCCTTTCTCATCTGAACGCTCTTGGGTGTGCATGGAAATCGTGAACACCTCCACAGCGTCTATATGCATGTGTAGGAGCCGATGGAACCCAATTCCGCTTGTCAGTTAGGGTTCCGTGCCCCCGGAGAAAATCCTCAAGTGTCGTTGAATGGCCACAGGGTTCCTAAACAAAATGCCCATAACACCAAAATCGTGACTCCGATAAAAAATACGTCAATTACGATGGATTTGGGACGTCAGGTTCTAGATAGGGGACCCCCCATACTGTGCCTCCAATGCCTAGAAACAGTGCTATTGTGCCATCTCTTGAACTAGGGTTTTGATCAGTGAAGGCCATTCCAATTTTGCTCAAGGGGGTCATTTCTCATCCGAATGCTCCCGAGCATGTGTGGCCATCTTGAACACCTCCACACTGGCCATATGCACATGTGGGAGCTGACGGAACCCAATTCCTCTCATTGGTTTGGGTTCTGTGCCCCGGAATCAAATCCTCAAAGTGTCCCTCAATGGCCATGGGGTGCTTGACCAAAATGCCCATAGCAAAAAATGTAAATCTGATCACGAATCTCTCAATTCCAATGGATTCAGGATGTTGGGTTCTAGCTGGCGGATCCCCCACACCATTTCTCCAACACCCGGAAACAATTTTATTGTGCCATCTCCAGAACTAGGGTTTTGCTCAGTGAAGTCCATTCCAACTTTTCTCAAGAAGGGTCATTTCTCATCTGAATGCTCCTGGACGTGCGTGGCCATCATGAACACATCAAAACTATCCATATGCATGTATGGGAGCTGAAAAAACCCAATTCCACTCCCCGGTTTGGGTTTCGTGCCCCCAGAGCAAATCCTCAAAGTGTCCCTAAATGGCCACGAGGTGCTTGAACAAAATTCCCATAGCATCAAAACTGTAACTCCGATCGGGAAGCCGTCAATTCCGATGGATTCAGGATGATGCTTTCTAGCTTGCCTCCCCCCCCCTCACATCGTGCCTCCAATTCCCATAAATAATTCTATTGTGCCATCTCCGGAACTAGGGTTTTTCTTAGTGAAGACCATTCCAATTTTGCTCAAGGGGGTCATTTCTCATCCGAATGATCGCAAGCATGCATTTCCATCATGAACACCTATGCACTGTCCATATGCACTTGTGGGAGATGACAGAACCCAATTCTTCTTGTCAGTTTTGGTTCCATGGTCCCAGAGCAAATCCTCAATGTTTCCCTAAATGGCCATGAGGTTCTTGACCAAAATGCCCATAGCACCAAAATCGCGACTCTGATAGGGAAGCCATCAATTCCGATGGATTTGGGACACCAAATTCTAGCTCGGGAAACCCCCACACTATGCCTCCAACACCCAAAAATAGTTCTATTGTGCCATCTCTGTAACTAGGGTTTTGCTTAGTGAAGGCCATTCCAATTTTGCAAAAGGGGGTCAATTCTCATTCGAATTATCCCGAGCATGCATGACCATCATGAACACATCCATAATGTCCATATGCATGTGTAGGAGCTGACGGAACCCAATTCCACTCGTCGGTTTGGGTTCCATTCCCCTAGAGCAAATCCTCAAAGCGTCCCTGAATGGCCACAAGGTGCCAGGTGTCTCTAGATTTTTATTTTTCCTTTTTGAAGGATTGGATATGGATTGACGGTATTTCCTTACATATTTACATATGTACTCTACAAATGGAGCACTTCGCTAGTGTGTAGATCACTTATGTTTCTTCCCTAGAGTGCTATCATCCATTATATATATATAAGAATATACTATGACTAAACTATGTACGTCAATCAATTAGGCCTTCTGGATCCTCTCTGTTCTTTATTGTCTCAAACAACCTCTCGTGCTCTACATGAGGTAGTAAGTAGAATACCTTGTTTGATGACTTTGTTGAATATTTGTACCAATGATTAGGTTGTAACTGCTAGTTTGAATCTATCTGCAGACCTAAACTAAGCCTGCAAATTTTATCTTAACCCCCTAATATACTATCTCATAACACACTAACTACTTAACTATAACATATTTACTATTCTATTGTCTTGGCATTTAGAGTCTCTACATATCATAGCTAATACAACAATTCTACTGATAGAATAATTCCATTTGTAGATTTGATATCCAACCAAGTTGTCATACAAAAATCATATATTGGTCAAATACTGGTTCGACAACACAACTACTTACTATAACAAGGTCATTGGGAAACAAATATTCATATCTAATATCATTTGTTTAATTAAATATTCTTGTCTTACTAATGTAATAATTTCCACACTTGGGTCATCGCTGTCTTGACACATCTACTTTGAGTATTTGAATTACTTATAGCCTACTTGAGGTGTTCAATTTCTTAGGTTATTGATGGCATCAACCCACTCCTACCAACTACATTAATTTGCAAAACCCTAGTTAAGTGAGCAAAACCCTAGTTTGCAAAATCAAGTTAATCAGCAAAACCATAGTTTAGAAAATCTATGCGGAAGGAAATATCAGGCCATGTGGAGATGGTAGGGAAGATTCCCCTAGTTGTATTTCCATGCCACGAGTCCAACAGAATTGCGAGTTCATCAATCTGAGCCCCGATTGTCATTTTATGGCAAGTTGTAGGTCACCTACAAAATCCATTTATGGATACTTGGTCAATTCCATCCTCGGTGCTAAAAAAAAAACCAGGTAGCGTAATCACATTCTGTCAGCTCCTGCAAGTGTGTTTGGAAAGGGCCTATATGGGCACGCTACCTGCAGCCACCCATCCTAGGGTTTTGTATAGGTAGTCCACCAATGCAAGAGTTTCATTGACCCCCACTGAGAAAAATCCTAGTTTGCAAAATATCCACAAAACGCAGTGTCAAGTTGTGCAGAGACTGTAGGGAGCCCCTCCTAGCTGTATTTCCATGCCACGAGTCCAATAGAATTGAAGGTTTGTCTATCCGAGTCTCGTTCATCATTTTATGGCAAGTTGCACGTCACTTGGAAAAGCAATTCGGGGACACTAGGTCAATTCGAACCCGGGGTGCAAAAAGAAAAATGAGAAGTGTAATGGGATTTCATCATCTCTTGCAGGTGTGTTTGGGAAAGGTCAACATGGGTAAGCCACTCCCATTCTCCTAGCACATGGTTTTGCAGAGTTGTTCCACCAAAGTGAGAGTTGCATTGGCCCCCACTGGGATAAACCCTAGTTTGCAAAATATCTACAAAAAGCCACCCTGAGACGAGTGGATATGGTAAGGGGGAACTAATATATGTAATCCCATTCCACGATCCCAATGGAATTGATCATTCATTGATGTGAGCCCTGGAATTCATTCTATGGCGAGTTGTAGGTCACATGCAAAAGTCATTCAGGGACACTAGGTCAATTCGAGCCCGGGGTGCAAAAAGAAAATCAAGAAGTGTAATGGGATTCCGTCAGCTCCTGCAGGTGTGTTTTGGAAGGGTCAGCATGGGCAAGCCATGCCCAATCAGTCAGCACATGGTTTTGCAAAGTTGGCCCACCAATGCGAGAGTTGCATTGGCCCCCACTAGGAGAAACCCTATTTTGAAATTTTTTACAAAAGGAAGCCTCAGGCCGTGCGGAGATGGTAGCGGGGGGTTATTTGTAATCCCATGCCACGAGCCCAATGAAATTGACCTTTCATCGATCCGAGCCCCGAACTTCGTTCTATGGAAATTTGTAGGTCACATGCAAAAGTTGTTCAGTGACTTTAGATCAATTCAAGCTCGAGGTGAAAAAATCAAACCGAGAAGTGTAATGGGATTATGTTAGCTCCTACAGGTGTGTTTAGGTAGGTCCAACATGGGAAATCCACTCCCAGTCGCCTGGAACATGGTTTTCTAGATTTGGTCTACCAATGCAAGATACACATGTACACCTCAAAATATTGATTTCAAGCAACCTTCAAGCCGATAAATTTACCTCTTTTGGTAGCCAAGTATAAGTGTCCTTTTAGGGGTATGGGACAAGTGACTTTGAAGTATCTTTGTTAATGTTTGATCACTATAAAGTGTGTATTGGTGGAGCTAAATGAGGGGAGATAGAAGTGGTGTGATGGAGGATGGTTTTAGGATGACTTAGGAGGCTTTTAGTGATTTCCTAAGGGGTTTTTGCAGACCTAATAAAACGTAAGAAAACGAGGATTTTGATCCCCAAGAGGGTCACTTAATAAAAAGACAAAGAGGGAATCCAACTAGAGTTTGATAAAATATTGGAAAAATGCATAACAAGCTTTGTTTTTTTATTACATTAAAACATGAAAAATAACACATGTATGTATGTATGTATGAACAAAAAATGCATGTACCAACAAAATAACATAAAACTACACATACCTTGATGTAGAACATAACATTCTTTGATCCAATTCTATCTCTTATGTAAATTGCTTGATCTCATTCAATAAATCCATTTAGATCCTCTATGTTGCTAATTGTCTCCATCAATATCTCGTGCTCTGAATGAGGCAGGAAGTAGCGTATCTTGGTTAAGCTCTTTCTTGAAATTGTCTGTAGAAGGATGTTTGTGCCAACGATCAAGTTTGTGAAGTGATACACCACTGAACTTGGTCTGTAATCCACGAATACATACCCACTAGTCTTTCTTGACTTCCCATCTAGTGTAAGATATTCACCCTTAACCACCATCGAGCCAATAGAAAATTCATTTCATTCATCATCAATTAATGATGTTTTGAGGTTTTTATTACCTTGGATGCATCGTTCCAACCAATAATCTATGCCCCATTTATTGTCTTTTGGGGAAACTACTGTGTATATGTGTCCTGACTCCTGGTTGTACAAGATATGAGATATGATCATAGTCTATCGAAATCGTTGACTCAACCTCCTCTAACTGGGTTGTTTCAACAACTGCATGTGGGTCTACTGCAAGTGACACACGATCCCATTCATTAACCTAGTCCATGCATTCGCAATCATCCCATTGACCACTGCTACAAGGGCTACAAGAGCAAGCAATTTTTCATGTCCATATTTCAAATAAGGGGTTGTTTTAGCTTCGAACGGAATTAAATCCACATGTTCGTTGTACTATGCTGCAATTATAGGAACGCGATCGATCTATGTCAACCACTTGCCAAACATTTCTTACCACACATCCTGTCACTTTTGATGTTTGTTTCTCTTTTGTTCAGGATGACATTGTTGCAAAGCACCATTGAGATATGGATTTTGCATCTCGGATATGAGAGTTTGTGGTAAACCTCATCCCTTCCCTTCGTAGTGTAGTCTTGATGCATGCACTGGCCCCATCATGCTTTCTTTTTCCGTTCCCAGTCTCAAAGTAGTTCTAGATATGCAGCACATTGTAAGTCTTATGCAAAATACTCATCCATTGGAATACTGGGGCATTTTTTAACTGGCCTGCACAACGATCTGACCATATCCAATGCTGATCCATCTGTATATCTCTCTCCTTTAACTGATCATAGAAAATTCAAAAACAATGTTGCACATAATGTAGCTCATGGCTTCTATCATCACTTATGTAAAAGTTTGTCTCCTTTAGTATTATCCTCATTTCATTTCTGCTCTCTGCCCCATGCCTATACGTAATATGTACCATGATGGTGACTTGGTCTGAATGGTAGTATTGAATTTGAATTTCATTTTATGGCTGAAGGGTGTATTTTTCTACAAAATCCACAATTGAAACTATGGTCCCAACGGGAAAGGTGTCCCTTCATTTTCTGTACTGCTTATCTTTCCATTGCGCTACATGCATATGTTGAACATACTGCTCGGTTTTCTTGTAGAAATCCGTCAAGAAATCACATACCCGTTCCTATTTCCATGAAAACAAGGGCCATAATACAATGTGGCCTTTTGAAAAATGTATATGTCATAAATTGAACGTGTAATATGAAAAATATGCAATATTCATTTGTACCTGTGACTCCACCAATGCAATATTTTAACTTCCCTTGGTACTGTCTAATTGATAGGTTACGTACTTGAAGCTCTGCATCTCCATGACCATCCTACAAAATTCGTGCTCCTCACTTTCATGAATGCAACGTTTCAAAAGATAAAACCCAGTGCACCTAGAATATGTTCCATATAGACATGATTTTTCATAATATTTTTGTCCTTCAGGCCTTGGACACATGATGCTATAGATAAAGTCTCTCGATGAATTCAGTGGTAGTATGGATTCATTGCAGCCTTGCACAATGTTAGTATGCAAATCATAAAATATATGTTTATATGCGTCATAAAAATATTCATATTCTACATGGTATATACAACAACACATGTTCCGATCAATGCATATATGAACGTACCATGGTTTTCATTTCTCAAAGGAGCTTTGGCCCAGGTTCAATTGTGTGTGCTCATTCCTAAATCTCTCATAGAGTTAAGTCTGTGTGGTGTCAAGGAAGTGTTTAACGTGGGGTTCACATTCAGTAGAACCTTTTCTCAGCTTTAGCATGTCTCTTTGGTTTGATGAAGGTCTGGTGTGATCATGCCAAATATTTTGTACTAACTCCTTAACAATATCAATTAGCTTCCTATCTCCATGAGGAAACCTACCAAAAAAATCCCAACAATATTTTCCACCTAGAGTGTCAAGATTTTCTCTTATAACAGATTACTTTTTAATATTTTTTCTATTTAAATTAAGTATGTGAGAAGTGTGTGATAGTAGGCTACATTTCCTTGTGGAATTGCTTACAATTGATTCCACTAATACACGACGAACCACACAGAGATATTTTGTATGAGATGTTTTCCCAATCGCATTAAATGCAGATTGGATATTTCTAACAGTATGATTAATAGCCTATGAACTTTTAACTATATTTATTCCCAAAATTCTCCTAACAACAGCTAAACAATGTGACTTTAACAAACATAGTAATAATTGACATTTACCTTCATTACCTTTGGATTCAAAATATTCCTTGACCATTTTGATGCATTTCCATTCGATAGTGCGTTTTGGAAAATTACCTTCAAGGCGCTATAGAGAGATTTCATCCACATGAATACATCTAGTAGTTCTTCTTCTTTGACTGGACAGTTGAGGTAGGGAAGGTGGACATGAGGTACGAATCCCAGAGCTTGTTTGTTGTGGTGCTTCGTTCACATGTTGGGCCATATTGGGAGTGTGATTGACATGGCTATGGTCTTCTTGGGGATATTGAAAAATAATCACTGCTTGTACATCCAACTCTACATATGAAACATCTCCCAATATACCTATGTCTTGAGGAACTTCAGCATGAATTGTTGATAGATTGTTGGTTGGAGATTGTGTTGATGTTGGAATTTGAGTTGGGTCCGTTGGAAGCAACCACTTTGTGTGTTGTTTTGAACTATAGGTTGTCATGTCAACAACTATGTTAGTATCAGTGGCAAGATTAATGGCAATGACTAGACCATGTCTCACTCTTTCCATTGCCAACCTGTCCTTTTCGTTTACGTCATTGACCTTTTCAATGGGAAGATTCCTTCTAGATTTTTTTGTTCTGTTACGTGAGTTTCCCATCTCCAAAATTATCTTTAACAAAACTATGAGGTCTATCTCTGCAAAAGAAACAACAAATAATATATTAGTTCCATTATACAATAAACTTGACACATTCCAACATAATTTACCAGTTTACAAATTAAAACATACAACTACAAACTATGCTGGTTCATTTGTGTTAGACCACGTATCTAAGCAAAGAGTTAGGGTGTAGTATGCTAAGGATAGGTAAATTACCCAAGGATAGGGTTCATATGGAAAGAATATGGTGTCCTGGGGTTTCATAATTATCAAAGAGAAAAAATATCAAAGAGACATAAAGACACACTACCTTCCTTATCATGTATAGAAAATTATGTATTTTGAAATGATCTAGTACGTTGGCATGAATGAACTTATCCACCATGAATATGTAACTATTTTCCAAGTCAAGTGTCCAAATGCCATGTTGCAAAGCCAGGTGCAAAGTTGAAGTCTAGAAGTCGAGTTATGTAAGCCATGCAAAGTTGAAGTCACGTGAAGTTTGAGTTATAAAGTTATCTAAATCGAGTCTCCCATGAAAAATCAAATCAAATTGTTTTACGAGTTTAGAATTGAAGCACGTCTAATCCAAGTCATGAACTCAAGTGTCTAGACTGAGTTGAGAACTCAAGAGTACAATAGAGTATTTATGTGTTTGCAGGTATTACAGTTATAGGACTAGTACTATCTCCTAGGTTATAAGACTAAAACTATTGAAACAATCACTTAAGAGCATAATTGACGCTCAAGGAAAAAAGGAATTCCTTTGTGTTAAAAAAGTAGTGGAAGTCACAAGAAGAGGAGTGAAATATTCTTCCTTTCAACACCCTAGGATGAGATGAACTTACACGTAATAAGGTGCATTACCTATGAGTTCAGACACAACATGGTGCTTGGTTATCATTTTAAATTTCTTTCCCATCTAAGTCATTAGATAAACATCGTTATCCATTAAAATTCCAATCAATATAGATGCTAGTTGATCAAGTGTATAATGGAGAAACTAGTGTCTTGCCTAGACATGAATTCATAAAAAAATTGGTAATAACACCCTACAATAGAGATTCCTAGGGATGTCTTGGAAATAGTTTGATAGTTTTTCTACATCAAATAAGATAAAGAGAATAAGTTTACTAAGTACACAATGAGGAGGTTGCGAATTCCCCCAAGGAAGGAGAATTCAATGAGGTAGAGGCAAGTAGTTAAGGTCAAAGACACGATGTTAAAGAAACATTATGATAAACGTAGCATGAAGAGGAGAGCATGGACAAAATGTCATGAACTATTCAATATGGACCCTCTCCCATGATTTCTTCTTAGGATTTTATTCAAATTGAAGAGTCTCAAGAGAGAACCTCATAAATGCCATCCTTGTGTGAAATCAAAATATATTCATGGAAATAATAATTGGTTTACATTGCATACTTCATCTTGTCTAGTGAATATGAGTTTTTTAAGATGTGAACTTGGTAATTATTCTTGTCAAATTCATTGTTGTCTATTCATGGATATTGTTGTAGGCATATGATAAAACACAAAGCCATGGGAGAATCTCAAATCTTGTGAATGAAAACAATTATTTACAATTCACCATACCTATTGAAATGATCTCTACTTGCAATGGAAACTGGTAGCTTAAATGTATCCACTAGATTCCAAGACAACTGAAGATGTTTGTTAGATTCCAAGAGTGATTTTGTGTCCAATAGACCAATGAGTGTCCAAAATATCAATGAATGTGAGCCAATTTTCAACTTGCAAGAGCTTAAACCCGCGAAGTGAGTGAAAATCCCATGTTTTTTGGTATCAACCCTGGGAACAAAGAACTATCTTTTTTTAACTAGTAGCAAGAGCGCGCACACATGTTTATAAGCACGCAGGTGTGTTTTTAGCGCATAAGCGTCATTAGTGCATACATGCTAAAAACACGCATATGCACCCCTGCATAACGTTTCAACCATTAGTTCACCAACGTTTACCCCATTTAATGCCAAACGTTCAATACTTCATGACTATTTGCATACATTGCATTAGCGTGTACATGCTAAAAACACACATATGCACCCCTGCATAAAGTTTCCACCACTAGTTCACCAAATTTTACCCCATTTAATTCCAAACGCTCAATACTTCATGACTATTTGCATACATTGGACTATACTTCAAAAGTGGATAAATGAATGGCTAAAGAGAGGGGGTTTACGGCTTATAGGTATTTAAGGGTTTAGGACTTAAGGTTTAAGGTCTTAGGGATTTGGACATTAAGGATTATGGGTTAGGTTGTTTAGGAGTTAGGGTTGTGGGATTATAGGTTCAATGGTTCAATGGTTTAGGGGTTAAGGTATCTAGTGATTTAGGGAGAGTGAGAGGTAGATTGATATATATAGAGAGAGAGGAGGGTGAGAGAGAGAGAGAGAGAAAGATATCATGGGGTTAAGGGGGGTGCAGTAGCATCCCACGTCATACCTGCAGGGGTCCCACCCGGTGCAACGCCACACAGGATTTGAAATGTAAACATGCTTAGAGGGTGAAAAAGAGAATTGAGACCTAAATGAACATTTCATAGATCATGAACTACGATATGGGGATGAAATGATTTGGTCCTTGGGCCGTAAATCATTTGGATATGGTTTTTTTATCCCACCAAATATGGCCCATAGGGCCTCAAACATGGTCAAGTAAGGAAATAATACAAAAAATATCCTCTCATAAGTCCAACTTTCAAAACAATGTGTTAGGCCCCCCTTGATTTTCCCTAGGGGGTGTTGTGGTCACAACAGTTGGAAACATGAGCCATGAGTAGGTTTTGTAAAATTAAACAAGGGATTTAATCCCTAAATGACCCTCTCAACCTTAAGTGCCATGAAAAAAACCTAAAATCCACAATGTGAGCCTTCTATAAGGTGTCTTTGGCATCAAGTTGAATGTCGTTGTCATTACAATGTCTTGGGAATCATGCACGAGTATTAAAAAAGAGCCTTTATCACTAATATTTTCTTCTTAGGCATATGGACACCATTAGTTGGATATAGATTTTCATTAACATGCTTTATGCACTATGCATGGTTCATGGGACATTAACCCTAATCTTGGCAGAAAAAAAATACCCTCAAGCCCTTGGTCATGGTTTATGGAGGGACATAACAATCTTAGACCCTAAACATATTTTGTCAAGATCAAATGCAACGAATGCATTTTTAGACTACCATGTAATACCATGGATATGTTGCAAAGCCTTGAACATCATCAAAGAATGAAAACAGGTTCCTCGAGATCTTATTGAAGCATATTGAGCTCAATTGAATTCCACTTGAGCCTTAATTGAAACTTCTTGACCTCAAGCATCATCAATAACACATAGAAGCCATGACACTAGCCCTCTACAAGGATTCTTTTGCATATCAATTGAATATGGCTTCCATTATGATGTCTTGGGCATCAAGGATTTTTCTTGGCTCCTTAACCATCGCTAATGGAGGGAAACAAGAGCCTCCAACACTAACTCTTGCTTCCTAGGCACAAACACCAACAATGAGTTCCTGAACCACCACATATGAAATCTATAGGGTATTAGTCAACTTCAAGTGTGTTATGTGTGCCATGACTAGGTTAGCTGTGAACCAAAAATGGGTGTCAAGGTCTGACCAAGGTCTAAGGGAGACAAGAAGCTTTGCATGCCTTAAATGAAGCTTCTCAGGCTCAAGCACCATGAACAACACCTACAACTCAAGAAGATTATTAGGATATGATATTGAATGAATCTTCAAACCACCACACATAACCCTTGTGGGGTATCTCTAGCAAATGTATAGGGATACATATACCATGATTAGGCTATATCGCATGCCTTAAACAATATTATGCCTTTGACACATGCAAGGAATGTTTTTCGAGGCCATGGATAGTGTTGTTTAGTATCTGAGTGGGATACATTCAACATGAGTAGGTTTCATGAATTGGGAATGGGTCTATAGGCCTAAACATGCCTAGGGGTAAAAAAGGGATTCAACCATAAATTAACCTTTACAAGCTCAAGTGCCATGGTTTGGGGAGGAAAACACTTCATCCTCAGGGCTTAAACATAGTCTCTTAGGTTCAATAGCCATCAAAAACATGTGCGAATAATGATATGAACCCTCTCTAAGGGGTCTTTACAATCAAATTTTGACATGGATGCCATTATAATATTTTTCTTAAGAAGGATGGGTCGTGGGCCCTTGACAATGGTCAAGGAAGGAAAATTTAAGTGCCTCATAATATTGTTGAAACTTCTTGGACTTAGTTTCTTTAAGTCCATGGACCAACACAAGAGTCTTTTGTAATGGTTCTTTGTAGGCATCCAAGTGAGATATAAGGCCCATACATAAGTATTGTGCACTAGAAATGGGTGTTGACACCAAAACATGGTGAAGGGTGAAACATGGGGTTTAAACCTTAATTGAACCTTTTTGAGTTCGTGAAGCATAAAATCACCTAGAAACCACGTGATCCCTCATTAGGGAGTATTTGGATGGGATTTAGATATGGGTGCCATTAATATTGTTTGTGCACTGTGGACAGGTATTCATGCCTTAACCATGGTTGTGGTAATGAAACAAGAGCCTCTATTCCTTTAGCATGGTTGGGGGAGGCAAACAACAAACTTGGGCCCTAAGCATAGATTCTCAAGTTTAAGCACCATGAGCACATCCTTAGACCACCACATGGGACCTGTTGATGTATATGTAACTTCGGAATGTATTTCACATATATGTATATTGTATTCCTATAGAGATGGTATTATTCCTCTATAAGGAAGTGTCGTCATTTACATTGTAAGTGTCGTAACTTATACTTGATGGGTTATTAGACCACCTTATTTGGGGTCGGCCCTGTATAAGTCATGTGGGTCAAAGGGTTATTAGACCACCCTATTGGGGGTCGGCCATGTGGGTCAAAGGGTTATTAGACCACCCTATTGGGGGTCGGCCATGTGGGTCAAAGGGTTATTAGACCACCCTATTGGGGGTCGGCCCACTCAGCATTATGTTATGTGGTTAAGTTCGAGCCTACATGAGTTAGGTAAAAAGGCAAGTCAAGTCAAGTATAAATAGAGTGCGGGAGGCACTCTATTTACTCACTCACTTCTCACACATGCACTCAAGGAGGAGTGGCGCACTTATGGAGGAGGATGATCTGCTGCTAGGTTATGGCTATCTCTCTTGGTTGGTTGTATCATTGCTCTATCTATCTATAAGGAAGTTATTGGGGTTTTTCACCTTTATGGTTTTCCCCAAGTAAATCTTTGTGTCTCTTGTGTGCTTGCATTATTGTCTCCATGATTGATATGCTGTAGATATGCTGTACATGTTGTTCTCTCAGTTAAGATCCTAGATCATATTGAAGTAAATTCAGAAAATTTAACATGGTATCAGAGCTAGCCTGAAAGAAGGCATGATATGGCATGTATGACACTTGTTGCACTTACGATGCTAGGGCTTGATATAGCAAAAACCATTCATCGTAGAACTTTCGCTATAAATCCGTTTTGGCGAAGTTTTCGGATCTGAAATTGTTACAGGCCGAATCTAAGATCTCCAGGTATCTTGTGTCCAAAGGACAACCTCTAATTCGTTGTACTTTGTGATTTATGATCTGTACAATATAGGGTTTCTGCCTCTTCCAGATCTGAGTCAAAATCAGGTGACCTTGGGAAAAAGGTCATAACTTGGGATAGGAAGCTCCAAATGAAATTTCGTAAAACGTGACAGGTAGTACACAGTCTGTACTATCTCAGAAAACTTTTTCAGAGGCCGAAGTTGAACCAGTGACACGTGGAACGCCGTACAAGTTCGCTCTACGGTTTTATCCCATAAACAGGTCACGTTGCGACACTTGGCATAACTCTCTCTCAGAAAATCCAATTGAGGTCAGACCTGTCAGGATGGAAAGATAACAGGTCAGGCTATCTCACGAAACTTTTTCAGACCCTGTGGATCAAAAATTTCAGAGTTACACTAGAAACAATCAGGTACATATTTCTATCAGAACAGAATTATTTTTTGGTACCTTCATTCATGGCTTCCAGAATTTAGGGCTTTGGAGAAAGTTGGAATTTTTGTAATCGGAGACCACGGCTGAATGCTACTCATCAAAATAAAAATTTAGAGACCAAGATCAGAATTTTTGGTTGGGCAGAAGGCCGGGCTTGATTAGACCCTAGTTCGGGACTTTGATCAGAAAAGTGGAAAATTAGGGCTTCTATAAAAATGGGAATTTTTGAAATCTGTGACCACGGCTGGAAGCTCCTCAGAAAAATAGAAGCTTAGAGCTTTGGATCAAACATGTTGATTGAGCAGAAGAGTGGGATTCATGAAACCCCAGTTCAGGGTCATGTCCAGTGAATCCGGAAGTTTCAAAGGCAAAATTGAGGAGTGAAACTTTGCAGTTTTCAAATTCTGAATATACCAGTTTGATCAGCTCATCAAGGCGCATATTTCTATCCTTTCGGAAGTATGAAATTCAAAGTTTGAATTTTTGGGGTTTTTCTGACAAACCCATATCCAGCTCTAGGTCCAGTTCTTGCAAATCAAGTGGATTGGGTTAACCCTAGAAGAAGATGGATTGATCATCTGCATGAGTGAAGAAGTTCCTGTTTCAGAGGGAGATGAGGCTAAGGCCTTACATAAGAAGATTACAAGCGATCTCGATAGGTATGACTCATCAAGGTATGTTTCGATATTTGTCCATGATTAAGTTTATGGTATGTTTGTCTTCATGTTATTACGGTTAGTACAGTTTTGATTTTAGATTTGTCGTATCACCTTAACAAAAGTATGAATGCATGATAGAAGATATTCATTGGTTAAGGTGTTGACACTTATGATTGTACTAATGCATTATGGTGTTGTATGAGGTTTATGTTGTATACTAACATGAAAGGTACACCAAGAAAGACAAATCATGTTCTGGTCCAAGAACATATGATCATGATAACATGAGGACAAAGATTCATCCATTGTCATGGATCTCATAGAAGATCCATCTACGAGGTATGTATAACTTGGTTTTGTAATAGTTAACCTATGAGATATACAGGTTACTAGCACAAGTCATTGAAGAAGAACAAGAAGACATCATGTGAGTATGTTAGACATAAATAGCTAGCATGCTAATCCAGGTATGTTTTTCCTATATCAAGATAGAATCCTACCTTGTGTTAGGATCTTATACTGTTGTTGATAATGATTATTCATGAAGTCATAGGTTTGAATAATCATGGTTGTATGCATATTATGTTTCTTACCTTAATTGATGATATGACTAACCAGAAGAATCATGAAGGTATAGGTTGGAATAATCACAGGTCTTATGCATAATATATCTCTTATCTTGATTGATGATTCAACTAACCTGAAGAGTCATAGGTTTGAGTAATTACAGGTTTAGACATGTTATGTTTCTTATGATTTGACTAACCTTAAGAATTCTACATAAACCTTGAATGCTAATGCTTATTATTTTCTGTTTGAAATGATCATGACTATACATGCTTGAGATTATTGTGTTTTAATAGTATACTAATGAATGTATGATTTTATATGAGATCACAAGGATAATACATTCATGATACTAATAAGCATGCATAGGGACCAAGGATGAATATGAGCTCAAGAACAGGTAATCCAGGAAGCAAAGATCAAGAGGGAGTACACTCTAGTGGTTTATGCAAGGATGCAAATATTCAGAGGGAGTTGACCATCTCTCTACATCCCACAATAGAAAGGTGTAGAAGAAGCTACTTCAGATTAGGACTCCAGCAGCTCCTGCAAGGAAGCGAAGACTCAGAGGGAGTCCACCCAACGAACAAACAAAGATAAGTATTTGAATTGTCATTTCTTAAATAATACTGTTCAATGATGTATATGCTCATGTTCCTAGACTTAGGATATGTATTGTGCATAGTAGAATAGTTGCATTAATGAACAGTATATACATGGGTAAGTGGCCTATGGCACTGTACAACATTCCATTGCTACTTATCTAGAATGAAACCTCTTTGCTGACATGTTGGGAGTTGTGCACACTCTTAACAATGTTCTGGTAGAGATTGGAAGGCATCTAGAAAGTTACGGAATATGGATAAATGTTGTATTGAAGCATTGGCTAAGATAATTGCATGACTGTATGGCATATTTCTTTATGTGTAAGAATTTGTTCTGAAAACTATGAGATGTTTTCTAATCATGCAATTTAACTTGTTGTGTAGGAAAGATCGTATGCCATCTCCTACAAAAGAAGGACTACAACATTTGTTCCAGCAACAAAGATATTTATTGAAGATATTGAAGTTCCCAGGATCTGGGATGAAGAAATGAAATGCCATGATCCGTCGATCATGAAGAATGATGTTTGGGATGTAATCCCAAGACATGAAGGGAAGTTTGCTATGACTTCCAAATGGAACTATCAGATCAAGCATGTTGCAGATGGCAGCATTGAGAAATATAAAAGTGATGAAATAGAAGATACACCAGATGGATTCAAGACAGCTTCCTTGAATGGTGTAGTTGAAGAAGAAGTGTATGTAGAGCAGCCACTTGGTTCTGAGACACATGATAGGAAATCATATATGTGCAGAACTTGGTATGGTGAAGATAGATTGATTGCCGACACGCAGCGGAAGCTTACTACCGAGTTTGAGATGAAGAACTTGGGGATGATGCACTATTTGTTTTTGGCATGGAGGTGTGGCAGAGTGCAGATAGAATCTTCCTTGGACAAGGGAAGTATGCAGTAGAGATCCCAAAGAGGTTCGGGATGATGGATTGCAAGGCCATGGCCACACCTATGGCATCAAATCTGAAGCTTCTATGTGATGCTTCATCTGAGCCGATTGATGTCTCTATGTATCGCCAGATGATTGGGTCCTTGATGTACCTGACGAACACAAGACCAGACATTTGCTTTGCTATGAACACATTGAGCCAGTTCCTGACGGATCCGAGGAGTGTTCACCTAGTTGCTGTAAAGCATATTCTGAGGTACCTGAAGGGTACAGTGGATTATGGGCTCAAGTATGAAGCGAATCAAAAGTTTAACCTGCAGGGTTATGTTGATTCAGATTGGGCTGGCAGTGCTGCAGACAGGAAGAGCACATCTGGGTGCTGCCTCAATATGGGATCAGGTGTGATCTCTTGGTTTAGCAGGAAGCAGTCCTGCGTAGCACTGAGTACAGCTGAGGCAGAGTA
Source organism: Larix kaempferi (assembly GCA_027924585.1). Taxonomy (NCBI): domain Eukaryota; kingdom Viridiplantae; phylum Streptophyta; class Pinopsida; order Pinales; family Pinaceae; genus Larix; species Larix kaempferi. Next base: position 3,613,897 of record BSBM01001136.1, on the reverse strand, counting down.
TGTTGCAGCCTGTTCAGCTAGTTGTGAGGCAGTATGGCTACGGAAGCTACTGTCTGAGTTATTTGATCTCCCGTTGGAGGCTACTGGTATCTTCTGTGATAACCAGAGTTGTGTGAAGTTGTCCGAGAACCCAGTGTTTCATGACAGGTCGAAACACATAGAGATCAAATATCACTATATCAGGGATATGGTGCAGAGAGGAGCTGTGAAGCTCCTATATGTTGCGACGGACGAGCAGATTGCAGATGTGCTGACGAAGCCACTAGCCAGGGTGAAGTTCGAGTACTTCAGAGAGAGGCTTGGCGTGATTCAGATCGAGGATACTTCGAGGAAGAAGTGATGGACACATTTGCTGAAGCCATTCCAAGCATGTTGGAAGGAGGATCCTTCACATGGCTGTGGATGTAAGCGCTGGATGATGAGCATCAGGATGATGTTCTGGTTTCTGCTGGATATGATCAGTTGGATCAAGTTGGATCATTTTTATGTATGTATGTACGCATCATGTTGGATGCTGGATATGATCAGGTGGATCATTTATGGATGCATCATGTTGGATGCTGGATATGATCAGTTGGATCATGTGTATGTATTTTGTATATGCATCATGTTGGATGCTTGGACCATGTATCTGTATATGTATCAAGTGGATACATTGTATGATCAGGTGGATCATGTATGGTGATACGTATCATGTATCAGGTGGATACATTGTATGATCAGGAGGATCATGTATGATGATATGTATCAGGTAGATACTTGGTATGCATCAGGTGGATGCATTGATGATCAGGTAGATCATGCAGCAGGATGTTGCAGTGATGATCAGGATGATCATGGATGATGAGCTTCAGGATGTTGCTCCAGATGACATGCAGCAGGACGTTGCAGTGATGATGATCAGGATGATCATGGATAGTGAGCTTCAGGATGTTGCTCCAGATGACATGCAGCAGGACGTTGCAATGATGATGATCAGGATGATCATGAGTACATCAGGATGATGTATGGTGAGTATCAGGTTGATACTCTGTGGCCGTGGATCAGGTTGTGCAGATGAGCATGTCTGGGAGATCCTATAGGTCGGAGTTGTGTACCCATAACAGCCTGGGATGCTCTTTCGAGACATTGCTCTGGGAGGACATGTAATTTGTGCCCTGGGAGATCTCAGGTCGGAGTTGTGTACCCGTAACATCCTGAGATGCTCTTGCAAGGTTTTGTCCTATGGCATGTAATTTGGGCCCTGGGAGATTTCAGGTCGGAGTTGTGTACTCGTAACATCCTGAGATGCTCTTTCGAGGTTTTGCCATGACCACATGTAATTTGTGCCTTGGGAGATTTCAGGTCGGAGTTGTGTACCCGTAACATCCTGAGATGCTCTTGCGAGGTTTTTTGGTGGATCACATGTAATTTGTGCCCTGGGAGATTTCAGGTCGGAGTTGTGTACCCGTAACATCCTGAGATGCTCTTTTGAGGTTTTGTGGTGGGGTCACATGTAATAGCGCCCTGGGAGATCCTACAGGTCGGAGTTGTGTACCCGTAACATCCTGGGATGCTCTTTCGAGGTTTTGTGACGCACGTAATAAGTCCTGAGGATTCCACAGTATGGCCAGTGATGACGAAGACCTGCAGGTGGTGGGCCTACATCCAGTATGAAAAAGGACTGGCTCTGTAGAACTTCCTATGACGAGTAGATTCAGAGATTGATTGAGATAGCAGCAGCAGTGACGATGATGATGACTCGATGATGATTATCCAGTGACGATGATCCAGAGAAGATGACTTGTGCTAGAAGAACTGTGCTGAGAAATACCTTCCTAGTTAAGAGGGAGTGTTGATGTATATGTAACTTCGGAATGTATTTCACATATATGTATATTGTATTCCTATAGAGATGGTATTATTCCTCTATAAGGAAGTGTCGTCATTTACATTGTAAGTGTCGTAACTTATACTTGATGGGTTATTAGACCACCTTATTTGGGGTCGGCCCTGTATAAGTCATGTGGGTCAAAGGGTTATTAGACCACCCTATTGGGGGTCGGCCATGTGGGTCAAAGGGTTATTAGACCACCCTATTGGGGGTCGGCCCACTCAACATTATGTTATGTGGTTAAGTTCGAGCCTACATGAGTTAGGTAAAAAGGCAAGTCAAGTCAAGTATAAATAGAGTGCGGGAGGCACTCTATTTACTCACTCACTTCTCACACATGCACTCAAGGAGGAGTGGCGCACTTATGGAGGAGGAGGATCTGCTGCTAGGTTATGGCTATCTCTCTTGGTTGGTTGTATCATTGCTCTATCTATCTCTGAGGAAGTTATTGGGGTTTTTCACCTTTATGGTTTTCCCCAAGTAAATCTTTGTGTCTCTTGTGTGCTTGCATTATTGTCTTCATGATTGATATGCTGTAGATATGCTGTACATGTTGTTCTCTCAGTTAATATCCTAGATCATATTGAAGTAAATTCAGAAAATTTAACAGGACCATGGATAGATAAAATGGTATGCCCCTTGTATGAGTTCTTTGTAGGCCTTTAAATGGGATATGGGTGTCATGAGTAGGGTTCTGTGCACTACAGATAGAGGAGGCTTACAGAATAATGATAGAGTGAGATGGGTGAAGAGGGTTAGAGCTATATGTTGATGTATATGTAACTTCGGAATGTATTTCATATATGTATATTGTACTCCTATAGAGATATTATTATTCCTCTATATGGAAGTGTCGTCATTTATAATGTAAGTGTCGTAACTTATACTTGATGGGTTATTAGACCATCTTGTTGGGGTCGGCCCTGTATAAGTCATGTGGGTTTAAGGGTTATTAGAACACCCTATTGGGGGTCGGCCATGTGGGTGAAAGGGTTATTAGACCACCCTATTGGGTTTCGGCCCAATCAACATTGTGTTATGTGGTTAAGTTGAGGCCGACCTACTAAAGGTTATTAGGCAAGTCAAGTCAAGTATAAATAGAGTGCAGGAGGCACTCTATTTTATCATTCTATTCTCACACACAATCTTTGGAGAGTGGCGCACTTGTGGAGAAGGAGAAGCTGCTGCTAGGAGATGTCTATCTCTTATGCTTGGGTTGTATCATTGCTCTATCTATCTCTGAGGAAGTTATTGGGGTTTTTCACCTTTATGGTTTTCCCCAAGTAAACTCTGTGTCTCTTGTGTGCTTGCATTATTGTGTCCATGATTGATATGCTGTAGATATGTTGTACATGTTTTTCTCTCAGTTAAGATCCTAGATCAGATTGAATTAAATTCTAAAAAAATAAAATGGTATCAAAGCTAGCCTGAAAGAAGGCATGGTATGGCATGTATGACACATGTTGCACTTACGATGCTAGGGCTTGATATAGCAAAAACAAGTTATCGTATCACTTTCGCTATAAATCCATTTTGGAGAATTTTTCGGATCTGAAACTTTTACAGGTCAAATATTCGATTACCATGTGCCTTGTGTCCAAAGGAAAAATTATAATTCATTGTACTTTATGTTTTATGATCTGTACAATCTAGGGTTTCTGCCTCTTCCAGATATGAGTCATAAATAGGTGACCTAGGAAAAAAGGTCATAACTTGGGCTAGGAAGCTCCAAATGCAATTTCATAAATAGTGGTAGGTAGTGCACAAACTGTACATTCTCAGGTAACTTTTTCAGAGACCGAAATTGAACCAGTGACACGTGGCACGCCATACAGGTTATCTCTCCTGTTTTATCCCATAAATACGTCACGTTGCGACACTTGGCAGAACTCTCTCTCAGAGAATCCAATTGAGGTCAGACCTGTGGGGTTCGAAAGATTATAGGTTAGGATACCATAGGTAGAAGTTTCAGACCCTGTGGATCAGAAAGTTCAGAGTTACACCAGAAACAATCAGGTACATATTTTTGTCAAAACATAATTATTTTTTAGCACCTTCATTCATGGCTTCGGGAATTTAGGGTTTCAGAGAAAGATGGAATTTTTATAATCGGAGACCATGGCTGAATGCTACTCATCAAAATCAAAATTTAGAGACCAAGATCAGAATTTTTTCTTGGACAAAAGGCAAGGCTTGATCAGACCCTAGTTCGGGACTTTGATCGAAAAAGTGAAAAATTAGGGCTTCTGCAAAAATGGGAATTTTTGAAATCTGTGACCACGGTTGGAAGCTTCTTAGAAAAATAGAAGATTAAAGATTTGGATCAAACCTTTTGATTGGGAAGAAGGGTGGGATTTATCAAACCCTAGTTCGGGGTCATGTTGAGTGAATCCAGAAGTTTCAAAGGAAAATTTGAGGGGTGAAACTTTGCAGTTTTCAAATTCTGAATATACTGGCTTGATTAGTTCATCAAGGCGCATCTTTCTATCCTTTAACAAGTTTGAAATTCAAATTTTGAATTTTTAGGGTTTCCTTGACAAACCCTAATCCAGCTCTAGATCCAGTTCCTACAAATCAAGTGGATTGGGTTAATCCTAGAAGAGAATGGATTGGTCACCTGCATAAGTGAAGAAGTTCCTGTTTCAGAGGGAGATGAGGCTGAAGCCTTACATAAGAAGATTACAAGAAATCTCGACAGGTATAACTCATACAGGTATGTTTCGAATTCTGTTCATAATTAAGTTTATGATATGTTTGTATTCATATTATTATGGTTAGTACAATCTTGGTTAATTTTAGACTTATTGTATCACCTTGATAAAATTATGAATGCATGATAGAAGATATTCATTGATTAGGGTTTTTGACACTTATGATTGTACTAATGCATCGTGTTATTGTATGAGGTTGATGTTGTCCACTAACATGAAAGGTACATCAAGAAAGACAAATCATGTTCTAGTTCAAGAACATGTGACCATGGTGACATGAAGACAAAGGTTCATCCATTGCTATGGGTCACATAGAAGATCTACTTACGAGGTATGTATAACTTGGTTAACCTATGAGATATGCAGGTTACTAGCACAAGTCACTTAACAGAACAAGAAGACATCATGTGAGTATGTTAGACAATAACCTCCTAACATATTAATCCAGGTATGTTTTCCCTATATCAAGTTAGAATCCTACCTTGTGTTAGAATCTCTTATATAAGTATACATGGCATGATTGATAATGATTATTCATAGGTTTGAATAATCATGGGTGTATACATGTTATGTTTCTTACCTTAATTGATGATATGACTAACCAGAAGAGTCACGAAAGTATAGGTTTGAGTAATAACGGGTGCAAGCATATTATGTTTCTTACTTTAATTTATGATATTACTAACCATAAGAGTCCTTGAATACTAATGCTTATTATTTCTGTTTGAAATGATTATGAATATACATGCCTAAGATTATTGTGTTTTGTTAGTATTGAGAATATACTAATAAATGTATGATTATGTATGAGATCTCGAGGATATCACAAGAATGATACTTGTAAGCATGCATAGTGATCGAGGATGGATATAAGTTCAAGGACAGGTAATCCAGGAAGTAAAGATCAAGAGGGAGAACACTCCAGTAGTTTCTGCAAGGATGTAGATATTCAGAGGGAGTCGACCACTTCTCACAATCCACATCAGAATGGAGTTGCAAAGATCAAGAGGGAGTCCACCCAACAACCAAACAAAGATAAGTATTTGAATTGTAATTTCTTACATATTTGTTTGTTTAAATAATATTGTTCAATGATGTATATGCTTGTGTTCCTAGACTTAGGTTGTGTATTATGCATATTAGAATAATTGCATTAATGAACAGTATACTACTAATTTGCATATGATGGATAAGTGGCCTATGGCACTGTACAACATTCCATTGCTACTTATCTAGAATGAAACCTCTTTACTAACATATTGGGAGTTGTGCACACTCTTAACAATGTTCTGGTAGAGATTGGAAGGGATCTATAAAGTTACAAGATATGGATGAATGTTGAATTGAAGCATTGGCTAAAATAATTGCATGACTGTATGACATATTTCTTTATGTGTAAGAATTTGTTCTAAAAACTATGAGATGGTTCTAATCATGAAACTTAACTTGTTTTGTAGGAAAGATCATATACCTTCACCTACAAAAGAAGGACTACAACATTTGTTCCAGCAACAAAGATATCTATTGAAGATATTGAAGATATTGAAGTTCCCAGGATCTGGGATGAAGTAATGGAAGAATGCCATGATTAGTCAATCATGAAGAATGATGTTTGGGATGCAGTCCTAAGACCTGAAGGGAATTCTGTTGTGACTTCCAAATGGATCTATAAGATCAAGCATGCTGTAGATGGTAGGATGGAGAAACACAAAGCGAGGTTTGTAGCTCATGGCTTCTCCCAGAAGGAGGGATTGAGTATGAAGAGACTTCTACACCTATAGCCAGGCACACTTCCATCAGATCAGTACTTGCTCTGGCTGCAGTGATGAAATGGAAGATACACCAGCTGGATGTCAAGACAACTTTCTTGAATGGTGTAGTCGAAGAGGAAGTGTATGTGGAGCAAACACTTGGTTTTGAGACACATGATGGGAAGTCATATGTGTGTAGATTGAAGAAATCCTTGTATGGCTTGAAGCAAGATCCTAGAACTTGGTATGGTAGTATAGAAAAATTTATATCCAGTTTGGGATTTACAAAGAGTAAAGCGGATTCCAATCTTTACTACAAGGTTGAGTAAGGCAATCCAGTGATACTACTTTTGTATGTGGATAACCTGTTTGTTACAAGTGAGGATAGATTAATTGCCAACAGGCAGTGGAAGCTTGCTTCCGAGTTCGAGTTGAAGGACTTGGGTATGGTGTACTACTTTCTTGGTATGGAGGTGTGGCAGAGTGGAAATGGAATCTTCCTTGGACAAGGGAAGTATGCAGTAGAGATCCTGAAGAGGTTCGGGATGATGGACTGCAAGGCCATGGCCACACCTATGGCATCGAACCTGAAGCTTATGTGTGATGCTTCATCTAATCCGGTTGATGTCATAGTGTTTCATCAGATGATTGGATCCTTGATGTACCTGACGAACACGAGACCAGATATTTGCTTGGAGGTGAACACATTGAGCTAGTTCCTGACGGATCCTAGAGGTGTTCACCTGGTTGTTGTAAAGCATATTCTGAGGTACGTAAATGGTACAGTTGATTATGGGATCAAGTATGATGCGAATCAAAAGTTTAACCTGTAGGGTTATGTTGATTCATATTGGGCAGGCAGTGATACAGATAGGAAGAGCACTTCTGGGTGCTGCTTCAGTATGGGATCATGTGTGATCTCTTGGTTTAGTAGGAAGAAGTCCTGTGTAGCACTGAGTACAGCCGAAGCAGAGTATGTTGTAGCTTGTTCAGCTAGTTGTGAGGCAGTATGGCTTAGGAAGCTACTGTCTGAGTTATTTGATCTCCCACTGGAGGCTACTAGTATCTTTTGCGACAAACAAAGTTGTGTGAAGTTGTCTAAGAACCCGGTGTTCCACGACAGGTCGAAACACATAGGGATCAAATATCACTATATCAGGGATATGGTGTAGAGAGGAGTAGTGAAGCGTATGTATGTTGCAATGGATGAGCAGATTGCAGATGTGCTGACAAAGCTACTAGCTAGAGTGAAGTTTGAGTACTTCAGAGAGAGGCTTGGTGTTATTCAGATTGATGACACTTCGAGGAAGAAGTGATGGAGACATTTGTTGAAGCCATTCCAAGCATGTTGGAAGGAGGATCCTTCACATGGCTGTGGGTGTAGGCGTTGGATGATGAGCATTAGAACGATGCTCCAGTTACTGCTCTGTATATGTATATGCATCATGTTGGATGCTTGATATGATCAGTTGGATCATTTATGTATGTATGCATCATGTTGGATGTTGTATATGATCAGTTGGATCATTTATGTATGTATGCATCATGTTGGATGCTGGATATGAGCAGTTGGATCATTTATGTATGTATGCATCATGTTGGATGTTGGATATGATTAGTTGGATCATGTGTATGTATTTGTATATGTATCAGGTGGATACATTTTATGATCAGGTAGATCATGTATATTGATATGTATCAGGTATGATCAGGTGGATCATGTATTTGTATATATATCAGGTGTATACATTGTATGATCAAGTAGATCATGTATGATGATATGTGTCATGCAGAGACTGTGTATGCATCAGGTGGATGCATTGTATGATCAGGATGATCATGGATGATGAGCTTCAGGATGTTGCTCCAGATGACATCCGTCAGGACGATGTAGTGATGATGATCAGGATGATCATGTGTACATCAGGATGATGTATGGTGAGTATTAGGTTCATTCTCTGTGGCCATGGATAGGTTGTGCAGATAAGCATATAATAAGGCCCTGGGAGGTTTGCAGATTCTCTTGCTAGGTTTTGTTGCTGGCATATAATAGCTCCTTGGGAGATCTAGCAAATGCTCTTTCGAGGTTTTGCTTTGGGAGGACATATAATAGCACCCTGGGAGGTTTGTAGATTCTCTTGCTAGGTTTTTCCATTGGCATATAATAGCTCCGTGGGAGATTTGGCAAACACTCTTTCGAGGTTTTGTCCTATGGCATGTACGTAGACCTGGGAGATCTAGACAGGATTAAAAAGGCCTCAGATGCTCTTTAGGGTTCTTTCTTGACAAGACACTCTTTTAAGGTTTTGTGGTGGAGGTCACATGTAATAAATCCTGGAGATCTAGACAAGATGAAAAAGGCCTCTGATGCTCTTTAGGGTTCTTGCTAGTTAAGAGACTCTTTTAAGGTTTTGTGACAGTCACATATAATATGTCCCTGGGAGATCCGACAGGTAGAGCTGTGTGCTCGTAACAGCCTGGATGTTCTTGTGAGTTTTTGTGACGCATGTAATAAGTCCTGAGGATTCCATAGTATGGCCAGTGATGATGAAGACCTGTAGGTGGTGGGCCTACATCCAGTATGAAAAAGGACTGGCTCTATAGAACTTCCTATGAAGAGTAGATTCATAGATTGATTGAGATAGTAGCAGCAATGACGATGACGATGACTCGATGACGATTATCTAGTGACGATGATCCAGAGAAGAAGACTTGTGCTAGAAGACCTGTGTTGAGTAATACCTTCCTAGTTAAGAGGGAGTGTTGAAGTAAATGTAACTTCGGAATGTATTTCATATATGTATATTGTACTCCTATAGAGATGTTATTATTCCTCTATACGGAAGTGTCATCATTTATATTGTAAGTGTCGTAACTTATGCTTGATGGGTTATTAGATCACCTTGTTGGGGTTAGCCCTGTATAAGTCATGTGGGTCGAAGGGTTATTAGACCACCCTATTGGGGGTTGGCCATGTGGGTCAAAGGGTTATTAGACCACCCTATTGGGTGTTGGCCTAGTCAGCATTGTGTTATGTGGTTAAGTTGAGGCCGACCTAGTAAAGGTTATTAGGCAAGTCAAGTCAAGTATAAATAGAGTGCGGGAGGCACTCTATTTTATCATTCTATTTTCACACACACTCTTTGGAGAGTGGCGCACTTGTGGAGGAGGAGAAGTTGCTGCTAGGAGATGTATATCTCTTATGCTTGGGTTGTATCATTGCTCTATCTATCTCTGAGGAAGTTATTGGGGGTTTTAACCTTTATGGTTTTCTCCAGGTAAATTCTGTGTCTCTTGTGTGCTTGCATTATTGTGTCCATGATTGATATGCTGTAGATATGTTGTAAATGTTGTTCTCTCAATTAAGATCCTAGATCAGATTTAAGTAAATTCTGAAAAACTAACACTCTAGGGGAGGAAGTTTAAGGAGAGAGAGAGAGAGAGAGAGAGAGAGAGAGAGAGAGAGAGAGACTTTGTGTGTGTGTGTGTGTGTGCCACATAGAGAGAGAGACAAATCAAAATTTCTATACTTAATGGAAGGCATACAATGGATTCCCTCACCTTCTCCATGGTTGATTGAGGTACAAGTTGCTCGATCGTTATGGGCGAGGTATGGTTACGTGTGTGTGTGTGTGTGTGAGAGAGAGAGAGAGAGAGAGAGAGAGAGAGAGGGGAGGGTTAAGGAGAGATATAGATGGGGGGGACATAGTGAGATCATTTGGGACTTAGGCCATAAACACCACTTCTAGGGATCAATCACCATGAGCAATTCTTGTAAAATGCAACACAAACACTCTCTAAGAATTATTTAGCATCAAATTTGGATACAAGTGTTTTTTAGACCAAAGATGGGCCATAGAGCCTCAATCATGGTCGATTAACGAAATACATCATGATATTGTTGAATATTCTAATGTGTAAGAGCCTTCAACAAGTCCTTGAACCAACACATGACCCACTTGTACGAGTTCTTTGTAGGCCTTTAAATGGGATATGGGTGTCATGAGTAGGTTTTTGTGCAGTACATAAAGAGAAGGTTTACCAAATAATGATAAAGAGTGAGACAGAAGAGGAGGGTTAGAGAGATATGTGGGGGAATGTTAAGGGGGGAGAGAGAGAGAGAGAGAGAGAGATTCTGACCAAAATTTATATCCTTACTGAAAGGCATACACTATATTTGCGTGAGAGAGAGAGAGAGACAGGGGGTAATGTAGCAAATAAGCTACTACAGAGATGGACAACAAAACTACTAGTGAACCAACAACCAATTAAATCTATATAATCATAAAGACATTTGAGGAACCTGCAACAATTAATTAATACGAATATGCGAAATAGCAGAAATGACAGAACTCAGAATCACTTTTATATTGATCACAGGGCACTTCAAGGGGGAAACCTCCTATGAGCAAGCTCAATACAAATAACTTCACGGTGCCTTCATAGGTCTCAACACACACTTACATACTAATTCTAGGCACCAATACTATGGGTTAAAACCATGGGCCCTTACAAACTATGGATCAACAATACTATGGGTGACTTACAAAGCATATGCGCCAACAACAATAACACAAACTATTGATCAGCAAATACTATGGGACGATTTACAAATCATATGCGTCCAACAACAACATATTAACAAAGTAAAGACATGGGTTCTTAACATCCCCTCCCCCTTAAAAAAAAGCTTTGTCCTCAAAGCTTTAGATGTGGAAATTGTTGTTGAATCTAAAGGAGTGGTTCCCATGTAGCATCCTCTGGTTGCATGCCATGCCACTGAATTAAGACCTCTGTGATAGAGCGAGAGCGAAGTTGACGCGTGCGCCGATTGAGGATGGCCTCTAGCTCCAAAGGATGGATCCTTCATTATCTAGTTTGTGTAAAATCGTTTGTCCGCTGATGTTGGTGCCAAGAAATTTCTTCAGACAAGAGACATGAAAGACTAGATGAATGAGAGAAGAAGGAGGAAGTTAAAAATTTATAAGCAACGGACCCAATCTTCTGAAGAATCTGATATGGCCCATAGAACTTTGGAGCGAGTTTATGACGCCCTTTGAGTTTCAAGGAGGATTGTTTGTACGGCTGGAGACGAAGAAAAACCATATCGCCAACTTGAAAAGTGCGCTCCGACCGGTGCTGATCAGCTTGTTGCTTCATGCGATTTCTTGCCATGTGAAGATTATCCCGCGAAATGCGAAGAATCTGATCACGGTTTCGAAGGACTGTGTCAACTTCCTAAACTGGTGAACTGGTGGGGGTGTATGGAAGAAGAGCCGGAGGTGCCTGACCATAGACTACTTCATATGGGGTCATTTTAGAGGCAGTGTGGTAAGAGGTATTGTACCACCATTCAGCGAGAGGGAGCCACTTTTCCCACTGATGTTGTTGTTCCGAGGTGAAGCAATGAAGATAAGCTTCCAAGCATTTACTGACAATTTCAGTCTGACCATCTGTTTGTGGGTGATACCCTGAACTCATCTTCAGTTTGGTGCCAGTGTGGCGAAATAGTTCTGTCCAAAAATGACTGGTGAAATTTGCATCATGATCCGAGACAATGGAAGAAGGCATGCCATGAAGACGAAAGATCTGGTCCAGAAAAATTTGAGCGACGGAGGAGGCTATCTAGGGATGGATGAGAGCACAAAAATGACTATATTTGGAGAGGTGATCAACCACAACGAGAATCACTGTCTTCCCACCAGATTTAAGGTTCCCTTCAATGAAATCCATAGAAATATATGTCCAAATCCGTGTAGGTATGGGCAAGGGTTCAAGCAATCCTGGAAGGAGTGTTGTTTCACCCTTATTGCGCTGGCAGGTATCACATTCGGCCACCATCTGTTGAATTGTCCTTTTCATACCCTACAAAAAGAAGTTATGTCGTGCTTGTTCATACGTTTTGAGGAACCCAGAGTGCCCTGCCGATGGAGAAGCATGGAGTTCATAGAAGACATCCTATTGAAGATCTGTGCTCTGGGGAAGCACCAGACGACCCTTGTATCGCAGAGAAGAACCATCCCAAGAGTAATGTGGTACAGCAGAAGGGTTGTTGCTCAAGCGTTGGATGATTTGAGATAAGGAAGAGTCATTGACATAACCCTGTTGAACATATTGCAACCAATTTGGAACAGGCATAGAAATAGTTGAAAGAGATCCTTGGGCATCAAATGTGCGAGAAAGAGCATCTGCCACAATATTGTCTTTACCCTTCTTGTAAGTGATCTCATAGTCATAACCCATGAGTTTGCTAACCCATTTCTGTTGTGCCGGGGAGGAGACACGCTGGTCCAAGAAATATTTTAGACTCTGGTGATCAGTCTTGATGCAGAAATGATTCCCTAATAGGTATGGGCGCCACTTCTGTACTACATGCAAAATAGCCATCATTTCCTTCTCATAGGTAGAGGTAGCTAAATTCTTACCTGAAAGGGATTTGTTGGTGAACGCAATGGGGTGTTAATCTTGAAGGAGAACAACACCAAGTCCATTGCCGCAAGCATCACTCTCAATAGTGAAGGGCTTGGAAAAATCGGGCATAGCTACCACAGGTGAAGTACACATAGCTTGTTTTAGTTTGTCAAATGAACACAGAGCAGCAGGTGTCCATGTAAAAGCATCCTTTTTCAATAGAGCAGTTAATGGAGCTGCAATCTTCCCATAATCCTTGAAAAACTTGCGGTAGTAGCCAGTCAACCCCAAAAAACCATGAAGGCTCTTGAGTGTCTGAGGATGGGGCCAATTGTTCATGGCATCGATTTTGGCAGGATCGACGCGAACCCCTTGTGCTGAGATAATGTGCCTGAGATACTCAACTTCCTTCTATCCAAAAACACATTTAGACTGCTTGGCATGGAGATGATGGTCCGATAAAAGTTGCATGACAAGATCCAGATGCTGGAGATGTTCATCCCATGTTTTACTGTGGATGAGGATATCATCAAAGAATACCAGAATGAATTTCCGCAAGTAGGGTCGAAATATTTTATTCATTAAGGCCTGGAATGTGGAAGGAGCATTGGTGAGGCCGAAGGGCATGACCAAAAACTCATAATGGCCATCATGTGTGCGAAAAGCTATTTTAGGAATATCATCCTCATGAACCCGAATTTGATGATACCCAGAACGAAGATCCAACTTGGAGAAAAAGTGAGCCCCATGAAGCTCATCAAGAAGCTCATCAACAACAGGAATTGGAAACTTACCCTTGATGGTGATGTGATTAAGTGCTCGGAAGTCAATGCAGAGGCGCTATGACCCATTTTTTTTGCAGACAAGAATAACTGGAGAAGAAAAGGAACTAGTGCTTCGGCGAATAATACCTTGCTTCAATAAGTCCCAAACGAGCATTTCAATCTCCATTTTTTGGTGAAATGGGTAGCGATAGGGCCTGATGTTGGGAGGAATGCTACCAGGAAGGAGCCGAATACGATGGTCTTCTATCCTGGAAGGTGGCAATCCCACTGGTTCAGCAAAGACACTTGTATATCAATCCAGAATTTGTTGTAGATCTAAAGGAGTAGTGGAGACTGCTGATGGTTGCATCTGGATGGAATGGATCTGAGCGATGACACCATGTGAATTCTTCTTGAGGATTTTTTCCATGCGATGTGAACTGATGATGCTGAGAGAACCTGGTTGTAATCCTGTCAATGTGTATTTTTTTCCATTGAGGGAAAACTGCATCCAAAGTTCAGCAAAATCCCATAAGATAGGGTCAAGTGTGCATAGCCATTGAGCGCCCAAAACCACATCACATCCGCCTAAGGGCAAGGAAAACATGTCAGAGCGCAAGGTATAATATCCTATAGAGATACGCACATTTCGACACTTCCCTTTGCAAGGTAAGGTGCCCCCATTAGCAACAATGACTTCAAAGTTGGAGCAAGGATGGATAAAACAATCAGCTTGTTTGGCGATCCGAGGGTCAATGAAATATTGAGTGCTACCAGAATCAATGAGTATTGTAAGAGGAAGCTTCTTGAAGTAACCCCTGACCCGCATTGTTTGGGGAGTGGTGATTCTAGCTAAAGCATGGAGAGATATCTTTGGCTGGTCATCCTAAGACAGAGGGTCAATAGGCGGTTCCTGAATGTCGACCGGAGCATCCAGTGTTTCTGGATCTTCGTCACCAATTTCAGAGGCAGGTGGAGACTCCACATCCAAGAGATAGAGCTTTTGTTGAACACATCTATGTCCTCGAGTGAATTTCTTATCACAATTATAGCAAAGCCCCTTTTCTTTGCGTGCTTGCATCTCTATTTCAGACAAACGTTTGATAGGAGTCGGTCGAGGAGCCTGCGGTATAGGTGGTCGCTGAGAACCCATATTTCGGAAGGGAACAAAGGTGGGCTTGGAGCGTTGTTGGGATGCAATCTTATCTTCTGCCAACTTAGCCAACCCTAGGGCTTCCATCATTGTGTTGGGATAGAACATTTTGACCTCAGAGCGAATGGCATCCTTTAGACCACTGATAAAACAACTCCGATAAAAGTCATCAGACAATCCTTCGGTGTGGTTGGCTAGATTCTCAAATTCGGTTTGATACTCTCTCACCATGCCAATTGGGCGAAGTTTAGTGAGGGCTCCTATGAAGTCATCAAAAGCACTAGGACCAAATCCTTGCAAAAGGAGCTGGCAAAAGTCCGGCCATTTGGGCTCTGGATGAGCCTTGATGTACCAATGGTACCATTGAAGAGCTTCCTGTTCCAAGTGAAAGGATGCCAGCGGAACTTTGTTGACATCAAAAGTATTATGCAGACTGAAATACTGTTCTGCATGATAGAGCCATCCAGTTGGATCAGTACCATTGAAGCGAGGAAAATCAAGTTTCGGACCACGAAAATTGCTGGAAGAGGAGAACCCATTATCTGATGAAGACTCGGACTGCCGTTTGTTGTTCATAGCTGAATGTTCAAGATGGAGGCCGAGAAATTTTTCATCCAGATCCTGGAGTTTGGATTGGATGGCTGCAAGTGCTTCCTCCATGGTTTTTGCTCCTGCACGGGTGACAACCATAACCAGGAGTTTTTTTTTTTTTTTTTTATCGGTTGACTAAGTAGGAAAACAAAAACAGAAACTACTTCAATAAGGGAAAATCTGGACTAGGGAAAAAATCTGAAGGGTAATTAGGGTTTGACTAGGTTTTGGACACTGTTGAATAGACAGGGAAACAAAAATGAGGATTCCAGAAGTGGGGTGAAAGAATTGGAAAATTGGGTAGAGGGGAACAAAGAAGCAGAATTCATAAATGAACTCTGTGGTAAAATTTGAGGAAGTTATGGCAAACCCTAAAAATAGGCAAATGTGGGATTTCGGGCTTTGGGAAGGGGAATTGTGGATAGGGTCCTCAGGAATGAAATATGCAGAATGGGGTGACAGGGGTTCCCCAAAAATTTCAAGGGAAACAGAGTGAAAACAAGGGAGATATGGAGAAAATTTCAGACTGGAGCGGCTACGGCTCAAAACGGATCTGAAACGACGCCGAATGGATTGAAAATGGATGGATCTGGAATGGCTTGCAAAATGGATCTGAACGACTAGATGTAAAATGGCGTAGCAACGATCGACAACAATTCAGCTGAAATTAGATATGGACCCCAGGTATGTGTGGCTTCTTAACAGTTCAAGGGTTTCACTCGGCCACCAATGTTGTCTGACGGCTTGCGTATTGGGGCAGTACCCCTCACTCCACGGCTCAGGTAAAACTGATAACCGCTTTGCCACAAACGACAACTCTTGGTTTACCTCACGGGTGGGAACTAGTCAATGAGGTAGGGGTCGTTGCCCTTTTCGCTGGCAGGTCCTCTCAATGGGCCAGCTACTTCGGGGTTCCTGTGGTACTCCTCACAATGAGTTTTAGGGCTTATGCCCAAGTACTTCCCACAGTTAAGCGGATAGGGATTATTCCCAAATCCGAACCTGCAACAAATGCGAAAAAAAAAATTGGCAGAAATTTCACCTTGCGAGCCCAAGAAAGTGCTCTGATACCAGATGTGAGGCACCTGCAACAATTAATTAATACGAATATGCGAAATAGCAGAAATGACAGAACTCAGAATCACTTTTATATTGATCACAGGCCACTTCGAGGGGGCAACCTCCTATGAGCAAGCTCAATACAAATAACTTCACGGTGACTTCATAGGTCTCAACACACACTTATATACTAATTCTAGGTGCCAATACTATGGGTCAAAACCATGGGCCGTTACAAACTATGGATCAACAATACTACGGGCGACTTACAAAGCATATGCGCCAACAACAATAACACAAACTATTGATCAACAAATACTACGAGATGACTTACAAAGCATATGCATCCAACAACAACATACTAACAAAGTAAAGACATGGGTTCCTAACAAGACACACAATAAATACAAACATTTTGAAACTAACGGGAATAAGGAAATGTATGGAATTTTTTATTCATTACTCATGACGATCCAAATTACATCAATAGGGCCATGCGCTACTACTTCAAGCCCATCCTATACATTGGCATAATTGAGAACCAAACGTTACTACTATGGATCTACTTCTCATCTTTACGATGTTGCTCCATTACTCCCTTCTATGGATGATTCCTCATATCCCTCCTCATATACAACTTTTACATATTTGACATGGCTAGAGAAATGCCAACAAATAGCAAGACCGTTCAGCTTCCATCATTTTAGGTATAAATTTTTACCAAGGAACTGTTTTATCTTCTATTTAAGTCATTATTCACTTAGTATATACTTAGGAGTTGTATCACTATTAACCCTTCCTTGGGTAGGTGTAGCATCCCACCTGCTAATATGTTACGTCAATCAATGCCCAAATTCGCATCATTGTTCATCCTTCATATAGTAGATGTACCATCCCACCTGGTAATCCACTAAGTGGCATCGGGGGCATCCCAGTCCAACAAAGCCTCTTCCTTCTTCACAGCATTGTCCTAATCCTGAGCTTTTTCCCATCGATTCCTTCACTTCCAGGAAATCTGCACCATTGGGGCCTAAGTGACCCCATATTTATACTTCACCTTATGTTCATCCTCCTCCTGGTGCTTCTTTGCAACTATCCTTAGGGTTTCTTCCTTTTCCCTCCCGAGGGCCTCTACTGCATGATATCAACATAAGTCCAGATAGAGGAATTGGGGGTCTTGTTACCCATGGTGAATGCATCATTTATGTCAGTGAAATTAGATCTATTAATCCTCATTTTCCTATATTTTTCTTCTCTATCGATAATCCCCTAGGGTTTCTTGAATGACAAGTCATCCTCCTACTCCCTACGCTTCTCAGTAATTCCTTGAGCATTTGTTTGGCGAAAATATAAAAGGCCAATTTGTGGGAAACCTCCGCTAAAAGGTATTTCCCTTGTATTGAGAGAGAGAGAGAGAGGAATATTAACGAGAGAGAGAGAGAGGGACATAGGGGGGAGAAAGAGGGGAGGAGGGTTAAGTAGAGAGAGAGACAGAGAGCGAGAGATAACAGTTATAGAGATAGAGTGAGAGGATGAGGGTTAGGGGGAGAGGGGAGCATGGTTAAGGAGATAGTGAGAGAGGGGGGAGAGGTGGGATGGGCCTTAGGAAGAGATGGGAGGAGGGAGAGAGAGAGAAGATGGTTATGGTTAAGGATATGGAGATAGGACGGAGAGCAATAAGGAGAGGAATTTTAGGTAAAGACGAGGGAGAGGAAGAAGAAGAGGAATTTTAGGTAGAGAGGGATATAGATGAGTATTAAAGGGGGAGAGAGTGATAGAAAGAGAAAGAGAGAGAGAGAGAGAGACAGAGAGAGGGATTGAAATGGGGTGGAGGGGAGGAGGGTTAGGGAGGGAGAGGGAGAGAGGGGATGAGGGTTAGGGAGGGACAGGAACATACAAAGGAGACGAGGAGGATTAGAGTTAGTGATAGGGGTGGTGGGGCGGATTTGATATAGATGAATATGACATCAAAACTACATTTCAGATTAGTAAATAAATGCGTGCATGCATTATTAGCGCGTACGCACTTTTAGTGCATATGCGTGTATTTAAAACAACGTTTGTAACACGCTGTTTAAATTTCTAAATTTTAGCAGGAAATTCCTTTTCCACCAACGTGGTGGATGAACTGACCGCTTTGGTTTTATGTTCCGGTTGCCAAACCAAATGGCTTGGACTGTGTTATAACAAAATACATATTATTCTATAACTTCTTCTATTTTGAGCATGATTTTGCGTATGCTACACTTGTCCACTGCTAATGAAATTGCACACACTTGTAGAACTTTGTGTGCAGATTCCAAATATGTAATTTTTTATTAAATCTATTATGTTTTCTATTTTTCTATTTATATTTTTAATTGGACTAACCTCAATCTTACAAAAAAGTTAGGTTATTTCTTCTGGCTATAACTTTTGATTGTCTCACCTATTTTGAAAATGGAAAATAACCCGCACAAGTACACACAAAGACCTACATCCTAAAAAAAAAAAAGTTTATTGATTATTTTAAGACCATGATGTTGGGGCCCAGTGCTTGACCTAGTCATTTTAGGGCTTCGCTGACTCCTTAATTTAAAAAGAAAATTAACATAAATAAATATGGAAAAATAGCGTTGCACTAGACCGACCTATTATCTACAACTCTATATACTTTTTTTCACAAATTTTCACCATTTGCATACCAAACCCGGGGCCCAACACAAACATATTCATTATGTTTTCTTAAAAAATAACATACCAACCTTATAAGAACCCCATTTTTTGGGAGTTAGACTTAATTTCCATAAATAATAGTTATATATTTTGGAAGGTAATCCGATTGTCTATGTTTCATCTTCTTATGCCATATTCCAAAAAGTTGTGTAGGTAGCTCTAATATTACTTTTTGATGTTCATATTTCTATTTTTCTAGAAGTCCATTGCAACTAATGTGTCATGAGTGGCCAACATTAGCTTGCACTAGGCCCAAGGAAAACACACTAAATTCATGGAGAAAAACACCCGGCAAGCCAAAAATACATGAGAGAGAAAGGCACATGGATGAATAATGGCTTGGGAAGAAAAATCGTGGGTTTTTTTTCTTTCCCAGGAAACTAAACACAATTTTCCAAAACGATGACTTTCCCATACACGAAATTCGGGATAGCCATACTCTCCATTTGCCAAAACAATAACTACCTCAACAACCTCTTGGAAGAAATAAATGATTGGGTGCACACGTCAACTAGGGTAGTTAATGGCTCATGGGTTCTCTCATTGACACCTGGATTGATACTATTGGCTTCAAGGGTTTGAATATTTCCATCCCTATTCCTTGTAAAAATCATTCCCCCATACTCTTGTTGCATTGCATAGCTAGTTTGAATTTCTAGGTGGAAGAAGGGCATTTTTGTGTTGTAGAACAATGGGGAAGAAGGGAAATCGAGTTTGGGGTCAGTGAGATTCATTTTTTTCACTTGGTTTCCCATGTACATGTTGGAATTTGATTGGTATACCTCGTTGTTGTTTTCCCCTCTCACCATTCATTTTTGGTATGCCACAATTCTGAAAAACCCATGGAAATCTTGTTTTGTGCACCCCATGGTTAAAACGTTTTGCCATGCCTAACATTTGTGCTTACTGTGTGTGTGGGGAGATATTTATGTGGTTTGGGTTATGTGCATCCCTTATTTGGATTGAAATGAGGAGTAATCAACTAGGCGTAGAAGAGGATCCACAATTGACTTGATAAACCTAGTGAAGAGTGTAACCTTACCAAATTTGATAGCTCTTTGGCTACTTTTCTATGCACACCCTGAAGAGCACTAGAAGGGAAGGTATGACCTGAGGGACTGTAGAGCAGTGAAGGGAATACTTCCTTGTGTTGGGTGTGTAGGTATTGTGGGTGCCAAGTTAGCTAAATCTTGTGGAGGTACCAATAGCTCTCTGGTTGAGCTGAGTCACTAGCTTAGAAATTCCTTCCTTTCTACTATCTTAACAACCTAATAAACCCAATTTTGGATTGGCTTGGTTGAGATGTGGTGTATACTTGGCTAGTGTTAGTTGTTTTTCCCTTTTCCTTGTGGAATGGGGGTGGCACAACTCGCCTATGGTTGAGTGGAATGTTGCAGTGCTCGTGACATCTTCATTTCAAGATGAGTATTCCCTTGTATTCCATTACAAAATGTTTTAATTTGATGCTTGTTATGAGTATAATGAGAAATGCATGATAGATGTGTGTAGTAGAGTTGTTTCCGCTATGTATGTTTATTAATTTGTTCATCTACACACATGTCTTTTTACTTTTTACATATTTGAAAAATAATGATGGGGGCTAGAAATTTGTAAGCTCGGTTTAGTTCATGTTCCCTCCCTTGAGTCAGATTGATGGGAGGGGATATGACATATTAGCTCATTAACTCTTAATTGTTAATTTTTATTGTTATCTTGTTAATACTAATAATTTAAAATTTTTTAACATATTAAATATAAACATGATAACGTTAGAATTATTAAAATAATTTAAAAAAGTTAAATTAGTTTAATAAACTGATTATTTTACATAAAAACAAGAGCCATGTGGTGGAAATGTCCCCGACATTGCCACCAGCTTTGCGGCTAGTTATGAGGAATTTTTTGCAACAGAAAAAGTGGTGGAAGGAATTGTTTTTTGCATAATAATAGTTTAGAGGTTAAAATCCAACACAATTCCTCCAAAGATGTCAATGATTCCATACTTCGACAACTCTTCTAACTCAGATCACCCACTAACACTTTGTCCTCGGGAGTCGAGGATTTCTCCACTTCTCCAACCCCTGATGCTCTTCAACATCACACATGAATCTATGTGCAATACCTCCAAAGATACCAATGTTTCCATAATCAGTAGCTCTTCTAACTCAAACAACCCATGAACATCTAGGATTCTAAACTTTTCCATCAATCAACTCCATAAATGGACTATAATATCCTCCATATGTTTTATATACTTGAGAGTCAATTATATTATTTAGATTGAGATTTCATATAACTAGTACATGTAATATTATTTAGATTCAAAGTTCGTATAACTAGTGGTCCATTGGTTGTAGTTTGGGTGGTTGGGAGGAATGATTGTTACCCTCCCCACCCAGGTTCAATTCTTGTAATGATTGTGCAACACTGACAAATTCTCTTTGTGAAAACAGGCCAAAAGGTACAAACCACAAGACAACTCTATTTCGAACTAAGTTGTAAATTGAAGGTATTTAATTGGTCTCATTTAAGAAGGTTCTCACTCTGGATGTTCTCAATCCATAACCTTACACCAATGATGAGAGGAAAAGATGGAAGTAAATTGTTATGATTTCAACGTATCATCCAAAGGATGCCATGACCCACTTTATTTCTTGCAACTTTATAGATGTTTGTTTGGAAAAACAAAGGATGTTGAAATGAAAATTAGACATCAAGGATAATTGATATGCCTAATTGTTAGGTAAACCATATTCAATAGCAGTAAGCAAAGAGAGACATAGAAGGAAATAAATACACAAGCCAAGGAAATAAAAGAAAGAGGAGAAAAAAAGGCAGAAGAATCATATCCACATAATGCAATGAAAACCTAGGAATGATGGACAACAAGCACAACAATGGATGAATTGGAACCAGTGATGAATGTGGGAGCTTAGTCGACCTAGTTGACTAGTAAATAGGGTAGTTGGCCGAGTTGGCCTTGGTCTAGGTCCACTGATGTAGATACGTTATAAGAATATATAAAGATATGAATATGTAAGGAAAACATGTTTGGTTGGGTTGATCATGTCCACCGAGGTAGTTAATATTTGTTTCAAAGATTGTAAGCACATATAAAGATATGATGAATCTGTAAGGAAAATATGTAGTTTTTGTTGATAACTTGATCTAATATTAATAGAGTTAATGACTCCTTGCAAGAGTATCATGATCCGTTTGTCCCTATGTCTATGCATGATCTGTCGAGAGTATCATATAAGGTGATTATATACTAAATTCAAGAGCGATATATATAACAAAAACAACCAAATGAGCACAAACAAAAGAATGACCATGCTAGTTCTTTCCAATCCACAGATTGTTCTCAATGCAAGTGGGCATTGATCCATCACTTTGCTCTCAACAAAAGTGGGCACTAGTCCATCGATTCTAAAATTAAAATAAGAAGAAACTAGGTATTGCTACTGTATTATCCTATGAGTCCTCAATTGATACTCTAGGTAGGTTCAGAAGGTAATTATTCCTTGCTACTATAGTTGGTCCTGCCTTGTATTTAGGTAGTTGGTCCTTGCCACGATAGTTCGTACCGAATAAAGACCACAATGGTCTCAAGTTACAGGGGCAGGGGTACTAGCTGTGAATATTTCACTAAAACGCGAAGCAAGCGGTGTAAATAGATGTCAAGGTAAATTTTGTAAAATATAAAGTGGTGCAATTTCGTCGGAGATAGCTGTGCATTATTGTTTTTAAATGAAAAAGGTGTGACAGTAAATTTATGGAATTTTCTCGGAAGTTATGCACTTTTTTTGGTAAATAAATACAAAATTGTTGTGGTAGTTGTGCTTATTGTATGTAAATATGACAACGTGTTGACAACTTGCCACCTTGCAATTTTGTGATAGGAAGATGTATATTTATTGTCATAAATAAATGCCATGCTTACCTCTTAAATAGTTCGTCAATATGTTGCAGTTTTGTTAAAGGAAGTTAACAAATTCCAACCAGTTTTGCAGTTTAGTTAGGATAAATCAAAAGAGAGAACTAAAAACTTAGTTAAGAGAAATATCATACACGAACATCTACAGGCTATTCATATGTTTCTTAAATTTGAATAAAATAAAATAAAATATATGCCAGACATCATACTTGGACTTCAATTAAAATATAACACTCAGTAATCATCATAATACACGCCATACATCCAAAAATAGAATAACACACAAACATTGCAAAGTTTCTTCATTTCCAAAAAATTGAAGTTAAGTTATACTTATACATAAGTCTTAATCGAGTCTTAGCCAAAGATAAAATACTATACAACTTAACCCCTGAATAAACCCTATTCAACAACAAAGTTTTCTGCAAACCAAGAACGTTTTGTGCTATCAAGATTCAAAACAAACACTAAATAATGATTAATTAATGCAAGGCTCTTAAGGCCCACTAAAAATCCATATATATTGCGTCATTGCAAAACCCATTAAACAATATGATTGTTTCCATTGCAAAATCGGTTCTATTGCATTACTGCAAAATCCCATTAAACAACCAATGTTATTGTGACATTCATTGCAAAAATGGTTGTCTCTGGAAAATTCATTGACTTCTAAAGAAAGCAGCATACCTCCCTTCGTTCTCCATTTGCACAAGCAACCGGTTCACTAATTCCATGGATTTCGGATATCTACAGAAATCAAGCATCTACAGGCTCCAACGGCATACAATGTTCAACATCTTCCACCTCTTCTAACACATAGCACCAACACAAAGAACTAGGATTTCAAAAAAAGTGTGTATTACAGAAAAAATGACCAGATCGAAACGTAGAACATTTAGCCAATTACTTCCAATTACCATATCGTAGAACAATGTCTTAGTTGAATTCAAAATCTTTTGGAGGAATTGTGGCCGATAGACGAATGTGAGAAGCTTAAAAAAATATGTGAAGCCAAAGAGCATACAAGGATTGGATAACGCGACAAAGATTAGAATCCTAGATGTTCGTGGGTTGTCTGACTTAATAGAGCTGCCAAGTATGGAAACAATGAAATATTTGGAAAAGTTGGGGGCAAGGGGGTGTGAAGTTGAAGAGAATACGGAGGTTGGAGCACGCGACAAAGCTTAGAATACTAGATGTTCATGGGTTTTCTGAGTTAGAAGAGCTATCGAGTATGGAAACATTGGTATCTTTAAAGGTATTACACACAGACTCATGTATGATGCTAAAGACCATAAGGGGTTGGAGCAGTGGAGAAAGCCTCAAATCCTGAGGCTAAAGTGTTAGTGGGTGCTCTGAGTTAGAAGAGTTTCCGAAGTATGGAATCATTGAAATCATTGGAGGAATTGGGGGAAGCCAGATGTTTGGAGTTGAAAACCTTAAATTCTTCACTGCTAGCCAAGAAGGCAGGGAAGAGTTGGAACTCTTGTTCCAACGGAGCAATGTTAGGGCTAGGGACTTCACCTTCGTCAAAATGCATTCCAAGAGAGAACCTTTAGCATCAACAAGTTGCAACCTCGTCATTCGAGTAGATTCAAATGCGTCATCTTCATGATATTCACTAAGAACCACTCTAATTCATTACATGAGTATCACCTGGCGATTCTTAAAAATGATAGTTAATACATGTTCAATATTGCAAAATGATGAATAACTAAAAATTGAACAGTATTAATATACCATAGAATGAATGATAAACTACTTATAGATGAATGTTGCAACAAATCATCCATAACGTTCTATTCCCAACGCCAAAGATAATGTGTCCACAAAGACTCAGCAACATCTCTTCCCAAATTTGTTAGATGGTCATGCATATTTATCTCACTCCAATGGTATAATTCCACTACTTACATCAGACACTTGGTGTCCATGCATATGTATCTCCAGTTCCAATTCCAATTTACAACTGTCTGGTTCCACCACTTCCCCCGTACACTTGTTTTGTAGATTGAAAATATACACCCACCTGAACGAGAACCAGAAATTGCAATGGGAAAGACATCGATGCCATGCAAATATATCAATGCCAAAGGAAACTTAAACGGACACATCAACCTACCTCACATATTGAGACTATATATTTATCATGGCAATACACATGGAACCGGCCAAAAGTAAACTTGAAATGACAGGTACAGGTCACACTGTAAGCGCTCTCATAAAGAGAACACGTTATTTGATTTGGAATTCCCATGGGGGGGTCAGTTGGTAGGCAATATCCTATCACGTCTATTCATATTGGGGAATAAACTATGATACATAAATGAGAAAATATATTTCCTTGTATTAAGGGGCCAAGGGGGATTAATTATGTTATATGGCAATACAAATATTTAGGGTATATTTTATTACATTTCATGTAGAAGTGGTGGAAGGGAGGCAGAGGAAAAATCAGGGGATAAGGGAACAAGGCATTGAGTTTGATGAACAATGGATACTCAATTGGGATGTAGGATCGTTGATGGTAGTACTCTATTGAAGGGTTGTTATGTTTCTCATGTGCTTGGTTGGTTAATGGATCTTCAAATTGTTAATGGAATTGAGGTAATGAAGGATTAGGCTTTCTATCTTTTATGTGATATCAATTTAAAGTGTAGTTTAGGTACATATTTCATCCCTAGAAATCATGTGTTTTTATTCATTTCAATGTAGC
Source organism: Larix kaempferi (assembly GCA_027924585.1). Taxonomy (NCBI): domain Eukaryota; kingdom Viridiplantae; phylum Streptophyta; class Pinopsida; order Pinales; family Pinaceae; genus Larix; species Larix kaempferi. The sequence continues at coordinate 3,588,216 of BSBM01001136.1, read as the reverse complement.
TTTCCTCCTTGAGTCCATATGAATTTTTTTTGCTATAGAAATTTCCTTTTGCGTGATCTCTAAAGTCAACCCATCCACTAGAGAGCATATAGGTTTGTGCATTGTGACCTTGTCCATTTCTAATCTTCCTAAATAAATCCTCATGCAATCCTTGGCTGACCCCATTTTCCTATTGTATAAAACACTAGTCTCCAATTCCTTCATGACTCTTATATTTTACAAAAACCAAAATACTTTGTTTTTCTAAAGTTAATCTTCATTTTCAACATGTACTCCATTGTTAAACTCTAGTTACCTAGTAATCCTACCCTATGGTCTCCACCTTTGAGCTAGAGAAGAGATAGCCTAGATAGATACAAAAAAGGTTAGGTGTTGTGACAATGTCCTCCCTCTTAGTTGTCCATAAGCCATCATTGATTTTAGGTATTCAACCTTAAGATGCTAGTTTTTGTGCTAACATGGAAGAACAAGCATCTCTAGGATGATAGATATATTCTTAATGGTAGAAAAATTGGTGTAGTAGTGTCAAAGATACAACTATTGGGTAGGAAACAATGGCTTATATGATCATCTACTTATTCTTATACAACTAGAAAATGATTATAGAAAACCTTCATTTTCTTGTAAATATAATCTTGTATGCTTTGATAAGGAATATTTTAGACTTCTTATTGCAAAAAATGGAAATATGAATAACACCTCATCCAAAATTGGTTGACATGACCTCTAGTTAAGATTTCGCAGAGGCCACATGTAACATACCCACATTAATAACCCAATTCTTTTTTTTGGAAATAAATGCCAATCATGGCCCAACATTTATTCTTTATACAATATAATTGTTAGATAATAACATTTTAATTATTATTTTAATGTTCTAAATTAAATATATTTTTTTAATTGATTGCACTTTTCTAAATTGAGACTACCTCTAATCTCATTGGAAAGGGCATTATATTCATAAAGATTATAAAACATTGCAAAGAGTTCATTTCTAAATTCGAAAGGATTATGTATCTCTCATATATATATATATATATATATATATATTAAAAACTTTAATGTACCCAGGCATACTACAAAACTATTGTAAAAAACAATAATATTAAATAAAATAAAATATGAGGGACTACTCCACAAGGATATCGAATTTCCATTAAAAAGGGTATAATATGGTTATGTTAAAAACTTTTTGCAACATCATTGTATAGGAATATTGTACCCCATGCATACTACAAAATTACTGTAAAAAAACAATAATATTAAATTAAATATGAGCATATAATATGGTTATCCATTAAAAAGGTATAATATGGTTATGGATTGATAATCCAAACCTTTATATTAATATTACATAATGTTCACACAATAGGATTAGTGCGCACTCTTTTTAACGTTATATAATTTAGCAAATAAAAATATACAACATTACAATTTATAACACATATAATATAATATTTGGTTCATGTCATAGTTAATATGTTTGGTCTACTATCCAATGACTCAAATTAATGCCAAGTATTGGCGCTTTGAATAAAACACATACGGAATTTAATCCAGGTCTAAGTTGTTGATTGCATATGCTTCTTGAAATTCTCAACGAAGATCGACGACAAGGATTGAGAGACAACCCAGTTCATAATACTCACTTAGTTTACAGAGCCTACGGTAGGCTCTTAATGAGGTAGCTGGTTTGCACGCCATTTCATATGGGTAACCTATTAACCTATCGTAGCTCTTAATGAGGTAGGTGGTTTGCACTCCATTTCATATGGGTAACTTACGGTAGGCTCTTAATGAGGTAGCTAGTTTGCACGCCATTTTATATGGGTAACTCGGTTTAGACTCTTATGACTCTAAGCTATGGTAATTTTTATTCAACCCTGTAACTTCATTCGCATTCCCACTCACCTATGATATCAGGATCAAGTCTTTTTACCATTTACACTAGATAATGTATATTTAATTCTTTCTCATTTATATTTTTATGCACACTACGTTCACTTTTCATAGAGCATGAACACATAATATTTTGAAAATCTATGTATGAATAAATTTATACCTCGGCTAACAATATCGTTTGTCTCTCCAGTTTGGCTATGTCGAGACTATTTCACGGGTTAATGACTTGATGGCCATCCTTAGTATTTTTTTTTTCCTACACAGTAAGTGCTATCTCCGTTCAAGCATTTAGCTAGTGATTGTTTGGGGTTCCTCCTCTACGAGGAATATCATGAGAGTGGTATAGAATCCCACTAACCTCTACGTAGGTTTCATGGAAAATAATGCGTTGGGATTGTTAGTATTGTGACCGATAAAGGTAAATGACTGTCCATTTTGTTCTACTCCTACATACATATATTGCTATATACACAAGCATTATTAAATGCAGGGTTTGATTTATTATTTAATTGAATTAGTTTATGTTATTTGTACATAGGTGTTGTTGGGGCTCAAACTTGGCATGATCATGTCCACAACCTCTATCAATGGACCACTTGGCAACCTACACCACCAACTGACTTAGAAAGTAAGCCAACTCATGGCTATAGTTGCAACTCTTGGTAAATTAGAGAGCAAACAAACTTCACTGTACATTTTTATGAATAATATATACTCATTAAGGATTTGTATTCATTTTCTCCATTTTATTTGATGCCATACCCAAACGTTTTCAGGTGCATTCAACACCATGCATAATCCCTTGGTTGGTTTCACAGGTATGAAACATTTTCTCTCTATGTTTCTTGAGATGGCTCAAACCTCAGTCATAATAATATGCATTCTTTTTATAATGGATCGGTTTTGTTCTCCGATGAAAGAAATTATTTATCCTCTGTTATTTGTAACATATTGATTTGAATCCTAAAATGTTAGCTCTACTTTCTGTCTATATTATGTGGGTAGGAACGAGCTCGGAAAATTGATTCCTTAAAAACGATGGATCCTCATAGGATCGAATCTCTCTTTTTTTAATTAAATCCCCAATGGTTGGCAGAGATCCTTGTTGTAAATCCATGATAACTAGGGTAAAGAATGTTGGACTTATAGCCTGGACTGTAAGAATGTTGGCATTTTCTCATTTTTATTCTAGCTTGGACTACTCCTTAAACCCCCACAGTTGAACATATTGTTTTCTTTAGAATCCCTAGTGATTAGATCGATATCACTCGGTCACGGCTATTAAACTCTTGATTACTATATATATATATATTCAATCCTACCGTTCAAAAAGAAGGAAAATAGGACATAATGGTACTAAAATTTATTATGGGTAGCATCTTTATAGTATAATGGAAGAAATGTTTATAGAGTTCAAACATAAACATATGGTTTAAACATATTTAAAAATTAAATACATAGTTTTTTTTTAATACCTAGTTAGTAAAAACTATTAATGTGATTGTTTTAAATAGGATTTGGGCTTCATAGATGTAATTGGTTCATTACTACTATATTCTAAAGCTTGCTTCTTTGTTGCTATGATTAAAGAAAGAAGGACATATGCCTTGTGATGATATGAAACAAGTTAAGTATGTTATGTGAGAATTTTATTGAAATATTAGAATGAGAAAAGTAAAAGCCATTAAGAATGTTGAAATTCTATATTTAGTATAAAATAAAAAAATTAGACCAATTATTATTTTAAGTGTCTTTAGTTGAAAGAAGTAAAGTTTTATTTTTTATTTTTCATAATCTCCTATGATTGGGGTTGTTACACTTTTTTCATGGTTGTTGAGACTCAGAAACCTCATTCAAGGCCATTTAAGGCCCTTGATTTCATTCCCTAACCATTGTTCCATAATCTGTGTGGGTATACAATACATAATTGTGATGCTCATATTCCCATGTAGAGATGGTAGATCCCCTATAAAGGTTAGTATTCATGTTTGGATTAATCATTTATGTGCATCAATCATCAAACACCAGAGTCTTAGTTATCACTCACTATTACATTAGCATTCAAGTTCAAATAAGAAAAGTTTAATTTTAAACATTTTTGCCTCACTAAATTAGTATTAAAAACAATATTTACACTATGATTCATTGAGAAAGTGAGAAATTAGAATTGGAACTTGTTGGGACTCACATAGCTGTGTAAACTTGTATGGATTTGGTATAGTTATTTTCTAGATTATTGTCATGATGTATTTTCTTATTTATAAACTCTTGTAATGATGTATTTTATTATTTATAAACTCTTGTATTTAGTATAATATATTCAACTCCATTACCTTGTATCTTATTTTTTTTCTGGTAAATATGTATGCTTTCATCTTCTTAATGATTACAGTGTTATTTCAGGCAGGGTTCGAGTCATCCTACTAGGTAGCACATATGATCTCAAATCTTGTTGGAGTCATCCTACTAGCTAGTACATTTCTCATTTAGAAAATTGTTGTTATAGTTTATCACTTGTTAGCCATTTGTATCATTTCATGATTTGCATGGTTGTTTTGCAGGTCTCCTTGTCATCTTGAGCACTTGGTTGAGCGGAGGTGGCAAATTCCTTCCGAAAAAGGTACCTCGAGTTCCCTTTGTGTCCATGGCATTCATTTTTCTTTGTGTCCATTGTAATTATTATATATTTAATTACTGTATTTATTAATTTTTAAAAAATATACAATTAATATAATCATAATAGCCTCCATGGTTGAATGCAAACACTTCCGTGCACTACAAGAAAAATGACATTTTAACCTCACATGAAATTGTTGTATATTAAAATATTTAATTTAAAATAATATTTGTATAATATTATAATTATGTTTATAATATTTTTATTAATTTTATAGCTTTTAAATAACAAAAATTAATATTGTTACATTATATACACATGTAATTGTTGTATATGAAAACATATTGTAGTAGAATATTGAATTTCAAATAATTTTTTTATAATATTGTCATTATGCTTATGAATTTTTTTATTAATTTCATTAAATATATTTTAAATAAAAATATTAATATTATATGATAATGTTTGATAACTTTTTTTTTTTCCTTGGAAAATGTCCGTAATTTTATTTCAAAAAGATGATCAAAATTACATATTGCACATGTAGTAGAATCAACAAGGATCCCTACATTTTCACATATTTCTGTCCCATATAAGCATAAACAAATCATAACTACATCTAAAAGCCGCAAACCAGTGGCTCAAAAATGTACATATATTCAGGCCAGCCATGAATGGCGAAGCCCTAATCAGATCAGCCAAACGTTGGCACGAAAACAAAAAACCCACTCATATTGTGCTGAAAAGGAAACACACTGGTGTGAATAGGGCCACCGGTTCTGAAACGAAAACCCCATCAATGCTCGCCGCCATTGAAAGTGGGGGCGCAGGACGAACCTGTGCATTGTGGGAGAGACGATTCGAACCCGCGTCAGGTTCAACGGGCACAGTCAGACAGGGTTCGGCGACCACAGCAAAGGCGACACAACATATTGGATGGAGTCGTTGCTCAGGCCCGTAACGTAGCCACGGAGCCATAGCCAAGATTTGGGCATGCTGGCGGGGTTGTAGGAGCACTGATCTGAGCTGCCTACAATCACGTTTCTGGCCGTAAGGAGGAGCACCGCCACGGCCAATCTGCTGCGACTAGGCGCCACCGTCTTGCCACGCCCGCCATTGCTAGAATAACGCCGCTCCACAAGAATCTTGACAGCAGGTAAAGGGCCGCTAGTTTAGATCTGGAAAGATCGCTGCCGTCGTCGATAGCAACCCAAAACGATGCCACAAGAACAGCAGGTAGAGGGTTAGAACAGATCGCCGCCGCCGTCGAATGGAGCCATCAGCTGAACCAACCCAATCAGGTGCCCGATCTCATGAACAGCCACCGTTCACACGAACCCTGAGACAGAACCCCCGCCGGCCACCAAGAAAGCAAGACGTCTATAGCTAAACCGAAACCCTCAACAGAAGAAACAACATATCCAAGTCTGTGGACAAGCAGCAAACTCTGGATCTCCCAAACCGGCGAAATCAGCCAGCAACTACTGATGAAGAATACAGCCAGACACCCTACGCTCCAGAGCCCGCGATGCCTCCACTCCGTCTATCAGGATCCTGCAAGGAAAACACATCTGCAGGGAAAGGAGGGGCGGCTGGGCCCATCTCATCTTAAGATGTCTACCTCCATCCCCGATAATGTTTGATAATTTAGTCATTGATAGATAAATCTAAATAAGTAGCAACATTTTAAGAATACTCATCTTACATCAAATTGTATTAAAAAAATATTTTTGAAGTTGTTGAATACTTTCAATTGTATAGAAGAGTTAACTTTGAAGTTGTTAAATACTTTCAAATGTAATGTTTATTTCATTTTTAAGAAAGATCATAGTTAAGTAGATTTTGTCCACTTTCAAATTAGTATTAAGTAGAAAAATAATTTTATTTATACTTTATGAAGTCCCTAATTAATTTATAAAAGGAATTCCCACTCTAGGATTACAAGTTCCATCAATGTCTTTAGCTTCCAAGGTTTTTTCTTTTTGATCATTTGACATGCATCGATTGCAATTAACTAGCAACAGAATTTTATTTATACTTTATGAAGTCATTAATTAATTTATAAAAGGAATACTCAATCTAGGATTTCAAGTTCCATGAATGTGTTTAGCTTCCAAGGGTCCTTGTATATGATCATTTGACATGCATATATAGTTCCTTTTACATTCTTATGCTATTAATAATTGCAAATTATTATAAGAAAAAACTAGAAATATGACCTATTGTAATTTCGACTTGTTGCATAAAATTTTGGTGTTGACCTTTTTAAGTAAAAGCAAGAAGGTCCCCCTCCCCTCACCTCCCCACCTCAAAGGCCCTTCGCTTAGTGCCTAATATGGGTTCATCGGATCCCCATTCTCCACTATGAAGCCCCGCACTTCATTTATGAGTCACCTCCCCATTGCTCTTTTTTTCTTCTTTTATCAACATCATATAAACAATACAAACTTTCATGCTTTCTACATTGTTTTTTTTTTATATAATTTTTTTATATATCATATAAACAATACAAGCTATTATTTTATTTAGCATCTTGTTTGCTTATACTAAGATGCATTGGGGTTGTCAAGTTTGTTATAATTTGATAATATGACATAAAGGGGGTATTAAAAATGAGTTGATAAAAACAGATACCTACAATATCTCGTGAAACTAAGGGGTTTCTTAATTGGAAAGGTATATAGGGAGGGGGGTTCAACAATACAATTTTAGGAGGCATTTTCCAATATTTAGTGAAATTAGGAATATTCTTTAATATCCCACGAACGATCGTGCTATGTAACAAGTTCAATGAGTGAACCCCCTATGGGAATTCCACGCATATGACAATGTTGGCCTCCTTACATATGCCTATTGTAGTTCTCCTAGTCCCTTGTTGGGAAGGTGAATGAAGTGGGGCAAGGTTTGAGGAAATGTGTTGAAAAATTCACAAATATCATAAGCCAATGTGATATTTGTACCCATAGTTGCTAAGAAATGGATATCCCAAGTAAATTCATTAAAAGAACTTTAAACAAACAAAGAAACATACATTAAACTTGTATAAAATTAGGTATCTAACTCCTCAATGTTAAATTTTAAGCATAAAGTATTTTAAACTAAATTTTTTCTATTACTAAAACAACCTATATCATCAACTTTTGAGGTAGAATTTACTTTTCTAAACTCCCAATTCATCGGACAATTCATAGGACACTTATTGTAGAATTTACTTTTCTAAACCCCCACTCAGAAAATTCTTGTGTGCTTTTCAAAATGAGCCAAACTCTAAATATTCAATTGAAATCAATAACCACCACATCCTTAAAATTTTAATTTTAAAATTACAAAACTTTTAGATAATATTTTAATATTTATTAATGGTAATATTTATGTTAAAAAAGTGCAACAAACTATATAAACTAAAGCTAAACCTTAGTAATTCTTTTGATAAATTAAAACTAGTCGTTGCAAAGTAAAAAAACAAAAGATATTGTTTTTAATGGTGTGACCAAAGATTGAAATGCAGCTCTTTGACCATTAAATACCAACAATTTTAACACCATTGTTCACGATATAAAATATATGAAATTTAAGCATCCATGTAGGAAGCTGAATAACGGTCTCAAGCGTATATTTAAAAAAATCCAAGCGAACCAAGCATCCCTGCGCCCAATAGCTCAACTGAGTAGCTCAACCAATGAATCCATCCATCTTGTTATAGATAAATGATGTGAAAATGTCGTGTTCATTAAGACGAAAATCTAGTTTGAGCGCTTCAATGAGATTATAATAATACTTTCCAAAAGAGGGAAATTGTTCAACAAAACAAAATAAAGGGGAGGTCTTCAAAATCTATTCCAAGCGTGAAGCTCCTCTATACTATGGCATGAAGTGCATGGTATCTACTTACTATGTCATTTACCTCTATGCACGGCATGGGAGTGACTGGATAAACAATTAAATGGGTGATAAATCACTATGATCACAATTACTTTTTGTGAGCTCCTTCCCCTGTACTTGATCTCTCGGATTTGCTCCTCGCAACTATAAAGGGAAATAAATGGAGCAGACCCATAAATTAGTACTACCATGGATAAATGTTAAGTTGGGTAGATCAGGGCATAAAATTAAGTTTATTAATAGCCGCCCCTTCCCCTTATGGGGTGGCAAGTGATAACCTGCTCGGACCCATTGCATTCAACAAGTGCTAACCTTCTCGGACCCAATGGTGGCAATGTCCCCAACATTGCTACCTGTATTTGCAGAAAGTTGTAGGGAGGAGCTATTTGCATAGAGTTGTGGAACTTTGAAAATTGATTTATTTAAGAGATTGTGCTTGGAAATTTAGACATGAATAATGTTATTTTCGAAAAAAAAAGCTATATTTCTTTTGAGTAATAATGGATATTGCAATGTAAGGAATTGCACATGACACATAAAGAAAATTTCTAAAGGAAAGAAGTTGAAATATTTTTTTGCGTAATAATATATTGTAATGCAATTAATTACAATTTTTATGAGATGGATATTTTTAGATTCACAAAATCTGAAAAGAGAAGTGACTATTTGTTCCCTATCCTATAACATAAAAAATGAGGAATAGTATGAAATTAAAACATGTATTTAAATTTCATATTTCAATAAAGATAGTTGTTACATCTGAACTAGCAATACTGTACAGGGAAGTAATCCTATTGACTTCCAATCGATAAGCTGCAAACTCACCAAATAACTTCCAATCTTCGGATGTGTTGTCTGTTATTTCTATCAAAAACAAAGATGTGCAACAAAATCCGTGCAGGCCACTGTAGGTGTCAACTTTCACTCCATCAAAAACCTTGAGGCAACAAAATAATGGTTCAAGGAAAAACGTTGAGTTGAAAACATAAGCATAATCCATTCGAATGAATTGCATATGTGATTCCAGTAGAGTTCCCAATTATTTATATGGATAACATAGCTGCTCAAAAACTCTCTAAGATGTTGCACATCCTTGTTCTCTACATAAATAACCTATGTAACCCTAATGAAAGCCTAACGATTTTAACAATTTTAACAACTCTTTTCCAACTTGGCTTTTTTTCCAACCATTATCCATTGTTTTTCCTCCTTGATAATTTCCCTTGGCATCTCAGTCCACTCATATGTGCATCCCTGTGAAGAGTGTTGTCCAAATCTATCCTTGATAGAAATAACGGACCACAGAAGGTGCTACTAGTGTTTCAAACAATTGCATGAGTTGCAGAATTATAGAACATCATCGGGGAAGATGTCCTCTGTTGTGTCTCAGAATTAGTGTCCCTAGCTTCACCCTCTTCTGAATCCCATAGAATGTGGGCATAAGAGGCAAGAACAAAGTTTCCAGACAATCACCTATAATTGGTTACTCAAATCATCCAATGCCATATTATCAGACCTAATCGTTCCACTAACAGAATCAAAATACAAATTTTCCATAACAGGAAGCGAGAGAGGAAGCGATGTCAGGAGCATCTGTGCGAACTTCCCACATCAGCTTGGCATAAAGAGAGAGTACCTCACCATCGTCGGGGCTTGCAAGTATGGATCTTTCATAGTATTCATTTGCATTGGCAAGGTTCCCTTGAACCTAACAAAATGCACCCAGTATAAGCTTATAGCATTCCCCAAGAAGAATAAAAATCTATTTTCGGGGATTAATCCATACCTCATGCAGGAACTTTGCATAGTTTCTTAGCAGAAGTGAGTTTCCCGTATTTTCCTCCAGCATTTTCTGGAGGTAAGTTTCTGTAGAATCATAACCAAAATCAACCGTGGAGACTTCTCAACTCCCATCATCAATTCCAAATCCTCCAGCTATATACATCGCCCCGTCCTCAGTCTCACACATTGATTCGTCCTCAGTCTCACACATTGATTATGAATTTCTCAACACAGGACTCCAACCAGAACCCCCTTTGCCTCCTCCAAATCTGTGAACATCATTCTTTCTTCCCGAGATAGATGGTTTTTCGCTTCCCATACGATCAACAACAAGGGAAATCTTATGGGTCAGTTTGAAATTATTTGGAGGGTTCTTATGGAGCTCGTCTTCCAAGACCGAGTTCCCTGATCCAAAAGCATGAGAGATGGACAACGGCTTCGCAAATTTGCAACGACTGAGGCTAGACTTTGACTCCAACTCCTTCAGAGCCTCAGAGTGTGATAAAATGGGATTAATAGAACCCAGAATTGGGCTAGAAGAGCTTCTTTCTTACGACACATTCCAATCCAGGGGCTATTACTCAAATTGCTTGTATCGACCCTTGGCAGGATAAGCGTGGTAGCTACAGACGATTGAATGAGACGTAACCACAATGATGCGAGCCTTCTTAGAATTACTGAACCCGGTAGACCAGAGAACTAGATTGGAAAAAATGCTTGCGTGAGCCCGATGCATCTCGGTTGTTCCCTTCGCAAGATGTTTCCAATTCATAGGGGCAATAAAAAAGGAGATGCATGCATCTTCCCACGCTGTTAGACAATCTAGCAGATAAAATAAAGACTAAAAATCCGTGCATAGACATGGTGGAAGCTGGTGCCTTCATTAAGTTTTGAGAGTTATTTCTAAATTGGGGTAACATGACATGCTTGTCTTCTACACGACATGACATCATCTAGCCACTATTTTTGGGAAGGGAAAAACGAGGACAATGTCAACACCCTCCAACCAATTAGAATGAAAAAAAAAACATGTTTTTAATAATTAAAGTTAATATCATATATTCAACACTATAGCTAAACTATACCAAAAAAAAAATTTAACCAATAAACCCAAATTAATAAGGTTTGGGCGATCCCCTTGGAGAACATAACCTTCGGGGACATTATAATTCATTGCATGGAAATCATGATATTATATAATAGTCAGTGAATTTGTAATCATAGCTTGATTGCAATGATTCCACTATTAATTTAAATAGTAATACATGACAATATTATTTAAGGTCGAAAAAAATGGCAAATGAGTGAGAGCAAGGTTAGTATTACTAAGAAGTTAAAAAAATTGTCATTCTTTATAAAAGGTGAACAATTTTACAAAGAATTTGTAAAGAATAGCTGATTCCAATGTTGCCATTGTCAAAATTATTCAGGGTTAATAACATTGGCAAATGAGTGAAAGCAAGGTTAGAATTATTAAGCAAGTGATCTTAAAAAATGTCATTCTTTATGAGAAGGTGAAGAGTTCTCCAAGGAAATGATTGAAGATTTAAAATAGGCAAATTCCAAAACTCTTTGTATATTAATTTTGATGAGGTGAACAATGATACAAGGTATATAGCAAAAACAAATAAGTCCATGACGATCACACTGCTGGAAACCTAATGGCCTTATTATGAGTCCTTTATTGATCACATTAATGACGTTACTTGAAACTTCATAATTTAACTCTGGTAAAAAATCCCTAATAAAGGTTCCGTGCACAATCCAAACTAGTGGATTTCAGAGTATGTAGCCAGCTCTCGCATAAAACTATATTTTCTCAACCGAGTCAATAATAGGTTCCGTGCACAATCCAAACTAGTGGATTTCATAGTATGTAGCCAGCTCTCGCATAAAACTATATTTTCTCAACCGAGTCAATAATAGTATCTGGGTAACTTTAAGTACAAATTTATTTTTCTCTTTTAAAGCTGGGTAAGTTTAAGCACAGCAACCTAAGATGTTTAACGGAAAGGTAATAGTATCTATTCTTATTTTCCGGTAATATTATCTATTATTATTTTGCCATAAAAAAATTAAAAAGCACAACAAAAAGTTATTTTATTAAAATATATAAAACAAATTTAATTTTCTAACATGGCATTTTCGAGTAAGCAGCCTAAAATGTTTAAGTGAAATGTATTTTTGTTTTTTCATATTTACAGACCTAGATGTACGTCTATTGAATTTTTGAGCAGCAGTTATTAGAGTTATCAGCTGAACGGTGGAATGATTCGGTGGAAACAATTTGAAATAAAGTTGGCCGTTGTCAAAATAATATTGATTTAAATGCAATTATCTTTTCTTTTTGAGCAGTAGTTATTAGAGCGAACAGTGGAATGATTAGGTGGAAAACAAATTGAAATAAAGTTGGCAATTGAGAAAATAATATTGATACAAAGAGTGGTTTTGTAATAAAGTTGACAATTGAGAAAATAATATTATTGATACAAAGAGTGGTTTTGTATGATCGAAATCCACGTCGGATGGAATAATGTTTAAATCCCTGATGTTTTAAAAAACTGGGGAATAAATTTCACATGAATGTTTGTGGCTACTTACATAAATTTGAATAATAATTCAATTACAGATTGATTCCTCAAGGGTGGGGCGGTTTTGGATGGAAGCTGGTTGTGTTGTGTCCAGAGGTAGTGAATAAGACAGACAGGAAAATATTAGAAAAGACAAAGATGTAGTGGGGCTGAGCTCTGACATGCCGCCGATTGAAAACTACGTCCAGCGTTTCCAACTGCTTTTTGTGATGTGGAAAATCTGTTCTTCAGTGTTCCATGGATTAGGTAGTGTTGCAGTGGATTTTTCTTTTGACTTCTTTGGAAAATGAGTTCATCATAATAATAAGTGCAGTAACATCCCATCGCTGACTGTATCTGAAAATGGAAACGTAATCTGATGGAGCGCACTTAAATTGAGACGAATCAATGGTACCCAAAACTTCGATAGAACGGTTCAGAATCGGTGGGTTTAGTAACAAGGATGCTAAAAAGGAAACCTTGTGTAGAACCATTGATACATCTTCATGTCAATGCTATCTGGCATCATCATCATGAAAGTGACAGAATGCTTTTAATTATAAATAGCTATCACCTTCACCGAGTTCACAAGTAGTTAACCAAAATTATTACAGTATTCTTAGTAAACATTTAAAACATGAAAGATTCAAATCACAAACAAAACAAGGATATGATATTTCTAAATTTAGCCGAGACAAGTTATGTACATCGAGTCAAATCAATAGCTTTAGGAAATTCCTTGTCCCTTCAATTAAAATATTTTATATATTAATTTACCAACCAATTTTTTTTTTTTATATAGAATATATTTTTAAAAATAAGTTATCATTATTGCATTTAGAGTAGCCAGGTGTTTACACTTTAGTATGCAGAGATGTTAGGTTTATCATTTTACAAAGTTTCTACATTTCCTTATAACATATTAAAATTAAAATGTAATTAAAAATTTAAGTATGATTTTTATTATATGTAAAAAAATTAAGATAAAAAAATCTATACATTTCAAGGAATTGGATTTAGATTTAAGTTTTAAATGGATCTATACTAATAATGAAGGAAAAAATATAATTTAATTTTTTATATTAAAATTATAATTAACTATAAAAATAAATAATATCATATTAAAATTATAAAAATAAAACAAATATATAAAAAAAATGCATATAAAAAAATTAGTATAATGAAAAGGAAATATAGTAAAATATTAACCCATTTAAAAAAAAAAATGATTGTAATTAAATTTTAAATATAAAAAAATATATAATTCATATCTAATACAAATTTTAACATAATTTAAATAGATATTTATAGTAAGTGTATTTTTTATTAAAATAATAAATGAAGTGAATAAAATATTAATTTTATTATAATATAAATAATTTTTCATAATAAAATATATATTGGTTGGATAAATAATTGTATTTATAAATAAGGAATGATATTTTTATTTTGAAATGTATTAAATATTTTTTTCTATTTAATATATTTATTAAATTATAAAATCTGAAAATATATATATTTTTAAATTATAAAATAATCATTAAATTATAAAATTAGAAAGAATAAAATGTAATAGAATTATATTAATTTCTATTTTTTAAATTTTGAATTAATTATTTTTTAACACATTATAAGTAAAGTAAAAAAAAATAAAAAAAATTAATAATTACATTATGATACTTTAAATTTACAAACCATATTGCTTAATTAGTATAATCTACTTTCAACTTTTTATCTTTTACAAAAGTCTTCATTATTATAAAATATATTATTCATCTTATGGTCTTTGAATCTTTGAAGTTCATAATATAATAATAAAAAAATTAAAAACAAACTTAAATCTTATATAATAGTAGAAATTAAATATTTTTATTACCTTATAATAAACCATTTGATGATATAGTCTTTGAATCTTTGAAGTTCATAATATAATAATAAAAAAATTAAAAACAAACTTAAATCTTATATAATAGTAAAAATTAAATATTTTTATTGCCTTATAATAAACCATTTGATGAGATATATATTATGGTTCTTTTATCAATGAAATCAAGTTCCATGGCATAATATGATTCCATGGATATGTATGATAGTACGATATATCATGAAGCTTTCAATATTAAGATTATTATGTCTCAATTTTTTTTTTAATATTATAATTTAGATTTATTATATATTTTAATTCATTTTTAGACTTTTAATTAATTGAGATATATTTATTTTTTATTTTGAAGTTTAAGTTAAAATCAACATTGTAATATTTTTGTCTACTTAATATTATGATCTTTTCATAAAATTCTATTTGTAATTTTTACATAAGTAAGGAATAGTTTTAATTAATAAGGATATATTATCTTTAATTTTGAAATCTATGCTAGGATTAACATCTTAAAAAAATTTCTACTTCATATTATATTTTTTTCATGGTTTCATAAGCAAGGAATTCTTCCCTATGCTGGGATGTAAAAAGCACCTCTCCTAGTAAACAAATATTGATCTATCTTAAAAATCATAGATCCATCTTAACTCAAGATCTATCATATACTAAAAGGGAACATTATGGATTTATGATACATCTACACTCACATTTAACTATAATAAATTATATCCTTTCACATTATCCTATCTATTCTATTGGATTATATTATTTCAAAATTTTATTTAACAAATAACATAGATCTATATATATATATATATATATATATATATATATATGAGTTAAGCATATAATATAAAATTTGTGTTTTCTTAATATTTTATTATTTTTATAATATTAAATATGATAATTATCCCTCACATAATATGAGTTGTAGATAAGTTAATAATTTGTTTTTTCAACTTTAAATCTTAAATTTTAAATAAATCATCAAATTTTATATTGATCTATATCAATTTTAACTTCAATTTTATCAATTGTAAAAACCAACTTTTAAAATTCAATTTTATAAATATAATAAGCAATAAAATTCATTAAAATATAAAACAAATTTATTTATCATTTATATATAATATTTTAATATTAAAATCTAAAAAGACTCAACAATGCGAATATATCACAACATTATTAAATATCTCACAACATTATTAAATATTATTAAATACTACTTAGAAGAGAAGCCGCAAAACCTCCACAAACCACGTCACCTAATCCAACAATTACATTGCCATACACCAAATCTACAAACTATAGATTTTATTAAAATTGTGCATAGTGTAAAATTTTGTTTTCTTATTGTTTTTTTATTAATTATTTTCATAAAATATCACATGTAACAACGACATAAAATTATATTTATCCCTAACATTGAATTATAGATAAGTTAGTAAAATAAATGTTTTTTTCAGCAACAAATTTTAGATTTTAGAAAAATCAATAATGTAAAATTTTATGTTATTTACAACCATCTCAACTTCAATTTTATCAAATATAAAGTAGCTTACAACCAAGTCCAGCTTGACGAACTAAACCGAGGTTCCAAGGGTATTGATTTGCTTTTTTAGCTCCTCTATAATAAAGGTAGAGGTTTTCTACAGGGGTAAGGGGTCTCAAGAAGCAATTGATACCTACCTAGACCTATTACTATATTATATTATATAAACTTCTAGTTCATACTACATATATTATATTGGCATATCCACCCACCGGGCCATGAACAAAGAAATGGTAATTGGCATTAACCGGAACTACTACAAACTATACTAGTTTTACTCTACAATATTGACATATCCATAAGAAAAAAAAGTCAATATTAAATATCATTCAAGAACTATAAATTTTACATTAAAAATAACTGCAAAAATACTCACCAATATCTTTTTGGTAACCACCTCATATCAAATAATATATATTATATTATTAAAATGTAATTCTTGACATATAATACACTAATAATTACATATTGTTAAATATATTTTTAAATTATATTAATAATTGAAAATTATTTGAATTTGTTTTAGATATAAAACATTAATAATTATAAATTGTTAACTATATTTTTAAATTATGATAATACTAATTCTTACTTTTCTTCGATGTGGCCTGGGTTAATGGCAAGTGTGGTCTTGGTGGTTTTTTGAAGTTATCAAAGGATGATTCAATTCATTTCACAGCAAATAGAGGCCTTGGGACAAACAATAATGTGGAAGGGATGACATTGAGAACACTATTGCAGATAGTTATTGAAGCCAAGGTGACTAGACTCAAGATCTTTGGGGATTCAGAAATCTAGATAAGCCATATGAAAAAGAAAAACTTGTTAAAAAATCTTGGGATGAAATCTTTAAGCTCAAATCTGGATACACTAGCATCTACAGTCAGTGAAATTCATTTTCCCAGAAATCAAGTGAGGAAGCAGATGCTCTCTCAAAAGAAGGATTAAAGCTCGAAGAAGGAAAGAGCAAACTTACTACAAAAAGGATAAGTTGATTTTGTGTCTTGTTTTCAAAATATCAATTTTATGTATAAGTTTTGAACAATATGTTTTTATTATGAAGTACAAAAAGAAAACTTCGAATTAATCTCTTAAGTATCATGCACAAATGCACATGTGGAATGTATTCTCCAGCTTTTATTATAAATAAAGAAAGATATGATTTTTTTCTTTGAAAAATATATATATTATTTCATTTTGTGTGCCTTTTAGCTTAAGATATATATTTGATTATATATAATATATATAAAACTGTACTATAGTAAGTATTTCATTTTCTATGTTTTATAAATTTGTATATAAGTAGGGTGGGTTTGCAAGCATTTTGCTAAGTGATTGGTTGATGGAAACTCTAGTTTTGCTTATTTAAATAGTGTGGCAATAAGTGTGATCATGATATCATTGAAGTGAAGAAAGGAAGTCGCCTTTAGGCAAAAAATAAAAAAATGCTCTACATAAATCGTTTTTGGCATTAGATAAGATATTCTTATATAAATGTTTTGATTTGATTTTTTTTTTAATTTTACAATTATTTTTTAATTTTTATTTTTTGTAATTAAAAAGAAAAAATATAAAATATATAATTTAGAAACAAATTATATATTGATCCTATAACTTGATCCAATCAAACAAGCTTTGTTTGTAATATTCCGAATTTGGTTGACTATATTTGATGTTATATATTGGGTATAAGCCCCAGCACATATGATTTATTTTGGTATACTAGGCATAAGCCCCAATGCATATGATTCATTTTTATAGATATACATATTTGTTTATGGACCCTCACTGATCCAGGTTATTGTTATATACTGAGAAGAAAGCCGCAATATATTTGATTGATGTTTTATTATGAGATTGAGTACAAGACCCAATTATACTGAGATGATCTTTGTTACATACTGTGCAAAGTTATGATATGCATGACTAACTTTTATGATGTGTTGAGCGTGGACTCTGGAGCACATGGATGCCTATGTGATGGGAATAAGCCTCGATGTACATAGAGGAATTTTATTATGTACTGGGCATAAGTCCCGATGTACATAGAGTGTTGGGCATAAGCCCTGGAACACTCCAAAATTGATGTTGAGCATAATCTCTGGAGCATCGGATCTTTTGCCATTGTATCCCTAGGTGTATCTTACAAATACATCCTAGCACTAGTGTTCAGCAAGAGCTCTAGAATTTCACTAGCGTAATGCCCATGTAAAAGTGATGAGCCTAAGCTCTGAATAGCACTAGGGGTTACTAACTTAAGAAGGTGTTGAGTTGAGGAAGGCTCTAAATAGCACCAGTCATCATACTTATTTTATTTTGACTAATTGATTCATTTCTTATCTCATCAAGGGCGGAGGAACTACCACGGAAAATGAGGTAATCCAACATGCAAATGGGATCTAGAGCTACATAACCTAGTCGACCAAGCCAAACCTAGTGCTAGCCTTGTTAAAAAGGTTAACCCTATTGTTATAAGCATCAATATATAAATGCTAATCAAACTATTTTATTAAATCAAATTGTTTAATTACAAAGAGTCTCACTTATGCAATAAAGTGTTATGCATATTTAGTTATATATGTAAAATATAAAAGATATTAATATGTTTATATAAATATATACATAATTAGTTATAAAAATATATGAGAAGAGTAAGGTTACATAGTTAGATAAAGTAAGAGCATATATATATAAATATACACTTAAATATACCCATTCTTTTTAATATAAATTAATTAGAATAAAATTGACTAGTTAGTTCAAAAAGAAATAATTAGGATTTCTAAAACAAATTGAAGTTATTAAATAAAGTTTTAAATTATATTTCAAAACTGAAAATCAAAACTGAAGTTATAAATAAATATATTTTGAAATTGAAAATCAAACTTAAGTTGATATTAAAATATTGTTATTAACTTAACTGCCATTCCAAAAGATTATCTATAAAAACAAGGACAAAAATCATGAAGAGGATCATCTTTCTTTCTATCATTCTTTTATGGTAAGAAGAGAGAAATTTGTCCCACAGAACTGAACAAGCATATTATTTCCAAGATTGGATTATCATCAGCAGTCTGCCCTAGGTCCTCTATTATCCTATTGCATGTTGAAACCATATCGGGGGGATCCAGTTAGAACCAGGAACGGTTCTAAGGGTCATGGTTGGGAGGAACGTGGTAGTTCCAAAGTTATTCAGTTTACATACAACAGGTCAGCTAAAAGAATTATTGATTTTCCTTAACTAGTGTTCGAGTTGTGCAGGTTCTCTCAAAGAGGAAGCAAGTTACAAGGTACATGTATGAATCATATTTCCTTATAGGCTGAATAAATATGATCTAATTCTCACTTCTGTGTACATTTTATTTTCTATTTAAAACTGGTTATATTCTTGCATTGGGAGAAAGGGCCAAGGCATAGGCTACGCAAGGTTTTGTTATTTTAGCTTAAACTTTCAATCTCATACACTATAGGTTATATTTCCAGTTACCAATTTCATAAATTATTATAGACAGAATTATGTTAAAGATCTGCTTGCTACAAATCATGCATTTCTTTCCTTTCTTTATTTTCTTTAAATCAAATTGAAATCTCTTTATAAACCTCAAAATCTAATATAGGATTTAATATCTCTAGAATCCAACTTTCAGCTTCAAACACAAAGTTTAAATAACAGAACGTATAGCATCATTTTATCCATCAGAACCCTTTGTAGGGTTTATAAACTTAAATAAAACCAAAAATGCACTCATTTAATCAGGAAACACTACAACGTTATAAGCATCTACACTCTACACTTATAGGGCCTGCTAGAATTAAATAAAATCTTTTCCTACAACCATAAAAATAAATTTAACTTCCATCTACAGTAACCTCTTTTCATTTGAATTGAAACCCAACCAATTTAAAATAAGCAGTAAGAATTATCTCCATAGAGGCCTCATGCCTAGGATTATTTCACCCATTTTTTTTTTAACAGAAACGGTTACCAGCTTTGATTATGAGAAAAAAAAGTAAAGAGTACAAAACAAAGGTAGAATAGAATGCTCCCATGAATGGAAGTCATCCCTCATGCCAATTTCATCATGTTCATTCTAAGAGCTATCATTGTTTCTTCCTATTCTATGATAACAGTAACTTCTGACAAACTTCTCTAGTAGTAATATGCAGAAATAAAACATTTTAATGCTTCTGTCTTTTACGAAACTTGAGTATTGAGTAGTCCAGATTACCAAAACATTGTTGGTGTCTATTCTACTAAGTCCATACATCATAAACAAAATACTATAAATAAAACATAACATTACTGAGCAGGAAAGGTCCAACCTGAGTCCGTAACCGACAAAATTCTTACGGTAGATAGAAGTCCATGGCAGCATCAGTAGAAACTACTGCCCCGTTCTTTTCAACACTGAGATCCACGAAATTTCCTTTATTGCCCATGAACTTCTGTAATTTTTCCATCTTCCTGTTGATGTCCTCCAATTCCTTTCTAGAAACCTTGCGCTTGCGAGCCTTATGGGGGAATGTCAGCCCCACGGTCTCTTCTAAATGCTCCACTTTCTCAGCCATGTTCTGATACTAAGCTGTTTCCTTAGTATGGGTAGCATAAGCCAAATTTTACAGATGGGTTAGTATCTTCTTATGTTCCAAGTTCTCGCCTATGATCATCTAAGCTTGCAGCTCCACTTCCTGCAACTTATCAAGATATTCCACTTCAAATTTGTAGATGGTTCTCTTCCCAGCCTATCCTTGCGAATTCCCTACCCCAACATGACAGTAGCAAGGGCCACACCCACGCTTGCTCTCAACCTCAGCGTAGTCTCCCCTCACTTCCTCCATTTTCCAGCCTCTGTTGCAACCACTGTTTGACCCTCTCCCCACCGTGAAGCACCTTTGACATTTCTGGGCTGCCTTGCCTCTCTTTTTTGGATGCCCAACTCCATGGAAACAAACACTACCACGCCCCTGAGGATGGATAGCACCATGGCAGTCCATGCATCTACCAACAGACCGAAGAGCACTCAAATCAGACCATCCAAGCAACAATGCAAACTACTCACCTTGCAAAGCACTCAAAACAACTGAATGAATGGACGGATGCTTCCAGATACGGAAATATACAGCTATCCCTGGCTCACATGCCGTACAGATGGCGAGGTGGCTGGTAACAATAAATTCGAGCGTGTGTGGGCGTTGATCAAGGCTGCAAGGAGCCGTCGAAAATTCGAGGGGGAGACCCCAAAAATTTAAAATATTGAACCCACTTGTATAGTGAGCTTGGTGCAACTTCTAAAGCAAGGTTTTTTGATTTTCAATCCAGGTCATTAGGATTGTCATTGATCTAGGGGATCCAAGAGTGTTCCATGGGCTCATTGCTAGAACTTAGAACACTATAAGAGAGGGTGACACCAAGATTAGCCATTTCATCAGCTTGTCCATTTAGATCACGCAAGATATGCCTAAACTTAAGATCATGAAACTCATTGCTGATATGAAGAAGGAGATGATGCATTTTTGAGGTGGGATCCTTTCATTTGCCCATAATACTTCTGGCTTCTTTGATAATAATAAGGGAATCGCCTAAGACCATGAGCTTCCTGATTCCCAACTTGATCGCAATCTCCATCCCTTTGATAAGGCCAAGCCACTCAACCCCATTATTGGTTTTTCTTCCTATGCTCTAGGAAAAGTCCTTCTGCTTATTCCCCTTGGAGTCAAAAATTACTCCCCCCGCTCCTGTTAACCCTGGTTTTCACCCAAAAGTTTTTACTAATAACTGATTACTGATTTAAAACTACCACACAGAGGGACAAAATTTACGTAGTAATTTAGGGCTTCACCCCGAAACATAGATTAAACACCTATCGTCAAACCATCTCTTCTATTCTTCAACAGAGGAGACTAGTCCCAGTTTTTAAACACATTACCTAACTACGCATAAGCCAACTCGTAATCTACTATGTTAAATTTACCAATAGAAACATCGATGCCAATATTCCGTTTATCCCATAAATTCATAATTACAAATTATCAAACAAACTCAGACTTCCAAATTCGATTTAGTAAGACCCTAGGGCCTGTCTATTAAATCCAAAGCGTATATACTGTAAAAATAGTTCCAACACAGTACTCACAAGATTCTAAAGTAATTCTTTAAGCAAAAGTTATGAAACAGACTAGCATTCATTTTCCCCATTAAAAAGTCTTACACAGGACCAAGAACGCTCTTACAGAAAGCTTATGAACATTCTGAATGTATCTACGATTTAGGTAGAGACCATTTTCTTTTATAAGCTGAGCATTTCTTCACCAATCTCTGAGAGTCCTGAAGTCAAATTTTACACTCCATACCGAGGCCATTTAAATTATCCTCTGTCCCAAAAGAAAAACACCTCTACAGGATTCTTTACAAAGAAAATGATACTGTGGAGCCAAGCCATCTTTTCAACCCACATTACTTGCAAAATATTATACCAGAGCTAAAACATTACTTTGAAATCCAAATCCGAATATAAAAATCCATTCCCAACCTCTCCCATCAAAAGCAAACAATCAGAGCAGGAAAACACACGCATTGAGGGAGAGGTGGCCAGAGTAGAAACGATGGCTTACCGCGACGGCCATAGCTTTCGTAAGATTCGTTGTGGAAAACTACTTCACCCCCACTAAGCTCGTAACTCATGCTGAGACTGAGACCTGTCACAAGCCTGTGAAGTGGTTAGCCATCAGTCTTAAACAAAACAAAAAGCTGGAAATAGAAATTGGACACAAGCAGGAAGAGTCTTACCTTAGGCGTCTTGGATCTACATTTAAAGCTGAGCATTGGCCTGAGTTATGCTCATGGCCATGCTAGTGCCATAGCCCAACTTTGAAAGTGTAGAGAGCTTGCTCTCCTCCCCTGTTCTCAACCAACATTGCAAAAATGCAGAATAGACCCCCTGCTCGTTAGGGTTTTCCCCTACCTCCATCCAGCTGGAATACACTACGAATAGTGGGCACATGGCTACCATAAATGACACCAACCTCCACTACGCTGGAGATTTTTATCCACTCTCCATAATAGAGAGTAACATTAACTTGCATATCGACTTTGTCACCATTTCCTTATTACATTGCACGTATTGAAAACCTTATATAAAAAAAGGGGTCTTGTCTATAATTACAACTCTAGAATGTTGGTCTCTTAAATACTTCATAAAATCACACCTACAAAACACAAGTAGAAATAAACCTTAGCATGTAAGCATGCGAAGTAAGCCCGGTCCTTATCCCCAACTCATCACCTCAAGTTCTCAAAGAAATTTACAAGGCCACCCTTAAAAGAGAAGTACATATTTGTAACATCCCAAAAAAATAACAAAAATTTAAAAATTTTTGACATAACAATTAATGCCTATTCAAATTGTGCGGAATATAATAATGCATAAAAGATTGTCTTACTATACTTAATGCCATGTTGGTTTATAGTATAAGGTTCGCGACTAGATGATTTAAATTTATGTCTTGATGTTATTCATACTCAGCTGTACTATTAGAAAACTTCTATTATTGCTGTTATGATTGATGACTTAACTATTTTGACTAATGTGCTTTTATTGATGATGAAGGGGTCCTACGGACGCCTCGAGGCTTACTTAGCATTCGTGCTAAAGCATGTGAATTCGTACTTGTGGTAGTTTACAGGTAAGGATTAATGTTTGCAACAAGTGATCAAACAATTTTTCAGTAATCTCCTTTGTAAAAGTGTTTTGAGAGATAAGATATTTGAGCACTCTACCGGGTGAGAAACTTTGGTTAAAGACTAAACATTCAAGATAACGATATCTGGATGTGATTGCTGATGCAATTAATGCGTCTTATTTAAATGTAAACAATAAGTTTGTACTTGATTCTAGAGAATGTCTGTATCGATCAACACTTAGTTCTATACTCAAAAAATATATGTGATTTCAGTTCATGTTGGACTGGAAATATATGTCTATTCCTTCTCTCAATGGAAAATCTTAGAAATTCTATGTACAATTGATTTAATATTTTGTCTAGGAACTGAATGATATGAATCTATTATAGTTCCAAGTGATAATAGGATTTTTTGAGTTACTAAGTTCAATACACTATACAATGAAACGTATGTGTGTGCAATTTATTAGATTATCCATATAATCTATTGCAATGTGTACAAAACATTAAACAAACTCTTATATATTAAATTATGTGATGTGTGTTGTGTGTATTTAACATGACCCTATGTGATACTATACAAAACCCTAGCACCACTACTATGTGCATTTTACCATGCCATACAATATTGTTACAAGTCATATATCACGACTTACCATATAGCATTGTTCATTATAATAAAAATTATGATGTGAACATTACTAAAGTCACAGGTTGGAAGATGTTAACGCTGCCTATGCATTGAATGCTCACATCTACCGAGATAGTGGAGTTCCACCATGGATGGTGTAATGAGCTTGAGCACGTGATAGTATCGTGGTGTTAATAGTTTTTTGATGAGTTGTAAACATACTGGTTCGATGGTTAACCGAGTTGGCTCCTTCGTGGCAGTAGTAATGATAGCTCGTTTAATGTGGTTGGTTTGCTTGGTGTTCATGAAACTGTCCCGGTGATCTCCACCGTTGATCTGGTAGGGTTCGATGGATGAGGATAAACCCTACCTCCACTAGTTTAATGTGTTTATTGTTTTCTTGGCATTCGGTGGTAGTGGCTCTGTGTTTGGCCGACAGGTTGAGGGTCTTTAGGGTTCTTGTTTTGCAATTTTAGAGGCATAATGCCTGCGTTTTGAACCCATGACCTGTGGAAGGTTTAAGAGCCGAGTCTCTCACAGTGATAACTTGCCACGGTTGGAAGCTTAGAGTCTGGTTCTTAGTGGTGATTCGAAACTCAGACCTGTGAGAGTTTTTCTTTTTAGAACAGGGTTCATGTGAAGCTTACAGTTGTTACACATAAATATTCCACCCTATGAGCATTAGCATTCTTTGGCTTGTAGGATCCATTTCAGTGACTCAGATCCATTTTTATCCTTCAGTGATACCAGTTTGCCCTATTTTTATTCCTACCCGCCTGTTGCATCACTAGAGTAGGCGTACCCATGAATTGCATCCTTATAGCTCACGGGTAGCATGCTAAATGGTAAAAACCACCATTAATTACTTTTTACTCCCAAAAAGCGGTCATTGGGTGACCTTTGGCTCTCCATCTACCCAAGTAATGCCTCAATGTGTCCTTTCACCTACTTTTGAGAGGACTATATATTGATCACATATGGCTTATGGACGGGAGGAAGAAGAGAATAGTAAAGGAACTCTAGTGGATTTTTTCCCTATCTTGAGTCTGCACTCATTGATCCTTGTAGTTGTGAACCATTTATGTTCACCTTCCAAACTCCTTCTAGTTTGAGTTTGCCATTCATGGAGGATTGAAGTGGTGGAGGCACAAGTGGATTGATCTAGATCTTGGTTCATATTGGTTGCCGGAAAGAGGTCGTATCACTTTGTACTTCTTCTTGTTCATTAATAGAAATACTCATATTCTCGTCCATTCATGGTGTGAATGTCATTTATTATACATTGGGTTACATTTGCTTATGATATTATGGACCATTGTTATTGATAATGTTAATGTCAATTATATATTATATGTACTTGTTGGACATTGGCTGTCAAGACTAATTTGCAGATTACAAGTGTGTGGATTGAAAGCTCCAACGGGGATCTACATCAAACATGGGATCGAGGTTGGTTACATTTCTCCATTATCTTAACATTGTCATTTATAATAGCATTGCTTTGAGAATTGATTAGATTTATGGTAGTCATCTGTCTATTGTGGTATTCCCAAGCCATATTGAGTTTTCTCCAATACAGAAATGGTGACTTCGCTGGGGAAAACATCCATGTTTGGGAAATTTTTTGAGCATTAGTCCATAATTAGAGTTGTTGTTTATCGAAGCTCTATGTAACTGATTGGCCATTAAGATACACTGTAGAAAACTTGCTTTTTCTGAGCCCCTGGACTCTTTATTTGCCCATTTTCCTTTCCTCACCCGTAGGCTAGCTTAGTTCTGCCCGCATCTACCCGCCTCTGTTTACTCTACTGCTCGTGGGTACCCTCAGGATTTCCTTCGACAGTAGCGTGTAACTATGGCTTTTGTTGGTTTATGACTATTGGTTGTTGTTGGGTGAGTTTCGTTGGTTCCTGAGTCTTTGTTGGCCTCTTTCTTGACTGTTTCATGCCTTGGTTGTGACTAGATCTCTTCATTTCTCTTGGTTGAGCCTTCTTGGTTTTTTACCAATCTTTGGTTTTAGCCTCTTGGTTTCTTCCTTTTGAGCTCATTCCTTTGGCTGAGTCTTGCTATTTAGGATCTGCTAGGTTGTCTTAGTGATCTTCTCGGCACTTCAATGACTGAATAGTAGGATTTTGCTTGCATTTTTTCATTCCATTTATATTGAGAAAATACAAAAATATTCATTTAGTTTTTTCCGTTTTCCTTCTTGTTTATAAGCAAAAATACAAAAATATTTTATTTCCATGTACTGCATCTTGCATTGAGTGCTTGTTGCCTTCATTTTAGGTTCTACCTATGCATCGAAAAGATAAAAGATTGCATCTTTATTTTGGAATTGTTGGTTGATTTTGCATATTAGTGACATTGCTTTATTGGATAGATGAGTCTAGGATTGGATGATGTTGCATACTATTGAGTCTACACATCAATATTTTCACGATCATATCCCTTGACTAATCACAGCCACTAAAATTAACGCTTAATCATAAAATTGATTAGACTGATTTTATTTATAGGGTACACCAACTAGCATAGGTTTAGAGTCTTGGAATAGATCATTGTGAGTTAACAATCCAAGACTACTAGACGAAACATTAGGTGTCTAACCAGAGAGTGGAGGAATCCATGGTATAGATCGGTGTTCTCAGGAAGCTCTACTCAATCCAGAGTTAAGCACGAGGTCACGGGAGGTTGGTTGAGGAGATATCCCTCTGATACCGGCTGAATGTGGGAGATATATCCAGGATTTGTTCGTATCTGGGGTACTGGAGGTTCGTCCTCTTGTGCTTCGGGATTAGCTACCCTACCCATACGACGGGTCCCACCTGCGACTGTCCCCCTGAGCATTGGTTATATTGCGGTGAACATAGTTACCTTACCAAGGTACCGCACAGGGTACTTGCAGTGGTTATGCTGATTGTGTCTTGAGTCAGATAGGGATTGGACAGCACAGTTGTGTTCATGTAGTGGACTTGACCCTGTCGACACAGTGAAGCCTGGGTGTCTCTATAACTGATTATGTTACCTCTGGCTATAGTTTGGGAGTCTCAAGCCTCTCCTAGGCAAGACATACTGGCTCTAGTGTCGGGAGCTCATTTAGCCACTCTATTTGTCTACTCTTGGTTGTAGTTTCTCTAAGTGTGTGCTTTTGATTTACTATTTTTGATCGATAGTTGGCCTTTAGGGGATGTTGTGTCTCTCTCCGGAGATATCATGGCATGGAGCCCTACTCTCTGTCGGTCCCGTCATTTGGCTAGTTTAAAGCCACTTGAGGTTACACGCCGTATTGCTAAAGCACGTCGGAGGGCTCCCTATGAGTCTTCAGATTCTTACGTGAATTACGTTGAAGACTACATGGCTGCACATCCCGATATTGGGAAAGATCCTTCTACTCCTTCAGGTAGATTTGAACATACTTCTGATCCCCATACTCCTCGTGAGGATTGGGGAGGTGATCCACCTGAGACTCAACCTAGTTCTGTTTGGCCTAATCCACTTGATCGGGATCCGTTTGATCCTTCGAATCCGGACAATTATCTTTATGAAATGCCCGACTTACCCAAGGAGGAAGAACAGGATGAGCCTTTCATTCCTTCGTTTCCACGCAATTATAGATACGGGAGGCCTGAGACTCATGATGACATTAGCCCTACGATCAACCCCACCGCACTCTCTTTTGGTATGCCTAGTCATAGTACTGTCGAACCTTCCACCACAGTTGGTACTCATGCTGGCACTAGTCAAAGTGTTAGCCATACTATACCCACTAGGGTCACTACCCTCGCTGGGGGCACTATGTTGTCCACCCAATCACATAGTATGGGGACTGGTCAGATTCCTAACCATGCTAATGTTGGAACACGACCACCTCCTAGGAATACCCAACCTATCCAGAATGTTGTTCGGAATACGACTCGCTATCCAAAACCTAGTACACGTGCCGCTACTCGTCAACCCAGGACTACTTTTGCACATGATACTGTTCCTCCCAACCATGGGGGTGGACACATACCACATACTTTTGCGTCCACTGCCGCCACTAGTAATGCTAATGTAGGGGGTGGGAATATTTCCTATCCACATGGAAATCACACCACCAACCCTGCTACTAATTACACTAATGTTGGGGCTGGGCACACTCCTCATGCTTTTGGCCACCACACGATTGCTCAAGCTAATCCTAATGCTAGGGGTGGGAACATACCATACCATTACGGTCATTACAACACGGTTCCCGCTATGAATAGTACATACATGCCCCATACTCATGGTGGAAACCCTTACTACAACACAGTCCGTGCTGGCCACCAATATCACCCACCACCCCAATATGGTGCTCAAAATGCGCATATACCTGCTTACTCTCAAATGGGTCCGGCAGGGGGAGGTTATCAACCTTATGGCCATGGGAAAGCTTATGGTTCGTCAGGTCCTTCTTATCAGTAGTTTAATCCTCATGGTCAAGCTTTTGGTCCATCTTATAACACAGTTCTGTTTAACCAACCTTTTATGGGAGCTTATAATCCAGCTTTCCAGCCACAGCTCCCATTCCTTACATGCTTGAATCTCCCGGATCTTTCGAAGCTCATGAATGATCTGGTGTGTCACGACCCTACTTGGCCCCCGGTCCCTACCAAGCTCCCTTCAGACATTCTGAAGTTTGAGGGGAAAGGTGTTGAGGACCCGGGAGATCATGTCACGACGTTTCACCTTTGGTGCTCCTCTAACTCTTTGAATCATGATTCCATTAGATTACAACTATTTCAATGCACCCTCACGGGGGCAGCCACGAAGTGGTATGTAGAGTTTCCTGCGAACACCTATAGGGGATTCAACGAGATTTCTTTGGTTTTCTTAGACCATTTCCAGTTGCCGGTTTGTTATGATACTGGTACTAAGTTGTTGTCCACCTTCCATCAGAATAAGGCCACACATATTTCTGACCACGTTCAAGAGTGGCATCGGCGGAAGAGATTAGTGAAAGCCAACATTCCTCCAGAGTTCTTGTTGGAATGGTTCCTTAAGTCTTTACTCCCATACATTGCTAAGGATGTTTCGATGTCCGACATTGTGATTGAGGAACAAGCTATCTTGAAAGTCCATCAGTTAGATCTACTTTATTCTCAGTCTGTCATTTTGTATGACATTATTCCTGATGCATCGAGAACAAGACATGAGCCTATGTCAGTTCCTGGACCACATGCCAATGGCATTGTGGGGTCCGCATGCACTCTCCTTGTAGACTTGGTAGCTATTCAAATGAAAAATTTGTCGCTAAACTAGTTTGCTCCCGGATAGGTTCACACCTTGTCCACTTCCACTCCGTCATCTCATGTACACAATGTGCAATCAACGAAACCGTCGGGTAACCAACAACCTGGTGGTAAGAAAAAGGGGAGAAATAATCGTAGGGGTGGAAACAATGGAAGTAATAACAATAGCAATCGTAATACTCCTCATAAAGAGAATTCCAACCCTCCTCGAGAAGGCGGTAATGCTGGCGAGGATCGTAAACCTAGGCGTAAGGTGAAACTCCCTTGCAAGCTTTGTGGGGAGGATCATCTTACTCATTTATGTCCTCGAATTGAAGAAGCATCGAAGCATTTGGAACAGAGCCCAGCTGTGTTGAAGGATCCCCTTCCTCATCATCAAAACATGGCTTCGCATGCTCCCACCACTAGTTATGGTACTAATGAAATGGAAACGTCTTCTTCCAATACTAGTGGGTATGGATGTGTGAATATGATTCAGTCGAAGGTTTGTGTTGCTACTCGTCAGTGCGATTATGGTGCACCACAACCCAATTTGGGGAATGAGTCTCTCCCTCCTCCTGAAAATTCCTTGCATATTGAGAAGCCTCCCATTATACTGCAGATACTGAAAGGTGTTCTCAAGTGCTCTACGGATAATCATAATGCTCGAGCCACCCAGAACTACTCCATCGTAGAAGATTTGGGCCAAACTCCGTGTGCCATGTCGACTCTTGAGGTTTCGCAAGCCTATCCTTCTCAGAAGCATGCCCTTTTAAGTGCGTTAGGATTTCAGGATGGGGGAAGTCCTAGTGTTATCAAGTTCGATACTACTGATGTCCAGCCTCACTTACCTTAGCACGTGGCTTTTCAAATCCAGGTGGTTTTCCTTAAAAGCTTTGTCAAACGTACTATGGTTGATGAAGGTGCTTCTGCGTTAGTAATGTCTTTAGCTTGTTGGAAATCTCTTGGCTCTCCTCCTCTACTCGTGTCTAGAACTATACTCACTGCATTCGACAGTAGGTCTTTTATGCCACATGGAATTATCCCTTCCCTTATTGTCTCCTTGGGCGGTAAGTCTATGCCTATTGAAGTCGAAGTGGTTGATGTGCCCATCGACTACAACCTTTTACTGGGTCGGAACTGGATGTACGCTATGAAGGTTGTCGCGTCTACTGTGTTTAGAGTTATTTGCTTTCCCCATGAAGGAAATACTGTGACGATCGATCTGCTGGATTATGTTGGCATTCCTTCCATAGCATCCACGGGATCTGTAGTCCCGCAAGTTTCTAATTCTCAGCTGACAACTAGGAACATAGATGTTGGAATGTACCCCTCATTGATGGGAACTTTTAACCATTCTGCACCTATGAATTTTATTGGAACCATTATCGACAATGCGTCTCCTCCTTCGAATAATATGTTATTCCAGACCTCTTATTTAGATGATCCGTGGAATTTACCATCCATGAGTTCCACGTCTGGAGACATTGCACACGTTGGGATGTCTATGCCTTTATCTGTAGCGGAGCTCACTTACGATCATATCTAACAAACCACTATAGATCCGGATCTCTCTTCTTCCCAGACAGTTGAAGAAGATCCCGTTACACTGCTAGTTTGGGCAGCCAACTCATCTTGTTCACATGATTGCTTTGATGATACTTTACCATCTGATGAAGTTTTTATTGAGGCCATGAGTGGTGATGACAAGCCTTGGGAGGATTCTCATCATCAATTTTATTTCCTTCCCACCATTGATCTTATTGAACAAGATGAGTCTAGAATATAGTCTGCCATACATTTTGATCCAGGCATAGTTTTGTCTAGCCCCGATTTGACATTAAAGTCTGATCTCCCTAGTGATGAGTCTTTAGACTCTCCTATAGATCCGCAAATCGGTGATCCTGATGAGTTCGATGCTACTTCTAGAATTTCCAACTCCTGTGATGATGAATTTTCCACTGCAGATTCCCTCACATCCTTCAGCTTTGCTCTTCATTTTGAAGATGATCATTTTGATCCCTCAGGTATCGGTACTATGGCACCTTCAGTGGTTAGCTCTACCTACATTATGTCTGAGGTTAACAATAGTGAAGTTGAAGATGATTCTACAACAATGACTTGTATCAGATTTTTCTTTACGTACGTTTTAGAGATGATCTTGGTACTTATGTTTCTTGGAGACAGGATTCTTAGTTGGACTTATACTTGTTTACCGGTCCTTTTCGACATTTGCTTCTATCATGGCAGGCATATTTAGAACCTTGCATATAGGTTTAGGCCTCCCCATTGTTATGATGCATTTGAACCTATTACTATCCAAATTTGCAGAAACCCCTTGATTGTCCTTATCTTGCTCATGTTCCTTGCATTATGCATAGCTATGTCCCATGTGCTTGGAACTAGTCTCACATGTCCCTGACACTCGTCTGCTCTCATTACGAGCATTCTTCCATCTCTCCTTTAAGCTCGTTAAAAATAGTAAGGAGGTCACGAGTTTAATTTTTTGGGCTCGTTAAACCTTTACGAAAAAAGATTTTTATAAAGTCTTTTTTAAGCCCTTGTTAGACTTTTTCAAATCAAACAAGATTGCCGAGTATACTTGTCATTTCAGACTCATTAAAGGATTTGAAGAGACATTCACTTAGGTAGAAGTTTACCCCTTTTCTGGACCTTTGTGGATTAATTACGAAAAGGTATACTCTAGTCATGTGTGACTAGAAGAATTCTTCTCTCATTGTTTTACACTTTTTCGGGTGAGGAGACTAACTTTACAAAAAAGGACTCCTCTTTTATGTCAAGTTGTGCTTGCATTGCATCATCCTGCTTGCCGCTTGAGCGTTGTGCTGGCTCCTGCTTACTCAATTGTTAGCCTGGTGCCTAAGCACTTTTCCCCTGTCAAGCCCTGCAGAGCTTATATATTTTCTCTTCACAATTTGATGACCCTTTGACCCTGAGGGAACACACCCCCGAGTGTCCACATCCTGCACGCACTTCCTTACATTGAGCATAGGTATGTTCCACTGCTTGGGACTAGTCTGCTAGCTATTTGACACTCGTTCCCTCACTTGTTGTACTATAAGCAATTTTATTCTTTTTCAAGCTTTTTCCAAATATGAAAAAGACCAAAAAAATCAAATATTCCAAAAAGTCGGACGGGATTATGGTCACTATTTATTGTTGGCAGCTTTTGTGTCGCCTTTGAATAGAGCATTCATTCCACTCTGTATATTATGAGTCGAAACTATAGTTGGGACTTAGGATCTGTACTTGTTTCTTAGTTTTATCCACCGATTGGTTAAGCTTCCAGTCATTATGGAACCCTCTGTAATGCCTCCTGCATTGCACAATTTATGTCAAGTCTATGCTGCCTGAGTCTATCCATCTGCTCATGCTCTTGTTCAAAGGAAGTCCTGAAACTAGTGTCAGCCACTACTCAGATCTCTTGACTATTGCATGTCGGCCATCCTTATTGAGTCAGTCCATTTCACCTGAGCTCTTTCAAATCTTTTAGCATTGCTGGTACCTCGTGCTGGTTAATGGGGGATGCTTTAATGCCCTCCTTCCAACAAGTCTCATTCCATCGACCTCAACTCATTTATTCCGAGACTTGAGGCTTAGAGTTCAGTTGAGTACCTTGAGGCTTGCAGTCATTAGTGGCAGGTTCTCTCGCCATTGATAGTTTTGGGAATACATCAATGTCCCCTGATCGATGGATTCATCCTAGTGTTCGACTTCAACCCATTTATTCACACTCTGATGATTGTGCTCTGTGCCTTGATTCCCATTTTCATTATTGGTGGGTCATCTCGTGTCTGTTAACAGTATACATCATTGACCGGTAATCAGAGGATGTCTCATCAGGTTCGACCCCAATTCCTTTATTCACTTGATGGGACTTGCACCGTCGAAGACTTGTGTAGAAGACCCCAGGCGATTGTGGCATTCAGTATGCTCCATATGACTTTGACTTTACATCTGAGATATCACCTATCAGATTTCAGCAGTTTGTACCTCCAATTTGCACCGGTTGTCTTCTTTTCAGTAAAAGACCATATCTTACTATAGAGGGATCATGGTTATGATCATTTATGACATGTATCCATTATGTACTACCTATTCATGGCCATTGTATCAGATTGTTGTACTATACCGACATGTATTCAGAGATACTATTGTATTATGACGAGTGAGTTGTTCTTTCCATTTGTGTCTCCATCACTCCACTTCTGAGTTTTATAATGTATTTCGGCCATCATAGCACATTTCAGTCTCTGACCTCACACATTAGGGGGCATCTGTTACACAGAAATCTTCCATCCTGTGAGCATCAACATTCTTTGGCCTGTAAGATCCATTTCAGTGACTCAGATCCATTTTTATCCTTCAGTGATACCAGTTTGGTCTATTTTTATTCCTACCCACCTGTTGCATCACTATAGCAGGCGTACCCGCGAGTTGCATCCTTATAGCCCGCAGGTAGCATGTAAAATGGTAAAAAACACTATTAATTACTTTTTACTCCCAGAAAGAGGTCATTGGGTGACCTTTGGCTCTCCATCTGCCCAAGTAACGCCTCGATGTGTCCTTTCACCTACCTTTGAGAGGACTATATATTGAGCACATATGGATTATGGACGGGAGGAAGAAGAGAATAGTAAAGGAAATCTAGTGGATTTTTGCCATATCTTGAGTCTGCACTCATTGATCCTTGTAGTTGTAAACCATTTATGTTCACCTTCCAAACTCCTTCTAGTTTGAGTTTTCCATTCATGGAGGATTGAAGTGGTGGAGGCACAAGTGGATTGATCTAGATCTTGGTTCAGATTGGTTGCCGGCAAGAGATCGTATTAATTTGTACTTCTTCTTGTTCATTAATAGAAATACTCATAATCTCATCCATTCATGGTGTGAATGTCATTTATTATACATTGGGTTACATTTTGTTATGATATTATGGACCATTGTTATTGATAATGTTAATGTCAATTATATATTATATGTACTTGTTGGATATTGGCTGTCAAGACTAATTTGCAGATTACAAGTGCATGGATTGAAAGCTCCAACGGGGATCTACATCAAACGTTGGATCGAGGTTGGTTACATTTCTCCATTATCTTAACATTGTCATTTATAATAGCATTGCTTTGAGAATTGAGTAGATTTATGGTAGTCATCTGTCTGTTGTGGTATTCCCAAGCCATAGTGAGTTTTCTCCAATATAACTATTGCAGCATTGTTTTTAAGGTTTGAAAGTGAAAGGTCAAGTCTTCGTTAACAGTTGATACAGGTCTCGGCATTTCATAACTGTTCAATGGTGATGAACTTGGAGTTGTCTCCTTCGTTCTTGATATTTGACTAATGTCCTATAGCTTCCATACTCGAACGTTAATACAGTAATAGTTGTTTGATCGATTCTGAAATCATTCTTTTTAAAGGAAACTCGTTTTTAACCACAACTCCCATGTAATTGCAGGTGCAGAGGTTCGGTGGCTTCTCCAGTCTGGGTGTTGATAGTTGGCTACTGCTACCCGTCCAGTAAGACTCAGAGGTTGCCTTGTAACTCGGGTTAGATGGAAGTGATGACCTTCAAATGTGCTTTCTGCGATCTTCGTGTTTATCGTTGATAATTTGTATTTCATCTATTTAGGGTTTGTAGAAATGTAATAGCTTGGGGAGGACAGTACCTCGATACAAAGGGCATGAACCCTGTTGATTTTGATTTGTAACAGTCATGGGGAATTGTTCTTATTCGCAGACTTGGATAATGTAAAAATCATATGTTTCAATGAAAAATGGTAGATGTTTGAAATCTATGGAAGGGTTTCGGCCTGTGTGTAGTTCGTCGATTTTATAAATGCTGCGTTTTCATTCTATAAGAACTTCAAGGGTTAGGGTTTGACTTTGTTTAAAACGTATGGTTTTGATTTTGCTCCTCGTTAAGATCTATAGAAATGAATGCAGTTTGAAAGTTTAGCATTATGGCAATAAAATATGTAATTGATGTTATGTTTATGAACTATTTAAATGTTGGCCCTGAGCCAAGAGTTGATGATACTATGAAGAAGAAACGAAATCTCATGTTTGGAAACCTGTTATGAAAGATGATAATGTTAAATCTTAGTTTCAGCTATTTGTGATGTCTAAAGCTATAACTAGGTTCTGTCCAGAATGTAATTATACTCTCAGTGTTTTTATTATTATTGTTCAATGAATAACTTAATAGTTTGAAGGTTTGACTTGAATGTGAAATATATAAACCCTAGGTTTGAAATATAAGACTTGTGACGACTCCAAAAATGAAACGAGTTAGTAAATTTGGTAAAATTTAAAAACTTTCTTCCATTATATAATTAACAAAATAAATGTATTGCCATAACGTCAATGGTCTCTGCAAAGAAATGTACTTGTGGGAGAAATAAAAGTCCGACATGCTTCCGTAAATAAAACGACAATACAAAATAATTATTATACACCCATGTTACACAGCATAGGCCGAACAATGATATATTTTAAATAGCAACCATAATCAATTACCAAGAATTTCATTTGACACAAAATAACCATATGCATAACAACATCACCATTAAAATCATACATATGAACGAGACAAGATATACTGTGGTTCACCCCATCCTTGGGCTACATCCACAAAACCGTCATATCTTTATTCATCAATAAAGAAGGATTCTGCAAGGCAACTTTTACAATCTTTGCATTTTCTCAAGTCCCTCTTGTAGAAAAAGCCTATTCAACATCCAAAGGTCTATCCCGTAGGCCTTGCAGGGATTTCTCCCACTCTGTTTACAGATAGCTCATATACATCAATCTAGAATCTTACAGGGATAAGAGTCTATATAAGAGTAACCTACACACTTAAGAATATTTATGTCCCTTCAACCCTTTACATATATATATTCATCGTTTACGTTTTGAAATGCAAGGTTTAATAAGGTGCTATCCTTAGAAATGTATGCATAGATCATATATATATACATAAGATTGATAAATTGTAGAAACCAACTCTTTAACGCAGAGTATAAGAAAGGAAGAAAACCCACGATCTTTTTCACACAGAGATTTCACCCAAAACTGGGCGCAACTTTTATCATACGGGGTTCAAAAGCTAAAAATGCAGAGTATAAAGAATGGGAAAAACCCACGATCTCTCTCATACCGAGATCTCATCAAATTGGGCGCAACCATTAACATACAGGGTTTAATAGCTAAATAAAATGCAGAGTATAAAGAAAGGGAAAAACCCACGATCTCTCTCATATCGAGGTCTCATCAAACTGGGCGCAACCATTAACATATAGGGTTCAATAACTAAAAAAAAAATGCAGAGGAAAGCGGATCTATATGACGCTTATGAGTAGGTAGATATCACTTGTTGTTTCTGCAGAGGCCCACTCTTCGCACAAAGATCTTTGCTCTAACCTGGAGGTCAACCCTCAACGCAGAGTTTGCTTTTTAACTCCCATTGCAGAGACCCATCATAAATTATAAGCATAGTTCATAACATGAATCAAAGCGACTACCTATGAAGCAAAGATAGAGTAAAATGCATCACTCAGAATTAGAAGTCGGGACAATGATCAAAGACAAACCTTCAGGATTCATGCTTAGATGCGTTTTACTCAAACTTTCCTCACAACAAATATAAAAATATGGTTTTCAAGCATTTACGCCTATCATAGATATTAAAGATGATCTTTCAGGGTTCACGCTAATAACAAAGATTTAAAGAATGAACTTACAGGTTTCACGCTCATCACAGAGATTTAAAGAATGATAGTTTAGGGTTCATACTTATTACAGAACTAAAGATGCACTTTCAGGATTCACTCTCAGATGCATTTTACCCAAACTTTCCTGACAACAGAGATAAAATATGGGTTTCCAACCTTTTCGCATATCACAAATATTAAAAATGATCTTTCAGGGTTCACGCTAATAACAGAGATTTAAAGAATGAACGTACAGGTTTCACGCTCATCACAGAGATTTAATGATTGCAATGAATAGATAAGCAGACAGAGACCAACGTTTCATCCAACGCCGAGACCATTTTCTCGATTCTCAAATCCAGTATGGTTAGCTTAGATTTCAACATGCATATAATATTCGCGCATTCCACGCTTGAAATGCCACATATATATGTATATCATTTATCCAAGCATTATAAACTGGAAATGCAGCCTCGGCATATGATCTACAGCATATATAAAATGTTCGAGCATTTTAAGTTGAACCACAGCCTGTACATATGGTCTACAACAAATATAAAATAATCAAGGATCTTTAACTGAATCCCCTATGCATTAGATCTACAGAATTCATATAAAAATCATTCTCTGGGCACTCAAGGATTGGGGATCGAATTACTTTGAGATTTCATCTGGATCGAAAAGGAATTCTTGGCCATGCAACATAGGCAGCATTGGTAAAAGGAGAATGGAACCAATCAATGCAAACAACAGCATTCATATAACAGAACATTGGAAGCATTCAAACGCAGGAGTAAAAGACAACATTTTAAAAGTTTACTATGTACTACCCAACTAAAATAAATCGATAAAACCTTACAGATCGATATTCAGAGATTGGGTCGCTTACTGTGATTCTTTTAGCAAGGAAAACATATATAAAGTTTGAACTATAAGATCTTTGCTCAATTAAAAACCCACAAATGCTCAATCGAGAGACGATATAAGAAGTAAAATACTCACCCGTTTCTTCACACAACGAAGGTTAAATGAATCTTACAGTTTTTCTCCAAATGCATTGATGAAGATCTACTTTCTATCGTAGCTCATGTATCTCCTCCCACAGAGACCCACGATTTTCAGAAGGAAGAGCTTCCAATTTTCATACTGCAAAAATAAGGAAATGAAACCTGACTTCCATCCGCAGAGTATTATAACTGCATCTCGATTATACCCACAGACCATTTGCAAATTATAATACTGAGATCAGATAACGATCCACCATCTCCAGGAATGAAAACGCAGGAAACAATTTTAGAACTACCAATAAATGAAATGGGAGAAAACCCTCCCTAGAACACAAGATCTTCCATGAATAAAACTACTCTTTGTTCGCAATGCACCTCCTTCCCATTCTTTTTTCCCCCTGTCACTGGAAGCGCCTCCCTATTAAAAGTAATCCTCCACTTTGTAACCTCCCCAAATCTAACAACAACTGGCAGCTTCAAAGGAATCGGAGTTCCACTCAGTTTACAAGTGGTAGTTAGAATGAACTTTGCGTTCCCTTCCAAGAGACAAATTTCCGGAAATCGCTCTATCACAACCACTAAATAATTTTGTTTAATTCAATAATATATTCTTCTCCCTTGGAATAATACATGCGCCCAATGCATCTTTAGGAGTTCATAATCTAATGCATATATTTCATATATGTGATAATTAACTCCTACTCTCCATTTCCTACCCACATTAAAATAATATTATTGATAATATTTAGTTAGTCGTACTTTTAGCTTCTTTCCTACTTAAGGGTCTATTAAGGGTACTTCATGTCACTCCTCTTGGAGTTAAGAACTTCCTAATAACCAGATACAAATTAGTTAGTTCGTCGAAGTTAAATATTGGCATGCGGCGACTAGTCATTTATCTTTCACGTAGGATGATTACCTTATCACTTGAGGTATTAGATATGTCATTTTTTTACCACTTCTTGAGTGTTCCTAGGATTTGGATGACCCACCATCATGATTCATCCTCTTCCTAGTGGATTTTGCTATCGTCGGCTAGTTGTGTCGCTACCCTCAATCTCTCAAGTTTGCAACTTACAACTTAGGTATTTAACACATCACTTACAAGTTCTTCTGGCGGGGCCTTGGCCTTGAGCTCCTCGTCAGAAGCAATTACAATTTACATCTAATTTGCAATATACATTTATCAAATTAATAGGGAAAGAAGGAGGGATATCACAAGACTCTATTGTATGACAAGAAGATTGTTTGCTATAATGAAATAATAAATAGCATAGTAATAGATAATTCTGTGCATGAAGAAATTGGTGCTTATTAACTGTGCACTGTTTTCAAAGGGAAAATAATAATAATAATATGCTGTATGTTGAGATTGAATCTACAACTGTTATGATATAAACATATATATGTTTTAAATACTATAACATAGAAAGATCATTCTTATAATTTTAGAAAGGGAAAACTATTTGTTTCTAGACAACTGATATTTATAGAATGAAGAAAACATTACTATGAATTCTGAAAAACAATTCTCTATACAGAAAATGATAAGGAGAACACTGATACATGTATACATAGGAAATTAACAATAAGTAAAAACTGAAGAAAATAAAACATTTTTATCTTCTCATTCACATGGCTATTTTGCCTATCATTTATCTATCTAACTTAATTTGTCTCTATACTAGAGTACGATGCAAATCCACTTGCATGGGGAAAAATGCAGAGAACTATTTTATTCAACAAAAATCATTTCTATACAGAATCTTAACTTAGAAAACTGAAATAAATTTATAAAATAAAACCGTAAAAGTATTTATACATCAGAACTTTAAATGCTTGAAATTAGAGAAATATAATGGAACCTATAATTGATGATAGGGCCGACAAACACCCATGGAGGCATGTTCCTCCCAACTTATTCCAGAAGAAGTAGTCTAACTACTGGCTTCTTGTGAACCCCCAAGCCTGATTACTGAACCACTAAGTAGATGGAATCTGTGTAGAAGCAAGGCACTCAATATGCCTTTAGCACTCAGCATCAAACTCCTAAATTCAAACATGCCTTCAGCACTCAGCATCAAACTCTTGAAAGTCAGTAGAGTTTTGCAGACTCACAACATGATCAACAACTTAGCATATCCCCTCATCAAATCTCTTCGGTGCAAATAAAGAAAAACCCCAAGGTAAATTTCCTCGTCAGGAAAAGTGATGAACCTCAATTCATAATTGGATGGATATTATATAGATTGCCTAGGTCTTTAGTGGTCAGTTTAGAATAAATGAGCCTCAAGCTCCAGTCCCATCTTTCAGGGCACTATGACCACATTTCAAGGGAGTTGTCCCATACCAATAGCTAGTTAGTTGCATCATGATGCTGCCACTTGTCCATTGCCTTCTACCCCAGATTCCATTCCACCTAGTGGGTCAGTAACCACTTTTTCAGCAGTCCTCTTAGGTGTTTGTCTCCTATTTTATTTATTAAATAATAAAATATTGTGCAAATTACAGTCATTCTTGGAAACCTGTTCATCATAAAAATTTACAATAAAAGTTAACATAATGTTTCCAACATAAAATGTTCTTCAACAAAAAGGGTATGTTACAAACACCCCCACTTAAACTCAACATCGTCCTCGATGTTTCTTATTCTTCAGCAGGTTCCTCAAGGAATAGAACTCGATATGCTACTTGCATATTACTTTCCAGTTCCCAAGTAGCTTCATCAGGGCTAGGGTGCTTCCATTGCGCCTTTACCTGCCCTATGGTGCGATTCCGAAGCATAATTTCCTTCCGGTCAAGAATATAGTCTGGTTCCACTTGAAAATATCCTTCGGGTTCCACCTATATATCATTCCAGTTCAGCACATGAGTAGCATAGTGCACATACTTCTTTAAAACAGAAACGTGAAAAACATTGTGGATTTTTAAATTATATGGCAATGCCAATTGATATGCAACAGATCCAATCCTTGATAGGATTTCGAATGGTCCACAATACCTTGGTGCTAGTTTAGCACAACTTCCAAGTTTCAAAGAACTTTTCTTGGGTTTTACCTTTATAAAAACATGGTCTCCTACCTGAAATTCTCTTTCAGTGTGTTTCAAATCTGCATAGCTTTTCTGCCGATCTTGGGCAACCTTTAAGTTACCTTGAACCTGTTTCACGGTTAGCTCCATCTCTTTCAATAAATATGGTCCTAACATTAATCTGTCTGCAGGATTATCCCAAGAAATAGGAGTACAACATTTTCTTCCATACAAAATATCAAATGGACTTAACTTAGCAGATGCTTGATAATGACTATTGTATGCAAATTCTGCTAAATATAAGTAATCTTCCCACTTAGATGGTTGATCTTTAACATACAATCTTAACATGTTTTCTAAAATCTTATTTACTCTTTCTATTTGACCATCGGTTTGTGGGTGGAAAGAAGTGTTGAAATTTAGTTTAGTATTTAATCCTTTAAACAGTGTTGTCCAAAAATTTCCGGTGAACTTAGAGTCCCGGTCAGAAATAATTACCTTTGGAATTTCGTGCAAGTGAAAAATTTTCTTCATGAATACATCTGCAATGTTAGAAGATTTAAAAGTGGTTTTAATAGGAATAAAATGAGCAACCTTACTTAACTTGTCTACCACCACCATTATGGAATCATTCTGTTTCTGATTTTTAGGCAAACCTGTAATAAAGTCAATACTTATAATCTCTCGTTTCCATTCTCGAATTGGTAAGGGCTGCAATAGTCCAGTTGGATGTTGATGTTCAGCTTTAATAGTCTGACATTCAAAACATCTAGCTATGTATTCAACCACTTCATTTTTCATGCTGGGCCAAAAATAATCTTTTCTTAACATAGTTATCACTTTCTGATAACTAGGATGTCCTGAATAAGGACTTTTATGAATTTCATCCAAAATTAGCAACTTAACTTTCGACATATTAGGCACATAAATTCTATTTTTATAAGTTAAGAAGCCTTTTTCATTAATATTGTAATCTGTTATTAAATTTTCAGATGAATTTTCAACCACTTTAACATGTAATTTTTGGTAATTTTCATCTTGCTTAATCCCTTCTTTGATCTGATTTTCCAGATCTGTCTTAAACATGTTGATTGCCGCCACAAACTTTAATCTGACATTTCTGCTCAAGGCATCAACAACTTTGTTTTCCTTCCCTTTGATGTGTTGAATCTCAAAATCATACTTGCTAAGGAAAGCTAACCATCTAGCT
The DNA here is from genome assembly GCA_027924585.1 of Larix kaempferi. NCBI lineage: Eukaryota > Viridiplantae > Streptophyta > Pinopsida > Pinales > Pinaceae > Larix > Larix kaempferi. The sequence continues at coordinate 3,545,489 of BSBM01001136.1, read as the reverse complement.
TGCCTTGAGTTAAGATTCATTTGATCCAATAAATACTTTAGGCCTTTATTATCTATCATTAGAATAAATTTTCTTCCAATCAAGTGATGGCACCACATTTTCAGTGCATGTATCATGGCTGCCAACTCAATATCATAAGTCGCATAATTCTTTTCATGAATTTTTAATTTTCTTGACTCAAAAGCAATGGCATGACCTTCCTGACTTAAGACTCCTCCAAGTCCATCGTTGCATGCATCAGTGCATACGACGAAATCCTTATTGGGATCTGCAATTTTTAAGATGGGTGCAATAGTTAATAATTCTTTTAACTTATTAAAGATTTCTTGACACTTTTGATCCCATACAAATTTCTTCCATTTCTTCTGCAAAGAAGTGATGGGGTTATCAATTCTAGAGAACCCTTCAATAAAATTTCTATAATAACCTATTATTCCCATGAATGACCATACATCAGTTTTGTCTTTGGGGACAGGCCATTCATTAATTGCTTTTATCTTATCAGGGTCAACATAAATTTCGTCTTTAGAAATTATATGACATAAATACTGTATTTTATCTTTATAAAAGTCACATTTACTGAACTTAGCATAAAGCTGATGTTCTCTTAGTACTTGCAAAATTATTTTTAAATGTTCATCATGCTCTTCTTTATTTTTTGCGTAAACCAGAATATCATCAATGAATACCACTACAAACTTATCCAAATATTTATGCAGAACGTTGTCCATTAAACACATGAACACTGCCAATGCGTTGGTTAGCCCAAAAGGCATAACTACGATCTCGTAGTGTCCATATTGTAATCTGAATGCAATTTTGAATATGTCCTCGTCTTTTATTCTGACTTGATGATACCCCGACCTTAAATCAATTTTAGTGAATATATTTGCTACGCCTACTTCATCAAATAGATCATCTATGCGGGGTAAGGGATATCGGTTCTTAATTGTCATTTTATTAAGCTAACAGTAATCGATGCACAATCGCATGGTACCGTCCTTCCTTTTAACAAAAATTACTGGTGCTCCCCAAGGAGACACAGTAGGCCTTATGTAGTTTTTATCTGTTAATTCTTTCAGCTGAGATTTTAACTCATTTAACTCCAGAATATTCATCCTATAGGAAGCCTTCGAGTTTGGTACCGCACTGGATACTAACTCAATGGTGAAATCAAGTTCCCTTTTCGGAGGTAATCTTGGAATTTCTTCCGGAAATACGTCAGAAAAGTCCCTAAGGATGAGAATATCCTCTACTTTTAACTTGTCTTCTTTAGATGAGCACTCGTCATTAATAGCATTAACAGTGAACATTTTATAGCCTTTTCTGGCAGCTCTCTTCACTTGTAGAGCAGAAATCTGTCTTGTTGAAATCTTCCTATGAATTCCTTTTACTATTTCAATGTTACCTTCATTATTTAAACAGGTGAAAGATTTTTCATAACAATTTAGTAAAACTCTATGTTGTTCAAGCCAGTCCATACCAATCAATAAGTCATATGACCCTAAGGGTAAAACATTCAGATTAATTTGCATTTTCAACTGACTTATAAATACTTCACAATCCTTGACAAAATCTGTAACTTTTCTTTTAGTACATGTTGCAAGCTAAACTAACCATGCATTATCAAATTTCTCTACTTTTAACTTGCAACGGTTTACTAAAGTAGGTGAAATATAACTCAGATTTGCACCTAGATCTATCAGAATAGAAATAGACTCGTTTTGTATCATAACTTCAATTTCGACAATGGATGTTTGATGATCACCTTGACAATTTTCCAGCGCTGCATTTATCCTGGGAATTTCTCTTGCGATATCTCAAACTGTAGGTTCTTCTTGCATAGTGTGAATATTGTTGGTTGTCCTCTTGTTGCGTGGGAAATCTGCTCTCTTATGTGGTCCGCCACAGTCATAGCACTTCATAGGTCCTTTCTGTTCAGCATACCTATTGTTATTATTATTATTATTGCTGTGATTATTGATGTTAGGTACGTTTCTTGCAGCAGTAAAGTTCTCAGATGCATTATTCTTGTAGTTATTATGACTAGGAAAATTTCTGTTATTAAAACTTTTCTTTAAACTTCCATAATTATGATTAAAATTCTTCTTTTTATAATCAAACTGATTAGTCTTACTGCTCTTCCAGCTAGTTGTTCCTTCTCTTTTTCTGTTTTGATCAAAACAAAAATTGGCTTTTCTCATGGCCTCTTCCAAAGTGGAAGGGTTATCATACTCGATACGGTCCTTTATATTGAAAGGTAGATGTTATAGGTCAAACTTGCACCTCTCCATCCGTGATCACCCTGAGCTGCTGATCACACAAAAGGACAACTTGGATGGAGGAGCATGTTGACCTTGGATGATATGACAACTCATTCCATTTTCCTAACATTACTGGAAAACCCCAAAAAATATCATTTTGAGATATGAGCGCTACTCTACTCAAAGAGACTAGCGCCCATACGCTACTCCACTGTATAATAGTAGCGCCCATATCCAAGTATATGCTACTCCTTCTCAGCAAAGTAGTGCCTGCCATTTAAAATTGAATGAGCGCTAGTTGATAAGCATTAAAGTAGCACCCTATACGATACTCCATTGAACAAGAGTCGCATACATCTTAAAAGATGATTTAAAAATAAATTAATTCATCGAGGAGGATTAGTTGATGGCAGTTTCCTAACTCCCCCAACTTCCTCCATAACTACATATCGACCTGAACTACTTGTTTAATCCTATAAATACCAAGAAGGTTAAAGGAGAAGGGTTAGAAATTAGAGATAGTGAGATTGATTAAGGAAAAACTTTGAAGAAGCTTGCATTGGAGGAGTTGATGCTGAAGACATACAAGCCAGAGCAGAGCCAGAACCCAGAATCTAGTTGCAGGAGCCTATTTCATGATCAGGTATACTTGTACATCATTCTACTTTTGACTAATAAAGGTTGAAGTGTCTTTCTTGTTCCAATTTGAATGTGTTATGAAATGGCATCTTAAGTTGGATCTATTTTGGTCAACGCTGAATGTTAAACATTGTTTTTGTTTCCTTCAAGCTTTATATATTGCCCAAAATGTTTTGAGAAAGGTATTGTTATTGCAGGTTTACTAGAGGAAAGGTGGATCTGGAAGTTGAACACGGGATCAAGTCAAGGCTAGGATCAGACTTCGATTAAAAGGTGTGTTCCCAAGATCTACAACTTCTTTCTTTTTTGTAAATGTTTATGTAATAACATCAATACACTTATCTGTCACCCCAACCAAGTTGATAGCACTAGTTTCCTTGCTATAGGGTAGAAATGCCCTCCAATAGACTGGTGACTCCACTGGGGAAATAGAGTTTTTGGCTTTAGGAAACCTTGTTCTTGGGTGTCTTCCCAGATTGTTTTGACTTCTTTGATGTGTTAAGAAACTTTATAGGTATCTCTTGCCTGTTTCTTGCCTGCTTTCATCAGTTTTTGATACCTTCCAAAGTCAGTTTTCAAGCCTTTGAGATATGAGCGCTACTCTGCTATATATACAGTAGCGCCCATATGCTACTGTGCTATATATACAGTAGCGCCTGTTTCAGTAGGGGCGCGAGTTGCTCTACTACACAGTAGAGTACACTTCCTGAAGCATTCTTTTTTGGTTTGCTTATGTTTTAAACCTTTTGGTGATTTGCTGATTGTGTTGTAGGATCGCTTTGATGGTTGCATGAGGTTTTTTAACTGTTGTTTAAGTCATAAGAACCTTCTCTTGAAGTTTTTCCCATCTTTTAAACCGCTTGTTGACCTTTGGAACTTTTGGGACTTTTTATTGACTTTTGGAAGACTAGGGAGTGTTTGGTGTTGAGCATTTCCATCTTTTTAGACCCTGACTACTCAGTGCCAGTTTACAAACTTGTATAATCCTGTATCTGCTGTTTGTGTTGATGTTTGTCCGCTCTCTACCACTCCCATCCTTTGTTTTAGGGTTTGGTCCTTGGTAGAGCCTCTAGGGTGTCTTCTTTTTGGTCAAGTTTCATTATTCCTGAACTTCTTGTCTTTTTGCTGGTTGCTAGTGCTTTTAAACAGCTGTAGGCTAGTTCATTTTCTCAGTTTCTTTGTGTTAGTAAGGCAGCTTGCTTGTCTACTTGTGCTTGGCAATGTGGTCTTGCTAGGGCTAGATACTTTAGGCCAGTCCTTTTGTGTCTTTCTCTTTTGTTTTCTTCCACTTTGTTCTCAAGTTTATAGGCTTTTTCTTTGTAAAAAACCTGTAGATCAAGTTTTTTCGAGCTAGGGTTTCGACAGCTATAGGCCTAAGAAATTTTAGCCATACTTACACACTTTTCATATAAAGTTTTATTTGGCTTTCCATTTTTTCATAGTTCTTTTTTGTTTATTGAAAAAAGAAAAAAAATTTGGTATTTTAAGCTTAAATAGAACTTGTTTTTGTTATTACAAGCTAACTTAGTATATTTTGTATAATTTCAAAAAAGAAAATAAAAATTTTTAAGTAGGTTTGCTTAGATTTTCAGTTTTGGAAAGAAGTAGATAAAAAAAAAAAATGAAAAGAGCTTTGTTGTAGAAAGTTTGAATTATATTTGCACTTTTGTTTTCTTGTTATAACCACGCTCACACACCCACTACCCTTTTTGAGTAATAACAGCCCTAAAATTTACTAATAAAATGAAATAGAAACATTTTTCTTTTTAGGGTACACTACACCAACTAGTTTTGGTTAGGGTCTTGGGTTTAAATCACCTTAAACCACCCAAGATCACACATTGCGCAAAAATCGTAGTGAGACTATCATAGGTAAACCCATCTCACTCAAAATTTGCTTGGGATCTATGCAGTAGGTCAATGCGAAATCAGTTTGTGGGAATACTCCTCCTACTTTCTGTTCGAGCATACGCCAGGATCGGATTGCGTATTGGGGACTCTTTCGAGTTTCGGGCTTAGCTACCCTGCCCACGCTTTCTGATTCGACCAGTGACTGCTCCCCCAGGAATTTTCGATGTTGTGGTATCCATAGTATCAGACTCTAGGTTCATACACAGGTGACAGCAGAGGGTATATCTGTTGTACCTAAGATAGACGTGGGAGGAAACCCCTTGCAGGTCTTTGGGAGGGCGGTTGGGTGATTCCAGCGCTTGCACCGTTAGCCATTGTATTTTGGACCCTGGGTAACTGTCTTTCTTCGTTCGTTGATCTGTTCTGGGCCCTCATCATCCCAGATGCTTCTCTGGAAGGCATCTTTGTTTTCCTGGTTTGTATACTTAGGAATTTTTTTAGTTGGTGTGCTGTTTGCCCCCTAGTTGTAGTGGCCACTAGGTTCTAGTCTGTTATATTATATTTTTAATCACGAAGAATCAACAACTTCGTAGATAAAGAAGGCTTCAAAACCTTGCACCAATTAGAATAGAACCTTTACAACTGGCCAGACGACAACGGGTAAACCCCGGTATTTCTTCAGAAATTACCTCTGAAATAGAATTGCTTGAAGAAATCCTTGTAATAGAAAACCTTGAAATTGAGGTTCCTGAGGAACCACTACCAGGTACCACATATCAGCAACACTTTAGTACTGTTGAGGTGGAAGATCTTACTTCCACGGAGTATAGCACTCCTTTTAATCCTCCCTTAACCAATACTAGAATTCTGCTTCTATCACCTGTTGGTTTCCAGCAGCCCCTTTTCAGTGCAGATATTTCCTTTCCCGGACATCTGATGTCTAACTCAAGAGGTGAACAGGGGGTTCCCCAAACTCCCACTTTAGGTATGAACACTAGCACAGTTAATCCTTCTTTTACTGCTACACCTAATCAAGCACAAACTACATCTGTGCCTACTCCATCTTTCAGTTTCAACACTAGTACATTAGGTATGTCTAGTTCTACAACGATGGCATCTATTCCTACACCTATTGTTGGACCTAGCAGTATGGCCAACTATGCAACACCTTCTGCTTCTCAACTGTTATATCAGATTCCTAGTACTTGGGTTTCCACACCTGTGGTAGGACCAAGTGCCTCTGCAAACATACCAGTCATGGGTACCATGACTGCACCATCCACATCAGCTTCAACCGATTTCAATACCTTTGTAGGCCCTAACATGAACCAATGTAGTATGCCTGCAAGTAATACCCCTTTTTCCTTATTCTCAGGGGGAGGGGGTAATATCTTTAACCAGCAATATGGCGGGGCTGACACCCAGCCACAGTGGACGAATCCGCAAAGCACTAATCCACTCTCATATGGGTGGGGAAATTTTAATAACTCTTTCGTACAACAACAACAACTGGCAGGGGGAAACCCTTACCAACAAATACTTAGGGGCAACCCCTACCAACAGTTAACTGGGGGCAACCCCAATCAACAGTTGGTAGGTGGAAACTCCTATCAGCACATGGCTGGGGGCAACCCTTATCACCAGATGGCTAGGGGAAACCCCTACCAACAATTCATAGGACAAACTATGGGTGGTTCCCCTTATCAAGTACCATCTTACCGGCCTCGTCTACCATTTCTGGCAACCTTAAATTTGCTAGATCTTTCTAAACTGACAAATGATCTTGTGTGTCATAATGCCACATGGCCATCAGTTCCCACCAAATTACCTTAGGATATTCCAAAATTCGAAGGCAAAGCAGGTGAAAACCCTGGTGACCATGTCACTACCTTCCACTTATGGTGTTCTTCAAATTCTTTAAACGAGGATTCCATCAGATTGAGATTGTTCCAAAGGACCTTAACTGGTCCTACAGCCAAATGGTACATTGAGTTACCTGCGGCTACTTTCTCTAGTTTTGGGGATCTTGCAACAGTCTTTTTGAACCATTTCCAGCTTCCTATTCGGTATGATGCCGGAACAGAACTTTTGTCCACTTTTAGACAAAACAAAGCCACTCACTTATCTGACCACATTCAGGAGTGGCGAAGACGGAAGAGGCTCATAAAGGCCAACATTCCTCCAGAGTTCCTGCTCGAGTGGTACTTGAAATCACTCCTTCCTTATATTTTTAAGGAAGTAGCTACATCTGGAGTATCCAATGAAGAAGAAGCCATCTTAAGGACTCAACAGTTAGACCTTGTATATGCACAATCTGGTTTACTGTACGAGATTATACCTAACGCACCGAGATCAAACACTGATCTGAGTAGACTGAAACCTGGACCACATGCTGATGGCATAGTGGGTTCAGTTGACTCTGCAGCCTTCGAAGCACTGACTAAACAGGTTCATGCCTTATCAGTCAAACAATCGAATACGGATATTTCTTCCATCACAACCTCTCCTTCTAATTCTAAGCCTGTCAACCAGGTTCAGAAAAATCAAAAGGGCCCTTGGAAACCTAACAACAAAAAGAAGGGAAAGAAAGGAGAGGGGAACCAACAAAAGCCCAAAAACGACAATGCCGAAGAGGGTAACAAAGAAGAAAAGAAGGTTAGGTTCACTTGTAAACTTTGCAAGCAGAACCACCTTACTCATCAATGCCCTTTGCTTGAAGAAGCCCAGAATCTCTTAAGAGAAAAGAAGCCTGCCGTCCTGAAAGATCCATTTCCTAAAGGGAAAGGCTCAACTTCTGGCACCTCCAAAACTGGGGGCACTTCGCACGCTTCGGTTGATCAAACATTTATAAACATGGTTAATTCAGATGCACTTTTTCAAACTAGAGCCATGAACTATACCCTGGAAGCGTAGAAAAAGGATAAGGATATTCCTGAATCCTCCACTCCACTCCACATACCTGTGGACCCAATGCCCAAGATTCCGAAAGGTGTCTTGAAGAGGGAATCGCACAATCCCAACACACGGGCTGCTTCTAACTACAATGTAGTTGAAGATTTAGCCCAGACCCCTTGTGCCATGTCTACTCTAGAAGTCTTGAAGAGTTGTCCTTTACAACGAAATGCACTTATGGCAGCTATTGGGAGTATGGAGTCCTCCAACATGTCTGCGTGTTTTGATATGACTGATGTCAAATACCGGTTGCCATATCACGTGGCCCTTCAGATTGAGGTCGTTCATGGTCCAATGACCATCAGACGAGCTGTAGTAGATGAGGGAGCGTCAACTTGCGTAATGTCAATTTCTTGTTGGAAAGCTTTAGGTTCTCCTGAGTTAGCCCCTTCCAACACACTGCTTACTGCATTTGATGGCAGAACTTTCCATCCACATGGAGTTTTTCCATCATTTGATGTCACTTTGGCCGGTAAGACAGTTGCTGTTGAGGTAGAAGTTTTGGACACTCCGCTTGATTACAATATGTTATTGGGAAGGAGTTGGACATATGCCATATGAGCTATAGCATCGGCAGTTTTTCGAGTGGTCATGTTCCCATTTGAAGGTAAGATCGTTACAGTCGATCAACTTTCTTTCACTCAAGGAAAACACCAGACTTCTTCAGAAACCACGGTTCCTTTGATTGATCAAACCACCCCAGTTGGCGAGAGTTTAGGAGCAGGACTTTTTGGATCACTAATTGGCACTTTTGACCTACCCGCTCCTACTTAATTTGTTGGTACTGAGGGATGTTCATCGTCTGAAACTTCCACAGTTAGTTTGACAACTGATTCCGAGTTTCTTCCAACTAATACAAACCCCTCCATACCCACTCCTATTGTAGAAGTTACCCACTTGGATTCTCATCAAACTACAATAGAACATATGTCGACTCAATTGGTGTCTGTCGAGTCAAACATAGATTGTGCCACTACTCAGACACCTGACCCGATCCATTCTCTCGACAGTTCAAGAATTACTTTACCTTCTGATGAGGAAATGTTAGAAGCCTTGAATGACCCAGACCATCCTCGTGAACATATAGATCACGTGTCTTTCTTGTTTCCTTTTCTTAACTTGTTAGAGAGAGGTGAATTTTTTTCACCACCCGATGAAAATACTAGTCTCACTCCTTCACAAGTTGCTATTGTTGAAGCAAATAGAGTACATACCTCGCTGGTGAACATTTTCACTGGGGTCAACGAAAATATTTTCTTTGAGACGGGATGTTATCTCGATGAGATCATTCCGTATACTAATCTTTTCCGTGATTTTCATAACACCTTTACCCGGCCTCACGAGGAGGATCCAGGCATTGACCCTACCTGAAGAAGTATTACGCTTAGGCTGAAATACTTTTTCTTGTAACATAGCTGTATATTTTTGTAAAGCTAGTTTTATTATGCTCATTAGGTGATCTTATGTGTGTTTCATTTCGTGTACCAGATGTCAACCGAACATTTCTTAGAATTTGCTAATGGCGCTAGTCGCCACACCTGTCAATTGGCTGCAGCACCTTGGGTCATTTATTCACCCGCTGACCAACTTGTTTCTTCTGGGGGGGGTTTGTTTGGGACCTACCACGAATAATGTGGCTGAATATAGTGCAGTTATAGAACTTCTCCGAGATGCTCTCAGTCATGGCATTTCGTACCTGGAGGTAAGGCTTGACTCATAATTAATTGTTTTTCAGTTAACAGGTGTCTATCAGATCAGGGATCCAGGATTGCTACGTCAGTTTCTACGAGTTAGACTTTTGGAAAGACAATTTCATTCTATTAGATATGAACACATTCCAAGAAGTTTAAACACTTTAGCGGATTCATTAGCAAACTATGTGTTAGACTGGCATTTGCATCATACATTGTCATAAACATCATTACACACATAAAATTTAAATGCATACACATGTAAATAACCGATACTGTATATAGATGGTACCGTATCAAAAAATATGAGTTTTGAGACATGAGTCGATCAAGTCAGGTCATAAAAGTACAAAAGCTGGGCATAGTAGCCTCAAAAATATATACATAGAATGTTTTCTTCTCCTATGGAGAAGGATGGACCTCTTCATCATCTACCGCATTGCGATATCATATCACTAGCCTAGCAACCCTCCACAGCAACCTAAGCCATGCTGGGGGCACCCCAACAACATCTTCCTGCATATCAACAGGTATCTGGTCCATACGACATGCAGGAATCTCATGAGTCAACCGACTCATTTTTCTCTCCAGGGTTCCCAACATAGCATCCGCTGCGGTAATGTCAGCTGGCCTCACATAGATAGTAGGATGTCCCTCAGGACGAACAGGCCCAACATCTGCATATGACACTTGATTAGAACTTCAAAACTCATTCATAAAAATCAAATACTTGAAAAAGTTTGAAAAAATTAAATAAATCTCAAAATTTAAACATACCAATATCTCCCCAGGCTCCACCTGGAGGAAGCACCAGCTCTGTATCGTGACGGAAATCCAATCCAGCATAGGGAAACTGCTCAAAAGCGGGTACTTGCCTCTCCCACCACCCCCAGAAATCATCAGTATGGTAACAATAGTGACTTTCCCCACCACCCTGGTGGAGGAAAATGTCACCCCAACGGCCTAATCTAGGCTCACAGGGGTTAACCTATGGTAGAGGCATCCCCAAACTAATAGCAGGCATCCTCTCGAAGAAGAAAGTACACAAAATACTTCCGTACCCAAAATTCTTCATTGTGCCGGATTTGCAACCTGTCAATTGAGACTTCATGTTGGCCAACAAACTAGTACTCCAATCATAAACATGACCGTGCAAGCATTGTACACCAATATGCATCGAATGCCTGGAAGCTTAGTGCTGTGATGCACTACCAGCTACTCGGTTGATCATGCTCACTATCACTTTCAGAGGGAGACCATCAATAGTTGAAATCAAGACTTGGCTTCCCAATTTTTCTGCTCCGGCAACACAGTCTATATTCACATATTCTTGCACTGATCGTGCACCCAAACGAGAAGACCCTTTCAGATTGATTACGTCTCCTCTCCTTGAGAGACCAGTAATAAGGTATATGTCTTCAACGGTAAGCTCAAGAGTTTGCCCGCGGATGATGAAGGTGTTGGTATCCACATCCCAATACTGAATCAGTCTTCGAAACAGTTTGTTTAATGCCCTCATGTTTACGGTTCGATAAAACTTCAACAAACTGCATCTTCAGAGCGCATGGAGGGTAGCCGGGTCTTGCATGGCTAACCTATCCATGTCTTCATGCTCCCTCTCCCTCCATTGAAGGACCATCCTGCATAAAAAACCAAAATTTTTTGAGTCTCAGCGCTTGTAGGTAGCTTTGCAAGTATGTACGCTACTGTGTATACTACACAGTAGCGTGTAGGCACTACTCTATTTGAGCACAGTAGCGCCCATCGAGTTTATACGCTACTGCTGTGTATACACAGTAGCGCCCGCGCATAAACGCTTATGAACATTGAGTTGCAAAGCTATTTTTGCTCAAAAATTAAAAAAATAAACCATGAAATTGCAAGTCAGGGAGATTTCTACTTAGTTGGTGGAGGAAGTTTGGTGGTTGGATGCTCGGTTTGATCGTAGTGGAGATTTGAAATTTGAAAAATGTTGCTCAATTTTTGCCCTACAACACAAATTGAAAATTGATTTTTAAACAATGAAATTATATATAAATTGGATTTTGATTTTTACCCATATTTGTTAATTTTCCATAGTTTTAAAACTTTCAAAAAAAAAAACCCTAATTAATTAATTGAAACACACAATATGATATAACACTGATCCAAGCTCAATTTTCACTTAATTGTTGTTGGATTCATCTCCTAAGCTCAAATATCTTGATGATAGACCTTGTCAATTAGCTAAATATTCCAAATTCATATATCATTTGAGATTTTTACCACATCGACTAATATTTTGTTGAAGACCTAGTTTGGCAGGGCATGAAGCTATGATCCTAGAAGCTGACCTTTAAGTCATTTTAAGCTCTTGTTTGGACTATTTAAACCTAAACAAGATTGCCGAGCAAACTTGTCCTCTTCGAGCTCGTTAAATTATCCAAAGGCTCATCCACTCAGGTATAGAATTACCCCTTTTCCGGGCCTCAGTGGATTAACTACGGAAAAGGTATACTCTAGGTATACTCCTGTATGCACTAGAAGAGTTCTCCTTTCATTGTTTTATACTTTTTCGGGGGAGGAGACTAACTGTACGAAAAAGGACCTTTCGGAGTCTCTCTTTAGGGTTTTCATACTCTCTAAACATGAAAATACCAAGCGAGCATTCACCTACTCGGGCTCGATGTGAAATCCACGAGAGGGTAAGTAGAGGCCTGTTTAAGTTTTTCAACTCTATAAACAAGAAAACACCACCGAGCACAGACCAATCCGGGCTCGATATAAAATCCACGGATAGGTGAAAAGAGGATTGTTTAAGTTTTTCAGACTCTATAAACAGGAAAACACCGGCGAGCATTAATCTGCTTGGGCTCGATACTAAAATCCACGAGCAGATATATGGAGTTATTGTTTAAGTTTTTCAGACTCCTTAAAATTGAAAACACCAGCGAGCAAGAACAGATCTCGGCTCGATATTAAAATCCAGAGATCAATACATATAGAGTAACGTTCTATCTCTTCTTCGAACTCTATAAATTATGAAGAAGGTCCTGAGTCTTCCTCTCATGGGCTCGTTAAACTTTTTACATGGTTGGATCTATTGAGTTTTCATTCTTTCTTGGACTCATTAAAACAACAAGAAGGGTATTCTTTTATCTAAAAAGAATAAGGAACGGGAAAGACATGTCATATCTTCATCGTCAAAGGCAGTTTTAGTCAAGTTCTATCCTTGAACACAACACCTACTTGAGTCTATCTTGTCGGTTGGGTTTAGTTTTTGGCCTCAGGGTGAACCTTTCCTCCGAGTTATTTACTCCCTCGGTTGGTTATTCTTCCAACCATATGGAGGGTCTATTAATGTCTCTTACATTTCAGACTTATTTACCCCATTATGTCAGAAACTGCCTGAGTCACTTCATGTCGTGCTCAATGTTCAAGGATATACCCTGTGTCGGCCATTCTACAGTTTACCTTGACCTCATGCATAGGCCTTCCTAGTGTCAGTCTTGTTACATATTGTTCCATATCAGCTCTTACCAGTTGAGTGTTCCTCGAATTGGATGATGGAGGATTCCTTAAGGCCTCCCTTCCAACGGACTTCTTCCCATCGACACCAACTCATTATTCTGGGAATGAAGTTTAGAGTTTCGGTTAGTAACTTGGAGATTGCAGTCACCAATGGCAATTTTCCTCGCTGTTGAATGATGAGAATACATCAATGTCTCTTCTTCGACAGGATTCCCAAGTGTTCGACTCCAAGTCCATCTATTCACATTTGGCGAATCGTACTTGGTACCTTGGACCCCATCATCATTATCAGTGGAAGTCCTTGCATTTGTTAACGATATAAATCAATGACCGGTAATCAAACGATGCCCTCCATGTTCGACTATCAACTCATCTATTCACATGGTTAGGGTTTGTACCTAGGGTTGTTTTGGGATGAAGACCTTGGGATTTTGGATGACATTACCTCATTTTGTTATCACCCAAGTTGCGCAAGACTGAGCCTCACTTATTTTCGGCTCTCTATGAGACATAGATCCAGTTTGTTGTTATGGCTATGATCTCTCAGTCTGACATGGATCCACGCTTGTATTTCAAGTGGCCATGCTTTATATACATCTCCTTGTTATGTATCGGAGATCATGTTGTATCACACTGCACATCTATATGATGTCAACAATGTAATTGCTCACTGACCTTGATCTTTGTTGCAGGTTTCTTGTGACTTGTTTTCTGCGGTTCTGTGCTCCTCCTCTGGCTTTGGATTATAATGTATTTCGCTCATCGTTTCCCTCTAACCTCACACATTAGGGGGCATCTGTTATAGGTCAAACTTGCACCTCTCTGTCCGTGATCACCTTGAGCTGCTGATCACACAAAAGGACAACTTGGATGGAGGAGCATGTTGACCTTGGATGATATGACAACTCATTCCATTTTCCTGACATTACTGGAAAACCCCAAAAAATATCATTTTGAGATATGAGTGCTACTCTACTCAAAGAGACTAGCGCCCATACGCTACTCCACTGTATAATAGTAGCGCCCATATCCAAGTATACGTTACTCCTTCTCAGCAAAGTAGCGCCGGCCATTTAAAATTGAATGAGCGCTAGTTGATAAGCATTAAAGTAGCGCCCTATACGCTACTCCATTGAACAAGAGTCGCGTACATCTTAAAAGATGATTTAAAAATAAATTAATTCATCGAGGAGGATTAGTTGATGGCAGTTTCCTAACTCCCCCAACTTCCTCCATAACTACATATCGACCTGAACTGCTTCTTTAATCCTATAAATACCAAGAAGGTTAAAGGAGAAGGGTTAGAAATTAAAGATAGTGAGATTGATTAAGGAAAAACTTTGAATAAGCTTGCATTGGAGGAGTTGATGTTGAAGACATACAAGCCATAGTAGAGCCAGAACCCAGAATCTAGTTGCAGGAGCCTGTTTCATGATCAGGTATACTTGTACATCATTCTACTTTTGACTAATAAAGGTTGAAGTGTCTTTCTTGTTCCAATTTGAATGTGTTATGAAATGGCATCTTAAGTTGGATCTATTTTGGTCAATGCTGAATGTTAAACATTGTTTTTGTTTCCTTCAAGCTTTATATATTGCCCAAAATGTTTTGAGAAAGGTATTGTTATTGCAGGTTTACTAGAGGAAAGGTGGATCTGGAAGTTGAACATGGGATCAAGTCAAGGCTAGGATCAGACTTCGATTAAAAGGTGTGTTCCCAAGATCTACAACTTCTTTCTTTTTTGTAAATGTTTCTGTAATAACATCAATACACTTACCTGTCACCCCAACCAAGTTGATAGCACTAGTTTCCTTGCTATAGGGTAGAAATGCCCGCCAACAGTAGACAACTAAGAAACCTTTGCACTTTAGGATTTTCCTCGACCATGTAAGGCACATACCTCAGCAAGCTAAGGAATTTGCTGCACAATTCTTTCATGTTCATTGTACCCAACTTCAAATCGTAAAACTCCTTTGACTTATAGTCAAAATATTGTTCTGATAAAAACTTCTTTTTAAACAAACTTTTAAACATATTCCATGTTACTTCTTTTTCTTTTATACTCTTAATTCTTTTAAGATATTGCCACCAAATATCTACCTTTCCTATTAGATTGTAAATAGCCATCTTAGCTTTTAGTTGAGAAGAGTAGTCGTAAATATTAAAGTACTTCTTCATTCCAGACAACCATGTTTCAGCTATCTCACCCTTCTCACTTTCGCCATTAAAGGTGGGTGGCTTAATCTTTTTAAATTCTCCAGTAATCTGTTCATGATGTTTATGTTTTCTCTTTTTAGAGCAGCATTCACTGTTAATGCTGTCATAATTAAAGTCATTATTACTTGGATCAGATTTAGAGGATGAGTAACAATTCCTTTTATCATTTCTTGCTTTTGTATGCTTATGTTTGTGGGACATTGTTTCAGAATCAACCTTCATTTCTGATTTTCTGCCTCTTTCATCATTATGACAATTCTCCCTCAAATTCTATTGTAGCTCCTCCTATACTTTTAGGATCCATTCATTCTCTTCTTTAACATCTCTTAATTCAAATTTTAAATCCTGTACAGTGTGTAAAATTTTGGAAGACTGGTTATTTAATTAAACATAAATTCCTTCTGAATTATTATTATTAATATGTTCATTACGAGGAGATCTATCCTCTGTTGATGCTTCTGGTATTTCCATACCTGCAATTTAAAGGTCAATATACTATGTGCAAACATAAAATTGAATTAAAAGTTAGTAACATAAACTTTCTGATTTGTTTTCTGTTTTGCACGCGTGAGCCTAATTCAGGCCTAGAGTTTGAACTCGTGCTTTGATAACACATGTAACATCCCAAAAAAATCACAAAAATTTAAAAAATTTCGACATAACAATTAATGACTATTCAAACTATGTGGAATATAATAATGCACAAAAGATTGTCTTACTATACTTAATGCCACGCTGGTTTATAGTATAAGGTTCGCGACTAGATGATTTAAATTTAT
Source organism: Larix kaempferi (assembly GCA_027924585.1). Classification (NCBI taxonomy): domain Eukaryota; kingdom Viridiplantae; phylum Streptophyta; class Pinopsida; order Pinales; family Pinaceae; genus Larix; species Larix kaempferi. The sequence goes on along the minus strand of BSBM01001136.1, from coordinate 3,529,586 downwards.
GTCTTGATGTTATTCATACTCAGCTATACTATTAGAAAACTTCTATTATTTTTGTTATGATTGATGACTTAACTATTTTGACTAATGTGCTTTTATTGATGATGAAGGGGTCCTATGGACACCCCGAGGCTTACTTAGCATTCGTGCTAAAGCATGTGAATTCGTACTTGTGGTAGTTTACAGGTAAGGATTAATGTTCACGACAAGTGACCGAACAATTTTCAGTAATCTCCTTTGTAAAAGTGTTTTGAGAGATAAGACATTTGAGCACTCTACCTGGGGAGAAACATTGGTTAAAGACTAAACGTTCAAGATAACGATATCTGGATGTGATTGTTGATGCAATTAATGCGTCTTATTTAAATGTAAACTATAAGTTTGTATTTGATTATAGAGAATGTCTGTATCGATCAAGACTCAGATCTATACTTAGAAAATATATGTGATTTCAGTTCATGTTGGACTGGAAATATATGTCTATTCCTTCTCTCAATGGCAAATCTTAGAAATTCTATGTACAATTGATTTAATATTTTGTCTAGGAACTAAATGCTATGAATCTATTATAGTTCCAAGTGATAATAGGATTTGTTGAGTTACTAAGTTCAATACACTATACAATGAAACATATCTGTGTGCAATTTATTAGATTATCCATATAATCTATTGCAATGTTTACAAAACATTAAACAAACTCTTATATATTAAATTATGTGATATGTGTTGTGTGTATTTAACGTGACTCTATGTGATACTATACAGAACCCTAGCAACACTACTATGTGCATTTTACCATGCCATACGATATTGTTACAAGTCATATATCACAACTTACCATATAACATTGTTCATTATAATAAAAATTATGATGTGGACATTACTAAAGTCACAGGTTGGCAGATGTTAATGCTGCCTATGCATTGAATGCTCACATCTACCGAGACAGTCGAGTTCCACCTTGGATGGTGTAATGAGCTTGAGCATGTGATAGTATTGTGGTGTTAATATTTTTGTGATGAGTTGTAAACATACTGGTTCAATGGTTAACCGAGCTGGCTCCTTCACGGCAGTAGTAATGATAGCTCATTTAATGTGGTTGCTTTGATTGGTGTTCGTGAAACTGTCCCGGTGATCTTCATCGTTGATCTGGCAGGGTTTCGATGGATGAGGATAAACCCTACCTCCACTAGTTTAATGTATTTATTTTTTTCTTGGCATTCGGTGGTAGTGGCTCTGCGTTTGGCCGACAGGCTGAGGGTCTTTAGGGTTCTTTTTTTGCAATTTTAGAGGCATAATGCCTGCATTTTGAACCCGTGACCTGTGGAAGGCTTAAGAGCCGAGTCTCTCACAGTGATAACTTGCCACGGTTGGCAGCTTAGAGTCTGGTTCTTAGTGGTGATTCGAAACTCAGACCTGTGAGAGTTTTTCTTTTTAGAATAGGGTTCATGTGAAGCTTACAGTTGGAGCATTGTTTTTAAGGTTGGAAAGTGAGAGGTCAAGTCTTCGTTAATAGTTGATACAGGTCTCGAAATTTCATAGCTATTCAATGGTGGTGAACTCGGAGTTGTCTCCTTCGTTCTTGATATTCGACTAATGTCCATGCAGTATTGGTTGCATTTGCACTTGTCTGGCATTTCTGATCTATGCTAACATTAAAAAGGTAATGTGCTTTGAAAACTTTCCTGTAGCTTCCATACTCGAATGTTAATACAATAATAGTTGTTTGATCGATTCTGAAATCATTCTTTTTAAAGGAAACTCATTTTTAACCACAACTCCCATGTAATTGCAGGTGCAGAGGTTTGGTGGCTTCTCCAATCTGGGTGTTGATAGTTGGCTACTGCTACCCATCTGGTAAGCCTCGGAGGTTGCCTTGTAACTCTTGTTAGATGCAAGTGATGGCCTTCAAATGTGCATTCTGCGATCTTTGTGTTTATCTTTGATAATTTATATTTCGTCTATTTAGGGTTTGTAGAAATGTAATAGCTTGGGGAGGATAGTACCTCAACCCAAAGGGCACGAACCCTGTTGATTTTGATTTGTAACAGTCATGGGGAATTGTTCTTATTCACAGACTTGGATAATGTAAAAATCATATGTTTCAATGAAAAATGCTAGATGTTTGAAATCTATGGAACGGTTTTGGCCTGTGTGTAGTTCATCGATTTTATAAATGTTGCTTTTTGATTGTATAAGAAATTCGAGGGTTAGGGTTTGACTCTGGTTAAAATGTATGGTTTTGATTTTTCTCCTCATTAATATCTATAGAAAATAATGCAGTTTGAAAGTTTAGTATTATGGCAATAAAATATGTAATTGACGTTATGTTTATGAACTATTTAAATGTTGGCCGTGAGCCAAGAGTTGATGATACTATGAAGAAGCAACGATATCTCATGTTTGGAAAACTGTTATGAAAGATGATAATGTTAAAGCTTAGTTCCAGCTATTTGTGATGTCTGAAGCTATAACTAGGTTCTGTCTATAATGTAATTATACTCTCAGTGTTTTTATTATTATCGTTCAATGAAAAACTTAATAGTTTGAAGGTTTGACTTGAAAGTGAAATGTATAAACCCTAGGTTTGAAATATAAGACTCTATTGTATGACAAGAAGATTGTTTGCTATAATGAAATAATAAATAGCATAGTAATAGATAATTCTGTGCATGAAGAAATTGGTGCTTATTAACTGTGCATTGTTTTCAAAGGGAAAATAATAATAATAATATGCTGTATGTTGAGATTGAATCTGCAACTGTTTTGATATAAACATATATATGTTTTAAATACTATAACATAGAAAGATAATTCTCATACTTTTAGAAAGGGAAAACTATTTGTTTCTAGATAATTGATATTTATAGAATGAAGAAAACATTAATGTGAATTCTGAAAAACAATTATCTGTACAGAAAATGATAAGGAGAACACTGATACATGTATACATAGGAAATTAATAGTAAGCAGAAACTTAAGAAAATATAACATTTTTATCTTCTCATTCACATGTCTATTTTGCCTATCATTTATCTATCTAGCTTAATTTGTCTCTGTGCTAGAGTACGATGCAGATCCACTTGCATGGGGAAAAATGAAGAGAACTATTTTATTCAACCAAAATCATTTCTATACAGAATCTTAACTTACTTAGAAAACTGAAATAAATTTATAAAATAAAACAATAAAAGTATTTATACAATAGAACTTTAAATGCTTGAAATTAGAGAAATATAATGGAACCTGTAATTGATGATGGGGCCGACAAACACCCAAGGAGGCTTGTTCCTCCCAACCTATTCCAGAAGAAGCAGTCTAACTGCAGGCTTCTTGTGAACCCCCAAGCCTGATTACTGAACCACTAAGTAGATGGAATCTGTGTAGAAGCAAGGCACTCAATATGCCTTCAGCACTTAGCATCAAACTCCTAAATTCAAAACATGCCTTCAGCACTCAACATCAAACTCCTGAAAGTCAATAGAGTTTTGCAGACTCACAACATGATCAACAACTTAGCATATCCCCTCATCAAATCTCTTGGGTGCAAACACAGCAAAACCCCAAGGTAAATTTCCTCATCAGGAAAAGTGATGAACCTCAGTTCATAATTTGATGGCTATTATATAGACTGCCTAGGTCTTTAGTGGTCAGTTTGGAATAAATGAGCCTCAAGCTCTATTCCCATCTTTCAGGGCACTATGACCACATTTCAAGGGAGTTGTCCCATACCAACAGCTAGTTAGTTGCATCATGATGCTGCCACTTGTGCATTGCCTTCTACCCTAGATACCATTCCACCTAGTTGGTCAGTAACCACTCTTTCAACAGTCCTCTTAGATGTTTGTCTCTGATTTTATTTATTAAATAATAAAATATTGTGCAAATTACAGTCATCCATGGACACCTGTCCAACATAAAACTTTACAATAAAAGTTAACATAATGTTTCCAACATAAAATTTTCTTCAGCAAAAACGGTATGCTACAATATTACACTTGAGGATTAAAACATTTAAAGTTTAAAACAAGCACACCTTTAAACTAATATCAAAAAAGAATTGTATCCATTGTGCTTAACAGAAATTGTTTGTAACCATCACTTAGAATATCGTTTCCGCAGAAGTATATATATCCATCCATATCATTAAGACAAATAGAGAAAACTGAACATAAATAGAAACTATACTTTAACATTGCATGGATGAGTCTTTTATTTTATTTCCCAGTACTGAAGTTAATTTACTAAATATTTGCTTAAAACCGAAATGTTAACCATACAGGATTTTTTTTTAATTTTTACGGTTTTATGGACATTACACGTGGTATCAGAGCCCAACTACAACACTAAGAGACCTATTAGGCTCATTACAGAAAACATCCGATGCAGATGCTTCGAAAAATGTACTTATAAATTTCTTTTATTATATATATAAACTAACATAATTTTTTTCTTACAAAATTGATGAAACATTGCAAGTACAGATACAACCTGAATTATGAATACAGAAAAAGACAGCATTATACATGGAAACTTGAATTCCCCACCATGAGAACAAGAGATCGTGGTGGAATTCAACTCATATCTAATGAATTAAATCCAAAGTCTACAAGCATAATTATAGAGCTTCAGAGATGACAATATGCAGGAGAGATGAGAACAACAAGCTATAAATGAAGCTCTTCTTCAGAGCTTAACAGGGGAAAAACCCCATGGACAGTCCACATATTCAACAAATACATCCAAGTAGAACAACTATCACACAAAATGATATATCAGTCCTAAAGAGGATGAGTATGAAGAGCACATAATTGATTTCATGGAAGAGGACTGTAAGAGCTCTTCCAATGATGACGGTTCACCCTCTCCTTGCAAGAAAGGAGGAAAAGTGATGACAGTGTGCAGGGAGAGTTTCGGAAAATTAAAGCCCCAGCTTATGATGGAGAGATAAATACTAGGGAGAAAGCTGAAGAGTGGCTGCTAGGAATGAACAAATATTTTAAAGTCCACAATTATTCTAGTGAGATGAAAGAATGACTGGCCATTTACAACTTAAATGGTAAAGCAACCCAGTGGTGGAGAGACTTGAAGCTTACAAAAGGGCACAAAGTGAGGGACATCATATGGAATGCTTTCAACAAATTGTTTCAAGAAAAATAAATGTCTGAGAGATTCTTTGACAAAAAGATCAAAGAATTTCATGAACTAAAGATGGGATCCCTAACAATGGAAGCCTTCATCAACTGATTTTTGGATCTACTACATTATGTTCGATACATAAAGGAAGAAAAGTTCAAGATACAACAATTCTTAGGATGCCTACCTCCCAATTTTCGAGAGAAGATTGAGTTTGACATGACTAAAATTTTAGACGTGACTTTACACAAAGATAGACTCTATTCTGAACATGGACAGCCAAGGAATGACAACACAAACATAAACAAAGATAGATTCAGAACTTTCTCAGACAACCGAAGACCAAGTTTTAGACCACCACCTTACCGAAAACAAAACAATAGTTTCTCGTGTTGATGTATATGTAACTTCGGAATGTATTTCACCCATGTATTTCATCTATGTATATTATACTCCTATAGAGATGTTATTATTCCTCTATACGGAAGTGTCGTAATTTATATTATAAGTGTCGTAACTTATACTTGATGGGTTATTAGACCACCTTATTGGGGTCGGCCCTATATAAGTCATGTGGGTCGAAGGGTTATTAGACCACCCTATTGGGGGTAGGCCATGTGGGTCAAAGGGTTATTAGACCACCCTATTAGGTGTCGTCCCACTCAGCATTGTGTTACGTGGTTAAGTTGAGGTTGACCTAGTAAAGGTTATTAGGCAAGTCAAGCCAAGTATAAATAGAGTACGGGAGGCACTCTATTTCATCATTCTATTCTCACACACACTCTTTAGAGAGTGGTGCACTTGTAGAGGAGGAGAAGCTACTACTAGGAGATGTCTATCTCGTATGCTTGGGTTTTATCATTGCTCTATCTATCTATCTCTGAGGAAGTTATTGGGGTTTTTCACCTTTATGGTTTTCCCCAAGTAAACTCAGTGTCTCTTGTGTGCTTGCATTATTGTGTCCATGATTGATATGCTATAGATATGCTGTACATGTTGTTCTCTCAGTTAAGATCCTAGATAAGATTGAAGTAATTTCTGAAAAACTAACATGGTATCAGATCTAGCCTAAAAGAAGGCATGGTATGGCATGTATGACACTTGTTGCAATTGTGAAGCTAGGGCTTGATATAGCAAAAACGAGTCATTGTATCACTTTCACTATAAATAAATTTTGGTGAGGTTTCAGCGTCTAAAATTCATACAGGGTGAAGCTAAGATCCCCATGTACCTTGTGTCCAAAGGAAAACCTCTAATTATTTGTACTTTGTGATTTATGATCTGTACAATATAGGGTTTTTGCCTCTTCCAGATCTCAGTCATAAACAAGTGACCTTGGAAAAAAGATCATAACTTGGGCTAGGAAGCTTCAAATGAAATTTAGTAAAAAGTGACAGGTAGTGCACGAACTTTAATTTCTCAGGTAAGTTTTTTAGAGGTCGAAACTGAACCAGTTACACGTGGCACGCTGTACAAGTTTTCTCTCCTATTTTATACCATAAACAAGTCACATTACGACACTTGGCATAACTCTCTCTCAGAGAATCCATTTGAGGTCAGACCTATGGGGTTGGAAAGATGACAAGTCAGGCTATCAAAGGATATTTTCCATACCCTGTGGATCGAAAAGTTCAGAGTTACACTAGAAACAATTAGGTGCATATTTCTGTCAAAACATAATTATTTTTGAGCACATTCATTCATGGCTTCCGGAATTTAGGGTTTCGGAGAAAGTTGGAATTTTTGTAATTGGAGACTACGACTGAATGCTAATCATCAAAATCGAAATTTAGAGACCAAGATCAGAATTTTTGGTTGGGCAGAAGGCCGGGCTTGATCAGACCCTAGTTCGGGACTTTGATCGGAAAAGTGGAAAATTAGGGCTTCTGCAAAAATGAAAATTTTTGAAATCTGTGACCAGGACTGGAAGCTCGTTAGAAAAATAGAAGCTTATAGCTTTGGATTGAACCTTTTGATTGGGCAGAAGGGTGGGCTTTATCAAACCCTAGTTCGGGGTCATGTTTAGTGAATCCAGAAGTTTCAAAGGCAAATTTGAGGGGTGAAACTTTGCAGTTTTCAAATTATGAGTATACCAGCTTGATCAGCTCATCAAGGCGCATATTTCTATCCTTTCGGAAGTTTGAAATTCAAAGTTTGAATTTTTAGGGTTTCTCTAAAAAACCCTAATCGAGCTCTAGATCCAGTTCCTTCAAATCAAGTGGATTGGGTTAATCCTAGAAGAGAATGGATTGGTCACCTGCAAAGTGAATAAGTTCCTGTTTCAGAGGGATATGAGGCTAAGGCCTTTCATAAGAAGATTACAAGAAATCTCAATAGGTATGACTTATCCAGGTATGTTTTGAGATTTGTTCATGATTATGTTTATGGTATGTTTGTCTTCATATTATTACAGTTAGTACAATCTTGATTAAGTTTAGACATGTCGTATCACCTTAATAAAATTATGAATGCATGATAGAAGATATTCATCAATTAGGGTGTTGACACTTATGATTGTACTAATGCATTTGATGTTGTCTGAGGTTTATGTTGGCCGCTAACATGAAAGGTACACCAAGAAAGACAAATCATGTTCTCGTTCAAGGACATATGATCATGGTCACATGAAGACAAAGATTCATCCATTGTCATGGATCACTTAGAAGATTCATTTACAAGCTATGTATAACTTGGTTCTATAATGGTTAACTTATGAGATATGTAGGTTACTAGCACAAGTCATTGAAGAAAACAAGAAGACATCATGTGGGTATGTTAGACATAACTAGCTAACATGCTAATCTAGGTATGTTTTCCTATATCAAGTTAGAATCCTACCTTGTGATAGGATATCTTATATAAGTATACATGGCATGATTGATAATGATTATTCATGAAGTCATAGGTTTGAATAATCATGGGTGTATGCATATTATGTTTCTTACTTTAATTGATGATATGACTAACCAAAAGAGTCATGAAAGTATAGGTTTGAGTAATCACGGGTTTAGGCATATTATGTTTCTTACTTTAATTTACTAACCATAAGAGTCCTATATAAACCTTGAATACTAATGCTTATTATTTCTGTTTGAAATGATCATGACTATACATGCTTAAGATTATAGTGTTTTGATAGTATTGAGAATATACTAATAAATGTATGATTATGTATGAGATCTTGAGGATATCACAATAATGATACTTGTAAGCATGCATAGTGATCGAGGATGGATACAAGTTCAAGGACAGGTAATCCAGGAAGCAAAGATCAAGAGGGATCACACTCTAGTAGTTTCTGCAAGGATGCAGATATTCAGAGGGAGTTGACCACTTCTCACAATCCACATCAGAATGGAGTTGCAGAAAAGAAGCAAAGACTGAGAGGGAGTCAACCCAGCAAACAAACAAAGATAAGTATTTGAATGATCATTCCTTGCATATTTTATTGTTTAAATAATACTATTCAATAATGTATATACTCATGTTCCTAGAATTCGGTTGTGTATTATGCATATTAGAATAGTTGCATTGATGAACAGTATACTACTAATATACATGGGTAAGTGGCCTACGGAACTGCACAACATTCCATTGCTACTTATCTAGAATGAAACCTCTTTGTTGACATGTTGGGAGTTGTGCACACTCTTAACAATGTTTTGGTAGAGATTGGAAGGCATCTAGAAAGTTACGAGATATGGATAAATGTTGTATTGAAGCATTGGCTAAGATAATTGCATGACTGTATGACATATTTCTTTACGTGTAATAATTTGTTCTGAAAACTATGAGATGTTTTCTAATCATGCAATTTAACTTATTGTGTAGGAAAGATGGTATACCATCACCTACAAAAGAAGGACTACAACATTTGTTCAGCAACAAAGTTATCTATTGAAAATATTGAAGATATTGAAGTTCCCAGGATCTAGGAAGAATTCCATGATCGAGGAGTACCAGTCGATCATGAAGATGTTTGGGATGTAGTGCCAAGACTTGAAGGGGAGTCTATAGTTACTTCCAAGAGGATCTACAAGATCAAGCATGCTGCAGGTTGTAGCATAGAGACTTTTGCTCCTATAGCCAGATACACTTCCATTAGATCCATACTTTTTCTGGCTGTAGTGATGAAATGAAAGATACACTAGATGGATTTCAAGACAGCTTTCTTGAATGATGTAGTTGAAGAAGAAGTGTATGTGGAGTAGCCACTTGCTTCTGAGACACATGACAGGGAGTCATATATGTGCAGAACTTGGTATGGTAGGATAGACAGCTTTCTATCCAGTTTGGGCTTTACCAAGAGTAAAGCGGATTCCAACCTTTACTACAAAGTTGAGGAAGGCAATCCAGTGATACTACTTTTGTATATGGATGACCTGTTTATTACAGGTGAAGATAGATTGATTGCCGACACGTAGCAGAAGCCTACTGCCAAGTTCGAGATGAAGAAGTTGTGGATGATGCACTATTTTCTAGGTATGGAGGTGTAGCAAAGTGCAGATGGAATCTTCCTTGGACAAGGGAAGTATGCAGTAGAGATCCTGAAGAGGTTCAGGATGATGGACTGCAAGGCCAAGGCCACACCTATGGCATCGAACCTGAAGCTTTGTGTGATGCTTCATCTGAGCCGGTTGATATCATTATGTATCGCCAGATGATTGGGTCCTTGATGTACCTAACGAACACGAGACCAAATATTTGGTTTGCGATGAACACATTGAGCCAGTTCCTGACGGATCTGAGGAGTGTTTACCTGGTTTCTATAAAGCATATTCTGAGGTACCTGAAGGGTACAATTGATTATGGGCTCAAGTATGATGCAAATCAAAAGTTTAACTTGCAGGGTCATGTTGATTCATATTGGGCAGGCAGTGCTGCAGATAGGAAGAGCACTTTTGGGTGCTGCTTTAGTATGGGATCAGGTGTGATCTCTTGGTTTAGCAGGAAGCAGTCCTATGTAGCACTGAGTATAGCCGAAGCAAAGTATGTTGCAACTTGTTTGGCTAGTTGTGAGGTAGTATGGCTTAGGAAGCTACTGTCTAAGTTATTTGATCTCCCGCTGGAGGCTACTAGTATCTTTTGTGACAACCAGAGTTGTGTGAAGCTATTTGAGAACCCAGTGTTCCACAATAGGTTGAAACACATAGAAATCAAATATCACTATATCAGGGATATGGTGCAGAGAGGAGCAGTGAAGCTCCTATATGTTGCGACGGATTAGTAGATTGTAGATGTGTTGACGAAGCCACTAGCGAGAGTGAAGTTCGAGTACTTCAGAGAGAGGCTTCATGTTCTTCAGATCAACGACACTTTAAGGAAGAAGTGATGGAGACATTTGCTGTAGCCATTCCTAGCATGGTGTAAGGGGGATCCTTCACATGGCTGTGGATGTAAGTGCTGGATGATGAGCATCAGGATGATGTTCTAGTTTCTGCTCTGTATGATTAGTTGGATCATTTATGTATGTACGCATCATGTTGGATGCTGGATATGATCAGTTGGATCATTTATGTATGTATGCATCATGTTGGATGTTGGATATGTATCAGGTGGATATGTTGTATGATCAGGTAAATCATGTATGTTGATCTGTATCAGGCAGATACATTGTGTGGATCATGTATCTATGTATGTATCAGGTGGATACACTGTATATGATGATATGTATCTGGTAGATACTTGGTTTGCATTAGGTAGATGCATTGTATGATCAGGATGATCATGGATGACGAGCTTCTCTAGATGACATGCATCAGGGCGATGCAGTGATGATGATCAGGATGATCATGTGTACATTAGGATGATGTATGGTGAGTATCAGTGGATACTCTGTGGCCATGGATAGGTTGTGTAAATGAGCATGTAGGTAGACCTGGGAGATCTGGACAGGATGAAAAAGGCCTCAGATGCTCTTTTGAGGCATTGCTCTAGGAGGACATGTAGGTAGACCTGGGAGATCTAGACAGGATGAAAAAGGCCTCAGATGCTCTTTCGAGGCATTGTCCTATGGCACGTAAGTGGACTTGGGAGATCTAGACAGGATGAAAAAGGCCTCAGATGCTCTTTCGAGGCATTGCCATGACCACATGTAATATGCTCCTGGGAGATCTGGACAGGATGAAAAAGGCCTCGGATGCTTCAGCCAGGTTTTGTGGTGGACCACACGTAATGTGCTCCTAGAAGATCCGACAGGTAGAGCTGTGTGTTCGTAATAGCCTGGGATGCTTCAGCCAAGTTTTGTGGTGAGATCACATGGAATGTGCTCCTAGGAGATCCGACAGGTAGAGCTATATGCTCGTAACAGCCTAGGATGCTTTAGCCAGGTTTTGTGATGTGTCACATGTAATGTGCTCCTCGGAGATTCGACAGGTAGAGTTGTGTGCTCGTAACAGCCTGGGATGCTGTAGCCAGGGTTTGTGATGCATGTAATAAGTCTTGAGGATTCCACAGTATGGCCAATAATAATGAAGACCTGCAGATGGTGGGCCTACATCCAGTATGAAAAAGGACTGGCTCTGTACAACTTCCTATGAAGAGTAGATTCAGAGAGATTGAGATAGCAGCAGCAATGACAATGACGATGATTCGAGGATGATGATTCGTTGATGATGATCCAGAGAAGAAGACTTGTGCTAGCAGACCTGTGTTGAGAAATACCTTCCTAGTTAAGAGGGAGTGTTGATGTATATGTAACTTCGGAATGTATTTCACCCATGTATTTCATCTATGTATATTATAATCCTATAGAGATGTTATTATTCCTCTATAAGGAAGTGTCGTAATTTATATTATAAGTGTCGTAACTTATACTTGATGGGTTATTAGACTACCTTGTTGGGGTCGGCCCTATATAAGTCATGTGGGTCGAACGGTTATTAGACCACCCTATTGGGGGTTGGCCATGTGGTTCAAAGGTTTATTAGACCACCCTATTGGGTGTCGGCCCAGTCAGCATTGTGTTATGTGGTTAAGTTGCGGCCGACCTAGTAAAGGTTATCAGGCAATTCAAGTCAAGTATAAATAAAGTGTGGGGGCACTCTATTTTATCATTCTATTCTCACACACACTCTTTGGAGAGTGGCGCACTTGTGGAGGAGGAGAAGCTACTGCTAGGAGATGTCTATCTCCTATGCTTGGGTTGTATCATTGCTCTGTCTATCTCTGAGGAAGTTATTGGGGTTTTTCACCTTTATGGTTTTCCCCAAGTAAAATCTGTGTCTCTTGTGTGCTTGCATTATTGTGTCCATGATTGATATGCTGTAGATATGTTGTACATGTTGTTCTCTCAGTTAAGATCCTAGATCAGATTGAAGTAAATTCTAAAAAACTAACATCCCGCCCAACAGAGGTTTCAACAGACCTCATGCATGGCCAAATGTGCCCGCACCGCATACAAACAGACCAACTTTTAACAAAGGAGCAAAATCTACCCCACCAACCATTACTTGTTGGAAATTCCAAGGGCCCCACTATTTCAAAGATTGTCCCAACAAGACGGATGGAGTGTTACATAACTTACAAGAAAACCCAATGGTAGGGGACATGGAAAGAACACCAAGAATTTATGCCACACTGGATGGTCGACAAGCAGATCACCCGGACACTTTGGTCGAGATTGAAAGTAAAGTTTCAAACACAAATATTTCAGTCTTGATCGACCCCGACACATGTCGAAGCTATGTATCTCCTAAGACAGTCAATACTTGAAAGTTAAACTGAGAGAAACACGAGAAACCATGGCTGGTACAACTAGCCACTGGTAACAAACAAAAGGTCTCCGAACTAGTTAAAGTTTGCGACGTAGATTTGAACAGGTTTCCAACTAAGGTAGATTTAAATATCCTACCACTAGGGTCATATGATGTACTTATTGGCATGGACTGGTTGGAAAAACATCATGCCCTACTTAAACAAATCGATACTATGCACAGATAGCCAAGGGAATCAAAGAAAGATTCAACGCATACCAAAGAAGGTTTCCGTCTGGCATATATCTACCTTACAAGAAAATAAGTGCGTAAGGAAGGGTTGTAGACTCTTTGCAATTAACATTCAAACCATAGAAGCTGATAGGGAGCAAAAGATCGAAGATTTCCTAGTACTGGTAGAATTCAAGGATGTATTTACCAAGGAAATACCGGGGCTGCCACCCAAACGGGACCTAGACTTCTCCATAGAACTAACACCCGGGTCAGCACCAGTTTCAAAATCCCCTTACCTTATGAGCCCACCAGAATTGGTGGAGCTCAAGCTTCAGTTACAAGAGTTAATCGAGAAAGGATACATCCAATCGAGTGTGTCTCCTTGGGTATCGTCGATACTCTTTGTCAAGAAGAAGGATGGGACAATGCAGATGTGCATCGATTACCGCCAACTCAACAAGTTAACCATCAAGAACCGTTACCCACTCCCTAGAATTGATGACTTGTTTGATCAAGTCAAAGGAGTGAAGATCTTCTCGAAGATCGACCTACAATTCGGATATCACCAAGTAAGAATCCGCGATGAAGACATTAGTAATACTACTTTACGAACCCAATACGGTCATTACGAGTTTGTGGTAATGCCTTTCGGATTGACGAATGCACCCGCAAATTTTATGTGCATGATGAACAACATCTTTAGTCAATACCTAGAAACATTCGTACTAGTCTTCATCGACAACATTTTGATCTACTCCAAAAGTGAGGAAGAACATGATGAACATATCTGAGTAGTGTTACGAGTGTTGCGAGAACACCAACTTTACGCTAAGTTTAGCATGTGTGATTTCTACAAACCATAGATACAGTACCTAGTTCACATCATTTCTGAGAAGGGGATAGAATTCAACACCGAAAATATTAAATCCATAGAGGAATTTCCTACACCCACTTGCATGAATGACATAAGATCATTCTTAGGGTTAGCCGGATAGTGCCGAAAGTTCATTGAGAAACTTCTCACAGATTGCTTGTACTATGACTGCCTTGCAGAAAAAGGCAAACAAGTTCCTTTGGACAGCCAAGTGTGAAGAAAGCTTCCAGAAACTAAAACAACTTTTGACAAGCACACCTATTTTACAGATTGTTGATACCGATGGGGACTTCGTTGCTTGCACAGATGCAATCAAGGAAGGACTTGGAGGAGTTCTTATGCAGAATGACTTCGCCATTTGCTACGAGTCAAGAAAGTTAAAGGAACATGAACATAACTACCCCATGCACGATCTTGAACTAGCCGCCTTCATCCACACCTTAAAGATGTGGAGGCATTACCTTATGGGAATGAAGTTCCTATTGAAGATGGAAAACATGAGTTTGAAGTACTTATTTGACCAACCTGACCTAAATGCTAGACAAGCCAGCTGGTTAAGCTTCCTTAGTGAGTATCACTTTGAGCTAAAACACATAAAAGGAAAGGAAAACAAGATCGTCGATGCTTTAAGTCGATGGGCTCATATGTTATATGAGGTGACAGTAAGTCAGAATGACTCAGACTTTCACGACAGGATTAGAATGGCATGTAGGAATGACCAATTTTACGTCGAGATCCTTAAAAAGATTCAGGAGGATAGGTTATTCCAACAACGAAAGGAATATAAGATAGACGAGTAAGGACTGCTATGGTCGAAGGAGAGACTTTATTTTCCGGAGAGTGGAGACATTAGACCTAACATTCTCACAAAGTTCCATCAGAAACCCTACTCAGGGCATATGGGATATCAAAAGATGATATCGGCGATAAATAAACACTTTTTTCTAGCCTAAGTTGAAAGCCAATATAGCCTTATTCATCGCTAAGTGCTAGGAGTGCCAACTGGTTAAAGAGGAACACCAACACCCTTCAGGACTACTGCAACCATTACCCATTCCAGAGTGGAAGTGGGAGGTCATCAGTATGGACTTCATTACTGGATTACCGAAGAGCAAGAGACAGAACGATTCCATCTTTATAGTAGTAGACAAGCTATCTAAAGAGGCACATTTCATACCGGTGAAGTCTACTTACAAGGTTATCCACATTGCGAACATTTTCCTAAAATAGATCTTCTGATTGCATAGAATATCCAAGTCAATCATTTCATATCAAGACACAAAGTTCACTAGTAACTTCTGGAGATCATTATTCTCCAATTTGGAGACACAGTTAAATTTCAATACTTCCTACCACCCGCAGACCGACGGATAGACTAAATGAGTAAACCAAATCCTTGAGGATATGCTTAGGATGTATGTTATGAACAACCCCATGAAATGGGAGGATTATTTACACCTTGCTGAGTTTTCATACAACAACAGGTACCAAACATCTACCAAGATAAGCCCCTTCGAGGTACTCTATGGCAGAAAATGTAGGACACCAGTGACCTGGGATAGCCCAGTAAACAGATTGATGCTGGGTCCAGATTTACTAAAGGACTTGGATTAGCTAGTTACCAAAGTGCAACACAACTTAAAAGAGGCTTACCCTGCCTTGTTCCATGACTTCATTTCTAGTCCCTAGAACACCAAGACGATGTTGTTCTAAGCGGGGAGGGATGTAATATCCCGAATTTGGTTGACTATATTTGATGTTATATATTGGGAATAAGCCCCAGCACATATTATTTATTTTGGTATACTGGGAGTAATCCCCAATGCACATGATTCATTTTTATAGATATACATATTTGGGCATGGACCCCGACTGATGCAGATTATTGTTATATACTGGAAAGAAAGCCCCAATATATTTGATTGATGTTTTATTATGAGATTGAGTACAAGACCCTATTATACTGAGATGATCTTTGTTATATACTGTGCAGAGTTATGATATGCATGACTGAGTTTTATGATGTGTTGAGTGTGGAATCTGAAGCAGATGGATGCCTATGTGTTGGGCATAAGGCCCGATGTACATTGAGGACTTTTATTATGTACTGGGCGTAAGCCCTGATGTACATAGAGTGTTGGGCATAAGCCATGGAGCACTCCAAACTTGATGTTGAGCATAACCTCTAGAGAATCATATCTTTGGCCATTGTATCCCTAGGTGTATCTTGCAAATACATCCTAGCACTAGTGTTGAGCAAGAGCTCTGGAATTGCACTAGTGTTGAGCAAGAGCTCTGGAATTGCACTAGCGTAACGCCCATGTAAAAGTGTTGAGCCTAAGCTCTAAATAGCACTAGGGGTTACTTACTTAAGAAGGTGTTGAGTTGAGGAAGGCTCTGAATAGCACCAATCATCATACTTATTTTATTATGACTAATTAATTCATTTATTATCTCATCAAGGACGGAGGAACTACCACGGAAAATGAGGTAATCCAACATGCAAACGGGATCTAGAGCTACCTAACCTAGTCGACCAAGCCAAACCTTCCACTAGCCTTGTTAAAAAGGTTGACCCTATTGTTATAAGCATCAAGATATAAATGCTAATTAAACTATTTCATTAAATCAACTTGTTTAATTACAAAGAGTCTCACTTATGCACTAAAGTGTTATGCATATTTAGTTATATATGTAAAATATAAAATATATTAATATATATATATATATATATATAATTAGTTATAAAAATATATGAAAAGAGTAAGGTTATATAGTTAGATAAAGTAAAAGCATATGTATATAAAGATCCACTTGAATATAACCATTCTTTTTAATATAAATTAATTAGAAAAAATATAACTAGTTAGTTCAAAAAGAACTAATTAGGATTTCTAAAACGAAGTGAAGTTATTAAATAAAATTTTAAATTATATTTCAAAATTGAAAATCAAACTTAAGTTATAAATAAATATATTTTGAAACTAAAAATCAAACTTAAGTTTATATTAAAATATTATTATTAACTTAACTGTTATTCCAAAAGATTATCTATAAAAACAAGGACAAAACTCATGAAGAGGATCATCTTTCTTTATATCATTATTTTATGGTAAGAAGAGTGAAATTTGTCCCACAGAACTGAACGAGCATATTATTTCCAAGATTGGATTATCATTAGTAGTTTTCCCTAGGTCCTCTATTATCCTATTGCATGTTGGAGTAAGCTCGGGGGGATCCGGTTAGAACCAGGAACGGTTCTAAGGGTCATGGTTGGGAGGAACGTGGTAGTTCCAAAGTTATTCAATTTACACACAACAGGTCACTGCTATAAGAATTATTCATTTTCCTCAACTAGTGTTCGAGTTGTGTAGGTTCTATCAAAGAGGAAGCAAGCTACATGGTACATGTATGAATCATATTTCCTTATAGGATGAATAAATATGATCTAATTCTCACTTCTTTGTACATTTCCTTTTCTATTTAAAACTGGTTATATTCTTGCATTGGGAGCAAGGGCCAAGGCATAGGATCCCTAGGGTTTTGTTATTTTAGCTTAAACTTTCAATCTCATACACTATAGGTTATATTTCCAGTTATCAATTTAATAAATTATTACAAACAAAATTCTGTTAAATATCTGGTTGCTACACATCAGGCATTTCTCTCCTTTCTTTATTTTCTTTAAATCAAATCGAAATCTCTTTATAAACCTCAAAATCTAATATAGGTTTTAATATCTCTAGAATCCAACTTTTAGCATCAAACAAAAAGTTTAAATAACAGAACGTATAGCATCATTTTATCCATCATACCCTTCATAGAGTTTATAAACTTAAATAAAACCAAAAACGTAGTCATTTAATCATGAAACGCTACAGCGTTATAAGCATCTACGCTCTACACTTCTAGGGCCTGCTAAAATTAAATAAAATATTTTCCTACAAACCATAAAAATAAATTTAACTTCCATCTACAGTAACCTCGTTTCATTTGAATCAAAACCCAGCCAATTTAAAATACGTAGTAAGAATTATCTCCATAGAGGCCTCACGCCTAGGATTATTTCATGCAAAATTTTTTACTGATAACTAATTACTCATTTAAAACTACCACGCAGAGGGACAAAATTTATGCCGTAATTTAGGGTTTCACCCCAAAACATAGATTAAACACCTATCGTCAAACCATCTCTTCTATTCATCAACAGAGGGGACTAGTCCAAGTTTTTAAACACATTACCTAACTATGCAGAAGCCAACTCTTAATCTACTATGTTAAATTTACCAATAGAAACATTGATTCTAGTATTTCGTTTATCCCATAAACTCATAACTACAAATTATCAAACAAACTCACACTTCCAAATTTGATTTAGTAAGACCCTAGGGCCTATCTATTAAAACCAAAGCATATATACTGTAAAAATAGTTCCAACACAGTATGCACAAGATTCTAAAGTAATTATTTAAGTAAAAGTTCTCAAACAAACTGGAATTCATTTTCCCCATTAAAAATTCTTACACAGGACCAAGAATGCTCTTATAGAAAGCTTATGAACATTCTGAATATATCTACGATTTAGGAAAAGACCATTTTCTTTTATAAGCTGAGCATTTCTTCACAAATCCCTGAGAGTCCTGAAGTCAAATTTTACACTCCATACCAAGGCCATTTAAATTATCCTCTGTCCCAAAAGAAAAACGCCTCTACAGGCTTCTTTTCAAAGAAAATGATACTGTGGATCCAAGCCATCTTTTCAACCCACATTACTTTGAAATCCAAATCTAAATAGAAAAATCCATTCCCTACCTCTCGCATCAGAAGCAAACAATCAGAGCAGGAAAACACACGCATTGAGGGAGAGGTGGCCATAGTAGAAACCAGGCTTACCGCGATGGCCATAGAATTCGTAACATTCGTTGTGTAAAACTACTTCACCCACACTAAGCTTGTAACTCATGCTGAGACTGAGACCCTATCACAAACCTGTGAAGTGGTTAGCCATCAGTCTTAAACAAAACAAAAAGATGGAAATCAAAATTGGACACAAGCACACAGAGTCTTACCTTAGGCATCTTGGATCCACGTTTAAAGCTGAGCGTTGGCCTGATCTACGCTCATGGCCACGCTAGTGCCATAGTCCAACTTCGAAATTTCAGAGAGCTTTCTCTCCTCCCTTGGTCTCAACCAACATTATGAAAATGTAGAATAGACCCCCTTCTTGTTAGGGTTTTCCCCTACCTCCATCCAGCTGGAATACACTACTAATGGTGGGCACATGGCCACCATAATTTCCACCAACCTCCACTACACTGGATATTTTTATCCACTCTCCATAGTAGAGAGTAACGTTAACTTGCTCCTCAACTTTGTCACCATTTCCTTATTACATTGCATGTATTGAAAACCTTATATAAATAAAAGGGGTCTTGTCTATAATTACAACTCTAAAATGTTGGTCTCTTAAATACTTCATAAAATCACACCTACAAAACACAAGTAGAAATAAACCTTGTCATGTAAGCATGCTAAGTAGGCCCAATCCTTGTCCCCAACTCATCACCTCAAGTTCTCAAAGGAATTTACAAGGCAACCCTTAAACAAGAAGTACATATTACACTTTAGGGTTAAAACATTTAAAGCTTAAAACAAGCACACCTTTAAACTGATATCAGAAAAGAATTTTATCCATTGTGCTTAACAGAAATCATTTGTAACCATCACTTAGAATATCATTTCTGTATAAGTATATACATCCATCCACATCATTAAGACAAACAGAGAAAACTGAACAGAAATAGAAACTATACTTTCACATTGCATGGATGAGTCTTTTATTTTATTTCCCAATACTGAAGTTAATTTATTAAATATTTGCTTAAAACCGAGATGTTAACCATACAGGATTTTTTTTTTAAATTTTACGGTTTTAGGGACATTACATTTCCACTTACAATCTATCAAATATCTAATCCCAACATGATAACAAATATCAAAATGTTGCAAAACATAGAAAAAACTACATCCATTCAATTGCATCTAAATCACAAACCCTTAAGAACAAGACCAACTACTTACCAGACCATGCCTCCCTCCGGCCTAAAATGCAAGCTTCTACTAATATGTTAAAGTTTGCAAGGACACAGAATAAGAGCGAAAACACAAAGGGCATATTCATTTGCTTCTCATTATTAAACTCAGATATATATAGTATCATATAGACTCAAAACCACCGGCTAACACTATGGGCTGGTGAATACCATGGGACAACTAATGTCCTAGTCAACAACTAACTCAACTAACTTAACCAACAACAACACATGATATTACAACTCTTAACACACCCCCTTAATCTCAAGTGGGATGGTGTGGTCAGCACTATCAATGCCTAAGTGCTACCTCTAAAACTCAAATGCAGATGTACCCAAAGGTTTGGTAAACATATTAGCTAACTGCTCCTTAGAGCCACAAAACATCAAACTAATCTCTCCATTATTGACTAAATCACGTATAAAGTGACAGCGAGTTTCAATTTGCTTACTCTTCCTATGAAATACATTATGTTTAGAGAATTGTATCTTAGAACTCTTGTCGCAATAGATGGTTGTTGGTTCTTTTTCTGTAGGTCCAATGTCCTTCAAGAGTCTTCTGAGCCAAATTGCATGGCATGTTGTTGTAGTTGCTGCAATATATTTTGCTTCTGCTGAAGACATGCTCATAATGGGTTGTTTCTTAGAAGCCCAAGAAATAATACTGGTACCAAAATGAAAAGCATAACCAGATGTGCTTTTCCTATCATCAACACTACCTACAAAATCATTGTATGTGTACCCTGTGAGAGTACAGTCTTGTGAATGAGTGTACCAAAGTCCATAATCAATTGTACCTGCAACATATCTCAGAATTATTTTTCCAACTTTCCAGTGAAATTCTTTGGGAGACTCCATGAATCTAGAAATAACGTTGACAACATACATCAAATCAGGTCTAGTAGTAGTCAAATACATTAAACTGCCTACTAATCTTCTGTAAATTGTAGAATTTACTGCTGGTCCTTCTTCATTCTTGCTTAATTTGGTTCCTGTTGCAATGGGTGTTTCTACTGGTTTACATTTATCCATTTTGAATATCTGCAGAATGTCAGTAGCATACTTATGTTGACAAATGAAGATCCCATTTTTACTTTGATCAACTTCCAGACCAAGGAAAAACTTCATAATACCAAGATCAGTCATCTCAAACTCTTTTTTCATGACTGTCTTAAACTCTCCTAGAATCAAATTTCCAGTATAGATCATATCATCAACATAAAGACAAACAAGTAGAATGTTACCTTGCTGATCTGTTTTGACATAGAGAGTAAGTTAATTGCTGCTTCTATTGAACCCATTTTTTATGAGGTAAGAATCAATTTTGTTGTACCAAGCTCGTGGAGCTTGTTTGAGACCATACAAGGCCTTTTTAAGCTTACATACATTGTGTTATTGACCTTTGATAGCATAACTAGGTGGCTGATCTACATAGACTTCTTCTTCAAGTATGACATTGTGTTATTGACCTTTGATAGCATAACTGGGTGCCACCTCCATCTTATCACATACAACTCAAATATATAGAACATTTCCGTCAACCATTTTTCTGAATCATTTCAACTACAATCTTTAGTAAAAGAGCACAATATAACACTCAGATCCTTTCAAACGTCAGCTCAATCTTCTCTTTTAATTAAGAGAAGTTTCCTTCCTTTCTTTTATGCTTCTAAGTGAAAGTAATTTTTTTTCTGAACATATTTATATATCTCGTTGAATTCCTTCCTTTGATATTCTTACATTTAAATCCAGAAAATAGTGTTTAATTGTTTGCAAGACATTAGATGTAATGATGATGATGAGGATCTCAGCCTCTATAAGGACAAGGTTTTACTCATTGTCAACGTTGCTGGTTATTGATTCATAGTGCATAGAATTTATTTTATTAAATGGGAAAATAAGAGAGGCATTTATAGGCCTTGCTGCTTCGTAATTTTTTAAAATTAATCTTAAGAAAAAAAATATTCAATGAACAAAATTATTTTGTGGATTTAATAGAAGTTTTTGTTTTATTTTTTATGTTAGGTTTTCTATTTTTTTTTCTTTTGTTGCAACCACCTTTGAAATTTATGCCAAGGATCAAGGTAATGTTCAATGATGATGATGATTAACATCCACTCAGACCATCCATGGTCTATCCGACTCTAACAAGGGTATTATTTCATTTGCTTTAAAATATTATTTCTATGCCCAAAAAGCTTGGCAAGAAGCTTTCCTAACACACTATAGTTTTGGCAAGAAAGGAGGTTAGAAAAGTTTTTATTATAGCAAATAATATGAAACTCAGGCCTAATGTGGGTGTAAGCACTGCACTCTAAAAGAAACTCATTTTCATCCTCAAAGCTCATAGACTCACAAAGATGGCAAAGCCTTTTCACCCGCATAGTTTTAGGAACAGACCAATGCCCTGCTTCATTATGGAGCTCATGGGAGTTTGTTCTTATTTTGGCTATATTAATTTTCTTCTTTGGAATACTTAATATCGAGAGATACTTCTCATCGTCCAAATTAGGGTTAATGACCTCCTTATAGTATCTTAGTTTTTGTTTAACCTCTAAATTTTTCTCGTTGGTTTCTCTTTAAACTTAGATTTACTATTTTTTTTTACATTATCGATATTATGCAAAGTGTCATTTTTGTCAATTTCCCAATGGTTTAACCAAGCCATGGTATCTTTACACCAACCCTCTTACACCAACCCTCCTTGAGGCATAGTTGGTTTTGACTTTATTTTAAAGAAATTTTTGGAAGTCTCTCCTCTCCCATATTATTTACCTTGTGTTTGTACATCAGGTACCTAGTCATAGCCATTCTCTTGATGGGGGAAATACCTACTTCTATCAGGAGAATAAGATAAGGTGTATTGCTTTTAGTTTCGAGGTTATAAGTTATAAAATGCTTTTGGATTTTCTTAATATTTCTCCAGGATTCTCTAGAAATGTTGCAACCCCAAACTTCACAACCATATGAGATAATGGGAATGACAAGAGTTTCAAAGAGGAGCTTATTTTTATCCCACATGACTAGGTTGGCTGATTTACAATTGTTTTCAAGACCAAAATAAGCTTTCCACCCTCCTTTAATCCTTTTCTCTATGCTCTAGTTCCAGTTGAACTTGTGATGTTCATATCAATTCCAAGATATTTATAAGAAGTCACTTCCTCCAATTTTCTATTGTCATATATAAAATTAGCATAGGTGTCTTTATTGGATTTTATAATCATAACTTTTGTGAGTCGGTGTTAACAATCATACCCATATTAGATAAAAATTCTTTGATAATTCTTAATTTCTTATCATGAACACATGGGATTCTTTCCATAAGAACAATATCATCAACATAATGTAGGAGGATGATAATTATTCCAGTTAAGATCGTGTTGGCGCACCCTTCTTCTTATAAACAACCTTCTAGCTTATGGCTATAAATGCCAAAAAGGGTAGGGGAGAGGGGGGATCCTTGCTTAACTCCAATATTATAGTTTATGTTTGTCGATCACCCATTAGTGTTCTTAAATGTGGCAATGAACTTTTTGTATAATCTTATCACAGCAGCTCTCAACTCAAAGGGAACCTTAAGCTTCTCTGACCTTTTCCATAGGTTATTTCTAGGAACCATATCAAAATATTTTCTAAATTCCACAAAAAAACAAAATAGATCAGACTTATTATTGCAACATTCCTCCCTAATGATCCTAAGTGTAACGAAGTGGTTAGTGGTAGAGTGATTCCTTCTAGAACATGCTTGTCCTTCAGCTCACTTACCTTCCATTTCTAGCCATTTGTTCATCTTGTTTTCTAAAATAATATAGTATAACTTAGCTAAGAGAGGGATAACCATAATGGTACTATAGTTAGAGGGGTTATTTGTATCGCCACTTTTGAAAATAGGAGTAATGAGGCTATGAGTCAAACATATATCTGGTTGACTAGTGTGTTCAATTAATAAACTCTTAATTTGTGTAATAGGTCCTAACAAAATACTCATGTCCACTTTTATAATGGTTTTATATTTGGGATACATTAAAACAAATTCATTTTATTGGTAAGTTAGAAAGTTAACAAAATACATAGCTTAAAACTATATCATGGAGTTGAATGGTATATAGTTAGTTTGAGAGTCAACAATGAGTAGAATTCATAATTTAAAATATTTTGTGACAACTTAAGGAATCTCAAAAATTGTTTGTAGGATTAGAAATACTAGCCTTCCCATGCAATAAGTTTGGTGGAGGTTAACCACGTGATAATGTGCCTTCCCGTGCAATCAGTTTGGTGGAGAGTAACCGGGTGAGAATGCACAGTTTGTAGAAGTGATCTACACTTGTGGTATGCATCTTATTTCTTCTTTTCATCCTCCCCAATTTAAAAGTAATCAATCTATATGGTTTCTTATTTAGAACCTCGGTGCTAAAATGGATGCTATGTGAGTATGTCAAATTTAATGGCAGTAATGCAATTCCTATGTACAAGTTCTTGAGGTCAAGCAAGGGTGCAATTTTTGGTGATAGAATAAAGTGTAACTTCACTAAGTTTCTGGTGGACAAGAATGTAAATGTTGTATAATATATATTAAAATGTAGGAGGTATAAAAAATTTGTGTCCTGATCGGCTGAAAAAAGAGATGATCCCTAGTATCCAAAATCTCAAAGATAAGGTGAATTCAATCATTGTCCTTAACAACTTTATCACATATCATCAAATAGATATCAAGTTATGATTGTTTGATCGATGTAAGGGGACGTGGCGTAGTAGACTTTGGGACAAGCCTTTTTTAAGTCACTAAAATCAGTATAGACATAGATGGTACCTTGCTTCTTATTGAAGGGGGGTGGACTATACACCCGATACTTATAAACTAATAAACAATTAAATAAAACAAAAATGATTCACCACCTAAAACTAGAGACAATCGTCTCTCTCAAAATTATACCTTTATTACACAGAGAGATAATACATTTATACCATTTCAAGTTCAGTATAGATCCGTAAAATGGTGTATCCGA
The DNA here is from genome assembly GCA_027924585.1 of Larix kaempferi. Taxonomy (NCBI): domain Eukaryota; kingdom Viridiplantae; phylum Streptophyta; class Pinopsida; order Pinales; family Pinaceae; genus Larix; species Larix kaempferi. The sequence continues at coordinate 3,504,553 of BSBM01001136.1, read as the reverse complement.
CATTCTAATAATAGAAAATGAACTAATACAACTTTAACCAACTAATCTGATGCAATTCCTAGAAGTTTCTTATTCATTTCTACATTAATCCAACTCTTCCCCTTAATGGAGAAATGGCTAATTTAATACAACGCCTAAGTTTTTTCTAAAAACTTCAAACTTGACTCATATTTTCTCTCACAAAGTGATGTTGTGTCTTTATATTTTTTTTACCAAGAATGAAACACTGGATTGTGTACCAATTTGAGAACACTTTGATTATCACAATTTATGTATGTTGGTCCTTTTGCTTCTCTCCAACATCTTCAAGAATTCGCCTCAACCAAACTGCTTCACAGGTTGCACTAGACAAGGATTTATATTCAACTTCTATTGAAGACAAAGAAACAGTTGATTGTTTCTTGCTACTCCACGACATGACCCCTGATTCTATATTGAATGCATATCTTGAGATACACCTTCTGTCATATGATTTCTAGCCCAATCTAAATAAGAAAAAACTGCCAACTCAACATCATATTAATCAGTATAAATAATGCCAAAATTAATTGTTCCTTTCAAGTATTAGAGTACTTTCTTTGCAGCTTTCCAGTGACTTTCATAAGTATTATCCATGAACTAAATAAGTATGTTGATTGAATATGCTATGTCTGGTTTGGTGGTGGTGAGATAGTTCAAACTTCCCACCAACTGATGATACAATGTACCATTTTCTTCTTTAGTTTCATAATCACTAGATAACTTTGCATTATGTTGTAAAGTAGTTGATAATTCCTTACACTCACTCATATTAAACCTTTTAAGTATTTCCTTTATATATTTACTTTGTGCAATGAGTGTTTTATTAGTCTCCCTCCAAACTTCAAGTCCTAAATAGTAATGCATTTCACCATGATCTTTCATTTCAAACTCATGTGACAAATGACTTTTAATTTCATCAATTAACTTACATGCACTGCCAGTGATGATAAGATCATCAACATATAAGGATATCAAAGCAATATTTCCTTATTCATCTTTCTTAACATACAGGTTAGGATAACTTTCGCTTTTCATAAAACCTTTTTGATAAAATAAGGAATCGATCTTTACATACCATGATCTTGGTGAATGTTTCAAACCATATGAATATTTTTTTAACCTTCAAACAAGATTCTCTTGTCCCTTCTTTACAAACCCTTCATGTTGAACCAAATAAACTTTTTATTTTAATTCTCCATTCAGAAAAATAGATTTGACATCTAACTGATGTAGTTTCCAATTATGTTTTGTAGCTAATGCAATCATTACTCTAGTTGTATTCAAATTAGCTATAGGTGCAAAAGTATATTCATAATCATTTCCTTCTTTCTATGAATAGCCTCTTGCAACTAATTGTTGATGTATATGTAACTTCGGAATGTATTTCATCTGTGTATTATATATATATTTATTGTACCCTTATAAGAGATGTGTTATTCCTCTATAAGGAAGTGTCGTCATGTGGATTGACAAGTGTCGCAAGTGTGTGTACTTGCCGATGGGTTATTAGACCACCTTATGGGGTCGGCCCTAATTAATATATAATATAATGTGGATGTATCCAAGTAGACAAGTTGGCCCCAGTAGGTCACTGGGCAAAAAGGTGAGTATAAATAGAGATAGGAGATCTCTATTTTACTCATTCGGAAAAGCAACTATCTCTCTCTCTGAAAAGTGGCGCACTAGTGAGGAGGAGGAGGATCATCTGCTAGGAGACTATCTCAGTATTATTTGGTTGTATTTTGGTTGAGCCATTGCTCTCTCTATCTCTGAGGAAGTTGTGGGGTTTTTCACCTTAGGGTTTTCCCCACGGAAACTTTGTGTCTCTTGTCTCTATGCTTTTGATTCTTGTGATGCTTGTGATGCTTGTCATATTATGATTGTCATGCATTGATATACTGTAGATGTTATTCTCTCAGCAAAGATCCTATAGTATTGTGATTTAATACTAAAAATTTAACATGGGATCAGAGCTTAACTGAGAAGAAGACATTTTGCAGTGACGGAAGCTTGTATTCCTTGTTTATTGGGTTTCTCTCCACAGATTTTTGAAATTCAGTATAGTAGATTGGATCTACTCATCAAGGCGCATCTATCTGTCCAATCAGAATTCAGTTCCGAGCATTTTCAGATTTGGCCCTAAAAATTAGGGTTTCCACAAAAATAGGAATTTCTGGAAACTGAAGGTACAGCTGGAAGCTCCTTGCAAAAATCGAAGGTTTGAGATTTGGATCGAGATTTTTGGCTGGGTAGATCTCCGGGAAACTCAAACCCTAATTCAGGGCTCTCCCTAGTGAACTCGGGAGGACAAAAAGGCAATTTTGAAGGGCAAGACCTTGCTGATCTCAAATTCTGAATGTACTAGGCTAATCAGCTATCTAGGGCGCATCTTTCTATCCTTTCAGAATTTTGAAATTCACATTTTGAATTTTTAGGGTTTCTCTAACAAACCCTAATCTAGGACCAGATCCAGTTTTCAGCACTTCAAGTGGTAAGTTCTAAATCTTTTCTATTTCCATTTGAAGTACTCTTAAAGATGTCTCTTCACACCAAGCTTGAGGATAAGCTTGAAGGGGCTGATAACTTCCGAGCCTGGAAGTATAGGATTGGGTTAATCCTGGAAGAGAATGAGTTGGACTCATATGTGAAAGAAGACATCCCTATCCCAGAGGATGAAGAAGCCAAGGCATTACACAAGAAGAACTTGGTCAAGGCAAAGAGAATCATTGCTGATTCCATCAAAGACCATCTCATACCCCATGTGTCTTCTCTTAAGACACCCAAAGAGATGTTTGAATCTTTAACCAAGCTATTTGAAGGAAAGAACATAAATCGGAAGATGACCCTGCGGAACCAATTGAAAGCAGTGAATTTCCAGAATGGAGAAACCATTCAATCTTACTTTTCAAGGGTCTCTCAGATCAAGGAACAATTAGAAGCAGTAGATGAAATGGTGGAGAATGGTGAGGTGGTGATGACTACTCTAAATGGCCTACCTAGGTCATGGGATTCCTTTATTCAAGGAATTTGTGCAAGGAAGAAGTTGATCTCCTTCAGTAGACTTCGGGAAGAATGTTCTCAAGAAGAAGCTAGACTTATAGCTCGTGAGGAAAAGATGGGAGGAGAAGATCAAGCTCTTGCAGCTCACACCAAAAGAAGCAAAACCAAGAAGGATCACTCTCACCACAAAAGAACTCATCAAAGGAACAAGAAGGACCTAAGATGCTTTACATGCAATGAGAAGGGTCACTATGCTTCAGATTGTCCCAAGAACAAAAGGGATAATAACAACAACTTCAGTAAGAAGAAGAAGGGCAGCAAAAGAAGATTTCATGCTCATGCTGCCGAAGATGATGAACCCCCAAAGAAGAAGGCTAGGGCAGAAAGTGATAGTGATGATGACTCATCAAGTGAAGAAGAGTATGTTCTGATCTCTGCTCTTACAGGTACCATCTCCCATGGATGTAATGATTGGTTAATTGATAGTGGGGCCTCCAAACACATGACTGGGTTCAAGGAATCTTTTGTGAACCTTTCTGAACATGAATCACCCCATACGGTGAAACTTGGGGATGATTATCAATACCCAATCAAAGGAAGTGGTGAAGCCTCCTACAATCTAGATTCTGGAAAATCATTGAAGATGAAAGAAGTACTGTATGTTCCTGGACTCAAGAAGAACTTACTCTCCATCTCTGCATTAGATGCAAAAGGTATGAGGGTTGCATTTGTGGATGGCCAAGTCCTAATGTGGCCAAAGGGAAAGAACATAGATGATGCAGTAGTGATTGGAGAGCAAGAGGGAGGCTTGTATAAATTGAAGGGACAACCTGAACATGCCATGGTACATGAATCCATGGAGCCAAGTGAACTTTGGCACAGAAGACTTGCTCACATGCACTATAGGGCACTTCCAATTGCAAGCAAGGCAGTAGAAGGTCTTCCTGAAATCAAGACCAAACATGAAGGTGTTTGCAAAGGATGTGCAAAAGGAAAGAACACTAAGAAGGCTTTCCCAAGCAGGGAAAGCAAGGCAAAAGACATTCTGGAAATCATCCACTCAGATGTATGTGGCCCCATGTCATCCAGTTCCCTAAGTGGGTATGTTTACTATGTATCATTTATTGATGACTTCTCCAGGAAGACTTGGGTATACTTCTTGAAAGGAAAAGATGAGGTGCTTGACAAATTCAAGGAATTCAAAAACTTGATGGAGAATCAAACTGACAAGAAGATCAAAACATTCAGATCCGACAATGGTGGAGAATTCACCTCAAATGACTTCAAGAAACTTTGCAGTGATTTAGGGATTAAGAGGGAGTTGACTGCTCCTTATAATCCTCAACAGAATGGAGTTGCAGAAAGGAAGAACAGAACTATCATGGAAGCAGCAAGGGCAATGTTGCACGATCAAGATATTCCTATGCATCTATGGGCAGAAGCAGCTAGAACAGCTGTATACGTGCAGAACAGAACACCCCACAAGATATTGGACAACAAGACACCAGAAGAGGTCTTTTCTGGTAAGAAACCTGAAGTCAGCCATCTCAGAATATTTGGTTGTCTAGTATATACTCATATCCCAAAAGAGAAGAGGACTAAACTAGATCCTTCAGGAAAGAAGGGCATCTTTGTGGGTTATAGTGAAAGCTCGAAGGCTTACAGAATATACTTTCCGGGATTCAAGAAGATTGATGTCAGCAGGGATGTAACATTTGATGAAAACTCAGCATTCATCAAATCAAGGAAGACACCTACCGAAGTTTATGAAGAACCTAAGGAAACAAGATTTCAGGACACTACCATGACTGAAGCAGTTCCAGAAGCTGTTCGTGAGTTTGAAGATCCACAAGAACTTGTAGATCCACCCCGTGAGGATAACTCTCACAAGAGGAAACCTGTATGGGCTAGAGAGCTCATTCATGATGCAGAAAGATTTGGCATTCCAGAAGAAGAACACAGAGCAAAGAAGAGAACCAGATCACACACCAGTTATGTTGCCTTACTCTGTGACATTATGAACAAAGAGCCTTCCAGTTATGAAGAGGCAGCAGAAAGGAAAGAATGGAAGGATGCTATGGTTGAGGAATACCAATCAATAATGAAGAATGATGTTTGGGATGTTGTCCCAAGACCTAAAGAGAAGTCTGTTGTGACTTCCAAGTGGATCTACAAAATCAAGCATGCTGCAGATGGCAGTGTGGAAAAATACACAGCAAGATTCGTAGCTCATGGTTTCTCTCAAAAGGAAGGAATAGATTATGAAGAAACCTTTGCACCTGTAGCCAGGTATACTTCCATCAAAACAGTGCTTGCCCTAGCTGCAGCAATGAAATGGAAAATACACCAGATGGATGTCAAGACTGCTTTCCTGAATGGTGTAGTAGAAGAGGAAGTATATGTGGAACAGCCACTCGGTTTTGAAATACATGACAGAGAATCATATGTATGCAGATTGAAGAAAGCCTTATATGGTTTAAAGCAAGCTCCCAGAACCTGGTATGGTAGGATGGACAGTTTCCTATCTAGTTTGGGCTTTACCAAGAGTAAAGCGGATTCCAACCTTTACTACAAGGTTGAGGAAGGGAATCCTGTGATTCTACTACTATATGTGGATGACCTATTTGTGACAGGAGATGACAGACTGATTGCAGATACTAAAAGGAAGCTTGCAGCTGAATTTGACATGAAAGATTTGGGAATGATGCACTATTTCCTAGGTATGGAGGTGTGGCAGAGTGCAGGTGGGATCTTCCTTGGTCAAGGGAAGTACACAGTAGATATCCTGAAGAGATTTGGGATGATGGATTGCAAGGCCATGGCCACACCTATGGCATCAAATCTGAAGGTTCTATGTGATGCTTCATCTGAGCCGGTTGATATCACTATGTATCGTCAGATGATTGGGTCCTTGATGTACCTGATGAACACAAGACCAGACATTTGCTTTGCTGTGAACACATTGAGCCAGTTCCTGACGGATCCGAGGAGTGTTCACCTGGTTGCTACAAAGCATGTTCTGAGGTACCTGAAGGGTACAGTGGATTATGGGCTCAAGTATGAAGCAAATCAAAAGTTTAACCTACAGGGTTATGTTGATTCAGATTGGGCTGGCAGTGCTACAGATAGGAAGAGCACATCTGGGTGCTATTTCAATATGGGATCAGGTGTGATCTCTTGGTTTAGCAGGAAGCAGTCCTGTGTAGCACTGAGTACAGCTAAGGCAGAGTATGTTGCAGCCTGTTCAGCTAGTTGTGAGGCAGTATGGCTACGGAAGCTACTGTCTGAGTTATTTGATCTCCCGTTGGAAGCTACTGGTATCTTCTGTGACAACCAGAGTTGTGTGAAGCTGTCCGAGAACCCAGTGTTTCATGACAGGTCGAAACACATAGAGATCAAATATCACTATATCAGGGATATGGTGCAGAGAGGAGCTGTGAAGCTTTTGTATGTTGCGACGGAAGAGCAGATTGCAGATGTGCTGACGAAGCCACTAGCTAGAGTGAAGTTCGAGTACTTCAGAGAGAAGCTTGGCGTTCTTCAGATTGAGGACACTTCGAGGAAGAAGTGATGGACACATTTGCTGAAGCCATTCCAAGCATGTTGGAAGGAGGATCCTTCACATGGCTGTGGATGTAAGCGCTGGATGATGAGCATCAGGATGATGTTCTAGTTTCTGCTGGATATGATCAGTTGGATCATTTTTATGTATGTATGTACACATCATGTGGATGCTGGATATGATCAGGTGGATCATGTATGGTGACATGTATCATGTATTTGTATCAGGTGGATACATTGTATGATCAGGTGGATCATGTATGGTGACATGTATCATGTATTTGTATCAGGTGGATACATTGTATGATCAGGAGGATCATGTATGATGATATGTATCAGGTAGATACTTGGTATGCATCAGGTAGATGCATTGATGATCAGGATGATCATGGATGACGAGCTTCAGGATGTTGCTCCAGATGACATGCAACAGGATGTTGCAGTGATGATCAGGATGATCATGGATGACGAGCTTTAGTATGTTGCTCCAGATGACATGCAGCAGGATGTTGCAGTGATGATCAGGATGATCATGGATGATGAGCTTCAGGATGTTGCTCCAGATGACATGCAGCAGGATGTTGCAGTGATGATCAGGATGATCATGGATGATGAGCTTCAGGATGTTGCTCCAGATGACATGCAGCAGGACGTTGCAGTGATGATGATCAGGATGATCATGGATACATCAGGATGATGTATGGTGAGTATCAGGTTGATACTCTATGACCATGGATCAGGTTGTGCAGATGAGCATGTAATAGTGCCCTGGGAGATTTGCAGATGGTCTTTCGAGGTTTTTCCTATGGCATGTAATATCGGTGCCCTGGGACATCTGGCAAATGCTCTTTCGAGGTTTTGCTCTGGGAGGACATGTAATAGCGCCCTGGGAGATCTGCAGATAGTCTTTCGAGGTTTTACCTATGGCATGTAATAGTGTCCTAGGATATCTGGCAGATGCTCTTGCGAGGTTTTGTCCTATGGCATGTAATAGCGCCCTGGGAGATCCGATAGGTTGGGCTGTGTGCCCGTAATCAGTCCTGGGATGCTCTTGCGAGGTTTTGCGATGACCACATGTAATAGCGCCCTGGGAGATTTCAGGTCGGAGTTGTGTACCCGTAACATCCTGAGATGCTCTTGCGAGGTTTTGTGGTGGACCACATGTAATAGCGCCCTGGGAGATTTCAGGTCGGAGTTGTGTACCCGTAACATCCTGAGATGCTCTTACGAGGTTTTGTGGTGGGGTCACATGTAATAGCACCCTGGGAGATCCTATAGGTAGAGCTGTGTGCTCGTAACAGCCTGGGATGCTCTTTCGAGGTTTTGTGACGCACGTAAAAGTCCTGAGGATTCCACAGTATGGCCAGTGATGACGAAGACCTATAGGTAGTGGGCCTACATCCAGTATGAAAAAGGACTGGCTCTGTAGAACTTCCTATGATGAGTAGAGACAGAGATTGGTTGAGATAGTAGCAGCAGTGACGATGATGATGACGATGCATCGATGATGATGATCCAGAGAAGAAGACTTGTCTAGCAGATCTGTGTCGAGAAATACCTTCCTAGTTAAGAGGGAGTGTTGATGTATATGTAACTTCGGAATGTATTTCATCTGTGTATTATATATATATTTATTGTACCCTTATAAAAGATGTGTTATTCCTCTATCAGGAAGTGTCGTCATGTGGATTGACAAGTGTCGCAAGTGTGTGTACTTGTCGATGGGTTATTAGACCACCTTATGGGGTCGGCCCTAATTAATATATAATATAATGTGGATGTATCCAAGTAGACAAGTCGGCCCCAGTAGGTCACTGGGCAAAAAGGTGAGTATAAATAGAGATAGGAGATCTCTATTTTACTCATTCGGAAAAGCAACTATCTCTCTCTCTGAAAAGTGGCGCACTAGTGAGGAGGAGGAGGATCATCTGCTAGGAGACTATCTCAGTATTATTTGGTTGTATTTTGGTTGAGCCATTTCTCTCTCTATCTCTGAGGAAGTTGTGGGGTTTTTCACCTTAGGGTTTTCCCCACGGAAACTCTGTGTCTCTTGTCTCTATGCTTTTGATTCTTGTGATGCTTGTGATGCTTGTCATATTATGATTGTCATGCATTGATATACTGTAGATGTTATTCTCTCAGCAAAGATCCTATAGTATTGTGATTTAATACTAAAAATTTAACACTAATCTTGCCTTATATTTATCAATACTTTCATCTTATTTAAACTTGTATTTGTACAACCATTTACTTTCTATAGGGATTTTGTTTCTAGGAAGTTCTACTAACTCCCATGTTTGTTTCTTCATAATAGAATCATATTCTTCATTCATTGCATTTCTCCATTCTTCATATTCTTTAGCTTGTTCATAGTTTACTGGTTCTACAACATTCATTACTTCAGTCATCAATGCATGGTCTTTATACCTTAAAGGTGGTTGAGTTTGATGTGGTGACCTCCTTGGAGTTCTACTACTTGAAGTATCCAAGTTTCTTTCACCTTGTTCTTGAACCTGTACCTGTTTTTGTTGCTTTCCTTTTCCTGCTACTATTCTTGTTCATTATCTGTATCTATTTTGACATAATTATCATTGTCATTAATAGTATGCCAAACAAAAATGTCATTGATTTTATCACCTTTATCATCATTCTCATGAAACACCACATCTCTACTTGCAAGAAATTTACGAGAACTGGGATCAAATAAATCGTATGCTTTTTTATCTGTACAATAGCCAATAAATATGGACTTAACTAATTTTGCATCAACTTTTCTTCTTTCATCTTTCGGAACATGTGCAAAATCCTTGCATCCAAATACTCTTAAATGACTGACCTCTAGTTTATAACCATGAAAAACTTCAAAAGGAGTTTGAAGATCTAATATTTTAATTAGGCTCCTATTTTTTAAATAAACAACCGTATTAATGTCTGCATCACCAAAACCATTTGAAACGTCTTTACCTTGAAGCATAATGTGACCACATTCCACCATATTTATGTTCTTCCTCTTAGCAACTCCATCTTGCAAAGGTGTATGTGGCAATGTAATCTGCTATTGGATCCCATTACTTTTACAATAATTTTTTAATGCTCCTGATGTATACTCTCCACCTTGATCAGATTTGAGAACATTAATGCACTTTCCTGTATGTTTTTCAACCATAGTTTTGAATTCTTTAAAGTATTCAAATACATCACTCTTATATCTTATAAAATAGATACAAGTATACCTATATCTCTCATAAAAAAAATGAGAAAGTTCCATGCTCCACCAAGTGATATTGTTTGCATAGGCCCACATAAATCAGTGTGAATTAATTCAAGTATTTATGTATGTATTTTCTCTTTATGTATATGAAATTCCTCTCTATGTTGCTTACCAAGTGCATATGCTTCACAGTCAATATGATCATTCTTCGAAGCAGGAATACCTTCAACCATATTTTTGTTTCACAGTAGCATTAAATCATTGTGATTAAGGTTCCCATACTTTCTATGCCATAAATCTTCTGTTGACATTGGTCTAGATGTTTACACTTGATAACTGTTCCTAGTCACATCCAACTTATACAATCCTCCAAATATGGTACCTATGGAAACAACCCTATAGATGTTTCACATATCCTTAACAACACACCTTAAGTTACCAAATTCCACTTTTAAATCAATATCAGTAATAGTATCAATATATATTTAAATTCTTTTTTCTACTTGCAACATACATCACAATATGAATCTGTCACATTTGACCATCAGTTAAGCTCACACTTATTACTCCACAACCTTGAACTTTATGTGATCTATTATCTCCTAAGTAAATGTGTGTTCCATTAGTATTCTCGTAATATTCATCCTGCCATTCTTTATTACAAGACATATGAGTTGTGACACCAAAATTGATAAACCAAGTATTCATATCATCAGTTTTCTATAGACAATGCAGCTTTAGAAATAAACAACTTAAGATTTTTAAATCCAACACTCATTAAGGTGTTTTTCTAAGAAACATCTACATTATTCCTTTTGTATCTTTGTTTGGAATCGTTATTCCTTTTTTTAAAACAATTTTTAGTGAAGTGTATTGGTTGGCCACACTAATAGAATTCAACATCTCTTTTCATAAGCATTAGATTGTGCCATACCTTTATGCTTTGCTTGGAACTTGCATTTGTGGTTGTCCCATTGTTTACCTCTATATGATTGTTTACCTTTTTCTATCAGCACCAAATCTAAACAATTAGAGTCCAAATCATAATTCTTCATCATGTCTTCCTCTTATAGAAGAATTCCAATCTTCATCAAATGAAGGGGACTTTGGTCTCATTGAAAGAGATGAAATAAAAACTTTATAGTCTTGCACTAAACCTTTTAATGCTATTAAGTTTAGCCTAATTTGACTAGCAAGATCATTGAAAGAAACACAATCAGAAGATAGACAAAGATTTACCCTGGGAAACCCTCATGGGGTAGAAAACCCAGCAAAGCTTTCCTCAATATAGATAATAAACCACATACAAGATGTAGTCCAAGATTAGAGCTCCTTCTCCTCCTATGCAGACCTCTCTCTTACTTGTTCGCTACTCCCAAGTGGATGAATGAATGAGATAAGTGAGGAAAATCCTCCTCTACTTATACTCATCTCCGACTGACCTTTTACCCTAATGGGGCCGACCTCTCCTAGGAGAGTATAATAACCCCCAAATAGTAAACTTAGGTCCGACCTCACATGGGAGATCTAATAACCCTAGTTACTACATTTTATGGGAGGAACAAACATCTCCAGATATACAATAAGGTCACCATGGAGGAATGTACCATCTCTGGAATAATAAAATACAAATATAATATTCTTGGAATTTACAATATTTCAACACTCCCCCTTAACGAGAAGGATATTATAACAACATCTGCAGAAGCAAGGAGTCATCAACTACATGGTAGATGATACATCTATAAATCATTCAAATCTTTCTTAATACATCATCATCATCAGTAAATCAGATAGTTACTGGAACATAATCAATACTGGAATGTCAACATCATCAGTATTGAATCTTCATCTTCTGCAGCACTTGATCAGCTATAGCATCATCATCATCTGGATCCTCACGATCAACATCATCGTCGTCACATGATCATCATCATCACATGATCATCAACATTGTCATCACACGATCATCAGCATCATCATCATACGATCATCATCATCATCATTATACGATCATCAACATTGTCATCACACGATCATCAGCATCGTCATCACACGATCATCAACATCGTCCTCACACAATCATCAGCATCGTCATCACACGATCATCAGCATCGTCATCTAGATCATCACGATCAACAACATTTGGATCATCTCGATCTACAACATCTGGATCATCTCGATCTACAACATCATCATAGCAGCATATTTTGCAATACACAAGATCCTATTACGGGATGATCAATCCCTCTCACTTTAGAAAAAAGGTCCATGGACGATACAATCTAGATTAAATTCCCAGGATGATCAATCCTTATCAATTTGAGACAAGTTCCATGTCTATGGATGATACAATCCAAACACATCATTTTGAACTAAATGTTCAGGGACGATGTAGTCTTATCATCAATTTTCGGAGACAGATGTCTACGGATCAATTCAGGGGACCGAAGTCCAGGGATGATGCAATCCCTCTCGTAAACTAGGGACCACTTCTCGGAGACATCTGTCTATGGATCAATTCAGGGGACCAAAGTCCAGGGATGATGCAATCCCATTCGTCCACTAGGGACCACTTCTCGGAGACATATGTCTATGGATCAATTCAGGGGACCAAATTCCAGGGATGATGTAATCCCTCTCATCCACTAGGGACCACTTCTCGGAGACATCTGTCTACGGATCAATTTAGGGGACCAAAGTCTAGGGATGATGCAATCCCTTTCGTCCACTAGGGACCACGTCTCGGAGACATCTGTCTATGGATCAATTCAGGGGACCAAAGTCCAGGGATGATGCAATCCCTCTCATCCACTAGGGACCACTTCTAGGAGAGATTTGTTTACGGATCAATTCAGGGGACCAAAGTATAGGGATGATGCAATCCCTACATTCTCGGAGACATCTGTCTATGGATTAATTCAGGGGACCAAAGTCCAGGGATGATGCAATCCCTACATTCTCAGAGACATCTATCTATGGATCAATTCAGGGGACCGAAGTCCAGGGATGATGCAGTCCCTCTTGCCAACTTAGACCCAGTCTAAGAACCATTCATCGACCTCATCATCAGTATCACCAATACAGGTATCCATATCATCGACCTCACTATCGATGTAGGAAATCTCATCATCAGTGACCATATCACTCCCCCTTTCGAGGAGGGTCCTTCTAAACTACACCAAGCTTGTCTCAGAAATACTCAAACTTTACTCGAGACAGAGGTTTGGTCAATATATCATCAACTTGTTCGTCAGTGCTTACATACTCGAGCTTGATAGCTCCGTTTTGCACCATATCCCATATATAGAAATATTGGATCTCTATGCGCTTTGACTTATAATGGAACACTGGATTCTCGGTCATCTTGATACAACTCTGATTGTCACACAGGATCACATTAGGGTCCATCTCTAAGTCAAATAGTCTTGACAACAGTTTCCGAAGCCAAACTGATTCACAACTAGCAGAGCAAGCAACTATGTATTTTGCTTCAACTGTACTGAGAGCCACACTAGACTACTTCTTGCTAAACCACGAGATCATGGCAGATCCCAGACAATAGCATCCTACTAATGTACTCTTCCTGTCTGATACACTTCCTTCCCAATCAACATCTGTGTAGCCATGCAGTCTAAAGTCATGAGCTCTAAGATAATATAGACCAAAATCTATTGTACCCTTTAGGTACATCATCACATGCTTTACGGCTATCAGGTGAACTCATCTAGGTTCCACTAGATACTGACTCAGGGTATTCATAGCAAAGCATATATCTAGTCTAGTATTTGTCAAATACATTAATGACCGAATTATCTGTCTGTACAAAGTCATATCCACTAACTCTGATGAGTCATTAGCTAGGAGCTTTAAGTTGGAATCCATGGGAGTGGTCATGGATTTACATTCCAACATGTAAAATATTTTCAAGATCTCCACCGCATACTTTTCCTGATTAAGAAAGATTCCTTTTGAACCTTGCCACACTTGCAGACCTAGGAAGTAGTGCATCAATATGAGATCTTTCATCTCAAATTCTGAAGAGAGCTTCTTCTTGCACTTGATAATCCGTTTCTCATTTCCAGTCAGAAATAGATCATCTACATATAACAACAATATGATAGGTTCATCACCCATAACTTTGAGATAAAGGTTAGGATTAGCTTTACTCCTGGTAAAGCCCAAGCTAGTCAAGAAACTGTCAATTCTGCCATACCAAGCTCTGGGAGCTTGCTTCAGCCCATATAAGGCCTTCTTCAGTTTGCACACATGGGTTCTTCCATCTTCCACCTCAAATCCTTATGGTTGTTCTATGTACACTTCCTCTTCAATCACACCATTCAGGAAGGCTATCTTCACATCCATCTGGTGTAACTCCCACTTCATCATGGATGCAAGTGCCATGATGGTTCTAATGGAAGTGTACCTTGCCACTGGTGCAAATGTTTCTTCATAGTCAATTCCCTCTTTCTGAGAGAATCCTCTAGCCACAAACCTTGCCTTATATTTTTAAATACTATCATCCACAGCATGCTTTATCTTGTATATCCATTTGGAGGATACCACACTCTTGTCCTATGGTTTGGGGACTATATCCCAAACATCATTCTTTATTATTGATTGGTATTCCTCCGTCATTTCCTCCACCCACTATTTCTTATGAGATGCTTCTTCATAACTAGTGGGTTCTTGATCTACAAGATCACACATCAAGGCCACAGAGTTGGAGAATGTCTTTGGTTTCTTGCTCACCCTAGTGGAGCCTTCAGGAGCTCCATACTTTTCTACTCCCAGTATAATGTCTCTTTCCCATGATGGTTTTCTCTTCCTTGATATGTTCATGACAGGGGGTTCTTGTGGTTCCAACATGTCATGATCTTCAGGGGTTGTCTCTTTAGGAGTGGGTGCAGCTTCTGCAATTATGGAAGGTGCCTCTTCCTCATATACTTCTTCATACTGACACTTCCTAGATCTCTTGAGAGCTGCCTCTTCATCAAATGTCACATCCCTACTTATTTCCATATGATGGAATCCTGGGATGTATATTTTGAATGCTTTGGATGCTTCATAATATCCAAGAAATATTCCTTTCTTCCTAGAAGGATCTAGCTTGGTCCTCTTTTCTTTTGGAATATGAATGTATACTGGGCATCCAAATATATTGAGGTGACTTACCTTGGGCTTCTTCGCTGTGAACACTTCTTCTGGGGTCTTGAAATTAAGAGCACTATGAGATAGTCTATTCTTCAAATAGACTGTTGTCCTAGCTGCTTCAGCCCATAATACATAGGTAGTTCTTGATCATGTGTCATTGTCTTTACTGCCTCCATAATGGTTCTATTCTTTCTTTATACAACACCATTCTGTTGTGGATTGTAGGGAGTGGTTAGTTCCCTCTTGATTCCAGCTTCCTTACAAAAGACTTCAAAATATTTTGAGGTATATTCTCCACCATTATCTATCCTGAGTATCTTAATCTTCTTTTCTGAATGGTTTTCTATCAAGGCCTTGAATTCCTTAAACTTTCCAAAAACTTCATCTTTTCCCTTCAGAAAATAGATCCAAGTCTTCCTTGAGTAGTCATCAATGAATGTAAGGTAGTATTCATATCCACTCAAGGATGTGGTTAGCATTGGTCCACATACATCTGAGTTAATAAATTCCAATGTACTCTTACTCTTTGTATCACACTTTGGAAAAGGGTTCTTGACATTCTTCCCTTTGTCACATCCTTTGCAAGTGCCATCATGATCAATCTTTAATTCTGGTAGTCCTATGACTACTTTGCTCACATGAGGTAGTGCTTTGTAGTTAATATGAGCAAGCCTTCTGTGCCATAGCTCACTTGGGCTAGTGGATTCATGAACAAGGGCAGCTTCTAGATGGCCCTTGAGTTTGTATAGACCTCCTTCTTCTTCACCAATAACAATTGCATCCTCAATTGATTTTCCTTTGGGACACATTAGTACTTGCCCATCTATGAATGCAACCCTATAGCCTTTATTATCCAAAGCAGAGATAGAGAGTAATTTCTTCTTCAAACCTGGTACATATAATATTTCTTTCATCTTCAATGGGGTTCCAGAATCAAGCTTGTAGTTTGTTCACCGATTCCCTTAATGGGATATTGATAGTCATCTCCTAAAGATACCTGCTATGGAGAGGTCTTCTCCTCAAGACTTGACAGAGTTTTATTTTGTCCTATCATGTGCTTTGAATCACCACTATCAATGAGCCATGTATATTCTCTAGGTGTCACAAACCTAGAGAGAGTAGAGAATAACGCATAGTCTTCTGCATCTTCTTTTTCTATTTTAGATCTTTTCTTTTGAGGGCTCTCATCTTCTTCTTCACTATCATCTTCTGCTATATGTGCTTGATGTATTTTGTAATGAGTGTTCTTCTTCTTTTTCTTTAAAGGACAATTCCTAGCAAGTTGTCCCAATTTGTCACAACAAAAGCGTTGTATTAATGAGAGGTCTCCTCCTGAACTTGGTCTTCTTTTCTTTTGAAACCTGTGTGGAGTTTGGGACTCCTTGTGACCATTCTTCTTGGAGTTGAAGTGACTCCACCTTCTTCTTTTGGTGTGAGTAGCCAAAGCTTGGTCATCTTCTTTGAGAAGGGATTCTCTATTGGCTACCCTAGCTTCTTCCTGAATGCAATCCTCCCATACCACATCAAACTTCAGACTTTCCTTCCTGGCACACATAGTTTGGATGAATGACTCCCAAGGTCTAGTGAGACCATTTAGAGTAGTCATGACTAGTTCACCTTCATCAAGGGTATCTCCAATGGAATCTAGTTGTTCCTTGAACTGGGAAACCCTTGAGAAATAGTCTTGAATAGATTCTCCTTTATTCATCCTAGTGCTCTTCAATTAAGCTCTCAGATTCATCTTCCTATTAATATTCTTTCCCTCATACATTCTGGAAAGGGCATCATACATTTCCTTTCGAGTCTTCTTGGATTCCACTTGGGGAATCAAGTGGTCTTTGATAGAATCAACAATGATTCTCTTTACCCTAATCAAATACTTCCTATGCTTCTCTTTGGCTTCACCTTCTTCAGGTTCTGCAACCTCATCCTTGATATATTGCACAAGATCATTCTCTTCAAGAATGAGACCAATTCTATATTTCCATGCCCGAAAATTTTCTATACCCTCTAGCTTGTCTTCAAGCTTAGTGCTTGGATCCATCTTATCTACGGGTCAAGGAGATTGAAGTTTCTCAAGAGATATAATAACACTTACTAGGAGTTGTGCTTGATTGAGTTGAAAGTTTTGGTGTGTTCTGTTTCTGGAAACTTCAACTTTTCACCTTTCGGATCTGCAACAGAATTTCTAGTTTTCTTGTCTTCTCTTTTTTGGTTTTTTTGTGCACAGGTTCACAGCTTTTCTAGTTCACTGGTGCATAGGTGCACAGCTTTTCTGGTTCTCTGGTTTTCTGGTTTTCTGCACTTTTGGTCAAACTAGGGTTTGACTTTCCCAGAGTTCTACCCAACCAAAAATCTCGATCCAAGGCTCAAAAATTTGATTTTGATGAGGGCTATCTAGCCATGCAATTATAATACAAAAATTCCAACTTTTGCAAAAACCCTAATTTTCATCGAAGGAGGATAGAGAGGTATTTTCACCTTGTGAAAGATTTCCTATTTAGGCTAGCTCTGATACCATGTTAAGTTTAGCCTAATTTGACTAGCAAGATCACTGAAAGAAACACAATCACAAGATAGAAAAAGATTTACCCTGGGAAACCCTCATGGGGTAGAAAACCTAGTAAAGCTTTCCTCAATATAGATAATAAACCAAATA
The DNA here is from genome assembly GCA_027924585.1 of Larix kaempferi. Taxonomy (NCBI): domain Eukaryota; kingdom Viridiplantae; phylum Streptophyta; class Pinopsida; order Pinales; family Pinaceae; genus Larix; species Larix kaempferi. The sequence goes on along the minus strand of BSBM01001136.1, from coordinate 3,486,947 downwards.
CAAGATGTAGTCCAAGACTAGAGCTCCTTCTCCTCCTATGCAGACCTCTCTCTTACTTGTTTTCTACTCCCAAGTGGATGAATGAATGAGATAAGTGAGGAACATCCTCCTCTACTTATACTCATCTCCGATTGACCTTTTACCCTAATTGGGCCGACCTCTCCCAAGAGAGTCTAATAACCCCCAAATAGTAAACTCAAGGCCGACCTCACACGGGAGATCTAGTAACCCTAGTTACCACATTCTCTCGGAGGAATAAACATCTCTGGATATACAATAAGGTCACCACGGAGGAATGTACCATCTCCGGAATAATAAAATACAAATATAATATTCTTGGAAGTTAAAATATTTCAACAAATGTGATAGTTACCAAGTCAGTATTGGATACCTTTTCAGCAATATCACCCAACTTATCACTTAGATATTTGATGTGAGAAATGAAATTACTTATGCTTTCATTAGCTTCCATTTTGATAGACAAAAGATTAGTTTTCATAAATAAAAGTGGGTTTGCATTTGCAGTTTCATAAAAACCTTTGAGTACATCCCATGTCTCTTTGGACGTTTTTCAATATATGATGTGAGTAATTATGTTGTCCGTTATGTACATTTGCAGTAGCACCTTTTCTTTCATTTCTCATTTATCCCAATCTGGAATGGTAGTAGTAGCAGTGCGTTTGACCTCATCCCCACTCACAATCAAACGCAAATTATAATCTTCCAACATAGTCATCGTCTTAAATTTCCAATTGATGTAATTTTATCCATCATGTTTTGTATATTCATTAAAGTAAGAATCAACAAGAGGATTTGACATTCTACTCAATCAAATAAGTTTACCTCCTTTGCGATTGTAACACACACAAACTTTCTCCCAGTCACTCCTTTAGGCTTCTTATTGCTAAAAGAAGTATCAACAATGCACATATAAGTACAATTCTATAGGTCACGACGGTGAGCTCCTCCACTATAGGAAAAATTTATCTCACAGGTGGTGATGTCCTCACTCACTCTGATACCAACTTATAAACCGATAAACAATTAAATAAAACATAAATGATGCACCACCTGAAACTAGATACAATTGTCTCTTCGAGCATTATACCTTTATTACACAGAGAGCTAATACATTTATAGCATTTCAAGTTCACTATAGATCTGTAAATAGTAGATATGACATTCTAATAATAGAAATACACCAATACAACTTTAAATAGCTAATCTAATGTAGTTCCGAGAAATTGCTTATTCATTTCGACATTAATCCAACAAATCAGTATAGACACAGATGGTGCCTTGATTATTTTTAAAGGGGGTGGAATTATACACCCAAATTATAGGTATATTTGATGGAATAAAGAAATCCCTCATTTTAAATTTTTTCTATTTCATCTTTGATGGTCAGAGCTTTAGAAGGTTGGATGGGTATTCGCTTTTGATGCACCAAGTTTAGGCTGAATGTAATGCTTGACAATAGCTCAATTGAGACCCAACATCTCAGATTAGGAATAAGGAAAGACATCTCAAAACTCCTAAAATAGAGCTTTGTAGGCTCCAACCTCTTCTTTGCAGGTTGCAACCTCTTCATGCATACATGAGTCTCTAAGGAGAATGTTTTCTGTAACATCAGTGGTATTAACCAAGATATCCACTTTGATGGTAGGGGAGATATGATCCATATTCTCTTCTTTGGAAGCATCCATGGTAGGAATCAAGATTTGAAACCAATCAAAAGTGTTTGGGTGGAATAAATTCCTTTAACTTGATAGTAAATTGATTGACCGATTTAGAGAATGTGACAGTATCCGAAGATAGGAAATAAATACGATGGTGCATATCATCTCATGGGTAGTCTAGATGTGTCATGGCTTCTAAATTCTCTTCATCTAAATGGAATACATGAAGAGATAGGTCAGGGAGATCATATTCATAAGAGAATGGAAAGGGTAAAACCATAAAAGACTTGATGAGGTACACCCATTAAATATGTCAAGGGTTTTAGATGGGTAGTTCATCACATATGGGTCAAAATTTGATGAAATATTGCTACTATCGAGATAATATATATATATATATATATATATATATATATATATATATATATATGGTCAAGAAATAATTCAAAATCATGAAAAAAATTATGTTTTTTTTGTGCCATGATGTTCATGGTAAGCACTATTCATAAACGAACCGAAAGTGATCATTTTATTATAGTGAAAGAAACTTATGACATCCATAATGTGGCACAAAAACTTACAAGTGAGATTATTCATCATGATGGGTTTTTAAAGAATATCACCTCATATATAGACTCTAAATTAAGATATAGGTTTTGTAGAAGTTTACAATTAGCATTGGGGACTCAATTGAACTTGAGCACAACTTATCATTCTGAAATATATGAGAAAAAAAGAAAGTTAGTCAGGTTATGGAAGATATCCCTTGGATGTATGTTATGGACAAACAAACCCATTGAGAAAATTACTTACCTTTGGTGGAGTTTACTTACAATAAAGTTTCCATAGGTCAATTGGGATTCCAGGTTATCAAGCTCTATATGGAAGGCCATGCAAGACATTGTTGAAGACATTGTTGATTTGGGATAGGTTAGAAGGATAAGTGATTATAAGGCCATAATTAATTCATGATGTGGAATAATAGGTGATCCATATTAGGTAAGGGGTAAAAGGAGAACGACATATGTAGAAGACTTCTGCATATTTTTATAGCATTGAAAAAAACTATAAAGTTTGAGATAAGGTTTTTATTTGTTTCAATCATAATAAGAGTATTTGGAAAAGGTACAAAGTAGCCACTTCAATTTAAAGGGCCAAATGAAATTATGAAAGTAGTTGGGAAAGTTTCATATCACCTTACACCACCATCCCATTTCCATAAAACTCAATGTTCTTTATGTATCTATATTATGACATTGTGTAGATAAAAAATCTCTCGAACTTCACTCGAAGAAATTGTAGGGTTTGGATGATGGAACCATCATTGTAGAACCTTTATGCATATTGGACAATAGGGTTTGATAACTCAAACACCACTATATGGACTAGTTTAAGGGCCAATTGGACAATTATAGCCTAACACCTACTTCCTAGGAGGATGGAGAGACCACATGTCAGGATTATCCTACATGTTTTTTAATACAACTTTGGGACAAAGTTTCTCAAAGAATGAGTGTATGTAACTCATATTTTTAATTCAACAACTAAACTAGATTATGACCTATTTTGTATTTATTTTCTTATTATATATTGAACTTAGCTAGACTAATAAAACTATATTATATGGAAATGTGGATCTACATATATGTCGAACTATATATATGAGTTACTATTTAAGTTATTAAATATGACAATATGATTTCCTTTAAAGATGCAAATTTAAAAAGAATGTTGTGGTACATAGATACACATTTGAATTATAATTTGAATGGATAATTGGCATAATGCACATGGTAAATAAACTTGCTTGTTTACATTACTTTCTAGATAATAACATTTTAAGCACATGAAAAGAGTTATATGATTATGTATGATGTTGTGTTTTGGTAATCTAACCTACATGCTAAATGGGATAAGAGATAGCCAAATCACTAGGTTAGTAAAGTAATGTTAATGTTTTTTTGCATTGAAAGAGTAATTGTATGTTATGAATAATTATTTTATGATTTAATTATTGGTTCAATACATTGACACCACATGTGGATAAGTGCATGTATTATACGAAGCACATTTATTCAAACTAATCATTTGATGGTGTTTAGAACACCGATATTGGATCAATATGATTAATCATAGGGTGTTGAACTTAGTTAGGGATGGAGGTATTTTCCACCATCAATCCTCTAAAACTTTGTGTCATGTGAGAGATGCATTTAGGAATGCACTTGTATATGTGTGATGGTGATTATCAGTTATCTACTATTCAAGTTAGGTTGATATAGTTAACACTTCCACTTATGGGTTATATTTGGAGTTAGGTTGTTGTATTCAAAGCTCCAATATATTGTAGAAAAGGAAATTATAGGATGTGGAATATGGAAGTAGGTTACGTAGGAAGTATGATCTAACATTAGTTGAGAATCTTGTTTGGGAATTAGGTATGCCACTCTTATTTCCTTACCCAGTTCCTACCATGTTTAGAACACTTGTCTAATTTATTTATGATAATATTGTTGTGATATTCAATACATATTAAATTATTTTGACTTGGTAAAGTTTATTGAATTATATGTTTACTTGATTTAAATACTATCTTGCATGTTTGGTTGTGAGTATATATGAACTGTGCATTGCAGATAATGATTATTCATCATTCGTACAAATGCAAAATATGTCTACGTTGGCGATGCATACATGCCCTACGCATGTACCCTATTATAATTTCCAAATACATTATTTATTATATTATACTATTAATAAATGGATGCATGATGATTGTAATTAGAAATTATAATATTATATGCATGTAAATATAATTTATATGATTGAATTTCATTCATCATGTGATTTGATTGTGTGAGCCTCATACCAGAGAATAATTATGAATTGACACATAATTGGGTGAAAATTCAACATGGTTAATTGTGAGTAGGTTATTTGTAGGATTTCAAAAAATTGCGGTATTTTTTATTATTATTGGGACCTTCCTAAGAAAGAGGGTATTTATCCTTATCCCGAGATTAAGAAGATAATAGAAGAAAAAGGATAAGAGAGAAAAATGAACATGAAAATGGGGGTTAAGTATTTGGAAGGAAAAATAATTGAGATGGATTGTAACATAGAACTATGAAATTTGATTAGGACTATTAATATTTGGAACTTGCAGTGGTGATAGGAAACCCACATGTTTCCTAGACCTAGGAAGCTAGATAAGCTCCAGGTTAGGCTAGGAGGATTAATCTCATTTCGAAGAAACATTGGAGAAGGGTTTGGAATACTAAATGAAATATATTTAGAGGTATTTTTATTTCACTCTAGCTTTAAGTGAACTATTATAATTATTATGAATATCTTCTCCCAATATCAAATTAGATTTTTTTTTTACATTTTTTTTTGTAAGTTATATATTATCTAGTAGTTATTTTATCTTGATATTATATTCTAGATCTACAACACTTAAAATATAAAATTTGTAGTTAGAAATTAGTCAAAATTGGATAGGTAACTATGATTAATAACACCAATTACTTTGAAGGGTGTTACAAAATATTTTTTTAAATTTTTTTTACATTATCTATTATTAATAAAATTTATTATACAAAAAACAAATTCATCACAGTAAATTATTAGCGTTATTGTCTTATGAAAGTATAAAAAAATTTCAAGCTAAGAATTGATAATACCAACATTATTTATTTTATTTTTGTAAATTTGACATTTCTTATATTATTTAACAGTAAAAAAACATAAAAACTTTTGTGTGGTTTTCTTATCATTGGGGAAACCAGAAAAACCACATAACTAGTGTTTGGCCACAATTTACCATACAAAGTCCTGACCTAATGTACTAAAATAAAAGAAACCCACAGGGAAGGGCATAAAATCAAGAGTTTGAAACGTCCAAAATTAATAGAAATAGTCTTAATAAAACTAACATACTCATAGTAAGAAAAACATGACTAACCATCCTATGATAGGCACTCGTAGATAACCAAAAACTAGTTTTTGGAATCATAAAAAGTAATCACCAAAGGAACCTCTATTTTCACGTTTGCATCATTGGTATACGTTAGAAAAATTATTTCCTTAAAAAGAATGAATGTGGTGGCCTTGGATAGCATAGTTTTGGGGGCACCTATCTCAACTTGAGTGTAATGTTAGAAGGTGTACATGATAATTATTTAGAATTATAAGAACTGAGGTTTGAACACTTGAATTCGTATTAAATCTTATAATTGTTTGTTCTATCACATAATCCTTGTCTTTATTAAGATAGTTGTTTTAAAGAGATTAATTATGGTTAAATTGATACTTGTTTTAAAGAGATTAATTATGGTTAAATTGAGAATCATTTATATTCCTACTATTATCATGGTTTGGTTTACTTTAGTTTAAAGTCTTTTCATACTTTTTCCATGTAATATTGGTTATAATGGTATTTTTATATACACAAAGTTATCTTTGATATGGTATGCATGATCTCTTACAAGAGTTAAAGTTAATTTCCTTACTCTTATTTAAAGAGAGGTAAATATTTCAATTTTATGAAAATTCTCTATAAAAGATTTAGCTAACAAGAAAATAGAGTGATATTGATATCAAGAATTTAGTAGTGTACATAAAATAATCTCATTCCACATACATTATACTTTATTTATTTTCTAATCTTATATAAGTTTCTGAATTAAATATTTTATTGTTTGAGGGTAGAAAATCATTTATTTATATAACATTTCAAGTATGGTGATTATATTTGGTTTAAATGTATTTCCTTTTATGAGTCGTTAATCTTCAATTTATTAGTTATAATTCATAATTTCTAGATTGGAATGCATGATTATAATAAAGTATTTCCAAGAATCTCAAATAAAAATATTTATAACATTTATATTTTTGCAACTAAACCAAAAGTTTTATCAATAAATCTTCTCGTGTAAACTATGTCATGTTAACTCATCATGTAGTATGTTATTTTTTACTCTAGCAACAAGAACTACAAATTAAAATTGATATACTTAGTAGATTTAGGGAATTTTAGAAAATTCCATTAGAGCTTCCTATATTGTCGATTAGTTAAATGCTCAACATAGAAATGGTATTCCATGTATGGGAACATGTAGTAAAGAAACGCAAGAAGAAGTGAATAGAGAATTTTGCAATAAGAAAAGATTGTAGGGAGAAGTGGAGCAAGTTTCGAGAAAGTGTAATTTGGGGAGTAGTTTTTTTCATGGGATAAAGTGAAAAAGGGAAATGGTCAACTACATTAGAGTAGCATATAAAACTATATTCATCCACATCCCCAATGTCAACATCCTACATATGAAGACACATGTGGAAGCTCCAACAACGGAATTCATAGGGATAATCCAAAGTCTCACTAGAAAATTGGATAAAGTTATTTCAAAATTGAAGAGGAATGTATCATACCAAATGCTCACATTGGCTATTGGGAGTAGAGGGTATACAATTCTTCCATTAACATCAAACAAATATTAAACTTAATCGGTTATTTAAAGACCATATGTCATGCATTTATCTACAGAAAAAAAATATATTCATCATCATCTATTTTTATTTGCATATACCTTAAACAATAATTAAACCACTATGAGTTACTAATCATACTTGATCCACAAGTTAGTTAACTAAAATAAGATGCTACCAATTGGCCTCTATTATCTAAAGCTTGTTTACCAGCGTAGCACGTAAATTAGTCTTCTCCATATATGTACATATTTATGAAGCGTTTGCGTTTACCTTTTTCATGGTCCTATTCTTCATCCTTTCATTAGCGTAACCAATTATATGGAAACCATTCCAAGTATACTAACTAATTGATAACCTTATGGAAATCATTCCAAGTGTACTAACTAACTGATAACCTTCCATTGCGCAACATATTTTAAATTGACAATGTTCATAATAGGGGTAACAAATATACTTGGAACAATAATTAATAACATGTTGCTTTATATTTCTTATCTTAATCCAACATCTTCTATCAAACATATGATACCTTCCTTCTAGCTTATTTTCCGTTCTTTTAAATGTTTACTCACACAAGTTTAGTAATTGTAAAACCAGTTCATTTTCCGTTCTTTTAAATGTTTACTCACATAAGTTAAGTTTAGTAATTGTAAAACCAGTTCATTTTCCGTTCTTTTAAATGTTTACTCACATAAGTTAAGTTTAGTAATTGTAAAACCACATAATTTTTTATAAGGGACAATGATCATTCTTCATTTTACTTAATACAATTGAGTTAATAATAAATATGCAGTTTTGACATCATGCATCAAATTCAAGAAGGAACACCATTTATGGGAAACATTTACAAGATGGATTAACATTATCCTTAACATATAGCCTCTTTATGTCAAGATCGCTAACAAATTGATAAACATTTATTAAGAGAAACCATAAATATTACTATACATAAGTAAACAATTTAAGATCATTTATGTGTTCTTAGTTTAATCAACAAGATCAAATAATCTATAATTTCACAAAAGCAAACACTATCTGAGAATGTGAATGTGGCGACTGAATGTGTAGCTGCAACATTCCACCCAACCATAGGCCAACAATGTTCATTAATCTTTCAACAACAAGAAATAATAAGTTTACTTCTCATGTATCTAATTGGGAAACATATTTTAAATTAACAATGTTCATAATAAAAGTAACAAATATGCTTGAAATAACAATTAATAACATGTTGCTTTATATTTCTGATCTTAATCCAACATCTTCTATCACACATAGGATACCTTCCTTTCTAACTTATTTTCCGTTCTTTTAAATGTTTACTCACACAAGTTTAGTAATTTTAAAACCACATACTTTTACATAAGTTAGCATGCATCACTCTTCATTTAACTTAATACATTTATACTAATATTAAATACGCATTTTTGACATCATGCATCACATTCAAGAATGAGCACCATTTATGGAAAACACTCACAAGATGAATTACAAAATTATCCTTAACATATGATTACTTTTGGAAAGGAAAATGTCAAGTTTAGTTTCTATATCTAAAAATGGTTAACAAAATAATAAACATTTCTTAAGAGAAACCATAAATATTGCTATACACAAAAACAACTCAAGAGAATTTATGCATTCTCAGTTTAATCAACTAGATAAAATAATCTACTATTGCACAAAAGTAAATACTTATTGAATTCTAGGGTGACTAAATGTGTAGCTGCAACATTCCATCCAACCTTAGGCCAACAATGTTCATTAATCTTTCAACACTGCTGTCACAGTCAAAATGAGCAACAAATCTACTAGGTGAAGGGTCAATAAGAATCACCTCTCAAGATTCTTTAATATGTCCCAAAAATTTGTTACCTTGTCGCAGCCCGAGTGTTTCTCTCAGTCTGTGCTACAACTTCTAGTTGTGCGTGTGTGCTCTCCAGCTTCTGAAAAGGCTTACCCAAAAAACAAGATCGTGTGTGCTTTCCACTATGTGAAAAGGCTTACCCAACAACAACAAGTATGGATCACGCCATACGCTCTGATACTATGTTAAAGTTTGCAATACACAGAACATGAACATAGAGCAAAAACACAAAGGGCATATTGATTGCCTGGGCATATTGATTTCCTTCTCATTATTAAGCACACACATATATAGTTTCACATAACATCAAAACCACTGGTTAATGCTATGGGCCATGTATACCATGGGTCAACTAATGACCTAACTCAACTAACTTAGGACCATTGACTCAACTAACTAACCAACTTAGGACCATTGAGATTACAACTCTTAACAATATTAAGCTCCACGGCTATTACCGAACTTATTCGACGACCAAAGATCAAAAGGTAATATAATAATTAACTTATAAATTATCATCAATGAAGTAAGCTTATTAAACAAATAGAGTTGAATCCACTCTCAACTTAAAACATGAGAAGCTGGATACTCAAACATTAAATTTTTTTATATAAAAAATCATTTCTAATAACAAACAAAGGACTTGATTCTCAAACATCAAACTTATCCCTTAAATACTAGAAGTATGCATCTAATGAATAAAGAGCACTTAGTATGTATTAATGAAATAAGAGCACTTCAAAGATAAAATTGATCTCTTATAGATCGTATGGAATCACCTTTTTCCCTTTTAAAGATTAAACTTAGCTTTTAATACTAAATTTTGTTCTCAATTAATGAGCTCCACTCTTAACTATTAAAGTACGGTTTGCAATAAACAAAAAGAGAGGCTAGGTTTTCCACACAGTTAACATGGAGTTCAATATTTTATTAATAAAATATGGTATTTAAATAATGTTTAAGAAATGGATATTGAGTGCTTGGTCCTCAATGGAAGACTCAACAGAGAGAAAAGGAAGAGAGAGCCCTTGGCTCTTCTACCACTCAACGCAGGGATCATGTACAAATAGAAACTGAATTCCAGGAGATAGAGAGCATCCGAATCTTTCACAAACTTAAGACATAAATAAAAATATTTTCACAAACTTAAGACATAAATAAAAATATAAGAATTGAGCCCTAGGCTCTCTTAGGAATCAACACACATAAACAAAATATAAAGGCAACGAATACCAATACACCGCAATAGTAAATACAAAGCACAGGGGTCAGAAGTGTTACAAAGTGCAAAGATTCATGCTTTAGAGAGATCGACTTCCTTTCCAGGACCGCCCTCTTTCCCTAACATACAAGCAAGCCAAACATTATATGTTCTCACAAATATAATAATTATCTATATTTGTTCTTCTAAAGAGCCTTCCGCTCTCTATACCCTGAGATAAACATAATATCTAAAGCAGAATGGATGGGACCGGTCCTCTTAGTGAGGCCCTTTCTATACTCGGAGATAAGAAAAAATACTTACTGCAAAAGGGTGGTATCAGGCCTATTTAGAGAGGCCGTCTCTCTTTCCATACTCAGAGATAATGAATTATTATAGAATAAAACATCAAATTAATGGATTCGGTTTTTCATGTTAGAGGCTGTTCCCTCTTTGAGTGTAATCCTCGGCCACTAAATGGGGTTGGGGTTGGGGCTAGGGCGTAATTTTTTTTTTCTCATAACATCATCAATACACCTTCCGGCACCGTACATGAAGAAACTATCATGTAATACTGTATATTAATAAACTATCATGTAATAGAAAAATCACTTAAGGAGACTACACCATACCCAACATTAAAAAAGGTTCCTTACACTTAGGAGAGCATGTTTCTAACTATAAGCATGCACAATTATCTAAGTATGGTATACATATCACAACATTTATGTATAAGTACTCTCAATCTAGGTACGATTATTCTAGCTGCAGCTAATCTGGGTCTATATAAGATATGCATATGCAACCATATTAGATAAGTAAGTAATATTATTCTAGTGATTGAAATATGTACAAAATATAATAAAGTGTCAAGGCCATAGTTCTCATTATTCTTAGCATAAGTTTCATTTCAAGCCGTTAAACTATAGTTAAGATATCATATTGACCATCTAGTTAACTATTGTGAAAAGCACAAGGATATTTAAATGGTTCTTAACATCATTCTCTAGACAATACAATAAGGACACCTAGCTATACATTTTCAATATGCTATTCGAACTTAGAGCGACTAGCTATGCATTCTTAACCCTCATGGAAAAATGCAAATATTATATCATTCTTGAAAATATGCACTATTTGTTTTACCCTTCAAGTTTTCAACCATGCCTACATGCATACTCTATTCACGTACTCTTTAAATTCATATTACATGTTACTCGTCCAAGCTAGTTAACTTAAAATATATTTCCACCTAATTCATAACTTAGACTCGGCATTAAATAAAACTTATCGACTTTAGGTAGAAACATTCTACCACCCGTCCATTACATGGACCCCTAAAACTTATCGACTTTATCGAATACTGAAAAGATGTGAGCGATCTTTACAGCATGCAGTCGAATAAAATCCAACTCTTTAAGAGGGGTCAACTACTTCTCCTCTGACAATTATTCTTTGTTACTTAACATCTAGCAAATCGCTTATGATCCCTCGGCCATGATGGTAGACACAGCTCATTAGATGTGGTGGTGTCAAGCAGTACAATATACAAGAGTACAATGCATTAGCATTATAAGAGGGCTCACGGTTCTTTTAAAGTCTCAACGCTAACACGTAGCTATAAAATAGAAGAAGATTATTAACCTGCTATTTTCTGGAGTCTCTGCGTCCTCTGAGGACGTCTCTTCTCCCTTTCCACGCAGGGCTGAAATCTTTTCTCCTTTTCACCACCCAAAGGGTGTTGCGTTAACGGCCCACAACGGTTGGGTAGTTCATCAATCCATAAACAGTTATTCTTGTTTAATATAACGAAGAATTTCCATATTTAATATATATATATATATAAGGATACTTTTCCATGCCCCTCCATTAGAGGCTTTAGAGATATCTTCTAATATGTATATATACATTAATCATGTATTCATGTATTCATAATGAATGAATAATAATACTTTAAACATAATAATTCCTTTTAATATTAAGATTTGACTTGTTATGATTTTACCTTAAAATTAAATTCCAAGGGTAACCTTCTTATTACTCATTAAAAAAAAAAGTTTTACTACTGAATTCCGAGAGTAACTTTCATAATAATCATTGAAGAAAAAACTCAGTCCAAACTAGTAGATTTCATATTATGCATCCAATCCTACCATAAATTTCTATTTTCACAATCATTTTTGGCACTTCTGGCCAGCCTGATATGTTTCAACTTTTGGGTCTGCATATTACACGCGCTGTTGAGCTCTTGCATATGTTTCTGTCTGTATTGCCGTTGTCTTTAACGCCAATCTCTGAATTAGATCGATCCACTTTCTTTTCTTCAAGGCGTAGAATACGGCACTATATGACATATGCCCAATCGTACGTAGAGAATATTTGGACACTACATTGACCATATCACAGTATATAACTCAGTTTTTACACACGAATCTTTAGCTGCGATTATTTGTAAACATTTGTGCTAAGTTGAGTTTTTTTGTTGGAAAGGAAAAGATCCATCCATAAATAAATATAATATTAATGAGTGTGACATGAGGAAATCGATAGGCATAAACTCTGCAGAGTGCACTTTTTATCCGTATCACCAATCCCTGTGAAGGTGGAGTCTCAGTAAAGTCAAGGCGTATTTGATAAAAATATGATAATAAAACCATATAAATTCCTCATCCTCAATTATGGAAAGTGGAGAAAACACGATGATGATCATTCTCGGAGATCTCGTCGGGCATTTCGATCTGCTGAAGATAAGAGCAAGTGGAGAAACTGTTGAGATAATGGTATACATTATCTGAATGTTAACTGCACAACAAACACAAAGTTGGTAAACATCGTGATCACATCCAGAAATGTTCTCTCCATTGTTAACTGCACAACGAACATTCAATTCAATATATTCATGTCAATTCTAGCAGCAGCATTGGTATGGACAAAGTTGACTGCACAAAGTTAATTCATAAGTGGCTCTAGGTCACGCCGTCTTAAGTGGAATCCTTTTGGATTGGATTGGATTGCTGACAGTACAAAAGGTTATGAATAATAGTTTGGAAGCAAGAGTCTTTGATTCAATGGGGTGTGAGATGGAAAATATGATTAAGGGATAGCTTTTAATATATTGATGAGTTAGGTAGGTGAAAAGCATTTCTAGATACCGCTCAGCAGCTAACCCGGGTCATATCAAATCCCATTTGACAGGACTCGATACCCGGACATCATCGCAGTTTGTCAGCCACAAAGGAGAATGATCGTAGGCTGCAGCTCCTTACAACCATAAACACAAGAAGTGGATAACCTTCTCTTCTCATCATCGCAACCAACCAGCAATTGAACTCCATGCATCTATTCTCAGGTAAGGCAGGTACATAACCATCCTTCATTCGCTTCTGATAGGTACAAAAGGATAGATCAAGATTTATCATGCCAATTAGTGCCACACGGGGTCGTGTGCTGAGTTGGTTAGGGGGGAAGAGATTGGGTTGTCTCTAAAATTTCGTCAAACCAACTGATTTCTTGATAATAATTCCACCACCTACGAGCTCTCAGCAAAATCAATATTGATAGCCCTTCGTTGTATAACCCAAGTCCATCTTTTCTTTGGGAAACTGACTGGAACCTGAAGCACTGTAAGCATTTGGGGAGAAATAAGGAACGGAACGAGATGAAGGGAGCAATCTATAGAGAACCTGAAACCATGGATATGGTCTATGGAAACAGTGAAGTAAAAACAGTTTTTCAACAGGCAGGATGGCTTGATTATTTCGACAAAATGAAGAAGGGAGATGCCGCGGTCGCAATGGAATTTGCGCTCACCTATGACAGTGAAATTGCAGAAGTACGAGGACTAAAAATTCCAGCACATGAGATGACAATTGCAAGGGTCTCTGGATTACCACAAATAGGTGAAAAATGGTTCGAGAGACATGTGTCGATAAAACCTCTTATCGACGCATTTTTGAAACCTCGTGAATTGCTGCAAGGAACATAAAAGGGGACGAAACAAACTTCATTACCAGTTCCATGGGGCAAGGTGGCGCTCTGTGTATGCAAATTCATCACATGTGAAGGTCGGTTTAGTCTATTTTTTTCTTATCATTTTAAAATTCTGAACCACTTAAGGCACCATAAATACATCAACATGCCGTATTTTCTGTGGAAATCCTTAGAATTAATGAGCAAAATGGTTAAAGGCAGTAATAATCTAGATACAAGTCTGGCATATCATGGGTTGATTAGATTATTGGTGGAGGACGCCCTACAGAAACAAAACCAGACATGGGAATCATTCGTGGGCATACCCTCGGACACTAGGAAGACAAGGAAGAAGAAGAGGAAAACATTGGAAATTACCTTGGAAATCCAAAGGGAAAAAGTAGTTCATGCGGTTCCAATGAGAATCCTTCAAGCTGAAACCCCAATTTGTTCAATAGAAGGACCCCATACTCGAACAAGATCAAGGGCTTGGGGAGAGTGACAAGACGAGAAAAAAATTGCTTGGCCAGAACAAGGAATTGGAGGAAAAACAGGAAGTATTCATCTTGTCAGAAAGCACCAGTAAAAACCAGGAGGATCAAGTTGAATTGCAGAATGTAGAAGAACAACAGAAGAAAGAAAAATGATGGACGACTTTGTTCAAAGGGATGCGAGGTAGTAGGATAAGGATATTTCAGTATTTCCTATTATGCAAGTATTGTAGGGCATATGGTAAGTTAAAGAAAGATTACTGATATTTGAAAAGTTCTTATCAGAAGAAAACGGAAGAAGTGGTGGTCATGCAAGGGAAAATTCAGAGGATGGAGAGATATAAGATGGATACCCTATTGGACGCTATAGCATGGGAGGACGAACAAAGGGAGGACTATAGAGAGACACTCAAAAATGGAGGAATAGAGGATAGCATGCAAGCAAAAGGTATGGAAACTAAAGAGGGTTTTGAAACAAAAGGACTAGAAGGTTCTGAAGTGGAAGGACTGAAAGATTTTGAAGCAGAAGGACCAGAGGGTCAAGAGTTGCATGAAGAGAACCCTTCAGATGAAGTCCAAATAAAATACCTGGAAGAAAGGATAGCTCAGCTACAGGAAACAACAGGAGACCTCGAAGGACAACTAAAATTGGCCAGCAATCAGAGAAAAGGGAAAGAACAGGAGATAATTACAGAACAGCTGCAGAGACAAGATTATGCCATGGCTATGAGAAGGCTTGGTCAGGAAGTGGAGAAATTGAAATTTGAAAAATAATATATGAATTACCTGGCTCATTCCATGAGAAATCTAAGACCCCCTTCAAATTTGTATTCTGTGTTTTTAAAGGAACAACTTATATCTTTTAGACTGTCAATGGTAACTATGGGATATAATGATCATATTGAGACAATAGATCAGTTTGTTGTTGCCTTTTCCAGGGGCAACGATGAAGAACAGGATGTTTTGCGTAAATTATACATGCATAACCTGGTTATGACAAATTATGAATATTGGGACCCAAACCCTCATGTAGGGGAAGTACAACCAAGGGCATTCATGTACTTCATGAGAAATCATTTGATATGGAAAAATGCTGCGACTTCTATAGAAAATATTGAATGGGAAGATGCCCTTTGGGTGAGAGGTTCCCCCTCAGTTGAAAATATATTCACTGCTAGAAACTAGGTTATGCAAGATCAATCATTCGTTACTCTCCTGGAGAATGCTCAATCTAAAGTTGTTCATGAATGTAGGAGTTGGATTCCCTTTCATAGGTTGGAGGTGATACTCTGTCTACGAAGGAGGATTAATGCTCTGAGCCTGGACTTCAAAAGGAAAGATCCCTTCTCTGTTAGAATGTTTGAGCGATCCCTAGATAGAATACAAGTCTACTTTGATTGCCTAAGCATGCAGAGAGCCAACTGGATTGGGATCTGGTTTCACTTCCCTATACTTTGGTGCCTTGTGGTGGATGGAGAAGACAGTGAATTTTTCAAAATTGTTGGTGAATAGAAAGGTTTTTACAGTATAACAAAAGGTAGCCATTCTTCCTATGATGAGTGCCTAAGTAGCTCTCCAAGCACCCCTGTTAGTGGGTCACAGTCTTGGTTTGCATAGGGACATGCAAACCCTTTGGTTCGAGGGAGATGACGGGCTGTGCATATGACCCTTTTTGTTCCCTTATTCTACCTTGTTTATGACTCTTTTTGACATAATCCTATATTACCACCATCTCTCTTGCTTACATTTTGCACATTTTGGCCTTGGTAAGGATTGATATTGTTCTTTTTGTTATTTGTCAATTGATTATGATTGGATCGAGTTATGTTGCCATTATTGCCTACTAAAGAAGTGGTGTTTCAGGTTCAGTATTATTTTATCTACATGTTGCAGAATGGAGGATTATGGAAGCTGGATGATATGCATCTTAGTCTTCAGCAATTACACAAAGGTATCAAGTTGATGTATTTCTCTACATCACTTTGGTTACCTATCCAGCGTGTGGATTATAATGCAGTCAACCCAAGCATGGGAGATTTTGTAACTCAGTTAGTATTTTGGGTCTATGATGACTCATAGTTGACCAATCCGATATCTCTGGGATTATCTCCACTTTCCATGACTCAGACTTCTAAAATATCTCTTTTAGGATCCGTAGATAGGCCTTATTTGGAAATATGTTGTAACTACACAATCTCTCACTTTTGTCTCATATGCGTTGATGTATAAAAGACATGGGGACTCTTTGGAAGGGTTAGCCACAATTTGCATAAGATCTATTGAACATTGTATCAAACCTTTCTATAAAAGAACTTTTGATTTACCTGATTCGAATGTGTTGATCAATTTCGTGTGAGTGAGTGGTTGTTCAGCCCCTGTTGCCAAAGGCAGGGCCCCCTTCTGTAATAGGTGTTGTTATAAGTAGGATTTATTTCCTTTATGCATGATTGTTCAGGTTGATAAATTTAATGTTTGATGTAGTGTGATTGATTTAATTGTTTAATATTTAGAATTGGTGTGTTGAGCATAGCTGAGTGTGAATTCCTTAATTAGTGATACAATTGGATTGCATAGTCATTTCTATTACATTTACAAAGGAATAGATGAATGGTGAATGTTAAATTAGAATTACTCTTGCGGTGAATGGATGCATTAAGTGATTGTTGGAACTTTGCTATTAATGCGTAAGGGTAGAGCTAGACTGTAGAATTTAATTAGTCTGTTCAATTTCTTCATTTCAGCTCTGGTTTATTGAATTGTTTCCCTAGGAATTTCTCAGTTTATTGACATAGATTTAGAAATTAATTGCTTTATGTAGTATGACAAAGTGTTGTTAATTGTTGATTTCTTTTTGTAGCATAGCAGAATCTTATATCATAGCAGAACATTTCTTGAAGCTGATAGTTAAATGCTTGCTTGGATTTGATTACAAGATTCTTTCTATAATTGGAAAATTCTTAGGAGTCCATTCACCAAAAGACTGCATCCTAATTTCAATTCAGTAATTCATTAATCTCCTCTGTGTTAAGATCATCCAAGTTTTAATGTCTTGCATATATTTTGCTTGGTAGCTCATAAGCCTTTGTGGCCCTGGGTTGATAATTTATGAACAACTTTCTATCTCGATTTAACCAAAAAGAATTAAAGAGCTCGTTACTTATAGCATTCCATGGCATGTTCTTCTTGTTTGGTCCATTTCTGCTATAATCTTGCACGTACGCTGTCAGATCCAAATTATTCCTCCAGGGTCATATTTCTGTGTGGACATTCTGGCTAGAATATTCGTTCTTTAATAATCTGCAATGACTCATTTAGTGTAGGGCTCTCATCTTCAAAACTAAAGCTATTCTATAAGTTCACAGTTAGCATGTCCCAATCTGTGGTTCCTCTGCGCAAATCCATGTCTAAGTACCATTTCTTTGGAATTTCTTCCTCCAGTGTGTGCACAAACAGATGCACCCATTCTATCTTCGGTCTCTCCTACCATGCTTGTGAGCGGACCTCAATATGTTGCCTTGGATCTGTCTGTCCATTGTATTTCTCAAAGGATAGGGTAACTCTGTCAACAAACCTAATCTGCATCTTAATTCTGCACTGATCCCATGTGGTCAATGTCTGCTTATGTGCAGCCCACCATCTGGCAGGTGTCTCGCATAGTGCCTTATCTAATGCTGGTAAATGATGCTCAGCTGCGATTGCTACAGTATAATCTTTGATAAATGAATAAACATTAGATGAACCATCGTACGTAGGGATTGGGATTACCTTCTTTCCAATCCAGCACACTGACTTTGTAACCTGTGCACATCTCCTTGAAGATACTTCGTGCATGCGACTTTGCCAATTCTCCAGTCGTGCATCAGAGTCTTAAATGCAAGAGTTGTTGCATCTCCAGCTGAGTGTTCTGTCTATAGTAGGATTAATGTAATCTTCCTGGTTCGTGGTCATCTTGTACAGTCGGTCCAAATCTTGAGCTCTGGATTCCTCCTGAATCGGCTCGCTGTATCTGTCTCCATCCGTAGGGTCCAATGGTGCGATGACCATGAGATGCTTTCCTTCGAAGATCATCTTCCTTGTCTTCAATTTTATGATGGTGAGGTTATCGATAGCCCAATCAATTCCTAATAGCACAGGAAAAGGCTGACTATCATCCACAATCTCAATAACCTCGAAATCTGTGTGACTCTGCACTCCATCAATGTGAGCAATCACATTGGCTAGCCTTCCAAAAGGTATAACTTTCTCTTGATTGGCCATTCTCAACTGGATAGGTGACCATAACAGCTTTGGTCTCCCCATCTGCTGCCATGTCTATTTAGTTAAGACATTTACCTCTGATCCCAGATCAATAATGATCTCATCCATTTCATAATCTCCTATCTGTGCACTGAGTCTCATTTCTCTCCCTGTTCTCTTATGTTTCTTGATGTGATGAACTGCACTATCAGTAGTTTCATTTTCGCTGCGCGGTTCATACTGGTCTATTACTTTCTACAACTCTGCTATCACATTTGGACTCTTTAGCAACTTCATGCAACTTCTAAGGAACTGTGAAATAGAGGTGCATGTCTCTGTTGCGGTGCTCGTTCTGTTGTACACAGTCGACATATCCTCCATATGCGGTATTTCATTGCACAACAGGATTCTCGGCGATTATGGTGCTGGCTCTTTGAAGATATCCTACGCTTCTTCAAAGACTTCTCTGTTTTTCTTCAAGTCGAAAGCAGGTGCTTTCCCAGTAGCTTTCCTTATCCATATCATTTCAAGAGGAGTTTGCTTGGTATCAAAACCCCTAGAGGTCGAAGCTTCTACTCCTCTATCCTGCCCTGTCGCAGCACCACTGCACGTTACTACGTTAATACTTTGATCCGTGGGTCTCCTTTCTGCTGCGATCAACTGTATTTTTGGGGCTGGTGCCTCTGGCCATTTTCTTTTCTGCATCTCTACCGCCAACAGTGGGAAATCTTCTATAACATGATCAAATGGTTGACAATAACTGCATGTAGTGCATGGGTTGGTACAATCTCGAGACACATGGCCTGCTTGGACACAATTATAACAGATTTCTTGACCTTGGCCTTGTCCCTGCGCCAGGCCATTATTCCTTCCCCTCCCGCAGTATCCTCTACGGCCTCTATATGCTCCCTGATCCTGCTATGCATTTTCTCGTTTCTGTGGAGTCTCTCCTTGGACTTTGGACATTCCTCCATACATATGCTGAATATATTTATTTCTTTCTAGCATGAGCTCATATGCGCGGCAATTGTATTTGTTGTGCCCTATTGACTTATAGAAATTACAATAGAGGTTTTTAAGTGTTCTCACATATTTTTGTATCATATGGCAGTCTTCTGGTTGGTGTCCTCTGGTTCTGCAAATTTCACACCATGGCCCTGGGTGAGGATTCAATGGGTTTGGTACACCCATGTTATGGAAATCCTGGAATAAAGGACAATGATCGTTAGTGTGTCCTTCTCCCTTGTAGCCTGTACACTAGACTTCCTTTCTTTCTTGCTTTTCTTGCTTTATGTCTTGAAATTGTAGTGTTAGGGTAGCTAACTAGTTCTGAATCTGAGACATCCTAGTGATACTTTCTCCAATCGGTGAGGCTTCCAACTTCATTGCGATCTCCAAGGATTTTGGCTACGAAGCCACTTTCTGCCTCATCAACGACTGTCTAATATGGGGCAACAACATGGCCATAAACCACTCCTTATGCTGCTACGATGGAATATCAAAGCTTACTTGGTTCAGTAGTGTCTTAAATTTTTTATCAAACTCCCAGACTGTTTCATTAGGTTTCTGTTTGATCTCTTTCAACTCTGTGATACACAGTGACTCTGACTTCGGCTTCTTAAATTCTGCAAAGAGTGCAGCCTTGATTTCTGCTAGGGTTCTTTGGTGTCCCTATGAGTATTTCATCAACCAGTGCAAGGCTTGATCTCTAAATGTGGTGACGAGTACGCTTGCTACACAGCGTTGTCCTATACTTGCTTTACACTCCATCTGGCTTCACATAGAAACCAATGCTGATCAGGGTCTTCTAGACCCGCTCCTTTGAGTATCGACAGTTTGATATCATCAACCATCCTCCTTCGAGGTGGCACGGTTCTCTGAGTGGTGCTAGGGATAATATTCTGAGGAATACTCTGAGGTTGGACGTTCTGAAGTGGTATAGCCTGAGATTGACTAGGTTGATTCGGGATAGCCTGGGCACCCGCTCCTACGGTGTTACCAAAACTAATGTTCTACGATGTGGGTTGTGTGGTGCTCGCAATCGGTGGGATCTGGACGGATGGGTTCTGAGATAAGGGAGGCGCAGTATGTGCAACCGATGGATTTTGGGGTGTATTAGGCTAACAGGTGGAAGATAGAGTTGCAGTTTGGCTATCAGGGTCAGCTTCTGAATGTATGTCTACATGGAGTCCAGGTCCACTAGTAGTTTGCTCAGGGACAAACTTGTATCTCTTTCCACTTCTCAGGCTATGAATTTCTTCATAGGAACCACTATATGTACTATCTACCATGACAGATGCAAGTATTTTACTGCATTCTAAAAACACCTTTCTCAGCTAGAAGCAGTTTAATATATAAACTGAGGTTGTTCAGATACTTACCTCTGAATCCTTTGAAAAACTCTCTTTCGGCTACATTGTAGGACTTTCGCATGTCCACAACGAACTGCATCACAAAACTTTGTAATGTACTGTCGACCCAGAAATTGACTGCTCGTACGAATGGACTATCTAGTGCTTTGAGCTGTTCAATAAGATCCGGTGTCCACTTGGTCGGTGCGCTTCGCGGGATACAGTTTCTGTGCTCTACGAGTCTTGACAACCACTCGTGTAGCTCGAAAGCAAAAGACGCCCATAAAACTTCATGAATGTCTTTCCACAGGGATTTATTCAACCAATGAATGTCAGAGAGATGTGGGTTTCTATTTTCTTTCCTTGTGAAGTCTCTCTCTATCTTGTCACACCACGCCCAGATTTATTTCTTGTCTGGATACCAAAAGTTGATGCCCAGCTCAACTTCTTTTGCATCGCACATCATGACTTCAACTCATCACGGATTCTTAGAATGACAACGGAACCATTTGTTGGCTTAAGTGTTGATCTAGAGGTTTCCAATGTAGACCTGGGTTCTTCGCAATTTCAAGGAACCAACAAAACCCCTTCTCACGGGCCCTTTTGACAACAACTTGCGAACAGGCTTAGGTCTCACCCGAGGTGTAGCTATGGGGGCACTACGGAATCAAGTTTTCACAGTGAAGTGATGAGTTGTTCGGATGGGAGTACTACGCAACGCACTATCATACCTGCACTGCAAGCTGAGGACTACGCGATGATAGACTATGTTTTGGTCCGCACTTCCAAGAACTAGTCGCTTGCGCAACTAGCACACCCAAGGGATGCACGGTCTGGGCAAGATACAATTAATAGGATAGCGCAATAGAGTTATACGCTTCCTCTTCCAACTTAACCACTGAAGACTTTACTTAACACCTAATGATTCATCTTCTATCTTAGATTAGTTAGCCTTATAACGAATGCAAGTAGACGAAACATACAGTGTTGCGCACACCCGGTGCTGCGCGTCGAAGAGTTATACAATTTGAACGTTACATACATATGTGATTATTCAATAAACTGATACTTCCACCAACTTAGAATACTGCGCATTCGTCATTCATCTATTCATGTAAGACTTAACATATTATTCCCATATTTCCTCTATGGCAAATACATATAAAAGCATTAACATACAGCTTATAAATGAGAATCCAAACATTCAAAGTAGGAAAATAAGCAAATGCAAAAACAAAACAATCACACTACATAGTATTTAATGTGGTTCACCCCCCTGATGGAGGCTACGTCCACAAGAACTATTGTTATATTAGTCTTTGGGAAGGGTACAACAGTTCTTTGTTTGCGCACTCAGCTACAAACTCTCTTCTCTCTCAATCAGCCTCTGCGCACACAGCTTACAGAGCCTTACAAAATGTTCCTCACTAAGATTTATCAAATCAATAATGAGAACAACACAAAATGAAGAGTATTCAATAACCCAACAACCCTTTCCCATACAAAATATGCCTTATTTATAGATCATTCCCATAGGTCATGTCTTTACAGTTGGAAGGCTAAAACCCTTAGGTTTACAAAACTGTCACGATTTTCCCTTAATCAGACATGCTGGCTTCTGGTAGCAAATATTCCGTCATGGCCTGCCTCCAGCGCATGCCCATGTCGCTATCGACCTTCTTGTCGCACGCATGCCAACATGTCGCTTTCACCGAGCCGTTCTTCCTCTGACGGTCTCGTGCGACTGGTTCAGGTAGTGGTTCTTTCGCATGTGCGACCAGTCGCTTTCTTCCACTTCTGCTCCTACCCACCGCTTGGTACTCCTAAATAATATTTACCAAAAATAGACCACCGCTGGTCTAACTGGAATCTATGCCGTCTTCCGTCCAACACTCTGCTTTGTCGGATCCATGTAGACTGGACACACCGCAGCGCTATCTCCTCGCAGCATCGATCTTCGCAGCTCTTCCGACACTGCGCTGCGTGCAACTTCACCACATCCCAAAAACTTATTCAAAAATGTTCCAACTAAACTGCACTCAGCTCCACAGTTCCAAAAATCCTTCTTGCTCAAAATACCCCACTTAGGCCAGGCCCAACATGTGTTGAGGAAAATCTCTATCTATTGGATGCGGATTCTTAGCCTGCCTCTGAACTTGGTGAAGAAGCTCCAGATACAGTAGATGATCAGGTTGACATTCAGCACCCACATATTGACCCCCCATCTCAAGACGACAAACTAGATATCTCTCTCCATGCTGAAACCAGCGTCACCACCCACAAACAATGCGGGTCAAGGGTTACTTCAAGAAGCTCCCTCTTACCATACTCATTGATTCTGGTAGCACTCATAAATTCATTAACCCTCTGATTTCCAAACAGGCTGATTGTTTTATCAATCCTTGCTCCAAATTTGAAGTCATGGTTGCCAATGGGGGCACCTTACCTTACAAGGGGAAGTGTCACAATGTGCGTATCTCTCTGGTAGATTATAACTTGCACTCTGACATGTTTGTCTTGTCCTTAGGCGGATGTGATGTGGTGTTGGGCGTTCAATTGTTATGCACTCTTGGCCCCATTTTATGGGATTTTGCTGAACTTTGGATGTAGTTTTCAGTCAATGGGAAACAACACAAATTTACAAGATTACAACCAGGGTCTCTTCGCATCGCTAGTTCACATCGCCTAGAAAAGATCCTTAAGAATAATTCACATGGTTCCATCACTAAGCTCCATTCCTTTCATATGCACCCATCAACGGTCTCCACCACTTCCTTGGATAGATATGCAGGTGTCCTTGCTGAACCAGTGGGCTTGCTGCCTTCAAGAGACCTTTCTGGTAAGAATTTAGCCGCATCTACATCTCAGAAGGAACTGATGGCTATTTTTCCTGCAGTACAGAAGTGGAAGCCATCCCTACTAGGGAATTATTTCTGCATCAAGACTGATCTCTAAAGTCTAGAAAATTTCCTGGAACAAGGGGTCTCCTCCCCAGCACACTTGAAATGGGTTATCCAACTCATGGGTTATGCCTATGCGATCACTTACAAGATGGGTAAGGACAATCTGGTGGCTGATGCTCCTTATCGCACACTTGATGACCCAGTTTCTCTTACAGCTATTTCTTTGCTTGTTCCACATTGGTTGCAATCTGATCAACAGGGCTATCCCTTCTATGAACTCCATGTTTCTCCATCGGCAAGGCACTCTAGGTTCCTCAAAATGTATGATCGGGAATAGTGTAACCTCTTTTGGCAAGGACTAAAAATTACAATTCAACAAATGGTGGATGACTGTGATACTTTTGAGGTCAACAAGGGTGAAACGACACTCCTTTCGGGACTTCTCGAACCCTTACTCATCCCTACATGGATTTGTACAGTTATTTCTATGGATTTCTTTGAAGCGCTCTAGTGGTACAATACCACATCTAAAATGACACCATATGAAGCAGTCTATGGATAGGGACCGACATTTCTTCTTCCATACACCCTCAGTAGTTACCCAAGTTAGGAAATTGACTCAGTTCTTCGAAACCGCGATCAGATTCTTCTCATTTTTCAGGACAATATTCACATGGAAAGAATTCAACTGAAACAACACGTCGATCAACACCGTTCTGAGTGCCATTTTCACGCAGTTGATATGGTTCTTCTTCATCTACAACCTTCCAATCAATCCTCCCTAAAACTCAAAAAGCATCAGCTTCTCTCTCACTCTATCACAGAGGCAATAATTCAGTGGCACGGAATGCAACCCGAGGATGCTACAGCGGAACCACTCCTTCAGATTCCGCATCAATTTCCACATCTAAAGATTTGAGGACAAAGCTTTTTCTAAGGGAGAGGGGATGTTAAGAACCCGTGTCAACCCTTCTCTTTACTTTGTTAGTATATTGTTGTTGGACGCATATTCTTTGTAAGTCGTCCCGTAGTATTTGTTGATCCATAGTTTGTATTAGCCCATGGTATTTTGATGGTATTGACCCATAGTATTGGACGCATATGCTTTGTAAGTTTTCCCGTAGTATTATATGTCCCATGGTATTGACCCATAGCATTGGGAATAGACTTTGTATATAGGTGTGTGTTGAGGCCAATGAAGGTACCTTGAAGTTATTTGTATTGAGCTTGGTCAAAGGAGGTTGCCCCCTCAAAGTGGCCCATGATCAATAAAAATATTCTGTGATCCAATATATTGTCCATTTTATCAATTAATTGTTCCAGGTTCCTCACAACAACTATGTGTTTATCCTACAATGTGGTATTAGCTATCATTATCGGGCATGCTCCATGACTAAAGTTTCTCACTCAACTATAAATATATTGGAATATTCTTTGTTGAATTATTCCACAATATCATTTTATGAGGTGTTGCAACACCCTAGGAGTTGATCTCATTTATATATATTAACATAGCAAGATTATCCACTTCAACTTTTTGATATAGTATATCCTCACATTATCTTCCCCTATTAGCAACATCATCATTTAAATCCTAACTTCTATCATTTCCATTTGATCAAGGTCATATCGTTCTATATTTTCAAATGATTTTATTTATATATATATTAGTAATAGGTCTTAACTCTATAATAGGTGTAGTATGGGACTTCCCTTTTCTCCCATGTTTGGGGTAGAATGAAGGGTCGAATTTGGAATATTGAAGTTGGTCTCCTAGTCCTCATAATGCTAAATCCCTACTTGACTAGAAACTATCTCCAATGTCTATGAAATGTCTATGATCATCACAGAGAAAGTTCATGAGATCAAACATAAGATTTAAATGCACCCTCTTACCTTGAACATTTTACTAATTGACCAATAAGAAGATAAACCAAGAAATCATCTAAAAATTGGTTTGTATTGAACTTTTACGACAAAGTAGTTTTCTCCTTAAAGAAATACTTTACTATATGTTTGGTATTAAAATTGAACTATTAACACTTGCCATAAGATGTAACTCCAACATATAAAAGAGATTAATGAATGTTATATCCTTCTAACTATTGTGTAAAACCATAATACCATTTGTAGGTACATTAGGTTATATCGCTTGAAGTGGATTTGAAATGGAGTTGAGAATATGTGAATGACACTATTTGAAAAAGAAACACATATTTGGTTTCTCAAATCAAGGAGTGATAAGATTTGATGAGAAAATGGATCTCATATATTCACCCATTTTCAATCTAATCCAAATAATTATACATTATGTATGATCCTATAACAAATGAGATTATAGTAAGAAAATACCTCATTTATTATGAAAGTGTAGTTCCACATAAACCAATGGAGATGGAAAAAGTTAAGGATGCAGACACAGAATTTTATGATCTCGGATATTAAGAAGAATCTAAGCATGAGGATTCTAATCCAACAAGAAAATTAAAACTTTGCCAAGATTTTATGGATGTATATTTATAATCCCTGGGGTATAATTATAAACAAATTGTTATTATAAATTGTATAAATGCTATGGATTCTTAAGGATGAAGGACAATTCTAACATAGTCCAATCGCCAGTTAAAATAGTCCTCAAAATCAATCAAATGCAACTCAACTATTGCTGAAGTATACTCAAAATGGCCTAACCAATGCTTAGATTCAAGGTTCAGCCACTGTTTGAAGTCTATTCGACGATTCATGCTCAGAATTGATGAATAAGACCGATGATGGGGTTGAGATGTGCATAGGTGGCTAAAAATGTTATCATTGTTGTTGTCTCGGGACAAGACAGTTCCCAAAATATGCTCTAGATATGAGAAGTGATCTCTTTTACCACCTTTTTGTGCCCAACTTGTTGATATAGTCAATAGGTGTACTCGGACTTATATATCATGCCCAAAATTAAGGAATGCATGTCAATTTAGCCATCCAATTTAGGCCAAAATTTCATAGATCCCGTTGTTCATCACCTTTCAGTGGATGTTATATGACTTTTGACCGCTCTTTGTGCTTAGAACAACTCTAAAAATTCCCAAATTTGCTTCATAGCTGAATCCATGCATAAAGTTTTCTCAAGTTTTCTCAAGGGACCTAGAAATGATGAAATTTATGTTGAGAATTAAATTTCCCAGAATTGAGAAACATGCTGCCTGCGATCACTGTTCATCATTTTTTAGGGTTGCAACAGGCCCAAAATGGATCCCCTTAGCTTTCTTAGGGATGGATCAACTCATTAGTCCACAAAATGTAGTTAGGGCATCATAAAATCATCACCACATGAATTATGTCACCCTTATCCAAGAGTGTGATCATAATCACACGTAGACACACATACAAAATGGGGTGTAACACGATCCACTAAGATAGGACTTCATAGGAAACCATAGCAATCATTAAAATTCATATGTTAGCATATATCAACACTAGGATATCCCAAATCTCCATCAAATCTGTAACCCCAGCTAAAAATGTGATAGCAAATGTGGACACCCATGCAAAATATAAATATTCAATATCATGGTAGGGGTACAAGTTGAGAGGTAACATTCTGAACAAGGGCAATTTCGATAAACCTAGAACTTAAATCTATAATAATTGGGCCTCATCAAACCATCACATATAATGAAAAAGACATGCAAAGATCACATATTACAATCCATATCCCATGATCTAGTCAGATTTCGGGCTTCAGCAGTTTGGGCTTAGTATCCTTCACACTGTATTATTAAATATTAAAGAGCTAGATATCAACCTATTAATGTTGTCCAATGAATGCCATTTGAATCTACATGCTGTCAAACTATATTCCCTCAAAAAAAAATTATTTGTTTGTAGGGAGGATGTTGGAAGTGAAATAGTATCAACTTCAGCATTGAAACTAAGCTATCAAACATAATGTCCATCAATATTGTACTCTGTAGACTTTAGTTGTAAACTATAAAAATACTAAATAGTTCTACATAATAAAGGGAGATGAAAAAATCCTAAATAACAAAAAATTAAAGCATCACTAGTATAGTTCATATAGTCAACCTACTACCAGGAAAATAAAATCTATAATACGCCCTGCTAAGTCATAAGTTTCTTGCTAGGCACTAAGTCGTGGACACTAGCCTAGGGTTTATAGTGGAAACCAACCATATTTTAATCTATGCCTCACCCAGTTACTCCCCACTAGTTACCGAATTCCCTAGATCTTTGGTATAGTAAAAATATAGTCATCAATGCCTCCTGACCTCCATTACATGGAATGCAACACAATTAAGAG
The DNA here is from genome assembly GCA_027924585.1 of Larix kaempferi. NCBI lineage: Eukaryota > Viridiplantae > Streptophyta > Pinopsida > Pinales > Pinaceae > Larix > Larix kaempferi. The sequence continues at coordinate 3,458,451 of BSBM01001136.1, read as the reverse complement.
ATTGTCTTCCTTCAACTATAGATTTTCATTTTGTTTGGATATTTGTGCATGTTGAAGTGCTTTAATTTTTGTGGAAGAAAAATAATTCATCTTTATTTTATATAAAATATAATCTTCATAAACGTTATTGTGGTTTAACACCATACTAAAATGTGCAATTATATCCTTGCAGATAACAATACAAGTGTGGAGTTTAAAGTGCAAATTGTAAACATTTACAACCGTGGTTGAGTTTTGAGGTGGGGTTTGTTAGTTTTTCAACATTTAATTCAATATGATCTAGGATCTTATCTTAGAGAATAACAAGCATAGCATAATCAATCACAAGAGACAATAGACACAAATCATTTCACTGGGGAAACCATAAAGGAGAAAACCCCGCAACTTCCTTAGAGATAGAATGAGCAATAGTACACAACCCAAAAACAAGAGATAGTCCTTCGCAGCTCCTCCTCTTCCACTTGTGCACACTTCTCACATGTATGAATGAGTGAGTGAGTGAGTGACTAAATGAGAGAGTCACACTCTCTATTTATACTTGACTTCACTTGCCTTTTACCCTAACTAGGCTGACCTCTCCTAGGAGGGTCTAATAACCCATCATAACATGACTTAGGGACAACCCAACTAGGGGAGTCTAATAACCCTATCAAATACAATGATGACCTTCCCGATCGGAGGAGTGAAACCTCTCCGTCATAAGTACAATGTCATATGAATACAATATAAAATATACAAGTGAAATACATTCTGAAGTTACATATACATCAACACTCCCTCTTAACTAGGAAGGTATTTTCTTGACACAGTTCGTCGACACAAATCTTCATCACTGGAGGATCATCATCAAAGTTGGATCATCATTGTCATTGTTGCTGCTATCTTGATCATCAATATCCAATCTACTCGTCATAGGAAGTTCTACAAAGCCATCCCTTTTTCATGTTGGATGTAAACCTAGCCTCCATGTAGGTCTTCATCATATCTACGAGCAAGCCATCAAGTAGGTACATCTCAGGACTGATTACACTGCCTCTGCAAAACCTGCAAGATCTCCCAGGATTGATTGTATTCCACTGCAAAACCTGAAGGAGCATCCCAGGACTGATTATATGCCTATGCAAAACATGTGTACCCTACTATCACCTCATCATCTTCAGATCATCTCATCATCAATGGAGCACAACCAAGATGCACATAACACAACACTTACACTCACCAGCATGGAAGGACTTTCCTCTGACCATCTGGGAAAGGCTCAACACTTACATCAACGCACATGGAAGGACTAACCTCTTACCATGTCGGAAAGGCTCTGCACTTACATCAACGCACATGGAAGGACTAACCTATGACCATGTCAGAAAGGCTCTGCACTTACATCAACGCACATGGAAGGACTAACCTCTGACCATGTCGGAAAGGCACTGCACTTACATCAATGCACATGGAAGGACTAATCTCTGACCATGTCGAAAAGGCATTGCACTTAAATCAATGCACATGGAAGGACCAACCTATGACCATGTCCAAAAGGCACAACATTTACATCAACGACCATGGAAGGACTAACCTCTGACCATGTTGGAAAATCCCAACATTTACATTAACGACCATGGAAGGACTAACCTTTGACCATGTCGAAAAATCCCATGTGCATCTGCATCTTCCGGACTCATCACTTACTCATGGAAGGAACATCGATCTAAAGTATGCCAATCTTCTCTCTGAAGTACTCAAAATTCACTCTGGCCAGCGGCTTGGTCAATACATCGGCTATCTGCTCATCCGTCACAACATACTAGAGCTTCACCGCTCCTCTTTGCACCATATCCCTGATATAGTGGAACTTGATGTCAATGTGATTCAACTTGTCATAGAATACTGAGTTCTTAGACAACTTCAAACAACTCTAGTTGTCGCAATATATACAAGTAACATCCAATTGGAGATCAAACAAATCAGACAGTAGTTTCCTTAGCCATACTGCCTCACAACTAGACGAACAAGCTACAACATACTCTGCTTCGGCTGTACTCAGTTCCACGAAGGACTGCTTCCTACTAAACCAAGAGATCACACCTGATCCCATATTGAAGTAGCACCCTCAAGTGCTCTTCCTATCAATGGTATTGCCTTCCCAATCCGAATCAACATAACCCTCCAGGTTAATCTTCTGATTCGCATCATAATTGAGCCCATAATCAACCGTACCCCTCAGGTACCTCAGAATATGCTTTGCAGGAATCAGGTGAACATGTCTCGGATCCATCAGGAACTGGATCAATGTGTTCACAGCAAAGCAAATATCTAGTCTCGTATTCGTCAGGTACATCAAGGATCCAATCATCTGACGATACATTGTGGCATCAACCGACTCTGATGAAGCATCACTCAAAAGCTTCAGGTTCAATGCCATAGGTGTGGCCATGGCCTTGCAGTCCATCATCCCGAACTATTTTAGGATCTCTACTGCATAGTTCCCTTGTCCAAGGAAGATTCCATCCGCACTCTGCCACACCTCCATGCCTAGAAAATAGCGTATCATACCCAAGTCCTTCATCTCGAACTCAGCAACAACCTTCCTCTTCGTATCAGCAATCAATCCATCCTCACCTATCACAAATAGGTCATCTACATACAGTAGGAGTATCACTGGATTGCCTTCCTCGACCTTGTAGTAAATGTTGGAATCCGCTTTACTCTTGGTAAAGCCCAAACTAGTCAGGAAGCTATCAATCCTACCGTACCACATCCTGGGTGCTTCTTTCAAACCGTACCAGGATTTCTTTAGTTTGCACACATGAGTCTCCCTATCATGTGTCTCAAACTGGAGTGGCTGCTCCACATATACTTCCTTTTCCACTACACCATTCAAGAACATTGTCTTGGCATCCATCTGGTGTATCTTCAATTTCATCAGTGCAGCTAGAGCAAGTAATGATCTGATAGAAGTATATCTGGCTACAAGTCCAAATGTCTCCTCATAGTCTCTTCCTTCTTTCTAGCAAAAGCCATGTGCCACAAATATTGCCTTGTATTTCTCTATGCTACCACCTGCAGCATGCTTGATCTTGTAGATCCATTTGGAAGTCATGTCAAATTTCCCTACCGGTATAGGGACCACATCCTAGACATCATTCTTCATGATCAACTGGTACTCCTCGATCATGGCATCCTTCCATTACTGCATCCCTGATCCTGGGAACTTCAGATTCTTCAATATCTTCAATAGGTATTTTTCTTGAACTCCATCGCTGGAACAAATGTCGGTGTCCTTCTTTTGGAGGTGATTGTACACGATCTTTCCTACAAGTCAAATTCAATTGCATGATTAGAAACATCTCATAGTTTTCAGAAAAAATTCTTACACATAAAGACATAGGTCATACAGTCATGCAATTATCTTAGCCAATGCTTCAATACAACATTTATCCATATCCCATAACTTTCTAGATGCCTTCCATCTCTACCAGAATATTGTTAATAGTGTGCACTACTCCCAAGATGTCAGCAAAGAGGTTTCAATCTAGATAAGTAGCAATGGAGTGCTGTATAGTACCATAGGCCACTTACCCATTACTTACATATTAGTAGTATCTTGATCATTAATTCAACTTTTCTAACATGCATAATATACATCCTAAAGCTAGGAACATAAGTATGTATATGACTGAATAAAATCATTTAAGTAATCATATATACAATAAATGACAATTCAAATAATTCTTTTTTTGGTTGTTGGGTGGACTCCCTCTTGATCTTTTCTTCCTTGCAGGAGCTACTAGAGTGTGCTCCCTCTTGATATTTTCTTCCTTGCAGGAACTACTGGAGTCTCTGATAGTGTGCACCTTAACCAATGCTGAAAAATGGATGAGAAGTTTTTTCATAGATTATTTATTTTCTGGAGTCCAACTCTGCAGTAGCTTCTGCTACACCTTTCATGTAAAACTCAAAGGACCATCTTTAGCTTCACCTTATGAGGTGGAACCCATGTAGTTGGTTATCTTCATTACAATATATATTCTTCATCACTTGAAGAATTTTCCATGGTTCTCTTCCTTGGAGGTTCATCATCCTCTGCAGTGTGAGCATGATGTCTTCTCTTGTTGTTCTTCTTCTTGTGGGAGTTTCTTTTATTCCTAGGACAATCTCTGGAATAGTGTCCCTTTTCATCACAAGTATAACATCGAATGTGAGAAAGATCTCTCATGGATCTTCCAAAGTTCTCCCTCCGATTTTGGTGGTGGTGTTTACCCTTCTTTTGATGAGGATGCTCCCTCTTGTGGTTATTCTTCCTGGTGTTTTCTATGAGAGCCTGGTCTTAATTATCCATCTTTTCTTCTCGAGCTACAATTCGAGCTTCTTCCTGTGAGAATTCCTCCCACAGCCTACTAAATGTGATGAGCTTCTTCCTAGCACAAATTCCTTGAATGAAGGAATCACATGACCTAGGAAGACCATTCAAGGTGGTCATCACAATTTCACCATTTTCTATATCTTCTCCCACAGCTTCAAGTTGTTCTTTTATTTGAGAGACCCTTGTGAAGTAGGATTGCATAGTCTTTGCATTTTGTATCTTCACATTCCTCAATTGGTTATGCAAAGTCATCTTTCGATTTATGTTCTTTCCTTCAAATAACTTCGTCAAGGAATCAAACATCTCCTTGGGTGTCTTTAGAGATGACACATGTGGTATGAGATGGTCCTTGATAGAATCTGTAATGGTACTCTTGGCCTTGAGCAATTTCTTCTTATGTAAGGCATTAGCCTCATCTCCCTCTAGGACCGGAACCTCTTAACTTATGTAGGTATCCAATTCATTCTCTTCTAGGATTAACCCAATCATATACTTCCATGCTCGGAATTTATTATCCCATTCAAGCTTATCCTCAAGCTTGGTGTGGTGAGACATCTTAATGAGAAACTCAAATGGAAATAAAATATTTAGATCTTACCATTTTGACTTCCTGAAACTAGATTTAGAGCTGGCTAGGGTTTAATAGAGAAACCCTAAAAATCCAAACTTGGAATTTCAAACTTCTGTCTGGATAGGGAGATGCAATTGACCGAGGAAAGCAAGATGGTGTGCTCAGATTTTGAAAACTCCAAAATTTGACCCTCCAAAAGTGACCTACGAATTTCGGATCTGCAACTTCTGTCAAAATCTGGTTTTCTGGTCCAAAACCCGAACTAGGGTTTGATAGATCCCGGGGTTCTGCCCAACCAAAAAATTCTATCTTGGTCTCTAAATTTTGATTTTGTTGAGGAGATCAATCCTATGCTGAGACAACTCCAAAATTCCACTTCTGTCAAAAGCCCTAATTTCCCGCAACAGTGACAAGCCAAAAATGAAAATACTCAAAATCCAATTCTATTTTTGACAAAAAGATATTCCATATTTTTCTGGTGTATCTTTGAAATTTCAAATCCTCAGGGTTTGAAACTTCGGCCTGTGGTGTACTGACCTATCATATTTCCAACCCCACATATTTGAGCTTCATTGGATTCTCCATGAGAGAGATATGCTAAGTGTCGCAACATGACATGTTTATGGGATGAAATACCATAGCGAACTTGTATGGAGTTCCACGTGTCACTGTTTCAACTTCGGCCTCTGAAACTCAGACCTGTGAAACTATAGTCCGTTCCCTCACTGTCACTTTTATGGAATTCCATTTGGATATTCCTAGCCCGAGATATGACCTTTGTTCCTAGGTCACTTGTTTAGGGCAACATTCTGGAAGAGGCATAAACCCTAACTTGTATGAATCATATCTCACAAAGTACAACAAATCTGAGGCTAAAAATCAGAAAAAAGGTATAGGAACATGTCATCTTCAGCCTATCCAAATTTTAGATCCTGAAACTTCACCAAAAGTTATTTATAGCGAAAGTTCCATCGCGACTAGGTTTTGCTATACAAAGCCCTAGCTTCTGCAGCTGTACAATGTCTTCTTCTTAGGTTAGCTCTGATAACATGTTAGTTTTTCAACATTTAATTCAATATGATCTAGGATCTTATGTGAGAGAATATATCAATCACAAGAGACAATAGAAACAAAGCATTTCACTGGGTAAACCATAAAGGAGAAAAATCCGAAACTTCCTTAGAGATAGAATGAGCAATAGTACAAAACCACAAAACAAAGAGATAGTCCTCTGCAACTCCTCCTCGTCCACTTGTGCACACTTCTCACATGTATGAATGAGTGAGTGAGTGAATGACTAAATGAGAGAGTCACACTCTCTATTTATACTTGACTTCACTTTCCTTTTACCCTAACTGGGTCGACCTCTCCTAGGAGGGTCTAATAACCCATCATAACATGACTTAGGGCCGACCCCACTAGGGAAGTCTAATAACCCTATCAAATACAATGATGACCTTCCCGATCAGAGGAATGCAACCTCTCCGTCGGAACTACAATGTCATATGAATACAATATAAAATATACAAGTGAATTACATTCCGAAGTTACATATACATCAATAGGGTTCCTAACAACATGACTAGGGAGCCACTTGGACCCTCGTGCCCAGTGAGAAAAATCACACTGAGGAGACATCAAAGCATGATACATGGCTGATTAACAAGTTCATAAGAGCTAAGAGCACTTAACAAGTTTATGGTAGGAAAGAGAAAGTACATTGCTGCCACCCTCAAGGGCCCAATGACAAATTTTGGATTTTTGCATTGGCCATTTTTTGGTCTATAAAGCACCCCTCACTCCCCCACCCTTCCCCTCTGAGCCAAAAAATGAAGGCTAGATAGAACATATCACTAATTTTGATCCTCCCATCGCTTTTTGTGCTCCGAACCCAAATGAGCATGAAAAAACTATGTTAGTTACTAGCTTAGTTATCTATTGAATATGAATGAGTAGCATGCACTTTGTTTCAAGTTTTCTTTTGGAATTTTGGTTCCTTTCCTTACTGGAAGTTCCATGCACAACCTGAATTTAAATTCTATAAATCCTTATCAAAAGAAGTTGAAATGCCAAATGGATATTATTTTATAGCAGATAATCTTGTCCAAAATTCTACCTTATTATAATTATTTTCCATTGGCTATATTCCAGAAAAACTCCAATATGTCCAAATACATTTCTCCCCACATTGTCACATTAGAACAAAAAATGTCAAAGGAAATCCTGGTTATAAATAGGAAAAAGAGAAGAGAAACGTCGAAAACTACATCTTAGGCCAACCTAGATGTAGTTTTGGATGTTCGGATTCTCTTTTTCTTTTTTATAACCAGGGATTTTCTTGGACTAATTTTGGTATCTTATTTGTCCTGACTGTGGACAACAAATTGACTGTTGGAAAATTTGACACTTATGTTTAGATAACGAATACCTAAATAGATCTATATCTTTAACTTGTGAAATTCTGAAAGTAGAAAGAGTTTCCATGGATGTTCAAATGATATTATTATTGCTGCCTAAATTAACTGGATGGAACATTGTATATTGTGCACTAAATACTGAAATTAATAATAAGAAGAACAAGAATTGTATTTCAATATAACTATTGTATAAAGTTTTTAATTGAATTTGTGTTTTCCATATGTACTGGAAACAAACCATGTCCTCTATTGCTCAACCCAAGAACAAACTCTGGATGTTATCATACGAGCAAAGAAACAACTTTGATACCCTGCTGCCCTTTTCAAAACATATCAACTGGCACATCTTAAGTCAATAGAAACTAAAACTTCACGCAGTTTAATGACCAATCGGTTTGACTTCGTTGCAACAAAGCTAAAGAAATAACTTAAAGGATGCATGCTGATATCATAAGAATTGTGACACATTGTTTCCTCAAACAATGTCTCAATATTTAGAATGAAAAAAAACTTGCAAGGGTTTCTCGCCCAAATCCCTACTTATGGAATTAATGGCTTTGAAAATAAATAAACAACTCAATAATTGATTCGGATTTATGTGGTCACCCACCTATTCCACTAGCTCAAACCATTTTCCCATTTTTCTACGGATTTTTGGGTCCTAAACTTCTGGGGCTGTTTTGAGGCCCTAAACGACCTTTTTTGGAAATTTGGGGGGCCAAATGGTGTTGGCAACCATTTGGCCCTAGTTGAAAGTTGTAAATCTCGGATAGAACAAACTGTAACACATATACAGATATATATTGCAAATAACACCATGATACAGTAAACACATATTCTATTAAATGACGGAAATAGAACATACTCTAAAATACAATAGCTAGAATGGTGGTAGCTATCTCTAAGAAGAGATGTGGCTGCTATGCTCATTCATTCCAAGCTGAATACAAAAAGAGGCTGAATGGGCCTCTTTATCATAATCACGAGGGAAAAAATCCCAAACATCCAAAAACCTAACCCTAGAAGATGAACCGTCATAAAGTTTGCGGCCCCAAGGTGGTTAGTTTAACAGTCAACTTCCCGAGGTCATAACTTTTGCATACGATATGCGTTTGGGGCACTCAGAAGCCTGTTGGAAAGGTTTATCTGAGATTTACAACTTTCGACTGGAGCCAAATGAATGTTGTTGGAAACCATTTGGACCCCCAAATCACCAAAAACGGTTGTTTAGGGCCTCAAAATGGCCCCATAAGTTTAGGACCTGAAAAATTGTAGAAAAATGAGAAACTGTTTTGATCCAGTCGAATAGGTGGGTGACCACCGATATCCATCTGGATCAATAATTCACAAAATAACTTAGAAACAAATAATTTTTAAGATTTCTTTATATATTACATTACAGGTTTCTGCAAGTAGTCTTCATGTGCAGTTGGACTAAACGAAAAATGTATTTACATTACCGTTTCCTATTTTTACTAGTACCTAAAAAAAGAAAGAAAAAATTATTATGAATTATAATCCTAATGTGCTACTAACATGCTTCTATAAGAACGAAATAAATACATAACCTTTTGGGTACTTGACAAAAATACTTGATGTTAAAGCGAATTGAAATGACAAAGAACCCTTTGTTCTATGTGCCACAACTAAGTTAGTGCTTTTCAAATTTTCATTGCTAGTATCCCCTTTGTTCTTATGGATACTCTTATGATCCTTATGATCATGATAAACTAAAGGAGTTTCTAGCCTCAAATTGGGTAGTAGGACTACTTCAAGTGACTTTTCGCCTTTCTGCAAAATACTCAACAATTTGAATTGCAAAGTTGAGTAAACTAAGTAAGGAACTCTGTTGAGAGTTGGAACAAAAAGACACATGATATATAAACAAGTTTATATTTTACATATTATATAATATTACAGTGTTTCAGTAGCCTCTCATAGTTAATATCGTGACAGAACAAACTACAACCAGAACTTATGTGGATAAATACATATGCTAGAATTCAGATACTCTATATGGTAACCAAAATAGATCTACCCGCGATTGTTGATGAAGCCCATATGGCCTTTTAGTCATTGCATGTTCATATGTATATTTTTCACTGAGGGCTTCAATTTTCTTAGTGTTGCTAGGAAATTTTGCATTCTTATCCTTAACTGCTGTCATTTTATTTCTAGATGAATACCTCTTCTTTGGTATGAAAATTGGACATCCTGCACCAGAATATTTTGAAGGTGTTTTTAGATCCTGAGTTTCACACTGAAAATGAGTTGCATGACCACTATGAAAAATGAAGATGCTCGAGACAAAACACTCTTTATCCGGTGCATGAACACATTTGCAGTAGTATGAACTCATTGGTGCATATGCATGCGATGCACTCTTTTTTAGCATCCTTATATTGTAACAAGTATCATCCTCTATCAGGTTTTTTGCAGTATCCTAAAAAATGAAAAGCAAGAAGCAGGAAAACGCAATATCACTAATTAAATTTCTTCCCACTCACAATTCATAAATCCTATAATAGCATATACATACCAAGTTATCAATATTCATATATGTATGACTCTTCCCAAAAGAAATTTTTTGCACATGTTAATTCTGGAACTACTAAGAAATTAATGTGTTGAACAATCATATTATCTCCATGCTTCAGAGTTTTTGTTAAGAAACCATTTACTATGATTGATATTCATTATTTCTTATTAAATGCAAGTGTTAAGTATGCACCACAAATCGTAAACCACACACTAATACATCTACCAAATTATTCACATTGTTATAAATATTTATATTACTTTTATGATTTAACTTTTGGACTGTCTTCATTAAGGAGGTATGAAATCCTTGAAAAAGGATAAGGAGGTGTCCAATGGAAACCATAAAACCTTCAAGTGTTACTCTTCCTCCAATTTTTTTCACACCAGGAGAGGGCTATGGACTCCTCATTGACTATAACCCAATCATTATAAAAAATAAATTTAAGGAAGAAGAGTTGTTATAGTGATAAGCATTTTTCTCATAGGCCCTTCATGGACCTTAGTGCACATTGAAAATAGTTAAACTTATGTTTCCTAAAGCTAAACTACATTTTACTCATGTTCAAGTGCCAATAATGGTCACTCAGTCCTTTTATTATTTTCCTAAGGTTTTTCAAAACTAGCAATTCTAAGGGATGTGCATAGTATTATAAATTATAAACTATAAATTATAAGACCTCGTAGAAGTATATTGTTGTTAAGTGTACCACAAATTCCAACTTCATTTCCTGTCACAAACAAGAAAGAGAATGCAATAGTTAAATATTAAAACATCAATCTTAAATAACTTAGACTCACATCATCAACAATAGAACATGTAGACTCACAACTGGAAGGTGTCAGTGAAACACAACGACACTGACTAGATTTAGGGCAAGTAGGGAATCCACTTGTTATCTCATCCCTTAATGGTATAATGAACATGTGGGGACCTGAATCTTGACAAACCAATAAATTGATAGAATTAGAAATTATTCCCAAGCTTGGCCTCTACTAGCCAATTATGCCCATGGAGGCTAGGACAATTATGCATTGTAATTATGCCAATTGCATTAGAGGAATGTTGGTCTTGTGCCAATAAGTCTCCTACGATCAATGCATAGGAATCTAGTGCATAGAATTTTTTTCTCTTCACTTAGCTATGTAGAGATCATTTATTTTTTCTGAATAACGATAAGTATTTACAAAGAAAATATACAATCAACATAAAAGAATCGAAAAAGTGAAGACAATTAATTCATGCAACTAAAAGGTAATAAAAACATCTTTTCTCAAACCCTGGATCAATGGAAATCAACTAAAACCAATATTGATTCAAGATACAAAAAACGGTTAAATCAAACATCAAATGAGAACTAGAATCATTCAAGGGACTAACACAATATTTAACCAAAATACACACAAAATTAAAAAATCGACAAAATGCTTCAAACAAAAGCAATAAACAAACCATAAAATTTTGTCAAGATATTAGAGCTAAACACCAACATGGTTTCATGTACTTGAATGAGCCCATTCTTGCTTAGCGAAAGTGTTTTCAAATTAGTTATTTATCCTTTAATGCTAGGACACTATCCTAGGCCTAGCTTTGTCAAATTCCAGAATCATTTCCTGTCACATACAAGAAAGAGACAATGTAAGAGATAAATATCAAAACATCAATCTTAAAATAAACTACATCAAGGAAATGTATCTCAAATCATCAATGTTACAACAAAACAATACAATGTAGAATCTATTTTTACCTAGAACACAACCCCAAATTCACATATAGTGATCACTAGCAAGGGTCCATGGAACACCTAGACCAAAATAAGACTCAAGAGTCCCTCATGTGTATTGGATCATATATAATCTTAGGTGAAACCCATTTCCCAATTCACATTCCAGACCTAGTCCTCATTTTTGACATTCTGAAGATGACCTTGTCCAGATGAACTGTCATTATGATCCTAAAAAATATTATGTTCCATATCAAGTCCCTTAGAGAAATTTGTTATATTTTTTTCTTCCCTTCTTTCATGAGCTAATCGCCAAAAATCTAGTTCTCTTTCATATGGAAAATTGTCAACCTCATACCTTGTTACATATAATATTAAGCATGTATCCACATTTTTATCAAGCTTGTTCCTCAACTTTGACTTCAAGAATGTCATTGCACTAAACATTCTCAAATCCTCCATTGATCCCAAAATCATGGATTGACATAAATCCACTAAATTGAAATACTTTGACATTCCTTGCAGTAGAAATTCGTTGCCGCTGAGTTTAGTATATAATCTTGTAATTGCACCATATTATAGAGGATTCTCCAACTTAGAAAATTGCGACTGCATTTTATCAGCAAAGCATTCAGATTGATCTGACATTTTTTTTTGATCTAAAATACCTTGAATATGTTCTCCTTGTACCTCGACCTCTCGATGAAAATGGCTCTACAAAATCTTGCATTTTGCTATAAAGTCAACCTTGTGTCTGTACATTGACAATTGTTCCAATGTTGAGGGTATACCACAGACATGGCCTTCAACAATTCATCTTGAGGAAATTGTTATCTTATCTTTGATGATAGTGATTTTGCAATTTCTATCAAGTTGTATCTCACTGAAATCACAACATTGTCAAATCGTTCTCTTGACACATGGAATTCTTTGGTGGTTCTTCCTATATTGTCATTATAATAAAAGGGAACCATATACCCATGCACTTCCATAAATAACATCACTTTTTCATCAAAATTCAATAAAGTTTCATCATTTTCTATATTGATTATCTTAGTCCAATTTGTAAATGCTATACCTGTAAAAGAATCTAGCATCATATATAAATGATCTAATGCAAGGCATGCAAATTTTCTTGCATTTGTGTATTAAGCAATATACATCATGAAACTCTAATACATTTTCACGAGACTATTAATTTCATGAAGCATAGGAATAAAGCCAACCAATGTTAATAATGTTCGTATATCAATTAATAGAAAGAGAAGAGTTTGAGAATTTTCTACACTTAAGCGATGTTCATACATCACTGCTACCAAGGATGCATATTCATCGAATAGTCTTTCAGCTGGTCCCTTTAGTGAGATCCATCTTGTATCAACATCTTTTAATATTTTGTTTCCATTTGTAACACCGTCGACAAATTTTTTAAACTCTAAAAATCATTTGGGACTCCGAAAAAAGTATGCATGAACCTCACATACAACATATTCAACTTTTGAAACCAATGGAAATTTGCTCACTATTTTAAATGCAAGATTCATCTCGTGAGCCATACAATGAATACTAAGCATATACGGTGAAGATGAGAGTTTTAGTCTAGCACAAAGGCCATTCCTTTGTCCCTACATTATTGATGCTCCATCTGCTCCAACACATACTAATTTTTTTGCGATCATTGAATGATCCATACCACCAATTTCCTTTAAACTTTTAATAACAAGTTCATAAAATTTTTATGCTATAAAAATTTTGCTCATTTTATGAATTCCAAGTAGATAGGAATGCCTAATATGGTCATTGACCATATAAATTCTCATGCAAATACATGAAGTATTGTCAACAGTCGTAACGTCATCCAAAGACAGTGACAAAAATGTAACATTTGCAATCTTATCTTTCATATCATCCTTTTCTACTTGAGCTAGATATTTTCACCATTCCCAACCACTCGTTATAGATCAATGGGAAGAAGGAAAATTTGGCACTTGAATAAAAGATAGATATTTAATCATTTTTGGATAATATGTCATAGGATGACCATTGGATAGGATGTGTAATACAATGCTTAATTGTATCATCTTTGATAAAAAAATTGTTTCCATCATCTTTCCAAATTGAGAAGTGATGGTTCCTCCACTTTCTATTATTTATTAAGAACTTATTGTATTCCTCTTCATATTGGATATGTCAGCATTGGCTAAGAGATTTCCATCTACTAGTATATTTCTTATCATCATTTACAGTTTTGTTATCATACACCTTTCCAACATGCTTCTCTATTGTGTCTAGCTTCATCTACAATTTCACTACCTTGCCAAGTTTCCAACTACATGAAATGAATTTAACTTCTCATGAGGTATCATTCTCATTTGTTGGAGGTATCGGTTCAATAAAGGGAATCTTGAGACCCAATTAGATTGGAATTGTTTCCCTAAGTCCCATTGGCCTTTTTTCCTCTTCTGTGAATGGACAATGTCACCTTACAAGGAAAAAAAATCAACATTTGAACTACCAATTTCTGATGAAAATGCATTTGTCTCACTTTGAGCACTAGAGGAATGTATTCTACCATCCATTGTATGGGTTGCATATGCATTCTCAAAAGCATTGACATCTCTCTCACTCATACCTTGCTCAAGAGAGCTTGAAGCATGAATAGGATGTGGATTTTTGGATGGAGGATTTTGAAAATATGTTATTACATCCTTTTGTATTGATGTTTTGTTTTTCTTTCCATGATCCATGTTTGACATATTACTTAATGTTACACAATTGAAATTCCAAATCAATATAGAAACCAAAAGGAATCCTGCATGATAAAAATGATATAAAATTAGTACAATTGCACATTATATTGCAAGAAAACATAATGAGACAAACCATCTCTTACATTCTAAGAAAACTTAATAAAGTACTTCCACCAATACTATCACAAACCATCTTCCATGTGCCAATTTTGGTACTTCATTATGAAAATTTTGGCAGTTAAATTTAAAAGCAGTGATTCCATGGACCCATATTATCTAGGAAATAAGAGGTCAAACAAATGGCCTATATGCAAACAAGTTAGGTGAATATTTGTACCCTTTCCTAAAATGGTTGGCCTATGGTACAACCATATATTGTGCATTATTGCATAGGGATAAGTGAATTACTCTACAGCTTGAGTGGGGGGATATACCCATGTGCATTGTGCAACACTGATAAAATAAAACGAAACAAAGAGTTGGCATCTTATTCTTTTAATCACTGGAACATAAGGAAAATTGACATATTATGTATCCAACTTACAATATTTAACCTTGCTACTAAATATATATTTTTCTATTTAGATCAAAATATGGAAACCCTTATGGTGTGATTCTAACATCTCAATATTCAGATCTAGCAAACATGGTACTATATTTTCTAAAATTACTAGTATATGCCATACCTTTGACATGGCCTAGATCAATTTCCAATATAAGTGAAATCAAATGAAGGTGATTAGGCTTGTATGGGGACTATAACACTATCCACTCAATTCATAATCGATATCCAGAAAGATGCCTTTGAAAATGGTGATTAGGATTCCCATTAAAGAATAGCAACAACAATGAGCATTACCTTCTAAAGTATAAAAGGATGGCTTAAACAATTTTCTTTCCAAATCTAGGTATGCAAATGAAGATTGGTGTTATATCGAATTTATCTTATGCTCAGCACTTAGAGGAACTTTAACATATATTAGGATGACAATATAAAAAATTATTTGGTGTATTTGAATTCTCATTTGGTTGTGATAATAGGGAACCCAAAATGTTGTTATGAAATCAATCTTAATCAATTGCCAAGGAAGGACATCAACAACAATGACAAAAGGTGATAAAAAAATGAAATCATGATGAATCTAAGTCGAATTTGGAGAATAAAATGTCTCAAAACATAGCATCTTAGTAAACAATAATGAGCACAAGATAGTATATTTCAGAATATGATTTCAATGATTGAGAATAGATACAAACAATACTAGCTTACGGCCACTTATGTGTATACCAAATTTTGCATGGATTGATATCCCATAAGAGTATTAGCAATGTTTCAGATTTGGGACAAATATACCTTGTAAATAATAGTTCCACTAATTTAATAACTTCGAATTTTTGTTCTAGATAGATTCACTTCATATCCAAACAATAATGTTAGAAGTCAATGACAAAGGATATAACTAACTCAGAGTATTATGTAACCTGAATAATACTTCTAGTGTTTTTAATTTTATATATACTTTCATTGTTAAAATTTGTAACGAGTATGGCAAACAAATTAGGGTTTTAATGAAGGATCTTATGTGAATTAGTTTCCATTCTAATTGGACTTCACAATTTAGCTATACTTAGTATTGATGCAAGCTCGTACCTAGAAGGACTTCCCCACATTCTTCTTTTCACATCCCATGGATCTTTCCAAACTAAAAGTCCCTGGTTAGCTATTGAACATGAAACCATGGAATATCATAAATACATTATTCCTTCACCTTCAAAATCCATATAATGTGGAATGGGAGATCCCAACCTTTCCTTCTTACTGAAAATTTTGATGATAACCAAATTGCCACCTTTTTTTATGCTTCTCAAATTTATTTAAGCACCAACGAGCTTTGATTCTTAATGAAACACAAAGATTCAATAATTTCACATAAAGAGAAGGGATCTCTAACCCTATCAATGTGGCTTCAATGAAGAATCCTATTGGAGACACACTTTGACATGGCGGTTGATCCTACTAATTCTTTGACACATAGATGTGGCATGAGAAAACTTCATTTGGAGTTATGCAAAATATGATCAGTGAATATCTTCAAAAATGGCATGAAGAGACATTGAAATAATTTGTACATCTATTTGAAATAATAATTCGCTCAATCATCCCCAAAGAATCCAAACTAAGATGGATTCAACTCAATTGGTGGTCAAATTAAAGGTCAAAATCAACCATAATATCCATTGTTGAAATAAAATATCAATGTCAAAAACCTTGTTGAGTGGTTTAACACCACAAATACTTTGATGCATAGAAAAACTCAACTATACATAAAATATAAATCTCACAACCATGAATATTTTTCTAACCACCAAATTTCCTTAGAGAGGATTCCCTATTGCTTGCATGGTTTATAGGTCTATATGTGGCCCTACTATATGGTGCACTCTCATTCATGGGATCACCCAATAGTCCATATACATTAGTTTATCCGGTTTATATCAAAAGCATCCTTGCTTTTGTCTCTAGGAAACATTGGCCACAAAATGGAGGATGCGATAAAATGTGTTGTTGATTGAGACATAATAGTCTCGAGTGGAGAGGACCTAAAGTTCTTATTAGTAATTAATTTTTTGTGTCTCTTCCATGACTGCTAGTTTAAGAAGTGAACCATACAAAATACTACTAGCTAGTAGTGGACCTAGCTCTAGGTGGGTGCAATGTTATATTAGTTGAGTACGTGCTATAAAAATATCGAGAAAGATTTTTATGATAGAACCACGAGGGATATGAAACATGGTTACTACTACATCTGAAGCTGAAAATAGGATCAAGTGCCTGACACTATATATGTTAATCAATATCCTAGACAACACAAGAGGTAGAGTGAGGGCATAAAAATGTTCTAATTGTCAAGGTAATTTTTAGGGGCGAAATTTCACCAATTGGCTATTTTTTGGTCTTTTTTTTCCAAAAAATAAATTTTCTATTTGGTCATTTTTAGTCTCTAATATCACCTATATTTACATAAAATATGTTTTTTTATCATAATATTTGCCAAAATTTACACGTTTCAGTAGTAAATTGTAGGTTTTGTATTTAATATTCACCTACCTATTTATATCTATGTTTTTTCCAATCCAAAATAATCTCCTAGAATACTATACTTAAGTGCAATATTAGAATCCTTAAAAAATACCCTACTGATTGTGCAGGTATTCAGGAAAAGGGCCATTGGAAACTGATGTTTGTCATGTTACCCTAAAGATAAATCTTATGTTATATGGAATTCAACTTAAACATATCACATATAAATCTATCCACAAGAGTAATAAAATGACACAACCTTGCACATTTTGGTACATACTCCTCACTTTGGGATAAGATCATTGGGCATGGAATCTAGCTCTATCTTAATAAGAGTTTATTATTTCTAAGGGTGGCACTAAATAAATCATTGATTCCCATAGATACACAAAGATCATAGTAGTTGGTCATAAGAAACTATAGGCATGAGATAGAAATTAGAATGCTGACCCAAAATGAGAATATTGAGAACTATAATTATGCCATGTGTTTGGGGAAACCATATACCAATCCAAGTGGGAGATAATCTATCTTTATGTGATAGAGTATGATGGTGGTAAAGGGAATTTCTCTAATCATCGATATTCAATAGGTTTCGTTGCATTAGAATGAGAGGGTGACTATTGTATTTTGCTTGTTAAGAAGATGGGGGTTCTCGATAGATTTTATTGATGTCGTAGAACTAGGAATACTTGGAAGTCAATCACTGTGGCTAGAAAGCATCAAAAGAGTGGAAATTTTGTTAATGGATTAATCTTGTAAAACGAATGCCAATGTAAAAGTGTTGATAAAACCAGTGAAACCCCTGTGCAATAGGGGTTGGAATAGGAACCCTAGAGTCGATGATCTATCTATGTGTGGATGTGTTGGATACCTAGATGTGATGCCATACATTTATCCAGATGTAGTTGTAGAATCTATAATCTTTGTATTGACTCTATGGTACTATAAGAAGATGGATGAGCCAAATAGAGAATATAGATGATATTCAGAGTATGTTAGATGCCTCCAAATGATTGTGCACTTTATAAGATGATTATGTGGAACAAGGGAACTTTTTGTGGTGGGTGATGATCTGTAAACAAGGTGTGTACATTCCCAGTGAAACTTGGCCCAATTCCTTACATCGCAACATAAGAAAAATAAAACCCCATTCTATTTTTTCATAGGCCTTGTCAAAGTCAATCTTAAGGAAGATGGATTCCTGATTAGTTTATTTAGTCCATTTCATGCCTGCCCAAACTGTAACAACAATGTCCATTAGAAACTGTCCACAAACAAAACCAGTTTGTTTCTCCCTTACAATTTGAGATTCCATTGTATAAACTAGCTGACTAACAAATTACACAAAGAATTCATTTCACTCTTAAATACTTCATGTTATCTTGGATTAATATGATTAATTCACTTTTCACAATGTTGTCTATGTAAGGCTGGGGAAATGATTTTTGTCCAATATTCTTGATTTTTTTTAGTGTGTTCTTGGAAAACATCAGTCATATTAAGTCCTTAGTGGCATGGTTATCATGAAACATTGATTTAGCCCAAATTATTATGAGGAGAACTAGCAATTATACTATCCTCTGGTTTACTACTAGATCCACGTGGGTATATTGTGGGGTAAGTTTGGAGTCTTTTTCCTTGGGGTTTTAACATGGACAACTAAATCCAACATCTCTAGGACCTATGTAAATTGTTTGTTTGCATTCATTTTCATACTGTGTCGCAGGTGTTTTGTCTGTTTCATCTATAATATATGTTTCATCTATATGGGGCATCACCTTCAAGGATCCTAAATGTGCCTATTCAAGGAAGGAATATAGTATACACTATAAAGAGATCCTTTTATGAGCTTTGACTGCTAGCATGTCAAATGGATTTCATCAGAGTGAGTGTTGGGTGGATATGCAAGGATCAGATCACTGGAGAAGAACCAGATTTGTACTCTGCCAACGTCTCTCTCACTAATACTACAATGCTACCAAGCAAGTTCCTACGAATTGAACCTTCATAATTTCCTTAAATGGTTTCTTCTTACTCTTTAAACAAAGCATATTGCTCACAATAAGATTCATGAAGAGATTCATGGATTCGGTCTCTTAGCACCGTGAATGCTAGCAAATTTAATAATTTTCTAAACCAAATGAGAAAAAATATAATCCCATATGTTCATTATCAAGCAAAAAACATGATTGGAATTGAAAAATAATCAACAACCTGGCTAACGTGAATTTGAATTGCAAGAGAAAATTAATTTTGACTCTTGAATTACAAACACATAATGATAATGTTCACTGCACAGTATCTAGTTCTATGAAAAATAACCTCTGTGAAGATTGCAATCCCCAAGGAACTTTGAACAAACGCATAGACAACCACTGTCAGAAACCAAGATTCATGCAAAGATGAAAGATTCGATGATTCTTCGTGTGGGTTTCTATTGACTCTTCCCGCATTATATAAGGATAAAGTCATTGCACGGCTCTATGTTTTACTCAAACATGGACCAATTTGGAGTTAAAAAAGCTTCACCCAAAAGACACTAGGGGCTAAAACCACTATAAAACCCTCCACTTGGCACTGACAAAAATTGATGGGCATTAGCAATTCGGCAACACTGCCCAACCTCAAATCGATGGCATGGTAACTAATTTGGAGAGATCTCGCATTGCCAAACCTCAAATGGATGGCATGGTAACTGATTTGGCGAGACTTACCATTGCCCAACCTCAAATTGAGGGCATACTAGCTATCAGGGTCCATATATCAGCGATGAACAAGCTACATCACCCTCCATTACTGAAAAATCAGGGAAAAATCACCATTTGATGGCTTCATTGCTCAAAATATGGGGTGAAATCAATATTTCATGGCCTTCATACCCAAAATACAGGGCAAAGTCACCGGTTTCAACCATATTTGGCAGGACGACAGTCAATCTTTCCTCTCTCACGGGCCTTCATGTCCTTGGTGATTTGATTTCACATTGATTTGGGTCAAATAAATTTGGGGATAAATTATTAAATTAAAAAAATATTTTCATATTAAAAAATTTTCCACCTAACATTTGAGACCCCTCTAATTTCGCCCCTAAAATCATCCCTGGGGACACCTTTCCATAAGATCAATATCATCGACATAGAAAAGAAGGATGATGAGTATTCGTGATAAGATCATGACTTTCTCTAAATAACTTTCAACTTATTAATGCAAATGTTGAAAATAATAGGGAAAAGTTCTTAAACTTAAGTTACTTAAAGATAACATAATTTAAACTTATTATAATAAAGTACAAAAATCAATAAAATGATTTTTTTAACTTAATCTTCTTTAATAATTATAAATAACATGGATGAGTAAAATAGAATATAAAGTTATTATTTATTTAATTATTAATATGATATCATAGAAAATTTTAGAAGTTAAAATCAACATTTGTGTAAGCATATTTGTATATTGTTTATAATGTGCTACAAAAAGAATTTTTTATTTTATATGTTATGAACATGTGGAAATAAAGGGTGGTTTTCATTTAATTTTTTTTTCAGTTTATTAAGAAATTGTTTATTAATTGTTATAAACATGTGGATAAAAATAATTTAAATTAAAGATATATATTTATAATTTTCTTTGATATACTAAAAAACTGTTAAGGCATGTGGGATGAATATCACATGTATCATTGGAGTTAGTTTTATTTCAATGTTTTTTTTAACATTTAGATGTGGATAGGTAAGTAAAATATGATATGGAGTAATTATAAAGTTGTAATTTATTTAATTAGTAATATAATATTTTAGTAAAATTTGAGAAATTGAAAATATTTATATAATTATTATTTTTTTATAAAGATGTAGTTATATGGTTTCATTTTTTTTAGAATTTTTTTTATTTATTTTTAGTTTATTAACAATTTGTTATATATATATATATATATATATATAACTATATATAATAGTTTCCATAGTAAAAAAATTTCAGTTAAAATATATATTTTATATATTTTTTTAATTTATTAAAAATTTATTATGAATATATCTAATTAAAAACCATTTTTATGATTAAGCATTCTCAATTCACTATCAATTTATAGAATGCTATATACATTTGAAAATAAAGATGACATAATTTAAACATATTGTGCTAGAGTGGAAGAGTTAATAAATAATATCATGGAATTATTTAATATTTAATAGTTTTTAATATTTATAATATGTGGATAAATAAGTAAAATATAGTATGAGTAATTATAAAATGAGTATTTATTTACTTAATAATATGATATCTTAATCAAACTCAGAGAAATGAAAGTCGACATTTACATGAAAGGTTAGAGAAGTGCTTTTTCTCGGCTTGTTGAGAATCCAAATCCAGAAAACTTGCTCTCTGATGAGAACGTCAATCCAAAATAGATTTTCAGATGGGGCAATTTTAGTGGAACTAGAAAATGTTCTTGGTTCATAAGTGGAGGTAAGGAGATATTTCACTGATAGGATGCAAAGTTTTTTATATAATAACCATTTTTGTTAGAGAGGGAAATTAGTTTGATGGAAGTGATAAAAAATATGACATTAGGATATATGTATTTTCACTTAGTATTTACATTTTGCTTTATTTAATTATTTATTAAATTTTAATTGTTAGTTAAATTGTGAAAAATTTATAACGATGTGATTAATAATTGGGACTTGAAGTAGTTTACTTATGAATATTTGGAAATTGGGGTGGAGTTGTAGGAGGTTGTAACAATTATGATACTTACTGGGTGTAGTTTAAATATTTTACTTTTTCAATTTTTTTGAGCATATTTTATGTATTATTTTGTTTGGAGTTTTTTTGGAAATATTTAAAAAATCTTAGAATCACATATATTAGCTATGAAAATTGCATAATTTGGGTGCTATAGGGGTATTGAGGGTGCTGCATATATTTATGAATTTGAAACACAATTTAAACACTTCCAAATTTGGATTTTACCAAAAAACAATTACCGGATTCCGACCAAAACCCACCGTAAAGTTCAAAACCTAGAACAAATAGACTACTGCTACTTATTGTGTGTTCTTTATGAAATTTTTGAAAAGTAAGGATTGTTACCACTTTAGTTTTATTAATGAAATTAATTAAGCAATTACCTTGAATTGCTCACTTGGATTTGGTTATGTTTTGTTTAGCTGATTTGGTGGTTGATTTTTTTGTCAAATTATGGCCTTTTCAAATCGACATAACCTATGGTATGTTTATTTCTTGTCTATTAGATAGTACCACTCAATTCTCAAGAAGAACCAATAAAGAAATTAAATGAAGGGTATAGAAACTTGTGAGCAAATAAATCAAGGCCTAATTTTGACAAAAATAATGCAGGGTTGGTATCATATTTGCTTCCTTACATGACCTTGACAACATAATGTTACTAAAAATGACAACCTAGCTTTAATGACATGCTTTAAAAATATAAATATATTAATGTTGATATGATGTGAATGATATAAGAGGAATTCATTATAATTGGCTGAGTTGATATGGTCTTAAGATATAATGAAACGTTATTTGGTTAGTGTTTCTTTGAGGATCTTGAAGAGGGGAAGAATGGTATTAAGGATATGCCTTTCATGATATTAATTATTTTGTGGATCCATACCTTGATGATTTTCTTGCTCATTCCAATCATCGTGAATTTCACCTCGATCATCTTACGACCATTTTCCTCAGATGCCGATGGTATAAAATCCATTGAAATCCTCATAAATACATATTGTGTGTGGAGGCCAAACGTCTCCTTGGCTTCATCATCTCGAAAGACGGGATCCACATTGATCCCCTCAAGGTAGAGGCCATCTTATCCCTACCCCCACCTATGGACATTACTGAACTTCAAATTTTTTAGGGGAAGGAAAACTACTTGTGTTGTTTTATGTGTAACTATGCAGAGAAAATGCAGGGTTATATGCGATTTTTAAATAACGATGTCTTGGTTATTTGGGATGCCTATGGCCAAACTGCCTTTGACAATTTCAAGCACACCATTACTCACATACCCATGATTCAACCACCTGATTACACCAAGGATTATATCCTTTATGTTGCTGCCTATACCTCAACTATTGGTATGGTTTTAGTGCAAGAAGATAGTGATGTGCAAGAACATGTGATTTACTATATTAGCAAGGGTCTTCTCAACTCCAAAACTCATTACTCACATGTGGAGAAGTTGGATCTGGAAATGATCATCGCCGTCCAAAGTTCTGTCATTACATTTTACTCCGTACAACCACTATTTATTCCGATTCTAACCCTATGTACCACGTCTTAATGCAATAAGTACTAGGGGGGAAATATTCACCCTAGATTGTGATTCTTCAAGAATTGGATCTACAGTTTGAAAATGAAAAATAAAAAAGTCATTAGTGTTCGCAGAGCTCATTTGCGATCTTCCCCGTATTAATCAAGACCCTGAACCCATTGAATCTCTTCCTGATGAGTCATTGTTCCTGATCAGTACTTCTGACCCATGGTACGAAGATATCACATTGTATCTCCAAACACAACACTTCGTGCCTCACCTATCCCACGATGAACATCGTCGTATATGTCATCATGCCAAATATTATCTAATCATCAGCAATACCCTATATCATTGTGGAATTGATTCAATCTTACAATGATGTTTAACTCACGAGGAGGCTGAGCATGTATTGAAGGATTTCCCCTCGGGGGCATGTGGCGGTCATCTCTCTGGAATGGCTACATCCCAGAATATTTTATACGCTAGATACTACTGGCCTTCCATTTTCAAATATTGTATGGAAGTGGTCAAGAAGTGTCCTCCTTGCCATATTTTTCATCATAAAAAGCGCACGTACCCCTCCCCACTACATTCAGTTATCACCATCGGCCCTTTGCAAAATGAGGCATTGAATTCATGCAGTATAAGCCTACCTTGGCCAGGGGGTATGATTATATTATTTTCGTCATGGATTACTTCACCAAATGGGCCGAGGCTATGCCCACATACAAAGAAAACAATGAAACTGTCGCACTCTTTATGTTCAATCATATCATCACTAGATTTGGAGTCCCGTGAGCTGTCTTCATAGACCATAGATCACATTTCCAAAATCGGATGGTAACTGAATTAAGCACCAAGTTGGGATTTCATCATGAAAACTCAACCCCATACTACCCTCCATCGAATGGACAAGTAGAGGCCATTAACAAGGTCTTGAAAACCACGGTTCAACGTATGGTACAAACTCACATGTGAAATTGACACGTGATGTTTTTTTCATCCTTGTGGGCATAGAGGACTTATGTCAAAACCGCCACTGGTTTCACACCTTTTCAACTGGTGTATCGACTAGAAGCAGTATTTCCTATTAAGTGTGAAATTCTGTCTAAAGCTAGCTATTGAACTCCTAACAAACACTACCGCTTAGGAAGAGATATTCTTGCACTTATCTAGACTCGATGAGACTCACCATGATGCAACTCTGGCCAATGAAGCACATAATAAAGAGATCAAGGCCCAGTATGACAAATATGTAAAACCCCATATCTTCAACGAGGGTGATTTTTTCCTGAATTACAACCAAAAACATGATAAAATAGGGGCAGGTAAACTTGAGTCTGTGTGGCATGGCCCATACATTGTAAAACATGTCTTGGAAAAAGGATCTTATGAGTTGGTCAATTACGATGGAATATCCCTAAGGGAACCTCGAAATGGGATCTACCTAAAGCGATAGTATGCTTAGGTTATCTTGCATCAGTACTCTATATATATTGTATATAACATGTGTTTGATTTGGTGTGACACAATTTAGCTAGTGTGTTAGGGTCTTATTCTGATTATTGCTTATACCATGTTCTTCCTGGATGTGTAGATGGAAACCTATTACGGATTTGCGGATGGCACTAGCTAGAATACCCAAAACCTCACCTCGGCAGCTTAGGTACTCTATTCCCCTACCGGTGAACTGATAAACTAAGGAGGAATTTTCCTAGGTCCTACAACTAATAGCATCGTTGAGTATCACACAGTGATTGGATTATTAACTGACGCATATTCCCTTGGTGTGGATCACATTGTCATCTATCTCGATTCCCAACTTGTGGTCTCCCATATAAACCGAGTCTATTCCATCTTTGACCCTACACTACTTCGCTTGTTTCGACGAGTACATCTCTTGGAAAGGTCTTTTGAGTTCATTCAATACCAACATGTCTCGAGACACATGAACATGGTTGCAGATTCATTGGCTAACTTTGTATTAGACTATCATATTGTACATTTTTAAACATTTTATTAAGAATGTATATTGGCATGACATGTAAATTATCCATTAGCCTATAAGAAAACATACATAAGATGTGCATCCATCATAGAGAGACATTGTATAAAACCACTAGGCAATGTTTTATATTGGCCCGTGGCTTTCATTCTATCATATTTACAAAAATATGAAGCTCATAGATTTTAGTACATCAATGCATATATATGCTATCACTAATGGTCCTCATGGTATCATATGATGGCCCTAGCGACCCGACGGAGTAATTTACCAAAATGACCTGAAACTCTAGCTATCCGACGTTGATAGTTTCATAGCAGGTCGTCTATAGAGATATCTCAAATGTTTATGGTTAACCCTTGGAGGTTCTCCTCGATCTTGTCAAGCTCCTCGACATACTCTTGATGAACGGTTTCCATCTCACGGACTACCCCTTGCCTCTCACTAGGTGAGGATCCCACCAGTATCAAAGGGCCAATATGTGTGTAAGCAAGGTATAGGGTATCAGTACTACAAAAAAAAATTAAAAAATCATAAAATACATAAAAAAAGAGAGTCTTTTTCTTACCTGTCTCTCCCCACTTCTCTCCCTCTAGAAGTGCTAAGTCTGGATCTCCTTGGAAATCCACTCCCGCTTAGGCGTAGTCCTCAAGCATAAGAAGTTGGCTACGCAACCACCTGAAGAAGGTAGATACATAGGTAATCATGGTCCCACCACCTCCATGCTGGGCCATCAACTCAGTACACCTCAACATGCATGGATCTCATGTCTCAAGATCACTAATCTCTACCTAATCTCTACCTAGGGATGGAGAAGGGGAACCCTCTCCAAGAAGAAATAAACCACAATGGACCCATAACCAAACTGCTTGAGCTCCCCTCTCCTGCATTTGGTCAACTATTCCTTCAAGTTTGCAAGGATCCCCTTGCAGTAGGTAAATAATGTAGGAGCCATGCACTCGATGGCATGCAACATATGAGCCCTGGTGGCTTGATGTGGAGCACTGCTTCCCGCCACTCTCTCAATAGTGAACATCACAGTCCTCAAGGGATGGTCCCACATGTTCTTGATGGTGATCTTTCGACCCACAATTTGTGTACCATGAGTGAAAAACTATGCGATCAGGTCCTCGGTATTCCTATCTCCTCCCCTGAGACCAGATAATAATACTGGGGCCCCGCGCCTTGAAAACCTTGCCAAGAAATAAATGTCCTCAATATCTAGTGTGAGGATATGTGCTTCTATTTGGAAATGTTGTTGGTCCGGATCCCACATTCAAATCAAATAATCCAATAACTAGAGTTGGGATCTCATCCCTTTCACCTTGAGGAACTTCAACAACCCACATTCTCTTAAAGCATTGACCGAATGTGGATCGTTGGCCATTTGGACATCTTCTAATTCGTGTTTTTGTTCCTTCCATTGTACTATCTTGATTGATAAGCCCTGCATAAACATCGATTTAAGAGATATTAGGCCCATTGCATGCCAACAAAAATCAAATTTTGGCTTGCATTCCCAATTTTTTGGGTCGCTCTTGTTGGGTTCGAGAAATACCCCTTTTTCCTCATCTCCATTGAGATCCCTTTCCATTGTTTTTCCCTATTGTTGTAACCAAGTCATTATCTTTCCCAAGGAAAAGAATGGATTCAAACAGGTATAATTCATTATTGATTTGTGTATTTAATGCTTAAGGATTACTTGTGATTATGGGTTTTATTCCTAATTGTGCTGACTTGTGAAGGATCAATGAAAGTAACAGGATTCAAGTGTATAATATTTCCGAGACACATAGACAAAGAAGTACGTGGCTATTAGTCACGCTTTTCTGGGATCTGGTTTATCTTTTTACAGGAATAGCTCGAGCATCTATCCACGCAGCCTGCTGAGACTCGTTTCGTATCCGATCAGTTGGATTGTAAAGAGAATTAACGCCTATGAAGCATATTTTGTCCCAATTGTAATTATGAACATAACTGTTTCTATTTTCGAAGTGTTGATTCGATAGCCTGAATATCTTCGATCTTCATGGCTATCCGAATTAAGAGGACCTAAATTGTCTTTTCTAGTATAAATAGAAAGATGAGAGGGTTCATAAGGTTAGGCCTATTTTTTAGAAGAATAGTGTAATAGGAGTGGGGATGTTTTGTAATTGAACTTATTCATTAATGAAAGAGGCAATATTTTCCTGATTCATTGTGTGCTGAGTTGATCCGGTAGTATTTAGCGGCATCTTTGTTAGAAGGAAAGGGTCCACCTTCTCACAGAGTTTCCAAATTAGTTAGTTCTTTGATTATTTTACTTTGCTTTCTGTGGAATTTCTAGTTAGATTTAATTTCTTCAACAATTTGATTATTAAGCGTAGGACTTCTTAATTTCTGATTTCTCTTTACTGAAACAGTGTGAGTATTTAGAATAGGATTTCCTGTTTATAGCTTTTTCTGATTTGCTGAAACAATCGACTGAGTAATGTGCTGTTTCTTATTGCAAGTGTGTTATTTATTATGTTGATTATATGGTAGACCTTACTATGAAAAAGTTTAAATCCAATAAACTCTTTGATATAGTCAAACAATAAGTGATTTGCCGAAAAAATGTTATGTTTTATGAGCAGACTTAAAGCACTACTCTATTGGCATCTTCTTTGAGCACATTGAGTATGGATTTAGTGGAAATATTTGGGAGTTCTAAATTGATGCACCCACACTCTAAGTTGACTAATATATTATTTGAATTAAATAGGTTGACTAAATTAACTTCTCAATGAATCCATTGATAGTTATAAAAGTCATATTGAAATTTTCCAATAGAGGAAGATTACTCACTTGATTCTGTAACTAAGATGACTGAAGCTGCTCAATCATAAGAATAAAGGGAATGTGAAATAAAGGGATGTGGAGGAATAATATTGTTAAATGTAGGTGGATATATAAGACTAAGTTCACATCTAATGATGTTGTTCAAAGACACAAGGCTCAACTAGTAGTGAAGGGATATTATCAACAAGAAGGTGTCAACTACATACATACCTTTTCTCTTGTCACTAAAAAGAAGTATGTTCAATTCATTGTTTCTCTTATAGATACTTTTGGTTGGGAAGTAAATAGGATGGAAGTGGAGAGTGCTTTCCTACATGGGGATCTCACTGAGGATATTTTTATGGGTCAAACTCCAACTTTCGTACAAGATGGCAGCTTGATGTGTTTAGTGAATAAATCCATGTATGTTTTGAAACACCCCCCTAGGGCATGGTCTGAGAAAATAGATAAGTTATTTGTTATTTTTGGCTTCAAACACTATGAACTAGATCATATTATTTATGTCTCTCATAGAGTTAATGAAATATTATATGTTTCATTATATGTGGATGAATTTATCAAAACTAGGGATAGTTTTAAACTTAATTAGAGTCCAAAGGAGAAGCTGAAGTTGACATTTTAGATGGCAAACTTGCATATGATCCTTTTCTTTCTTCGCATATAATTTTTGCAAATGGATGATGGTATCTTTATTTCTCAACATAAGAATGCATTGGATATTTTGAAGAGCTTCAATATGAAAGATTGTAAGTTGTGTTCTAATCCATTTCAATAGGAATGAAACCTACTAAGGGATGGGATTCTATGAAATTTGATGCCACAATGTACAAGTAACTCGATTAGTAGTCTTATTTACTTGACTCACAGTAGACATGAAATTGCCTTTTCTATTAGTTTTATCTCCAAGTTCATGCTGAATTCAAAGGAGAGAAATTCGGAGGTTGCAAAGAGGATTGTTCAATATATCAAGGATATATATCATCTTGGTATCAAATATTAGAACTAGAATATGCAAAATTATTCAAATATGTAGATTTTGATTGTATAGGCAATGAAAATGATAAGAAGTCAAGTTCTAGCTATTTGTTTCATCTTGTATCTAATCTAATTATTATGTCATGAAAGAAACATAAGATTATTTTCCTATCAACCACTAAAGTTGAATACAAAGGAGTAGTGAATTTTAAAAGATACTTCTTATTTTGCATCAAATATGTGAGTAACAATGAAGACCCTAGGGAATAGGTCCTGATAACATATTATTTAACTAGGGATGAACAATTAATATGTATATTCTAATTACTAAGTACTAAAATGTATATTCTAGTGACTAAGTTACCTAAGGCTTCTACTACCTTGGGAAAGAATAACCAAGTTTCCCTTAAAATTGCTCTCTCTTCAGGAAAGCCCGAAATGGTGTACAACCTATTCCTGGTCCAACCAGAACTACAGGAGTAGATGTGGGTGGTGCTTTTAGTGCACCTTGATGGAACCACACTGGAACATGTACCTCATATTCATATTTCAAAGAACACATTTGACTTCTAGCCCAAGATATTATATAACAATTGAAACTTTTTTCAAAGAACACATCTGACTGCTACACCTAGATGTTATTAGAAGATACTATATAAAATAGCCTCTCTTATAGGAAAAAATGGAACCTTGGAAAATGTTAAGGAAAATTTAAGGTCTCATTTGAATTTTCCATTTCTTATGATATATTACATGAACCTATATATGAAGTTATCGTAAGATCTTGACCTAGATATTCCATGCCCCGCAAGCTGATATTACATGCAATCTAGGGTAAATGAGATAATGTGTTATGGTGTTAATGTGTTTGCATTCATACAATTGACTAAAAATGATTAAAAACATGTGTAAACCACCACAAGGAAGGATATATTAAATATAAACATGTGATCCGACCTCAAATCTTTGTGATGCCTCTAAAAAATTCCTGGCCCTAGTGTATCCCTCAAAAGAGTCATCGCTTCTAGACATGCACTAGATTCCTTATGTGCATCTAATAGGCTTCTTAAACAACACCAAACGATATATTTTGAATAGAAACCTATGCCTTTGTACATCTAAATATTTTGAATAGCAACCTCATCAATTGGGTCTACAAGATAGAGGACCTGTAAAGAAAAATAGTATGGCACAGTTGTAATGTTGTATGTATTACTATAGTACAATCAAATTTTGTAATTATTGTGGAAAAGAGAAACCATACCTCAATATCCTTCAAGTCGAGCATGTCCCAAAAACAATGAGGTACAATAACCATTAAAGTACTGAAAACAATAATAGTAGCAATCTATATATAACAGTTGAAATATATATCAGATCTAAACCAATTATAAACTCAACTTTAGATGTTGGGGAAGACCTCCCTTATCCTCAGACTTAAACCTCTTAGTGTTAGGTTACTTACATGAGACTCAACTAGACCAACATACTTATGAAAGGAGAGAAGCCTGAACTAGATAATAACCTAAAATAGATCATCCAACCCTCACAAATCATAAATAGTAGCAACACAACAGTACGACCAACTCACAATAAAAAACGACAACAAAGTACTCCAAAAAAGTCATATAATGTAGCTCTATGGTGGATGGCACCTAAGGAGGGCTCTTAAGGTCAATGGAAGGGTGGAAAACAATCCCAAGCGGTCATGCTAGTTATCAACAAGCTGGACGTCAACATTTAAGGGTTGTATAGCTCAACGTTACCATGCAAGGGTCAATCATGAGTCACCACAAGGCTAAACATCACATTCAAGTAAACATGCAAGTCAATGTAACATAACAAGGAAACACAACGTCATACTAGGATCATGCACATCAAGTCAACATCAAGGTAGGTTACATGGCCTTCTCATTTGTATGTGGTCATACGTCTCATGTGTCTCATGCAAAGAGTGGAAGCTCATAATCATCATCCCTATATAAGGAAGCTCATGTGGTCATCTCATCTTCCTCAGGTTAAGTCAGCAAGGGGTGGCCAACCCCTTGAGGATAACCAAAGTCCTCGGAAGATGTCACACATATTGAAAAATAACCTATGCAACAAAGTGAACAAACATTTTGCATATAAAATTAAAAAATAACAAATATATGTATATTAATTGTTCTAATCAGCACAGTACTATCAAACAGAGAGCTGCAATAATCATTAAAGTACTTAAAATGAAAACAATAATAACAGTAGCAACATATATCAGATCTAAGTTGTTAATGAAAGACAACAGTGCTGAAATAACAATAACATGGATATTTTAGATCTAAACCAATTATAAACGATATGATCATCTCATCTTTCTCAAGTTAACTCAGGAAGGGGTGGCCAGTCCCTTGAGGATAACCATAGTCCTCGAAATATTTCAGACATATTCAGAAATATGAACTCAGCAATAATATCCACACATGAAACCTCAATTCTAAAATATGACCATACACCGACTAGATCAAGAAACTTGTAACAAAACTATAAATATTTCATGCCTTAGTCAAATACAAATCTTAAATGTTTACAACTAAATTTTTTTATGTTTTTTTTTTTCTATCAGAAATTCGAAGAGGGGGACTTCATCTTCATTGTGTTGACCCATTGTAGTTGTTGTGCCCTCTCTTTCTATTGATTGTGTGCTCATGCCCTCTTGTACCATACTTATGGTACGCCGATTAGCAGGGCGTGGAGGTCGATGGAGAGGGGAATCATATGCAAAAACCAAGACATTTATATAGAAATAAATGCTCAGTTATTATTGAGATACGTATTTCATTATTTCCAATATCATTACAATGGTATTTACCTATTGGCTAACTAGCTGAGACAATTGGAGTGTTCATTGGTTCTGCCATTTGTTCCTCTCCCGGTTGAGCATGAGCAGGTACATGCTCTGACATTCAAAGAAGAATATTAATTAGTACATGTCATCAATTATGTATTTAAAATCATATTAAATACATATGTTTTATAGCATATATACCTAAATTGCTAGGCAGCTCCCCACCATCGCGTGGTACTAGTTCTGTATTGCTACCCTCCATGCTTTTGTTGCTCCCACCCTGAAAAAAGAATAATACATTTAGTTTTCAATGTAATCATTCTTGAATAGATTACACAAGTACATTATAATGATGGCCTTAGTGATTTTATTTACCTCTACGTGAATCAATGGGGAAATTGGGGTTTTCCCCAAGCTTTTTCGACGTTCTAGCACATGCTGAAAACCATACTTGAAGTCAAGCCTCAAGTCTTCTTAAGTGGTTTCCTCTTGAAAATAATTTTCCTGCAATGCATAACACCATGAAAAGTGCTTTTGATAAATCAATTAGTTGTTTGCTACAGTTAGAAAATTTTTGGCTACAAATAATGATCATTTGATTATTACAATTCGTGCCCTTAGTCTCTGATATCCACCCTAGCCCAGTTTGTGCTGCCCATGTTTTTATACTCTTTCCTTTGTTGCTTTAGAGGTGTCGGGGAGCCTATTAAAGGTTGCAAATATGTTATATATCTCAACTTAAATATATTTAAAAGTTAAAAAAAATGAACATTCTTCATTGAAAATATGATATGTCATACCTTCTTGAACCGATTAGTTGAGTCTTTCCTTGTTTTCTCAATGCCTTCTCCTTTGCATCCTCCATGAGTGCCTTCCACTCCTTCTCTGGAACCATCAAAGGATGCTCATACTTATGCTTAAGTTTCAAATTGTCCCTATAATCTTCCCTGACATATTTCAAATTTAAGCCAGCTGCTGCGGTGACACCTTTTCTGCTAAAGGTTTCACCAAACAAGCTGACCATGTGGTTTATCAAATAATCTTTCAATTTTTAATTTTGGGAATTCCACCATGTACGAATGGTGGGCCCAAAAATATCCAATTCCTTATCATGCAGGCTCTTATAAAAAACATTATTTCCTGCAAAAAAATATGATCATTAATTAAAACTAATTTGAGGTACGTGGCTTTGAATTACATGAAAAAAACATTGAATAAATTAAAAAATAGATGCAATCTTCGGTATCTTGATTGGAACACAATCTTGGTCAACCAAGAAGATAACGAGCAATGATCCCTTGTTAACCACAGATACTGCGCCAGGGTAGCAAGTTTCACATTTAATGTTATTGTCCTCTCTAACATCATGTGAAGTAGTGGTGGTTGAAGGGCCATGTTGGCCTCCAACATTTCGTGAGGTCGTAGCATATAAAGTGCATTGTTGGTCAGGAGAGTCAAATAGCCTAGTAGGTACGGTAGATTGACAATCTGTTGAACCATCTTTACTACCAATACCAACCTCTGCAGACTGTACTCAATGCACGGGTATTATCTCCAAAAATTCCTACAAAAAGAAAACTTCAATTCATTAGATCATATAAAAAAAGAGAACTAAAATAACATAAATGAATATATGTCATAGTTCGTAAAATATTTCAAACATGACACTTACCCCGTATTGTTCTATTTTTTGCCTCAATTCATCAATTCTTGCTTTGATTTCTTCAGACCTGGGTCTGATTACAATCAATCTAAGAAGGTCTTGATTGCACTTTTTCAAATCCTTCCTCATAGTTTCCATTGGGTTGGTTGAATAAAATATATCTTCCTCAACGACCACCTCATCATCCTGATGTGGTGTGCTCTACAAACATCAATCAATAAAAGTAGTTAATTTATTTTTATCATTACAAAAAATCACATAAAAAAATAAAATGCATATAATAACAAAAATAAGTACTTTAATCATGTTTAGTTATTATTACACTGTCATTTACCTGATGCGATAGCATTGGTGACTTCCCATGGTCACCTTGCCACAATACAAGAAGCAAGACATATTCATATCGAAAAGTAAAAATTGAACTATGTATAATAAACATGATTAATGAAGAAAAAATTTATTCTTAATATGACAGTAACATTTACCTGTGTAGAATCTGTAGGTGTCTCTGAGTATCGGCCCCTTGCCACAATACAATAAGAATGATATCATCTTGAAATATTGAGCTCATAAGCATAAAAAAGGTCAAATGTTAACATCTGTAATATAATCATGAATTGTGGTTACTATTACATTGATGCTATTAGGTACTATTAAACTAGCATTTACCTCATGCGTCACCATTGGTGACTTTCCATAGTTAGCTTGTGGCATATGGGCACGATCACCCTGCCACAATATAATAATTAAGACATATTAAAAATGAAAATTACATATTTAACAATGTCTCTTGAACATGATTAATGAAAATCATGACATATAATTAACGATGTGTATATTATAAAAAGCATGACATATAAATAAATTTGTTGCAAGAGAAAAATAATAAGTCATTGATCAAAGCTTGAGTTAAATGTTGTATAAGAAAATTACACCCATAATAACAACCCCCACATCTATTCGATTCAAACCATAATCGATAAAAAACTCTTCACCTGGAACTATTGATTTTGTTGCACATGCGAGTACACGATTTCCTTCACGCCCCTCAAATATGCAATTTGGTATCTTATGTGTTATCCCTAGTCGTGTACTATTTATAAACCCTGCTATATTTCCGGAAGCTTTTGGCCATCCATCAATATACATAGTAGCTCCTTTGTTCATATTGTTGTCCAGTAGTTGACAATAATTTGATGCCACTCCATATGGCCGCATACTTCACGTATATCAAACAAACAACATCCAGTCATTATATTTGTAGCATGGTCTGACATATTCCATCAATTCAGTTTCAGTGCCATATTTTACCTTTATTCCATCCATGGAAAATATCCCAATCCATGTAAAGACGATAGAGCAATGTGATAAATCCTCCCATTGAGGAAGAAATCTGTGTCCACTTGGGGTAGCTCCTTGGGTAGCCATCATTTGAAAATATGTCTATACCTTAGGGGCAACTCAATGTCACCCATGCTCTCATGATCATAATCACATGATCCTCCCTCGGAAAGAAAAATTTCCATGCATCTACGAAATTTTCTCCTTACCTTTTTACCTCTAGTTAATATTGACATGTTAGATCTTGTAATATACATTTCGCTTTCAACCTCTTATAGTCTATATTCCTCACTTGAGGAAGATAGATCCAACAAGTACCTATTTGGTGGTACGTACAATCATTAAAATGACACACCATGTTGTAGTTGAATTTTCAATACTGAAAACATCATTCATGGCTCTTGCTCTTGCAACAAAATAAAGATGGGAATAGTAACGATGCTAACAAGGACTAGAGTAGTAAATTGCAATGAATAAATATTATTGGGATACATTTTCTTTAGGGGGGACACATTCTTATTTTCATATGTATTAGATTGCATTGAAATTTCATAGTATTCTTGGGTCAAGTGAATGGTATTGCATTCATCATGTGGCCAAATAATTTCTTCACAACTAATGGATATGTTGTAAGTTTTTCACAATTCTATGACTCCATTTCACTCGGCCTTTTAAACACTAGCATTTTACAATTATTGGTTTTTCATTATTATTTTTTTAATAATTGTGAATGGTATTGCATTTATCAATCAGACTTAACTAACTAATTATGCAGGTCTGTGATCATCTTAAAGCAGCTTCCAAGTTCACAATCATTAGGGTAGTTCCTATAGTGGGTGGGATGGCACCACATAAATTATAAAATCCTTGGACCATGCTTTCCAAGTGTCACCATTCCATAGGAATTGCTACTTTCAACTTGTCACATTATAGTTTGGGGTGCCGCATATAGCATTATAATTCCTCACAATTGTTGAACAATGTTTTAGAAGTTTCATCATTCCATAGGCTCACCATCTACTTGCCACATGTCACATTCTAGTTTTGGGTGTCACATATCACATTGTCATTCCTAATAAGGTACATATGGAATCAAAATGTGCATATGCTGAGGAGAGGAAATTGTATGGTAATGTTGAGGTGGAGAGGAGTGTGGAGGATTTTTGACCTCCACATTCCATATTGATATTAGGTTAATGTGAAGACTAAGATAATACAAAGGTTGAGAGGAGTGTGTATGAGCTCCAACCTTCACATTACACATTGAGCCCAAGTATAGAAAGCAATGTAGCTTTCAAGAGGAGTGTGAAGGAAGGATGTGGGATGTAGAAGGTGGAGAAGTGGAGATGTGGAGGAATGAATAATGTGAAAGGTGGAAGAAATGGAATGTGAAGGAATAAGCAATGTGGAAGGTGAAAGAAATAGAATGTGGAATGTGGGTAAGTGTGGATGTAGAAGGATGGAATTTTAGAGGAATGAGCAATGTGGAAGGTGGGGATGTGGGGATGCAAAATAAAGGGAATGTGGAGGAATCAGAAAAATTATGAGAGTAAAACTAAAATTCTAAGCATTTAAAACTCCTTCTGAACCATACCACACTTCATTTCCATGGGTCCCTATATAGAATTGGGGATATCTTGGGCATAATACCTCTAATTTTAATGTTGTAAAATAATGGATGAAGATAACACAAGATATTTAAAATGAGTGGGTACACATATCCATGTTATTGTTTCATAACATCTTTATTTTCTTCATAAGCATACCTATTACTTTGGATGAGTTTGCATAATAAAGGAGAATTTCAATGTTGGAGCTCAATTCCAAATTCTTAAGGGAAGTGATTTCTCATTTTTTATGATCAACATGTAAGGGTTACTCGACACTCTTCATATTTCACAAGTCAGTTCTTAGTTAGGACAAAGCAAGGATCATGTGAAGGTGAGTAGATAAATTGATATAGGTTCTAGGTGAACAAGACCAAATGGTTGATGGGTTTCGTAGTCCATGTTATGAAATTTTTTATGACAACCCATTCTTATTACATATGAACATGGAATTGGAATTAATGGAAGGAGTTTCACAAATAGATTATAAGTGAAATACAATTAATCAACACACTTGAACTGGGCTTATGCCAAGTTCATCCCCAAATAATTAGAATTTTTATTCAATAACATGCCTGATCAAATTCTTTTAGGACCCATTGATTTTATTTATGACAACTAGACTAGGTGAACCAATTTTTAGTTGATTCCCTGGGACAAAACTTATTAGGGTCATAGAGGTTGATTCCAGGATTAAGGTTGTTCCAAGTTGTCACTTTTTCTCTCAAGGGAATTCAAGTACGAAAAATGGTTTATTTATCTTCTTAAGTTTCAAAATTATTGAAATCACCAAAAAACACCTTTTTGAAAGCCTCCATAATCTCTTGAACTAGAAAGTCCCACAAGGTCATTTTTTCTTCAGCATCATTGGAGCATTAACATTGGCCATGCCTAACATATAGAGTTTGAAATCAACAATACCCATACAACATAGTTGGTTGGGTCCAACCCATGTTGAATAATGGTGTCCACCCACCTTGGTGAATTTAATCACAAAAATGGCCAATTTAATCACAAACCCAATAACTTTATACTCTTGCAAGTACAAAATTTCAATCTCATAAACTTCAATTCTTACTCTCTGAACCATGGATTTGTGATAAGGGTTAGTGAGTCCATGTACATTCCATTAAAATATCTTCATCATGAACCTTACATAAGAAAATCCATCTCTTCACCCTCCTACCCTGATAGTGCATTGAAGGGATTTGAAGAGTTCACATTTTGCATCTCGAGTGGGAAATAATTACTAAAAGTTATGTTTCTTGTCTTTTTCTCGACATCATCAATCACAAATGATTTGAAAGAATATATACCTTATATGATACCCCCGCTACTAGGAAAAGGTTGGGAGCTTCTAGGAGTGTATTTGAAGGCCACCATGGATCTAGAAAGCTTCTTTTAGGTTGAATTCAGAGAGGGTTGAAAAAGTTTGATGTTCTTTTGAAACTAGGTAACTTATAGTTCACAATGTTGGGAATATGTTATGGCCCTACACTAACCTCCTTAATTTGGTGTACTTAGTAATTAATCAATTAATGTATGAGCCAATATTCTTTGAATAAGTACCAATAGGTAGTTAGAAAATAGTTAATGTAAAATGATTATCTTTATTAAATACATTCTAGTAAGTGGTTGGTACTCATTATTGATGGGACGATGAGTAGTTAGTTTTTTTCCAAATAAAAATCATTTATAGAGCTAGTAGGTTATGTAATGTTTTGTCAAGTGTTGTTATTATATTGAAGTTCTACTCGATAGTAGTTGTCCCCCTCCAAGGGGCTAGTGAAAATTTCTTTATATTTTATGGATTATTAATAGGTAGGTTACATTATGCAAGTTCTATATCATTTTATCCCTTTACATTATGTAGTTTATATTTCCTTAATATTGCTAAAAAATTATGTTTTTATTGCTAAATTACATTACAAGTGGTATCATAGCTCTTCCTATTCTAGCACAAACCTAAATTCTAGAAGAAAAAATAAGTGATATATATGTTCTTATGTATTTAAACAAAAAAATACAGTGTTCAATGAGCAAAACAATGATTGAAAAGCATACACATAGGGAATACAAGTGAATTCATATTGTTGGACACCCTTGTACACCTCTACTGATACCTAGTGAGTAGTATCGCATTTGACAGACTATGTCTTATATTTGACTTTCCATATACCTTCAAGTATATTATAACCCAATAGGTATGCTTAAAAATATCCTTACATAATCCTCTTGGTCATCTTGTTGCTACAATTCACCAAGAAAAACTTAGGTAGATCACCCTTGTTTACCAAGGAATTAGATAATATGGTTAAGGGTATGGTATATCATCCTTATTTTATGTTGTGAAAGATTCAACCAAGTAATATTGTTGGAAATCATCAAGTATATCAAAAAGTTATATATCTTGGCACGCATTTGTCCTTAGGACCTTGCAACCCTAGATTCTACAAAATGGGCAACTAGGGGGACGAGCCTTTGAATATCATGAATTTGTGAATTACGTCAACAAAGAAATAGTTGGATTTAATACTGTCAAACAACTGTAACACTCATTTTGGAGTTTTGTTTTTTAATATTCCTTTTGCAATGTTGATCACATTAGTTCAGATCTCAAGTAACACTTTTTTGGATTTGGCCATACTATTTTTGGGTGACCTATCTCAAAATACTCCTTACACAAACCTGATCATATTAGTATAGTCCCTAGTAACCCTCCTAATGGATCGAAGGAGTTTATAATTTCCACTTTACTTTTGTATATTTCAACCACATTCATTTTTAGAGGTGTGAAAAAGCAGAATAGGGTAACACTTTTTCAAGTGAAGTGTAGAAAAGGATTGTAAATTTAATTTTTTCAAACAAGAGAAAGACAACAAAATATCTCATCTAATACTTTACTCCCAACTCCGCTCACCCCCTCCTTGGTCTTAAATGACAACAAATTGATGGTTTCATAGTCCACTCCGAGTTCTCTGATCCTTTAGTGGAAGTTCCTTTGGTTTATGTGTTTGAATGGACATTAGAATTGTCTTTTCCACTAGGACATGTTGGTGGCTAAAAAACTGATGAATGGATTTTTGAGACTCAATTTCCTTATATTGACTTATTAGGTTTATGGTGTGGTTTGTAAATTTTCCCCAAAAGACCTAAAACCCAATACACCTTTAACATTGTTATCAGTGCTTTGTGAAAGTCTCAGGAGTGGACATATCCTATATTTAAGATGTGGTTTGGTGTGTGCAAACACCAACGTGTCTCTTCTTTGGATTGCATAAGATTGCTCTTATTCAAAGTTTTACCACGCCCATATATGCTCCAACAAGAGAGTGAAGCTACTTGAGGAAGGATCATCATGGTTAACTACTGAAGAATAATGCATGTTGCTCCATTTGTTGCCCACTAAGCTTATGTTAAGATTTAATATGCTAAGACAGAAAATAGCAGCATTACATTCCATTTCACAATAATAGCATATACAGGATCACTGAAGAAACAACAAGCACAGCATAAACACAAGAGACACAGATTTATCCTGGGAAACCCTCATGGGGTAGAAAGCCCAGCAAAGCTTCCTCAATATAGATGACCAGCAAATACAAAAGATGTAACCCTGAGCATAAGCTCCTCCTTCTCCATAGCAGACCTCTCTCTCATAAGTGAGCCACTCTCAAGTGAGTGAGTGTGTGTAAAATGAGGAATACACCTCCTCTATTTATACACTACTCCGACTTGTCTTTTACACAAATCATGTAGGCTCGTATTTAACCATTGGGTTAAATACCCCACTACAACTGACTGGGCCGACCCCTCTAGGGTGGTCTAATAACCCTTTGACCCACATAACACATACAGGGCCGACCCCCACTAGGAAAGTCTAATAACCCAAGTTACCACATTCCAACGGAGGAATAAACATCTCCGGATATACAATAAGATCTTCACAGAGGAATGAATCATCTCCGGAATAATAAAGTACAAATATAATATTCTTTGAAGTTACAATATCTCAACACTCCCCCTTAACGAGAAGGATATTATAACAACATATGCATGAGCAAGGATTCATCAACATCATACATGATACATCTATAAATCATTGGAAGCTTTCTCAACATCATCAGTAACTCAAGCAGTTACTGGAACATCTTCAATACTAGAACATCAACATCTTTAGTACTGAGTCTTTATCTTCTGCAGCACTCGAACAGCTGCAACAACATCAGCATCTGGATTCTCACGATCATCAGCATCATCATCATACGATCATCAGCATCGGGATCATCTCGATCTACAGCATCTGGATCATCACGATCTATAGCATCTGGATCATCACGATCTATAGCATTTGGATCATCTCAATCTACAGCATCACGATCTATAGCATCTTGAACATCTCGATCTACAGCATCTGGATCACCACGATCTACAACATCTAGATCATCTCGATCTACAGCATCTGGATCATCTCGATCTACAGCATCTGGATCATCTCGATCTACAACATCTAGATCGTCTCGATCTACAGCATCTGGATCATCACGATCTACAGCATATGGATCATCTCGATCTACAGCATCTGGATCATCATGATCTACAGCATCTAGATCATCTCGATCTACAACATCTGGATCATCTCGATCTAAAGCATCTGGATCATCTCGATCTACAACATCTAGATCATCTCGATCTATAGCATCTAGATCTACAACATCTAGATCATCTCGATCTACATCATCTGGATTATCAGTATTAGTATCCACACTAATACAAGTATACACATCATCAATACAAGTATCCTCATCAATACAAGTATACATACAAGTATCCTCATCAATACATATCATCAAGACAAGTATCAATACATCAATACAAGTATCCTGATCAGTCATAATAGCAGCATACCTTGCAACACACACGATCATATTATAGGATGATCAATCCCGCTCTCTTTAGGACATAGGTCCATGGATGATACAATCTAGATCAAGTTCTAGGATGATCAATCCTTATCACTTTAAGACAAGTCTCATGTCTAGGGATGATGCAATCCCATCACGTACATTTTGAACCTAGTTCATGGACAATGCAGTCCTCACACATACCTTTAAGACAAGTCTCATGTCTAGGGATGATGCAATCCCATCATGTACATTTTGAACCCAGTTCATGGACGATGCAGTCCTCACACATACCTTCAAGACAAGTCTCATGTCTAGGGATGATGCAATCCCATCATGTACATTTTGAACCCAGTTCATGGACGATGCAGTCCTCACACGTACCTTTAAGACAAGTCTCATGTCTAGGGATGATGCAATCCCATCACGTACATTTTGAACCCAGTTCATGGACGATGCAGTCCTCACATGTACCTTTAATACAAGTCTCATGTCTAGGGATGATGCAATCCCATCACGTACATTTTGAACCGAGGTCCAAGGACGATGCAGTCCTATCTTCAATTCTCGGAGACATCAGTCTAAGGATCAATTCTGGGACCAAATTCCGGGGAAGATACAATCCCCTACCTGTTCATTCAGAACTACATTCTCGGAGACCCAGTCTATGGCTCAATTCTGGGACCGAAGTCTGAGGACGATACAATCCCCCACCTGTTCATTCAGGACTTTATTCTTGAAAGCATATGTCTATGGATCTCTTTAGGACTGAAGTACAGGGATGATCCAATCCTCAGATGTCCACTAAGGACTTCATTCTCGAAGACATCTGTCTACGGCTCCTTTTAGAACATGTGTTCAAGGATGATGCAATCCCTCTTCTTTCTCGGAGACACCTGTCTATGGCTCCTTTTAGAACATATGTTCAAGGATGATACAATCCCTCTTCTTTCTCGGAGACATCTATCTATGGCTCCTTTTAGAACTGAAGTCCAGGGATGATCCAATCCCCTCATGTCCACCAAGGACTTCATTCTCGAAGACATACGTCTACGGCTCTCTTTAGGACTGAAGTCCAGGGATGATCCAATCCCCTCATGTCCACCAAGGACTTCATTCTCGAAGACATACATCTACAGCTCTCTTTAGGACTGAAGTCCAGGGATGATCCAATCCCCTCATCACCTTAGACCCTGTCTAAGGACCATCCACCAACCTCTCTGTCGGCATCACCAATATAGGTATCCACATCATCGACCTCACTGTCGATGCGGGCTATCTCATCATAAGTGATCACATCGCTCCCCCTTTCGACGAGGGTCCTTCTGAACTATTTTAAGTTTGTCTCGGAAAACTATACTTGAGGTAGAGGTTTGGTTAGTACATTGGATCGGTAGAGGTTTGGTTAGTACGTTGTTAACTTGTTACAAATTCGAACTTTAATTCTTTTCTGCACCATATCTTGTATATACTAATGTCAGATCTCTATGTGCTTTGACTTATCATGGAATACTGGATTCTCTGCCATTTTGGTACAACTCTGTTTGTCACATAGGATCACAGCTGGGTCCATTTTTATGTCAAACAATTCTGAAGCCATACCGCTTCACAACTAGTAGAGCAAGCATCCATATATTTCGCTTGTGCTGAGAGCCACACTAGACTGCTTCCTGCTAAACCACAAGATCATGGCTGATCCTAGATAATAACATCTTCTCGATGTGCTCTTCCTGTCTGATACACTTTCTGCTCAATCAATATCTGTGTAGCCATCTGAATTCATGATCTCCAAGATAACATAGATCAAAGTCTATCGTATCCTTTAGGTACCTCATCACATGCTTTACAGCTATCAAGTGAACTCGTCTAGGTTCCACTAGATACTGTCTCAAGGTGTTTCACAGCAAAGCATATATCTGACCTAGTATTCGTTAGATACATAATGACCCAATAATTTTTCTGTATAGAGTTATATCCACTAACTCTAATGAGTCATCCGCTAACAGCTTCAAGTTGGAATCCATGAGAATGGCCATTCCAATACATCAAGTCTTCTCAATATTTCTCAGCATACTTTCCCTGGCTGAGAAAGATTCCTTACGAGCCTTGCCATACTTCTAGACCTAGGAATTAATGCATCAATGTGAGATCTTTCATTTTCATTTCTACAACCATCTTCTTCT
This sequence comes from Larix kaempferi, assembly GCA_027924585.1. Taxonomy (NCBI): domain Eukaryota; kingdom Viridiplantae; phylum Streptophyta; class Pinopsida; order Pinales; family Pinaceae; genus Larix; species Larix kaempferi. The sequence goes on along the minus strand of BSBM01001136.1, from coordinate 3,414,401 downwards.
TTCTTTTCATGATCTGTTTCTCGTTCCCTGTTAGAAAGATATCATCTACATATAACCTTAAGGTAAAGGTTAGGAACAACTTTACTTTTGGTAAAGCCCAAGCTTATCAAGAAACTGTCAATTCTCCCTTTGTGACTGAACATCATTCACACTCTGCATTGAATGATCTTTTGCATATATATCTGTGCCATCTCTCGTTAGATGGGTCTACTGATATGAGCCTCAATATCATTTGAACTCTGTGGTGAGTTCCTTCTTGCATCAATGTCATTTGTGTATAGAAACCATATTCAACCTTGTAGCAAAGGTTGAGATCCACATCACCCATGGTGATCATTAAGCTCATCAATTGATTATCGATCCTGGGAACCCATACAGAACCTGATTCACACTTCTTCTTTAATTACACCATTAAGAGAATGGTCTTATCTAGCGACTTGGAGCAAACATCTTGTCATGATTCTCTTCCTCTTTCTAAGAGAATCTTCTAGCCATGAGCCTTCTATATTTTGTTTGATTTGTAAATCTTCTTGTTGAACATCCATCACTTGTTTGATGTTCATCATTCTTCATGATCTTTCCTACAAAACAAAATTAGTATATGATTAGTAATACTTTATAATCATGAAATCATGTTGACATGATAACCTATTATGCTTACAAATATCATTTACATAGTTATGCAACTATCTTGACCAATACTTTGGCAAAACATTTTTCCATATCTTGTATGCAGACAGTGGCTATCTAGATGCCTTCCATCTCTACCAGAACATACTATCAAGAGTGTGCACAGCTCTCAGCATGTTAGGAAAGAGGTTTCACTCTAGACAAGCAACAATGGAATGTTTGTCCAACTTACCAATCATATGCATATTAGTAGTATATTGTTCAATGCTCTATGAATGTTTACACTCAGCATGATATATTCTAGGAATACAAATATGCATACAAGCAATATTATTTACTATTTCAAATAACAACTCAAATACTTATCTTTTATGTTTGTGTCGTTGCCTCCCGCTTGATCTTCTATATGTATTTTGAACTTCTATTCATTCTGTACCACTGTGCATGCTCAAGTGTGCACTAGTGTCATCATCATGATATCATACACAAACATACATTCATTAGTATATTCTCAATATTATCAAAACATTCTAATTCTAAATAATCTTGAATATGTATAGTCATGATCATTAGTATTCAGGGTTTCAAGGAAGTATTCTTTTACTCATGCATATTCTTGTTTGATCATAGTACTTTTCTGGTTAATTAAATCATCAAGATAAGAGACATAATATGCATAAACCATTGATTACTAAATTTATGAATAAGCATAACGAATCATACCAAGTATACTTATATAAGGGATCCTAACACAAGGTAAGATTCTAACTTGACATAAGAAAACATACCTGGATTAGTATACCTGCTTAGTTATGTACAACATACCTAAACAATCTCTTCAATGATTTAGAGATCCTGAGCTAGAACCTGCATGTCTCATAGGTTAAGCATAATATAACAAAGTCATACATACCTCGTAAGTAGAACAAATATTATGGATGAGTCTTTGTATTCATGTTGTCATGGTGATGGAACTTGATTTGTCTTTCGTGATGTACCTATATCTTGTTAGCAGACAACATCAACCTCACACAACACCATAATGCATTAGTACAATCATATAGCCCTAATCAATGAATGTCTTCGATCATTCACATGCATTCATACTATTACTACGGTGATAAGACAATTCTAACATTAATCAAGATTGTACTAATAAATAATATGAAGTCAAACAAATTATGAACTTAATCAAGAATCATATTTCAAGACATACCTGAACTTCCTTAAGTCATACCAGTTGAGACTTCTTGTAGTCTTCTTATGTAAGGCCTTAGCCTCAACTCCCCCTGAAACTTGATCTGGAGCTTGATTAGGGTTTGCTAGAGAAACCCTAAAAATTCAATATTTGACTTTCACACTTCTGAATGGATGGAAGGATGTGTCTTGCTGAGCTGATCAAACTAGCATACTTCAATTTTGAAATCTCCAAAATTTGACCCCTCAAAATTGCCTTCGAGACTTCTGGATCTTCTAGACAGGATCCCGAACTAGGGTTTGATGAAGCCCACCCTTATGCCCAATCAAAAGGTTTGATCCAAGGCTCTAAAATATTATTTTTCTAAGCAACTTCCAGCCATGGTTACAGACTTCAAAAATTCCAACTTTTGCTGAAGCCCTAATTTTCCATCTTTTCGATCAAAATCCCGAACTGGGGTTTGATCAAGCCCGGTCTTCTACCCAACCAAAAAATTCGATCTTGGACTCTAAATTTTTATTTTCCTGAGTATCATTCAGCCGTGGATTCCTATTCCAAAAATTCTAACTTTCTCCGAAACCCTAAATTTCGGAAGCCATGAATGAAGGTGCTCCAAAAATAATTATGTTTTGACAGAAATATGTACCTGATTGTTTTTGCTTTAACTCCAAACTTTTCACTCCACAGGGTCTGAAAACATTTTTTGTGGTATCCTGACCTGTCATCTTTCCATCCCGATAGGTCTGACCTCAATTGGATTTTCTGAGAGAGATTTATGCCAAGTGTCACAACGTGATCTGTTTATGGGATAAAACAGGAGAGCGAACTTGTACGGCGTGCCACGTGTCACTGGTTCCGTTTAGGCCTCTGAAAAAGTTTCCTGAGATAATAATGTCTGTGTACTACCTTTCACTTTTTACAAAATTTCATTTGGATCTTCCTAGCCCAAGTTATGACCTTTTTTCCTAGGTCACCTGATTTTTACTGAGATCTGGAAGAGGCAGAAACCCTAACTTGTACTAATCATAACTCACAAAGTACAACGAATCTAAGGGTGTCCTTTGGAAACAAAGTACCTGAGGATGTTATCTATGACCTGTAAACATTTCAGATCCTGAACATTCTCATAAGTTGATTTATAGCGAAAGTTCCACGATGACTGGTTTTTTCTATGTAAAACCCAAACCTTCAAATTGTCTCAAGTGAAGCAAGTGTCGTAAGTGCCATACATTGCCTTCCTTCAAGTTAGCTATGATACCGTGTTAAGATTTAATATTCTAAGACATAAAATAGCATCATTACATTCCATTTCACAATAATAGAATATACAGGATCACTGAAGAAACAACAAGCACAGCATAAACATAAGAGACACAGATTTATCCTGGGAAACCCTCATGGGGTAGAAAACCCAGCAAAGCTTCCTTAATATAGATGACCAGAAAATACAAAAGATGTAACCCTGAGCATAAGCTCTTCCTTCTCCATAGCAGACCTCTCTCTCATAAGTGTGCCACTCTCAAGTGAGTGAGTGTGTGTAAAATGAGGAATACACCTCCTCTATTTATACACTACTCCGACTTGTCTTTTACACAAATCATGTAGGCTCGTATTTAACCATTGGGTTAAATATCCCACTACAACTGATTGGGATGACCCCTTTAGGGTGGTCTAATAACCCTTTGACCCACATAACACATACAGGGGCAACCCCCACTAGGGAAGTCTAATAACCCAAGTTACCACATTCCGACGGAGGAATAAACATCTCCGGATATACAATAAGATCTTCACGGAGGAATGAATCATCTCCGGAATAATAAAGTACAAATATAATATTCTTTGAAATTACAATATCTCAACAACTTAGGGATTCTTAAGTGCCTTGTCTTTAATAACTCCACCACCTCCAATTCTCCTAGTTTAAGTGGAAAACTCTACAAATCCATCATATCTCATCAAAGGTGGCTCTGTCCTAATCTATTCTTATAATTGTGATCTTTCTCCCCTCAATTCAGATGTAATTTCAAGGTTTGGCTTGTTTTTTGCTTTGTAGTGCCAAGTCCAGTGCTTAACAAAGGAGCATGTCCAACTCTCTTGCTTGTTATGCCAACCAAAAAATACATTCTGTTTATATGAAACTTCAAATCCAACACAATCAATTAAATATCTTCCCATTCATAATACATTCAGGTAATAAAAAGATGTAAAACTCCTCATTCTTGTTACTGCCATCACCATAGACAAGAGATATAAACATATATTTATAATTATCTTCCCATACAAAGGTGGATTTAGGTAAACACACACATGCATGGTCTCGAGGCGAATTCCCTAGCTTTGTATTGGTTGGATATTGCTGAAATAGAGCCCGATGATTGTAGGTTACTCCCTCGCTCTTGATATAGGTACCACCCAACAATTCCAACAAACAAAATGTAGTGCATTGGATAATAAACTGGATGACTAAATCTTCAGATGCTGCAAGGAACTAAGATTCAACTGAATTGCTAACGAGGCTGAGTGCACATGGTTTGTTAGGGACTCAATCAATGGCATATTGAAATATTGTAACTTCAAAGAATATTATATGTGTACTTTATTATTCCGGAGATGTTCGATTCCTCCGTGAAGATCTTATTGTATATCCATAGATGTTTATTCCTCCGTCGGATTGTGGTAACTTGGGTTATTAGACTTCCCTAGTAGGGGTTGGCCCTGTATGTGTTATGTGGGTCAAAGGGTTATTAGACCACCCTAGAGGGGTCAGCCCAGTCAGTTGTAATGGGGTGTTTAACCTAGTGGTAAAGTTGGGGCTGACCTAGTTAATATAAAATACAAGTCGGAGATGTGTATAAATAGAGGAGGTGTGTTTCTCATTTAACACACATTCACTCACTTGGAAAGTAGCGCACTTGTGAGGGAGAGGTCTGATATGGAGGAGGAGGATCTCATGTCTTTGGTTTACATCTTTCTATTTGCTGATCATCTATATTGAGGAAGCTTTGATGGGTTTTCTACCCCATGAGGGTTTCCTAGGATAAATCTGTGTCTCTTGTGTTTATGTTGTGCTCGTTGTTTCTTCAATGATCTTGTATATGCTATTATTGTGAAATGGAATGTAATTTTGATATTTTCTGTCTTAGCATATTGAATCTTAACATGGTATCAGAGCTAACCTAAAGGAAGGAAATGTATGGCACTTACGACACTTGCTTTACTTGCGACAATTTGAAGGTTAGGGTTTTATATAGCAAAAACCAGTCATCGTGGAACTTTCACTATAAATCCATTTTTGCAAAGGTTCATGATTGGAAAAGTTTACAAGGCATAGATAACATACCCATGTACCTTGTGTCCAAAGGACACCCTCTTATTTGTTAAAATTTGTGAGTTATGATCAATACAAGTTAGGGTTTATGCCTCTTCTAGATATCAGTCATAATCAGGTGACCTAGGAAAAAAGGTCATAAATTGGGATAGGTAGATCCAAATGAAATTTCGTAAAAAGTGATAGGTAGTACACAGACTGTACTATCTCAAGAAATTTTTTCAGAGTCCGAAGTTGAACCAGTGACATGTGTCACTCCGTACAAGTTCGCTCTCCTGTTTTATCCCATAAACAGGTCACGTTGCGACACTTGGCATAACTCTCTCTCAGAAAATCCAATTGAGGTGAGACCTATCGGGATGGAAAGATGACAGGTCAGGATACCACAAAAAAAGTTTTCAAACCATGTGGATCGAAAATGTTGGAGTTACAGCAGAAACAATCAGGTACATATTTATGTCAAAACATAATTATTTTTGGAGCACCTTCTTTCATGGCTTCCGGAATTTAGGGTTTTGGAGAAAGTTGAAATTTTTGGAATCAGAGTCCTCAGCTGAATGATACTTAGGAAAATTGAAATTTAGATACCAAGATCAAATTTTTTGGTTGGGTAGAAGACCGGGCTTAATCAAACCCTAGTTCGGGATTTTGATCGGAAAGATAGAAAATTAGGGCTTCAACAAAAGTTGAAATTTTTGAAGTCTGTGACCACGGCTGGAAGCTCGTAAAAAATAGAAGAGTTTAGAGCCTTGGATCGAACCTTTTGATTAGGCATAAGGGTGGGCTTCATCAAACCCTAGTTCAGGGATCCTTTCCAGAAGATCCATAAGTTTCAAAGGCAATTTTGAGGGGTCAAATTTTGGAGATTTTAAAATTTAAGTATGCAAGTTTGATCAGTTCAACAAGACACATCCTTCCATCCATTGAGAAATGTGAAAGTCAAAGATTGAATTTTTAGAATTTCTCTAGCAAACCGTAATGGAGTTCCAGATCTAGTTTCAGGGGGAGTTGAGGCTAAGGCCTTACATAACAAGGCTACAAGAATTCTTTGACATATATGACTTGAAGAGATACAGGTATGTGTTGAAATCTGTTCATGATTAAGTTCATAATATGTTTGTCTTAATTTTATTTAGGTTAGTACAATCTTGATTAATGTTAGAATTGTCTTATCACCCGATTACAAGTATGAATGCATGTAAATGATAGAAGACATTCATTGATTAGGGTTATATGATTGTACTAATGCACTGTGGTGTTGTATGAGGTTGATGTTGTTTGCGAACAAGATATAGGTACATCACGAAAGACAAATCAAGTTCCATGTCCATGATGACATGAAGACAAAGACTCATCCATAATCTTTGATCACATAGAAGTTCTACTTACGATGTATGTATGATTTTTTTCTATTATTCTTAACTTGTGAGATATGCAGGTTCTAGCACAGGATCTCTAAATCATTGAAGAGAACAAAGAAGATATTGTTTAGATATGTTAGACATAACTAAGCAGGTATACTAATCCAGGTATGTTTTCCTATGTCAAGTTAGAATCCTACTTTGTGCTAGAATCTTAGTATACCCATGTATTGAATGATCATGACCATACATATTCAAGATTATTTAGAATTATAATGTTTTGATAATATTGAGATTATACTAATGAATGTATGTTTGTGTATGAAATCACTAGGATGACACTAGTGCACACTTGAGCATGGACAGTGGTATAGAATGAATAGAAGTTCAAAAGACATATAGAAGATCAAGCGGGAGGCAACCACACAAACATAAAAGATAAGTATTTGAGTTGTTATTTGAAACAGTAAATGATATTGCTTGTAATAGATTGCATGCATATTTAGAATATATCACGCTGAGTGTAAACATTCATATAGCATTGAATTGTAAAATTGGTCACAGCAGATCTAATGAACAAGTAAATCAATCACAAGAGATGAAACTCATAAAAATGGTGTAAAACTGTGCAAAGCATGCATCAGTGCTCAATATCCCAGTAAGGGTGAATGATTACAATAAAATACAGTAACAATGACTGAGCAATTCGAATTGCCTAAGGAGGTCATTCAAATCACTGAATGGAGTATCTTGACTCCAACTAGGAGTCCTCATCATCAATCAGTGGTGGTCATCAATGCACAAGAACCAATCATCCAGGTGTTAATCTGAGTCTAACTGAGTGTAACATGTGTAACTGAAGTGTGTATCACTGATATAGGGAAGTGGGCTCAGTGGAGGGTGCATGGGAGGCTAACTAAAGTCAGAACAAGTCATCTAGTCAATCTGGAGGTCCAACAGAGTGAAACAGTTAGTCGGGAGTGAAACTAGCCTCAAATCAGGGAGAATCGGAGCTAACTGAGTGTAACTAAAGTGGAACTGCAGTGGTAGGTGAAGAAGTGTGCCCTCCTTTGGCAATAGGTGAGAAGTGGGCACCTTCCTGACTAGGAGGGCTAATGAACTAATGTAAGAAGCTCTCGGGTGCTAAAATAAGGTGGCTAAGGTGCTGGAGTCATCAACCTGGTGACTAGGATGCATGCAAAGTACATGCAAACCCTAGAATTTGCATGCAAACCCTAATTGCATGCAAGATCCTGAAAAAGATGATGTGGATATCCGAATACCCCTGCTCAAGCTAGACTATGATGTGCAAAAAATAATGTGGGGCCCTGGTAACTAATACCAAAGGTCACCCCAATACAATAATCCAAAAAATGCTGAAAATAAACTAAGTGAGGAAAGAGGGAAAACCCAGTGGGAAGAAAGCCCCCCCTCAAGCTAAAGCATAATAATGGATCAATCTATCTCCACCATGATGGAACTCACCCCCAACAGTGAAAGGAGGTAAGAGAACTTCTTCTCAGTGAAGCTCTTGCTGAAGATGTCTGCAATTTGATCATCAGTAGGGCAATATTGTAGAATGATGGTGCGATCATGCACCAACTATCGAATGTAATGCATATGAATCTCAATGTGTTTGGTCCTCTGCTGCTAAACTAGATCTGTGGAGCTCTTGATAGCACTTTGATTGTCACAAAATAGGACAGTCGAAGTAGTGCCACCAAAACCAAACTCGGAAAGAATACCCTCCAACCAAACTGCCTGAATGCAGGCATTGACTGCCCCTCGATACTCTGCCTCTACTAAAGAAAGTGCAATGGCTGCCTGCTTTTTGCTGGACAAGCAAATAGAACCATGACCAATCATGAAAACATAACCAGAAGTGGACTTCCAATCAATGCTATCACCTGCCCAATCTGAATCAGTAAAACCAATGAAATCAAGCTCAGAATCTGCAACATAATGTATGCCAAAATGTTTCGTACCTTTCACATACTGCAAGATCCGCTTGGCTACTCGCCAATGAATCTCATGGGGCTGCTGCATATACCTTGACATGGCACTCACGGCATATGAAATATCAGGCCTTGAGTGTGTCAAATAAAGTAGTGAACCAATCAACTGTCGATACATACTGCAATCTGCAAGCGATGTAGAATCTCCCTCCTCAAGACTGATTCCTGAGAGGAATGGGAATGGTGCTGCCTTACATTCAGCCATATTAAACTTCAATAACAGGTTGGAAGTATATTTTTTCTGAGATATAGTGATCCCATCAAAATTTTGAGCTATCTCCAAGCCCAAAAAGTGACTCAGCAAGCCCAAATCGCTCATGTCAAAAGCTAGATTTAAGGCAGTTTTTAGCTTAGTTATTGAAGTAAGAGTGCTACCAGTAATGAGAAGATCATCAACATAAAGTACAATAACCAAAAAATTACCTTTAACTCGCTGAAGATACACATTTGGATCAGATTTTCATCTTTGGAAATTCTGAGAAAGAAGGAAGGAGTCCATCTTTGCGTACCAAGCTCTTGGGGCCTGTTTTAACCCATACAAAGATTTCTTCAATCTGCAAACTAATGATGGATCTGATGTGTAGCCCTATGGATGCTGCATATATAACTCTTCAGCAAGGTCTCCATGTATAAATGCACTCTTCACATCCAAGTGGTGCAGTTCCCAGTGCTTGGATGCGGAAATAGCCAAAACAAGGCGGATGGAATCCATCTTTGCAACTGGTGCAAAGGTCTCAGTGTAGTCCACTCCTTGGACTTGGGAGAAACCTTTTGCCACCAACATTTCTTTGTATTTTCTGATAGATCCATCAGTAGAAACTTTCATGTGGTAGACCCATTTACACTTCACTAATTTTCTTCCAGGTGGAAGAGAAACTAGCTCCCATGTATTGTTCTTTTGAGGAGAACTGTACTCTCCATCCATGGCACTTTGCCATCTCGGATCTCGGTGGGAAGAATAGTATGATGTGGGATCTGAACTAGTCATCAAATAACAAATCTTAGGAAGTAATGGATCAGAAATAGAAAGAGCCATACCTGCTCTTTGAAAGTCTACTCTTGTTCGTCTCGGATCAACAGGATTTCCAAGGTTCGAACCAGCAGATTGAAGAGTGTTTTGGGCCCACTTTGGTAACAGAGGAGGATAATAATGGTCGGATTCCAAACCTGATATGTCATGATAATCATGTGCTGCTAAAATATCAGAAATATCAGAACTCATACCTTCATTATCGCTGCACGGATCTTCTTCTGGTGAAGGCGGTGAAACGACAGTTTCTTCCTCAACTAGTTGCAATTCTTGAAGCGGTTCTTCAAATTGCACACTGCGCTCTATGAATATCTTTTTAGATCTGATATCCATGAGTTTATATGCTTTTGATTCTTCCCCATATCCTATCATTATGCACTCAATACTTTTTGGATCCAAAGCTCGTCTCTTCTTGGAAGGAATTCTAGCCCATGCAGTAGAGCCAAAAACTCTCAAATTTGACACATCCGGTTTGTGACCAAAGAATGCTTCGAAAGGAGTCATACCTTTCACGGATGAATGTGGAACACGGTTCTATATGTATGCAGCAACATTGATTGCTTCATCCCAAATATTTGCAGCCAAACCTTTTGATTCAATCATGCATGTAGCCATCTCTTTCAGTGACCGATTTTTCCTTTCCGCTACACCGTTCTGCTCGGGTGTGTAGGGAACTGTATGTTGGATCTGAATTCCACTTTGGGCACAAAGTTGTAGCAACTCAGCCTTGATATATTCTCCACCATTATCATATCTAAGAGCTTTGATCTTGTTCTCATTGGTGGTCTCAACAGAAGCCTTAAAATCCTTGAATTTTCCAAGCACTTCTGACTTGTTTTTGAGAAAAAATACCCATGTAAAGCGGGAAAAATCATCAATAAATGTCAAAACATACCTTGAACCATTTAATGATGTATGGGGCAGTGGACCACTAATATCAAAATGTATCAGCCCCAAAACTGTAGAAGCTCTGCTAGCTTTGCCGCGGTCGAATCTGTGCTTAGGGTGCTTCCCAATAATGCAACCAGTGCATATTCCCTTCGAGGAACGGAGTTGTGGAAGACCATGTACCATGGAATTGTTTGATAAAAGCAGAAAATAATTATAATTAAGATGTCCAAATATTTCATGTCAAATGCTACTAACCTCATTACCATGTGTGCGAAGAGCAGTGAGCTTTGCAAGCGGAATAAAGTGTAAAAACTCATAGCATTTTGCAGTGTGGTTCGCCTTTCAGACTGCAACAAGTCTTCCACTTTTGATATCAGAAATTTCAACTGTATTAGGGATGAATGTAACTTGCTTTGGTTCACCAGTGTGTTTCATTTGATACACAGAAAGAAGATTTGAAGCCAAGGAAGGCACATAGAGAACATTCTGAAAGCTTCCATGATCTACATGAATCGTACCTTTGCCCTTTGAAGAAATTTTTGAGTCATCTCCCAAATGAATGGGGATGGATCTGTTTGGATCGAATGAAAAAAAAGAATCAATATTTGAAACCATATGATTCGATGCACCCAAATCTATCAAGAGAGTAGTGGGCTTTGAAACAGTTGCCATGAGTGCTTGTCCTCTTTCATGATCATCATTCCTATCCTTCTTCCTTGCACCGTCAGGAAGAGTTATGTTGTTCTTTCCCAAAAGGAGGGCCATTTTATCTATAGTATTCTTCATACATGAAATTTTGGGATGAAATCCATTTGCCCTTTTGCTTGAACTTCAAACTCGATGGTACATCCGTCTGTTTGCCTTTATCTCTTTGCTTGTGAGGTTCTAATTTGGGCTTCTCCTTCTTTTGCTTTCCTTTAACATTCGAGATCTTGGGTCATTGAACATATAGGGCTGAATATTTGGAGCTTATGGACCCCATTTGAATCAACTTATCATGCTCTTTTGTGACAGACTCAATGAAGGAATTGAAGGTAGGCATCTTCCAATTCGGGGTAGTTAGCCGACCGGAATTGAAAGTAGAGACAAATACCGAATAATCTTTTCCAAGCTTGCTGAGAATGGAGAGGATCAATTGCTTATCCTCTTTGATAACTCCACTATTCTTCAATTGCATGTTCAAGTTATTGAATTTTGTGAAGAATTCATTAATGGTCTTGAAATTCTCAGGACTAAGGGCAATCAATTCATTCTCTAATTGAAAAGCCCTAAGCTCGTCCTGCTTGCCAAATAGTGTTTCAAGTTTCTCCCATATAGATTTTGGAGTCTTCAATCCACTGAGATGGAAGTGAAGATCTTTGGATATGGAGAGATAAAGAAGACCATAAGCTTCATCAAGCTTGTTGTAGTGTTTGGTTCTATCTGACAAGGTGTTTGGCTCCAATTCAAGACCAAGAGTGACTCGGTAGTAACCTTTTGAATGTAATATGATCTCCATATCATCTTTCCAATCAAAATAATTGAATGGGGTGAGGATAGGCTTTGAAGAAGAGTATTCCGTTGCTAGGAGCGAGTGCACACTAATGTAGAAATGCTTGCAAGGGCAAAGTAGCGAATGCAATTGATGGAGACAATAACCTGCAAATCACAATAAAACCAAGAACAATGAGGTCGAACAATCCACCCTTTTAGAGTTGCATCACACCTGGGATTGGAGATCAAGCAATGTTGAATAGGTCCAATGTGTCAGATCCAGGATTTATGTGGAAACTCAAGCTTCTGGAGTGGTATTGGAAGTATTTTCAAGCTTTGCATGCACAGGAGTGAATGCCCTTGAGATCTTTCATGCCAAAACTTTTTGTAATTTTTGATCAAATTCACTCAAATCCTCTTGTAGAAACACCTGTAGAAAAGATATCTTGTCCCTGCAATGGCTCTGATACCATGTAAAATTAGTCATAGCAGATCTAATGAACAAGTAAATCAATCACAATAGATGAAACTCAAAAAAATGGTGTAAAACTGTGCAAAGCATGCATCAGTGCTCAATATCCCAGTAAGGGTGAATGATTACAATAAAATACAGTAACAATGACTGAGCAATTTGAATTTCCTAAGGAGGTCATTCGAATCACTGAATGGAGTAGCTTGACTCCAACTAGGAGTCGTCATCATCAATCAATGGTGGTCATCAATGCACAAGAACCAGTCATCCAGGTGTCAATCTGAGTCTAACTGAGCGTAACATGTGTAACTGAAGTGTGTAGCATTGATATAGGGAAGTGGGCTCAGTGGAGGGCGCATGGGAGGCTAACTAAATTCAGAACAAGTCATCTAGTCAATCTAGAGGTCCAACGGAGTGAAACAGTCAGTCGGGAGTGAAACTAGCCTCAAATCAGGGAGAATCGGAGCTAACTGAGTGTAACTGAATTGGAACTGCAGTGGTAGGTGAAGAAGTGCGCCCTTCTCTGGCAGTAGGTGAGAAGTGGGTGCCTTCCTGACTAGGAGGGCTAATGAACTGATGTAAGAAGCTCCCGGGTGCTAGAATAAGGTGGCTAAGGTGCTGGAGGCATCAACCTGGTGACTGGGATGCATGCAAAGTGCATGCAAACCCTAGAATTTGCATGCAAACCCTAATTGCATGAAAGATCCTGAAAAAGATGATGTGGATATCCGAACATGAATAGTATACTACTAATATGCATATGATTGGTAAGTTGGACAAACATTCCATTGTTGCTTGTCTAGAATGAAACCTCTTTGCTGACATGTTGAGAGCTATGCACACTCTCGATAGTATGTTTTGGTAGAGATGGAAGGCATCTAGATAGCCACTATATGCATACATGATATGGAAAAGTGTTGTGCCAAAGTATTGGTCAAGATAGTTGCATAACTATGTAAATGATATTTGTATGCACAATAGGTTATCATGTCAACATGATTTGATGATTATGAAGTATTACTAATAATGAACTTAATTTTGATTTGTAGGAAAGATCATGATGAATGATGAACACTGAACAAGTGATGGATGTTCAACAAAAGGATTTACAAATCAAACACACTATAGAAGGCTTGTGGCTAGAAGATTCTCTTAGAAAGAGGAAGAGAATCATGATGAGATGTTTTCTCCAAGTGGCTAGATAAGACCATTATCTTAATGATGTAATTGAAGAAGTGCGAATCAAGGATTCAATTGAAGAAAGTTCTGTTCGGGTACCCAGGATCGATAGTCAATTGATGAGCTTAATGATCACCATGGGTGATGTGGATCTCAACCTTTGCTACAAGGTTGAATATGGTTTCTACATACAGATGGCATGGATAGAAGAAGGAACTCACCACAGAGTTCGAATGATCTCGAGGCTCATATCAGTAGACCCATCTGTCGAGAGATGGCACATAAGATAATTCAATACAGAGTGTGAATGATGTTCAGTCACAGAGGGAGAATTGACAGTTTCTTGACAAGCTTGGGTTTTACCAGAAGTAAAGTTGTTCCTAACCTTTACCTTAAGGTTATGGATCATACTATTATTGTATGTATATGATCTCTTTCTGACAGGGAATGAGAAACAAATCATGAAAAGCAAGAAGAAGCTAGCTACAGAGTTCGAGATGAATGATCTTGGATTGATGCATTACCTCCTAGGACTGGAAGCATGAAAAGGCTCAGAAGGAATCTTTCTCAACCAAGGAATGTATGCTGTTGAAATCTTGAGAAGAATTGATATGTTGGAATGTGAAGCCATGGCCACTCTCATAGGTTCCGACTTGAAGTTGTTAGCTGATAACTCCTTAGAGTTAGTTGATGTGACTCTGTACAGACATACTATTGGGTCGTTGATGTATCTGACGAAAACCAATCCAGATATATGCCTTGCTGTGAACACCTTGAGTCAGTATCTAGTGGAAACTAGATGTGTTCACTTGATAGTTGCAAAGCATGTGATGAGGTACATAAAGGATACGATAGACTTTGACCTATGTTATCTTGGAGATAATGACTTCAGATGGCTACACAGATGTTGATTGGGAAAAAGGTGTATCAGACAGGAAGAGCACATCGAGAGGATGTTATTGTTTGGGATCATCCATTATCTCGTGGTTTAGCAGGAAGCAGTCTAGTGTGGCTCTCAGCACAAGCAGAATATATGGCTGCTTGCTCTGCTAGTTGTGAAGTGGTATGGCTTCAGGATTGTTTGACTTAGAGATAGACCCAACTGTGATCCTATGTGACAAACAGAGTTGTATCAAGATGGCAGAGAATCCAGTGTTCCATGATAAGTCAAAGCACATAGAGATCTGACATTTCTATATATAAGATATGGTGCAGAAAGGAACTGTAAAGTTCGAATTTATAACAAGTTGCCGATGTAATAACCAAACCTCTACCTCAAGTAAAGTTTGATTATTTCTGAGACAAGCTTGGTAGGACCCTCCTTGAAAGGGGGAGTGATGTAGACACTGATGATGAGATTGGCCACATCGACAGTGAAGTCAATGATCAGGATACCTATATCAATGATATGCATGCTTGTATTAATGATGATATGTAGGATACCTGTATTGCTTGTATTGATGATATGTATACATGAGGGTACCTATATTGGTGATGCCGACAGAGAGGTTGGTGGATGGTCCTTAGACAGGGTCTAAGTTGACAAGGGGATTGCATCATCCTTGAACACATGTTCTAAAAGGATCCGTAGACATATGTCTCCATTAAAGAAGAGGGATTGCATCATCCTTGAACATATGTTCTAAAAGGATCTGTAGACAGATGTCTTCGAGAAATAAAAGGGATTGCATCATCCTTGAACACATGTTCTAAAAGGATCCGTAGACAGTTGTCTTCGAGAATGAAGTCCTTAGTGGACAGGTGGGGATTGTATCATCCCCGGACTTTGGTCCCTTGAATTGATCCATAGACAGTTGTATTTGAGAATGAAGTCCTTGGTGGATAGGTGGGGATTGTATCATCCCCGGACTTCGGTCCCTTGAATTCATCCGTAGACATATGTCATCGAGATTGAAGTCCTTGGTGAACAAGTGGGGATTGTATCGTCCCTAGACTCCGGTCCCTTGAATTGATCTGTAGACAGATGTCTCCTAGAATTAATGATAGGACTGCATAATCCCTAGACCTCGGTTCAAAAGGTATGTCATAGGACTGCATCATCCCTGGACCTCGGTTCAAAAGGTACGTGATAGGACTGCATTGTCCTTGGACCTCGGTTCAAAAGGTATGTGATAGGACTACATCATCCCTAGATGTCGGTTCAAAAGGTACGTGATAGGACTGCATCATCCTTGGACCTCGGTTCAAAAGGTACGTGATAGGACTGCATCGGCCCTGGACCTCGATTCAAAAGGTACGTGATAGGACTGCATCGTCCTTGGACCTCGGTTCAAAAGGTATGTGAGAGGACTGCATCATCCGTGAACATTGGTTCAAAAGGTACGTGAGAGGACTGCATCATCCATGAACATTGGTTCAAAAGGTACGTGAGAGGACTGCATCATCCGTGAACATTGGTTCAAAAGGTACGTGAGAGGACTGCATCGTCCGTGAACATTGGTTCAAAAGGTAAGTGAGAGGACTACATCATCCATGAACCTTTGGTTCAAAAGGTATGTGAGAGGACTGCATCGTCCATGAATATTGGTTCAAAAGGTACGTGATTGGGATTGCATCATCCCTAGACATGAGACTTTTCTTAAAGTGATAAGGAATGATCCTCCTAGAAGTTGATCTGGATTGCATCATCCATAGACATGAGACATGTCTTAAAGTGATAAGGAATGATCCTCCTGGAAGTTGATCGGGATTGCATCGTCCCTAGACATGGTGATATGTCTTAAAGTGATAAGCAATGATCCTCCTGGAAGTTGATCAGGATTGCATCGCCCCTAGACATGGTGAGATGTCTTAAAGAGATAAGGAATGATCCTCCTGGAAGTTGATCGGGATTGCATCGTCCCTAGACATGGTGAGATGTCTTAAAGTGATAAGGATTGATCATCCTGGAACTTGATTTGGATTGTATCATCCATGGACCTATGTCCTAAAGAGAGTGGGATTGATCATCCTGTAAAATGATCATGTGTATTTCAGAGTATGCTACGCTGATGATCCAGATGATTATATTGATGTAGTTGTTCAAGTGATGCAGAAGATTCAGTACTGAAGATGTTGATGTTCCAGTATTGAAGATCTTGAAGATATTCCAGTAACTGGTTGAGTTACTCATGATGTTGAGAAAGCTTCTAATGATTTATAGATGTATCATGTATGATGTTGATGACTCCTTGCTCCTGCAGATGTTGTTATAATATCCTTCTCGTTAAGGGGGAGTGTTGAAATATTGTAACTTCAAAGAATATTATATTTGTACTTTATTATTCTAGAGATGTTTCATTCCTCCGTGAAGATCTTATTGTATATCCGGAGATGTTTATTCCTCCAGCAGATTGTGGTAGCTTGGGTTATTAGACTTCCCTAGTAGGGGTCGGCCCAATCAGTTGTAATGGGGTGTTTAACCCAGTGGTAAAGTTGGGGCCGACCTAGTTAATATAAAATACAAGTCAGAGATGTGTATAAATAGAGGAGGTGTGTTCCTCATTTAACACACATTCACTCACTTGGAAAGTAGCGCACTTGTGAGGGAGAGGTCTGCTATGGAGGAGGAGGAGCTCATGTCTTTGGCTTACATCTTTGTATTTGTTGATCATCTATATTGAGGAAACTTTGCTGGGTTTTCTACCCCATGAGGGTTTCCCAGGATAAATCTGTGTCTCTTGTGTTTATTCTGTGCTTGATGTTTCTTCAGTGATCCTGTATATGCTATTATTGTGAAATGGAATGTAATGCTGATATTTTCTGTCTTAGCATATTGAATCTTAACACGACTAGTGAAGGAGTACAATGTCAATTTTGGAAAGAATGGCCAACAATTCTTTTCCTTGCACTGTTGATAACCTCTATCTCTGTGATGGATGGTCAGGTGTAGAAAATCATTGTGGCCATCAGGGTGGCTTGTAAAATTGACTATGTGCATGAGTTTTGCATTCGCATTGATTGGAATACACATGAGAATACACACTAGAACAAATCTAGTAGACAAAAACCACAATCACACAGCAATTAAACACAATAGGTAGAAATATTACCATGTAGAAAACCCAATCGAAAAACTCCAGCATCAAATGGTTGTGCTCAGTATGGTATTTATTTCATAGAAATTGCGGAATTTTGATTGGTGTTTGGCACATTGGAACATTAAATATTACATTGACATGAATTTAATTAATAGTTCCTTTCTTCTCTTAGTCATTGTGCATGGATGCAGGGAGTCACTTGAAGGCTATGCATAAGTCTCTTCGGTGACCCATCGATAATGCTCATCTACAATGCTCTTCCTCTCCCTTTTTCCTTTTGCTGGAAGTGTTCCATCTAGAGTTCCTCTACTTGAATATTTCTTTAATTTTCAGTACTTATATTGGCAGTGTAGCTCTTTGGAGGTGAGTGGTAGCTGGCATAATATCAGGGGCATGAAAAAGTAACATCTATGAACTCCATCAAGCATGCACCCTATATCCATTCTTGGTCTTGCACCCTTGGGATATTCCCTATATTAGCGTACCCTAAATGAAAAAATGGGGTTTTTTTGGAAAAATTGTTACCATTGTTCCTCGTAACCTTCTCTCAAAATTCATTAGGGCACTATTTTCTCCTCAGATTGTTCTCTCCGTGAGCACTCTTCTCCTTGCGACCAATCTGCTCCTCGGATTGTGCTTTGCTCTCTGCAACGACTTTGTTCCTCAGATTGTGCTCTTCTCTCCACCACCACTCTGATCCTCGCAGCCACCCTGCTCTCCATGACCACAGTGCTCCTCACGACCACCCTGCTCTCCACGACCACTCTGATCCTATCTCTGCGCTTTCCGTGACCCCTCAAGACTCTTGCTACCTACAAATGTTTTTTGACCAAAGATTTAGTGAATACATTGGCAATTTGATTCAAAGGTATTGGAGACCCTCTTTTTGTCGGGGTCAATGCTCGGGTATTGGGATTTAGGTGACATGTTATTATCCTATAAACTATGTTCTATTTATTTTTTAAAATTTTGGCTATATCCTTTTCTTATTTAACAGTGAATGCTGACCAATCATGAGTCATAAAAAAATAATTTGGTATATAACCAATAACACTTCACAACGATTCTCCATCCATATTACTAAATATTTCTTCGAGAACACCTTGAGACATTACCACATCCTCATAGATGACCATTGGAACCCTTTTTTTATTTGATCTTAACACACTAGGTATTGACTCTTAAGACTATTCCCAGGTTCTAGTTCTTCTTGCCTCTTCTAACCCTTTAATCCTACTCTAGATTAGGCTTCACCTTGAAACAATATTTTGGAACCATAATCTTGATGTCTTCAACTTTGGAATCAAAACCTTTTTCCACAATCTTACCTTCCAACATAGAGATCGTTATATGAGAAGCTTGTAGAATGTCTCTTTAAATAACACTGGTCAAATTACATCGAACCTCATACCTATCTTACTTGATAACTCTTACCTTCATACACTTTGGCCCACATTTGAAGTCCTTCACATGCTTGTCGCTAGTTTTCGATGGTGTCTCTACTACCAATGCCATTAAATTCATCCTCCATGTTGGAAGCCTTATTATAGGTATCTGTTGTGGATAATATTTGAACCTTTCTCAAAGCTTTGGATCATAGGTTGGATTTGTGCCATGGTCCACATTTGGAAACCAAAAACTAAGGGTGTAATCTTAGGGATTTTCTCATGTGCAAGATGATTGACATTTTGGGTATAACATCTCAACCAATCCTTGGTCCATATTGATGGGATGCCATATTGGTTTCAATGATTGTAGGATGTCCTATTTATCACAAAAAT